>OZ022325.1:39028823-40228823 GCA_963989225.1 Dromius quadrimaculatus | reverse complement strand
TCTATTCTTGCACACCTAATCTAATATAAATCAGTTTAGTAATGCCACAAGGATAGAGACAAACAGGTATTTAACAAAGAAAAAATATGAATTTATACAAAAAACTGCTTATTATTCTATATAAAAATTAATTGTTGACAGTTTTTTATTTATCAAATAACAATTGCGCATACTTTTGGTTACAATACCCAGGTGACTGCAAATTTAATATAGTTTGTACTTTTTTCTCTCATTTTACTGAGTAAAACAATAATTATTGTTGATCCAATATTTTTTGACATTTGGCGAAAAAATATTGTTTGTATTTCGTGTGCGAAGTGATTGTATTGTGTTGCGCTCTCGAATGAATTTGTTACCTTGACCTTACGGTCTTGGTTAAAATTGACATTCTCACGCGCAACAAAAAAAAACAATCACTTCACACACTTAATTCAAAAATAACTAGTTTTTTGACATACATGAGTCCAAATAGAAAAAATAGAGTAAGGTACACGTTTTAAAAGACATTTGAGGTCACATGTATATCAGAAAGCTCGCCGCAAGCGGTTCGTTTTCTAACAAAAGAACGGATGCCCTGGAATCATGTATCATGAAACTTATATCTTAATATATGCCATTATTGCACAGTTTTCGATAAAAGCCTACTTTTACACTGAAAACTACGAAGAAAACTCACTATTCATATAATCGTGGATAATAGTACCTATATTATTATGGGTGAAGCACGAAGCGAAGATGAAGGCGATGTCCAAGACGTAGCCTCCATGGCAATGAATACGGCCGTTTAGTGACCGTATTGCTTACGACACTTTTTGTGACAAGTGCATCGAAGTGCATTATTTGGAGGGAACTAATTTAACAAAACATAACTCACATTATTGATTTTACTGTTTGATATTTCTCACATTTTAAGTGCTAGCACGTTTACATTAAATGCATACATCATAACGAACACATCTCATTATATAATTTTTTTCTAAATGTCAATTCAACATTGTAACAATCCATGGTCTACATTTATTATTTTTTCCCTCTACGTGGGGAATTAATATTCATTAGTTTCTTATCAACAAGGAATGGATAGTTATTGATTGCTTGGTTTGGAATGGAGAGCTTTCGAATCAGAATTTAGTGTAATAATTAGGGTACTTCCGGTGCAAGAGTTACAAAAAATATATTATATTTGTGTCATTCTATGATTCTTACAAGAGTCTATAAAAAAGTTTCTTTCACACCTGCTCGAATACCTACATAGAATTAAACATGAATCATTTATGGGAAATAAGAATAAAACATGATATATTAATACTAAGTAGTCATTTTTACATCTAGACTAGAGTGTTTCAACTTTTTCTTCTCTGTAAATCTGTGAAATATCGAATAATTTTTGCAGATTGTTGTATCCATGCTAGAAGGTTTTACGAGGACCTGTGATTCATTATCAAATCTTCCTGATGAATATTTCTGCAAATCAGATCTTTGCTTCGTAGTCCGCGGATCGTTACTATAAATATTGTCTTAAAGAAGCTGTCATCTATAAGACTGCAACGCCAATGAGCTTTCCTTGAAATGATTCCGTCACATTAGAGACTCTCTTCCATATTATTTCATAATTAAAACATGCAGTCTTTTGGTAGGTTTTAATTTCTTTTAGTTATTCTCGTTCTAGTTCTTATTTCTACTGTAGGAGTTCTGTGCACCTTCAACTAGCAGCAATTAAAACTTGTAGTAGTGAAGGCATCGATGTTTGCAACGTGAAAAAAGCGCTCATGTGTTTATTGAGAACAGCCGATGTGTAAGAAATTAATTGAAGCCATTCGCTTGCCTCAAACGAACGAGCCTCGGTCTGCGATTTTGTTTTCTTCTTTGCCATTTGATGTTTGCACGTCGCAGGTGGCCCTTCAGCGTACTTCAGCCACGCGGTTGCGAACCCTTCAGCAAACGCTCTCTCACTTGCACCTGTAGAGTATAATCCTGATTTTGAGATGACTTCCTTTCAGTTTTTGCGTCAACGAAATCATCAAAGAAATCGTTTTGATGTGTACTGAGCTGCAGATTTGGATTGATTTAAAAGACTTGAAATATTCTTTGTTTGCTTTCATACGCCTGATCTTTCATACCTTGCTCTCAATCCACGTTTTAACTTGATATAAATTAATACTAACGTTGTTATGATCACATTTTATTCACAAAATATAGTTGAGCTATTAGCATAATACATATAATCACAAATCATCTACCTCAGTTCAATTATTCTATCAAATATCTATTCGGATGAACATTGTAAAATATAGGAAGAATGCTCAAATCGATTATAGTAACGTAAATACAAAAATGTTACAGTATATTCAATATTATAACGGATTAGAAGTTAAATAAAAATAATACAGAAGAAGATTAGTCGTTTAAGACGAAACATTCGATTGATGCAAAAGTTTTGAAGAATGGCGGAGCTCTGTTAGTAATGTTAGTGATTTTTCCATAAAGAAACAGTGATCCACTTTTTTATGGATGAATTTCTTTTGAATTGACTTACATCACTACATCTTGCAAAGAAATCTGATTCTATGTATAAAACAGCACAACATTCCGCTGCAGCGAGAATATTTGCACTTTGATTTTATACAATACGAATAGAAATGGAGCTGTAAGTTTTGATAAATCAAAGATATACTCCTCTTGCTGATAATATGATAATTGATCAAATTTTAATTTTATCATTTTTGATAAATTCAAGTATCACTTTGTACATGTGCTAGTAATTTGTTTACAGTGAATTTCTACATCATTCTGTGAAGAAAATAGACAATTCACTTGCTGGTGCCGTTGGTTATGAATGAGAAATTAAAGAATAATCTGGATGACCAAAACGCATTTTTGACAGTTCATGGGACTTCACAAATTATTTTTCATTACTCATGCGAGATAAGAGCTATTTTGCTCATGCATTTTCAGGCGGTAAATGTCCCTTTGGCTTTTGTGCGCGAGTATAATTTGCGTGCGATAAGTAAACTTGTTGAAGAAATACCTTAGCGCTTCATTCCTAGAACCTCATCTCATCATTTTTAGGAATAAAAGTCTCGATTCTAACAGGGAATTGTTCAAAATTTTTGTTCGACCATTTACCGCAAAATGATTTTAAGAGATGTGTGATTCTCGTTCTGTTGTAAAACTCTGTCATTCGTTGCGGTCATCTATGGTTTCATTCTGAATTAGCGGAAGTTTATCTTTCCCAACTTGATGAATAATTATTACCAAGTGGAAGTATTTAAAACGTGTAGAATGTGTTGGTAAAAGGTTTAAACAAATCGTTGAGGCGTGTTGGGGTAGGACTGATGTGATATGGGGATGGGATCAACAAGCACCGGTCACTAGATCCTCGATGTACATGTTCATGTCTGTATGTGTGCGACGCCCGGTGTAATAAGGGCTTAATGTCCTGATATCCTATGAGAGGTACATGGAGGATTAGTGTCTTATTGGATTTCCTTTTGGGTCACTCGTTCGAATCCCGGGCCGGCATTTAATCCTTGTACTTGATAAAGGATATATATCTCACCCCTTCACTTGTGTCCGGTCCAAGCACTTGCTCTGGAAGAGATACAGACCAGCTAGGGTGTAACAAGGACTCTTATTACGTTTCCGGCGGACTTAATTCAGCTAATTGTCTCGATATCTTCGGTGAATTTATTATTTAATTTTACTCTCCCTTAATTTTTGTTTGCACAAAAATGATTGTCGGTTATCAGTTCTCGTGTTCTATTTCCTATGAAAAAAATGGGTATCTTTCAAAACAAGAAATTGCTAGAAATACTATGAACCGCACGTATAAAAGAAGAATTGGCAAAATGCAAGAGACTTCAAATCTTACAGAGCTCTAAGGTTAATAATGATAAGTAGATATGAGCAGGATCAATCACTCATCCGAAGTATTTTTTCTTTCAAATATCATGAATCTACTTCAATACTTACTTTGCTAAGAATCTCACACACTATCACGAGAGAAACTATGGTATAGTCACGATAAATAAAAAGAAGGTAGACTCTGTTTATACAGTGTAAAATATAAAAACCATGAGAGATATAAAATTGATTATTATCCAGTTTTATAAAGGGCAGAGTATTTCACTTCCAGAGTAAATAAAATTTACTCTGTATTAGATGACAGTCGATTATTTGACAGCAATGATTCTGTTGTTATAAGGAAACTAAAACTGATTAGAATTTGTTGAATAAAATCAATTTACTTTAAGAGTAAATTTACTTGATCTTTTATAAAACTGGCCATAAATGGAATAAAAATGGTGTATTCCAAGGCCTTCTTCATTAACTTATATTTGAAAAACAAACAGACATCAAAGTTTCACCATGAGAAATTTCTTGTACACCTTCCACGTTACTCTGGAAAGATGTTTTCCCGACCTGTTAACAAATATCAAATTAAAATAACAAATAATAATAATAGGAACGAGTCCTGCAAGAAAGTTCAAAATATCAAGATCAAGTAGTTTAAAATCTAAGTAGCCATTAGCCTTTGATTGAAATCCATATAAATCTCCCAGGAGAGCATCGTAGGATTACATACTTGTTACATACTCCTGTCCACTTGGTTTTATCCTTTATATCCGTCCTTTACCTTTATAAAACAACCGGAAGTGGTCGATTCAGAGCCCACTTCCATCCAGTATTAAGTTGATATAGTATCTCCCTCTCGCACTGTTAATTATAAATCTAATAATTACTGATTAAACAGCAATTACGAGGTATTAAAATTTAGTACGGTATTGAGACCGCCTGCATTAGACCAGGTGACTCCTTATCGATCCTGTTCGTTCCTGAGCGAAGAATTTCTGAGGGATTATTTGGGATTTGTTCCGATGTGCCACAACGGCTCTTGGCAAATATTCGATGCGTAAATGATTATAAAGCAACAGGCGGGACTCTGATTGAAAAATATTAAAATCACCCTCTGCGAGATCTTACCCATAAATTAATTGAAAAAATGTTGAAGGGATGATTCTTTTTCACCTGATGCTCCTGTTATTTTCCAACCAAATGATACTGAGATTTGAATATTTAAACAATTAAAAAAACTCTGCTTCTACTATTGAATTATAGGTCTATTATAATTTTGAAGAATAGAGCGGATTTGGGTTTGGACATAAAATATCCTAATATTCAATCAAGAACATTCTCAACTCCAATTTTCCTTGATTGTTGACAGCACTTTCAAATTCATCGCAACAGTATTTTTTTTAATCGATCATTAGTTCACTTTGTTGTCAATTGTGTATCGTAGTCAAGATATGTTGTACAGGTGAGTCAAATTACTATATTCAGAATATGACGTACTCGGAATTATATGAAATAGAGAAAAGCTAGTGGAAAAAAAAATCGGCTATTTCCTTTTCCTTGATTTCTGACGAAAAATTCAATTTTTCAATTCTTGTGAAGTCTTATTATTGAAAGATGAATGAACTACGCAATTTTCCAGTCCCAGATCTACTTATTGATTCATTGAAGTCATTTTTGCAGAATCGATATTTCTACGTTCAACTCAATGGCCCGTAGTCAGAACGCGAATTTAAACCCAGTTTTAAGTCTGGCTCACGCATAACCATAACAACATGTCAAAATAGTGCTATAAACTAATCTGATTTTCAAACGTGTCGTCAATAAGATAGACTCAGACCTGGGTTTAAAACCGCGTTCTGACTTTGGGCCCATGGTTTTGGCTCAATTTCCTTTATTGCCACCTCAGGGATAATTCAAGGCTCAAACCTTGGTCCCTTGCTGTTCTCAATATTCCACATCAGTATGCAGGGATAGACTTTATTTTGCAAAGTATCTTGAATTTTACCGTGAAATATCTAGTGTGGGTGACTGTTTGTCACTGCAAAATGATTTGAATGATATAAATTCCTGTTGTGTGAAAAATTAACTTTTTCTCAATCTACCTAAATGTAAAATTTCATTATTCACTAGGAAGGAATCATCAATAATATTTAATTATTTGATTGATGCTTCTTCTCTAACACGTAATAGATCAGATCCTTGGTTAACTCGATAGAACTAAAAGGTCAGGCGTTTTAGCGAAAAAAAGGCCCTAATCGCCGATAAAGTAGTACAAACTTGCTTTCTTTTTAAATACCTTCGTTTGGGTACCTGCAAAAAGGGTACAAAACTTTGCTGCTGTACGAGCCCTGCGTTTCGGGATATTCGAGGTCATAGATTTAAAAAAAGGAAAAAATAATAGTTTTTCGTGAATCTCGGCTCCTAATTGACATAGAGCTTCTATGAGGATGAGGTCATATATAGTACACAATATTCTCTACAGAGCTTAGAATTAGAAGTACTCGTAATTTCACTAATTTAGGTGCAATTTTCACTCTCTATTTCTCTCTTGTGTCTTACAGTCATGTTATTGCACTAGAAAAGATCCAAAAAAAAAACTTGACAATATATTTATTATAGAATAATGAGTTATTATCCTATTCCAGGTTTTGATTATAATATTTGGTTGAATATTTTTCAAATTGAATCTTTTGAATAACGTCACATTGAATTCAGTATGATTCATTTGCACAAACTTTCAACCAGTACTTTTGATGATCCAGTGTCTCTTGCTTCACCGAATTTCCATTTACCGAGCATTTCCCCAAGACAAAAATCTCTGTTTTATGCACCATCCGCTCCCTTGAATATAGCCATGCAATGGTCAATAAATAGAATGTGTAAATTATTGAACAACCTACCTGAACAATATAATATTTTCAGTAATAACTTTCTTTAATCCATCTGTAGTTTCTCTGATATTATTTTATAATTTTTTTCTCTTTTAACTAAAAATTCATCGAATTGCTTGTTTTGTGATATCATTATTGTTATTATGTACTTCTTTTCCTGTACTGTTATTCGGCTTCATGTCTGTTGGACGGTGTTTCTAAATGAATAAATAAATAAGATAAAAGAAAGAAATCAACATTGTCAGGGCATTCTTACAACTTAAATTGATCCATTAAATATATTTATCTTGATCTGCTCATCATGTATAACTTTTTTGTAAATAGTACCATATCTGGATTTCACAATCTACGGCACTGATCTATGTACAGTCACCCTATCAATCAACAACACATAATCTACAATATATACAAATTTTAGCTAGTTCTGAGAAATTAGATTGGGAAGGCTTGTAACTCCTTGATTGAGACGAGTTGAACTCTTTTTGCGATTGATCTTTGATCTATCAAACTTTGTCATATTGCTAATAGATCACCCTGTATACTTGAAAATGTTCTTTATTATCTCTAAAACATAACTTAATAAGTAAACTATTCCTTGATTTCATAAATATGCCAGTAATTCCTATTAGTCATCATTAAAATTAGAAAAAACAAATACTGCGATACTTATTTATTTGTATCGAACGCTCCCGTGTGAAAGTAGCTTTACGACTTGGCCGCTGAGATATTCGGCGAGTTATCGAGAACTTAATTATAAATATCTGTAGAGGTTCAAGATAAAATATTTTTATTCAATCATTTGTTCTGGTACAAAATGTCGTAATTCCTCTTTCGAGCAATTCCAGAAATTCGAAGCAGCTGATGCAAAAGGAGCATCAAGGCGGTCAAGGATCGCGAAACAAAAACAAAAGCTCGCGGCTTCGAACATCGCATTTGTACAAAAACGCATATAGAACAGCTGAGCTGAGCCAGCTTGAGTGGTGTAGTGGCTTAGTGGTGGATGGTAAACGACGGGTATTGATGCCTCAGTGTCTTCGGTTTTCAACCATTCCAATTTTAAGCCATGAATATCCGCTCACAATACAATAAAAATGTATAAGGTGCTACTTTGTTACAAAACGCGGAGTGAAAAGCTGCAATTTGAGTATCCTTTCTAAATATTTCAGTTAAAAGTAGAGACTCTAGAAGAAAAACAAGTGAAATATTCAAGATTACTGGTCCGTGTGACTATCACTGTTAAATTTCTTTGAAAAGGATGTATTTATTGATTTGAGTACATATATGGAGTTTTCAGCTGGGAAAACCCATGAAATATATTCTGTAAATATAAAATCAAGTAATGTCAGAAGCATATTTTAAAAGAAAACGTAGAAGGCAAAATCGTAAAAAAAAAACTTGAAAATATAATTTTTCCCTATCCAATCAGTAATTTTGTCGGTTACTCAATCACTGAGAGGATGGCACATAATTACTAATAATCCAAATTATTGTGAAAAGATTGTCAGTTCGTCAGAATTGACGACGAAAGCAATGCGTAAAACCTGTATCTAATGATCAAAATGATCAAAACTATACAAACTGAGGATTAAATACATACTGTCCTTGTTTTGTCCATATCAAGAAAACTCTATTAGGTTCTTCACTTTGCTAGCTGTTGTTTTGTCATATGATTATTGTCGTTAGTATCTCATAATTCAATCTAGAAACCTTCTTGCCTTGTTTATTTTTGTATCATTTTTTCTGAAGAAGACTTTCGGTTAGAGAGTCGAAACGTCAAAAATAAAAAATAAATATACAGAACTAAAACCAAAAAAGTCTATTTTTTAAGAAAAACGAATATTCTTGTACTAGCACTTTATTAAATTTAGGGTATGGTGGATACAGGTCAGCATTGGGTGCCATGAGAGGACTGTGGACTTATTTTTAATGGTGCTACATATATGAATATAGCATTTTTCGAAATCATCATTTTTCAATTGCTCCAAAATCTTGTAACAGTAATAAATGTGTACCAGAAAAAGCCCTGACAATCCGGTGGGATAGTCTGAACCTGACTGAATTATCCTTCCTTATAAATCCGTAAAATAAATACAGTCATATACCTTATTGTTATTCCAGTTTGTGAATGCTAAGTGTTGAGTCAGTTTAAGAGTCAATAACAGAACGGCTGAATTTGGATGGGGTGAAATGGGAAGTATCCTCTCCATCATCGGTTTGAGCTCTAGATCGCAGTAGCCTTTGATGTGGCCGCCGTTCCGTCGTCAGCCGTTTATTAAAATTAAAAAATATCGGAGCACTAAACGAGCGAGAGAGGGAAAAAATAAGAACATTTAAAATTCCTAATTGGTGCGTTCTGGGAACGTAAGTAGTGCGCAATTTCGAGAATTCTGATTGGCTAATTGATTATTTGAAGCGTCTTCTTGTGATGTGTTGGTGTGTCTGTACAATTCACATACAGATACTAATACATCGGAAACCGTACACAATGTATGCATTTGTATGAGAAAAACTGGTTGCGATATAAAAGATTCTTTGATTAATTGAATTTCTTGGCTTGTAAATGAATCCATGTCTTTTGATTCGAGAAGCATTCAACATATACCTACCTATTTTAAAATAAAATACTAGTTCGAAATTGTTCTACTTAAAATTGTTCGGGGAATGTTTGAAATTGGAGGCTGAAAATTGTAGTCCAAAGAATTCAAGCTGTTCTTCTGAAATTTTGAAATTCTTATTAGCAAAAACTGTTTCAAATATAATGCTCCTCTAAAGTCTATTGAAAATTATATATAAGATGCTGCTGTTCTGACTGTTCGCATTATTTGGCATAAGTGATGATGATGTCTTGATGTTCAGCGCTGTCGTATAGCAATGTGAATATCGCCAAAATACAGAAAATCTACAAAAATTGAATCAGGAATTACCTCTGTGTTACAGCCCCTCTTCAATTAAATTTTCAGGAGACGATCACATAACTGTGGGATGTAATCAGAGCACTTTCTTCATGATATGTTATAAAATCCCAACCGATGAGAAATTTGGACTACTAAACGTCCATTTTAAATGTGCAATATTGCTTTCCACCACCCAATCTTCGACGATTTCAGCCATATAACAAGAATATCTTTTTCTATTTGAATCGTTTAAGCATATCTTATGAATTGGACAGTAAATATTCTCAGAAAGCAACAAAATTTGTCAACGTGAGGATGAAATCTTACTTTTCAACCCAGATATTTATTGTTGTCGTTGAGAGTTTGATTGTTGAAATAAAAATTTGGAATGTAGATACCTTAACGTATATTTAACACTTCGTTGATTCCAGTCTCATTATAGTAATCATGAAATTTTACTTTCCAATCAAGATATTCATTGTTGTAATCAAGAGATTGATTGTTGAGATTAAAATTCAGGATCTTCCAACTCTAATTTATTCGCTTTGTTATGGTTTCTCTAAAGTCAATTCTCTGGTCACATATACACTAATATTTCCATTAAGAGCTTCATAAAAATGAGACTCTTTGTCTATTTAATTACAAGTTAATTTTCATAATTCATGAACTCAACTTTCGTTGATCTAATTTCTAGTTCAAATATAAAATAAAGATTTAATTGAGCTTCTACTGAAACCATGACTGAAAAATTAGCATAGACTACCGCGATCCTGACATTTGATTTGGCGTTTTTCTTCACTATTTACATTTATGAAAAGACGCTGCAAAATCAATAACTTGCATTTTGGAGGCTGGTGTTACACTCTAAATAAAATAGAAATGGATTTTTGAAGCATTTACTGGCTAAATGAATACGTCGAAAAGTTTTCTCAATATCTACGAGTCTAAATAATACTATTTTCTTTCCTCTCTTCTATTTTTTTCGTAAAAACTAGATCACACAACACATTTTTCACACAAAAGATCAAATAGTTATTCACGTATTATAAGGTTAGTAAGTACAATAAATCCATATTGACCGTGATGCTTACAAATTTTTTTACACGATTGGAAGATATATTCAAAATATGGATTCTAATTTTCTTTTTCAAATTGAATGATTACTGCTGAATGTTTATTCGCTGTCAGCTGTTAAGTTTGATATTTTATTGTGAATATTTGATTCCAAATAGAGAAAAATAATTTAATATTTGTTATAGAGATCCACAATTTTCTATTTACCACCTTTGCCCATGGGTGGTAGGTCAGCATAACCATATAACTACAGCTTTCATGGTAAAATCAACATACCACCTCGAATATAGGACCAATAAACACATGAAAACGCCCAATCGTGCAAAAAATTATAAAATGTCAAAATGAGATATGACAACAGATTGTACAGTTTCTTCTAATTTGATTGGCTAAATTTCACGCATCTCGTATTTGACATAGCAATATTATAACGTCAGTGTAAATTAACCTCAAGCTTTCACGTAAATACTTCAGAATACCAGCTTTACGTTGGGGCGTGAGAACTATTGACGTTAATTAACGCTGACGTGACTTGACGCTCGGTTCTAGAAGCCCTATCGTTAAGGGCCTAAGGGCTGCATTTTTCTTTGCATTTTAATACTGCATTTTGATGCAAAGAAAATGCACCGTGCCATACATGAAATCAGAGTTCAATGTATAAAATTTTGTGTGGGACACAATGCATATCTCCCACAATCACTACGCGCTCAGAATCAAACAGTTTGGGCAAACCTACGACAAAGCAGCTTTCATTTAGTACCAATTCCAAATTGTGAATATTTTATACATAATTTGGGCACGTATAAACTCAAAAGAGGCTTTTAGCATTTATTGATCAGATATTGACTAACAGGAGGTCATGTGCTGTATCCTAAAATGATAATTTGATCTTTATCTTTATCTTGGTGCAATTACCTCCTAAACTACAGATTTAAGAAAATAAGTAACAGGTGGTTACGCACTGACATAAAAATAAAAGTTTGTTTCATTCTGATATTAACATCGAAGACCGCATGTCAATATCTAGTGTAACTCGCGAGATATTTGGATAAATAGTTTCTACCCTAAAATTAGAACTGACCAATATCATACCGAAATTCAGGGTATAAAATTTAGTTACTGACATGTTGCTCATTCTGTCCAGCAATTCTCAGATTTCAATTATGCATACTATAGCAGTAATTACCTTTTGAATTATTATTTAGTTTCTTACCCAAAACTGAGTAGATGGATAAAAAAATCAAGCAGTTTGTGCAAACCTACAAAGCAGCAACTTTCATTAAGTATCAGTTTCAAGTCTGTAAGGGCTGCAGTTTCTGAGAACTCAGCGTCACGCCAGCCAGCCAGACAGCCAGCCAGCCAGATAGTCAGACAGACAGCCAAAGTGATTATAATGGCGTTTATATTTTTCTTTTGCAAAAATGCGCTAAAAAAAATAATTTGAACATTATGATTTTCAATTGATTCAATGCTTGTGAATTATGATTTTCTTTCACGGTCAAATTTTTGACACGAGTGAATACTTTGCAATAGATCATTATTTATTAAAATGTCGTGAAATTTTTCACATGAATTAATAATAATAGATAATATATTTTTATAGTACATTTGAAATTAGAAATGCAGATATTCTCTAAAAAGTAGGACATTTTTGAAAATCGGCGGGATGCGAAATGGTTCTACAAAAAGCGGGACTGTCTCGCAAAAATTGGAACGTGTAGTCATTTTAGCCAAACGGTCCATAGAAAGTTGTTTTTTCTGGACTCCGTGATGATTTGGATATCTATATCAATTTGAAGGACAGCAAATTAAACTCTGTAGGCATCGTGAACGTTGATGAATACAATTATGTCCTTCGGAAGGATTTAAAACCACAAGTTGAATAGATGCGTTTGAATAATTTCGAATGTATTTTCCAACAAGATAATGGCGCAAAAGTATGGAGAATAATATTGATTGCTTGAAATGAACGGTCTAGTAGGCTGAATTTTCGACTACAGATCGCAAAAAACGGCTTAACTCCTTAAAAAACATATTTTTGTTAGTTGGTTCAACTGATCTGGGACAAGGCTCTTATATGAATGAAACTCAATCAAATAATGATAACATGAAAAATAGATTCTAACTGAAGCTTATCTAGACTAGGCAAGGAAAGCTTTGCTGTAAAATCATCAAATTCGACGTTTGAGTACAATTTTATAACTCTTCGCCATTTCTAAACGCGTAGTATATGTAGAATGTGTTGCTTATTCACTGAAATTTAATAGATTCCAAATTTAATGGGGATCCATTCATAGATAATCTAATATTTCACTCATAATTCAACATGTTCAATATTCAACGAGAGAGATATTGCTTATATTTACGTTAAGTTTTTCTGTGATGGATGTTATTCCGATTGATACTCTCACCAGTAAATGAGATTTAGAATTTACTAATTTAAAGAGTAATAATATCAAGAAATATCTGTTAGAGATTCTTTTCTTGCAGCTTATTAAGAGATTCAAAGAACTGGAATCTCTTTGGCGTTGGTATGCAAAGGCAAATCCGAAGACAGATTTTCCGGCTGGTTAAAAGAAAATTCCAATTCATTTTCTTCTTCCGCTATTGGTTTCCCCTTAAAACTCAGCTCCGGAAACAGATCTGCAGTCGTGCTGTGGATATTAATGACGTCATACCCTTCTTTAAGAATCACAGATGACGCTGAGACTATGTTTTTACTCATCCATCATTTGTTATCATCTCCCGGAGATTAATATTTATAAAATATGAGTTAAGATATTCTTTACACTATATAATTCTTATTAGGACATATGCATTCCATTGACTGAAATTATTGACTATAATACTCTTCGATTATTGATTCAAAATAGTTCTGACAGTTTTGTTACTCAGTGAGAAGTCACAGCGCGGAAGGCATGTTAACCTGAGAGAAACATGTTGGGGAAATTGTTAGAATTATACCCAAGTATTTATCTAAAATCAGGATATACTCCGCAGAAAAGTTCTTGTTCTATCTAACTTGGTAATTTATTCACAATCAATTATTGAAATACAAATACGATTCTACCCTGCGACCTCTAGATTACGAAGTCAGCATATTCACACTAAGCTATGAATACTCATTTATTATATCATGAGTAGTTGAAGTATTATCGATTATTTTTGTAGTGCTATCACGAATTTTTATTGTGCTTGCGTTTGAATACCTCGAGTGTGCAGCACGAGTGGTATTCACAAGCACAATAAACATGAATGATTGCACTACAAAAATAGTCTATAATACTTCAACTGCAAATGGTATATGGAAGACTATTCCAGGAGTCAAATCATTTTTTCAAATTAGTTTTCTATGAATCTAGTAACAAATCACGTAATTTTCATAGGAACGAGTAAACAAACTTCTGTCAAATTAGAATTTCTTGCATTTTCTTTGACGAATAATAGAGAAATATATTACGTTTTGATATGGAATCTATAGTTCAGAAAGATTTGGTGATAGATCAGAGGATAAAATTGATGAAGATATTCAGAAAAATATTCCAATAAATACGAAGAAAGCACAAATTGGAGGTATCCACATCTTTGAGTAAAATACTCACTCTGACCACTAGTGTAATACCCGATGGTATTTCTACACGTCCAAATACTCACTGATATGCACCGTTTCTATGGCGATTTAGCATTGTTATAAATACTACGAATGGAATAGTCATAAATATTGAATTTTGATATTTTATTTATCATAAACAGGAGACGTGGAGTGTGCACTCTTAGTTTTACCAACGATTCATTCTCACTTCTCGACGGATACTTCCGTGAATAGTAATTCAAGAAGAATGTCAAACATGAAAAATCCTACCAATTGAGTTTTTCCAGAAAATTTTTTCTTGTCATAAATCAAAAGATCGTATATAAGTTTCATGGTAAAAGTAGTTTTAGTTTTCATTTTTTCGTCGTAATTAAAGAGTTATAAACAATTGAAAATAAATTTTTGAACTCAGTACCGAAGACATGCCTACAGTTTCCAAATAGACGCGAGCGCTTTTGACGTCACAATGGTAATTTCTACTCATCATTACATGCAATTAATACAGTGTTTCAACTTCTCATTAATTGAATCTTGTTATAATTATTCTTATCAATATAAACAAATTTCGTCGAAACCAATAGTTTGAAGCAGTGCGCCGAATAAATCCTAAAATGACAGCAAATTTATTTTGCTGTGAGGATCATTATGGTGCAAATATTTTAATGTAAAACAGTCATCAATCAATAACAATTTATATGAACTTATAAATCCCATTCTCAGAGTAAGATGTATAAAATTTTTTTAGGAGACTTACTCCAAATCATAACCGATAAATACCTCCTTAACATTCAGATACTTTAAAATACTTATACTTTGAATGATTAAATAATAAATTTCCATACAGTTATAATATGTTCTTGCTTCTATTTAGTAGTTGGACCTGAAGTTGAACATAACCTAAGGTAGTCTTGTTACCGCAACTTTCACCTGATTCCCTATAAATAAAATAATTAGAAGTATTTTATGAAAAATATTTAGTTTTTCTATTATATTTACAATATGATCTAAAACAAGCTCACATTGATGTTTTAGAAACTTCTACTTGAGCTGAATAAAATCGAATATCATATTTTACAGAATCTTCCATCATAAATATATCCGCAGTAGGTATATTATCTGGGTTAGCCTTGTTGAATCCTATATCATACATTATTTTCTAGATGGAATTAGTTGTTAAAAACCATTTTGTTGCACTGAAATTCGAATAATTTGTGTCTATACGTATATAGAAACCGTGGGCCGTGTACTATCGTAGAATCGCTTTAACGTTATGACGTCACAAACAAGACGACTAATGGTGCGGTCCGAGTTACCCTTACAGCACATACAGCGCGCTTACAGTCGGTCCGATTCACACAATGAGTGCTAAAATTTTGCCGGCCCTGTGTAGCGTTGTGACATCATAGATGACGTCATCATTAACACTCACACTGCTCACAGTCAAAAGGATAGGCACTGTAAGCGCTGTGAGAACACGTGGTGAATAAAAGAGTATATATAAAATATTTTTCCAAGGTTTATCAAAATGAGTATTACTTTTTTCTTATATATTCTGTAAATATTTTTGTATATATATTATATATAAGGTTTCTCTTTTTTTTATAGTTTTCTCAATTTTCATCAGAAATAAGTGTTTCATTTTGATTCATATAAAAAAATTGTCTAGTTTTCAAAAAACTCAATAACAAATAAAAAATTCTTTGCAAAAATAATTATGCATATAGCCAATTTCATTCGGTTATTGAAGATTTTTAAAACACTTTAAGTTGAATACTCTCAAATTTATTACTTATATACACAAAACAAAGAGTTATTTCAGAATTTCAATTGACGTATGCATTATAAGTAACTTAATTGTTTCTCATTATCAAATTATCCATGATGCGAAGTCGCTTAGCCTTACCCTCCATTTTTTGATCTTAAATTAATCTTCCTCTTCTATTAACTCTCAAAGTCTCATGACAGCAAAAATGTAAGTGTGCTTACAAACGGTCCAAATCGTGAAGCTCTTGGGCAGTGTCAGCGCGCTAAATCAATTCGGACCAGTTGTGAGCGGTGTGAGCGTTGTAAGCAGCAATTGCAGGATTCGGACCACACCCTAATAATGGCGCATTTGGACTCACGTGACTTTTCAAAATTTCAACACTTTCAAATTGCTTATAATTAATTGTAAAAGTTTTTTTCAAGCTTTTGCATCGAATATCAGAATTATCCATAATAAAGTTTCAAAATACATGAAAAAGTTTGATGATTTTTTTTATTCAAAAATCCAATTAAAAGAAAAAAAAGTTATGTCGTTTCATACTCCGTATTTGTTTTGAACACTTCTTGCTAGACTTATTCTTAATTATTAGTGCTACAAATATTCGTCTTACAAAACTCATAGCACACTTTCCACTTGATGGATTTGATAAACATACGTAAGTGCGTATTATCAGAATCGGGACGTCTGAGTGTTACAAGGACGAATAAAGGTTCAAGAGGGGGTAAAAATAACCAATCGGTCAAAGTCAACACTCGCCGACAGTTAGTGATAGATTGGTGTAATTAAATAAGTAACCAATCATAATCGTGCTGTTATATTTCTTATTATACATATTAGAATTCCAAGAAAAAACTATTTGAAAAAGAGATATCAGCTATTTGTTATCAGAAACCCACTATTATTTCATTAATATATAAATCATGATTATTTATTTTCGTTCTGAGTAGAAGAAATGGCTATACGATAATGAAATTTGTAATATATCAGAAAGATTATGATACAGAAGCTCTAACACTCTCAATTACGACTCTCTCATATGTTATATCCAGCAACTATAGTCTATTTACAAATAGAATGGAGCAGATGTCGCTATGAAAGCATTAGGATCTACATCATTGAATACAGGATTGAAGAAGAGCTCTCTGAATGAATTCATAAGATAGTATGGACAAATATTCACACAGTAACTACATAAGGACTATTTTGTATCTTCAAATTAAACAAATATATTCTCAATTGATGATAAGTGACTGATAGGTAGATGAAGTGGGTTAGCATGCTGGCCGATCAGCCGACTGAATTCATAGCTCTATGTTGAGCCATTCATTCTGAATCTGATACATTTCTATAGAGTGATGAAGAAAAATATGAAAAAATGAGTGCTCAAGGCGTTGTTACAATTTCATATCTATAGAAAAAGTAAATTTCAAACTATAAGGATCATTTTAAATGAAAAAAATCAGTTTTTAAGAACGTTTTCATCATAGAAAATTATAAATCTATCGTGATGTAACTCTCATCACTGGATTTATCCTTTATTCTATTACGACTCATATCAAATTATCCTTTATTGTCAGGCATTCCTATTCCATTGTTTTCTTTTTTTTTTTGGGAGAATTTTCACTCGTATTGTAATCTATATTATCAAGTAATGCAGAATTAACTATTTCTGATAAAGGAAGAAAATATTCTATAGTAATGAGACAGTGTATAGCATCTCCATAGCTCACGAACTGAATGAAATGCATGAACTACGATTCAATGATATCACAGATAAACATACTGTAGTCGTAGCAAATTTTATTTTGTGAATCACGACCAATACCGTTTCTTATCTTATCAAAATGTATTGTATTATTGTTGGATTCTGTATCGATCTATAAGATTAGTCAATTTTGTACCGAAGACTAGAATTCTCAGACCCCACTATTTTCAAGGATATATTCATAATTTTTTAGGAACGCTAATAGCAATTATTCCTTCTTTGAAGGCATATCTCAACTTATTTGAGTAACTTAGCCGTATTCCAAGCAGAATTAGCCTTGGGGTTATAAAAATGCACCCTCTGAACATTACACTGATGGAAAAAAACTCGGGAAACGATTATCCGATCCAAGATCTAAGACAGAATGCTTGTAATCGAGAGGATGCCTGCAAATTGATATCAAGATTTTTATGCAGAAATTAAAATTCGATGCAAGGTCGATGAACTTTCCAAAAGAGAGTTTATAAGAAGTACATCGAGCGGAAAATAGGGAAGAGATTTTATTGAAAATTATCGTTAATTTTTATGAGGACGTCTCAATTTTTATTTCAGACATTATGATAAAAATTTTTGAAGGGGTACATAATTCACATTGTCAGCTTTTCCTCAATCCATCTATTTGCTCATCTCCTATTACACAATTGATTCAATATAATTTTTGTCTAGAGTATGAAGATAGATTCTTTCAGAACTAAAATCTTTCAAGCTGTTTTTATTAAAAGTATCATCTACTACTACCCTGCATGCATAAACTTTGGGAAATCTATCACCCGATCGCTCTTTTTCTAGAAAGGTTGGGAGTTGAATATCAATTGAGTACATCATGTGTGAGTTTCAGACACGTTACTGGATGTAGAAATATAGAATAAAAAAGAATGATAGACTCAGAGGAATCAATGTCTTCTCAAGATTTTTCTATGAGTTATAGGTGTCAGGTCAATAGATTCTCGTATCATAGAATTATTCCAAGAACAATTAAAAAACTAATTCAAAGTTTTTTCTATTCAATACATCACTTAAAAGCAGAAATATATTCAAGAACTAATTGAATTTACTATCAAGAGTTCTCACGAAGTAGACTTTAGTTTTCAGTATCAGTACAAATGCATTAACTACTAGATCAATATTATCTTGCAAGAGAAGGGTTGATTATATCAGTAATTTGGTTGTAGTAAGTAGGTGTCGTAATTCGCAAGCACCCTATATCGCAGGTGGCACTTCTGGCATCACGTGACAGACACTTCGTTTCCTTCCATCCGTTCTGATCAACCTTGATCGCTATCAGACGTCGAGCTGCTTCAATTCATTGACAAATCCATTTTACATAAAACTGATAAGAGCATCAGGGTTGGCAAGGGATGGAAGCTTGCGAGCTCGATATCACGACACGAACGATCTACCACGCTATGACTGATTGATTGTTCCTTCCGGTTTTGTCAAGTTTTTTATATTAGACAAGAGAAATTGGATCCTGCTGCCTGATATTAAGATGTCGCGTTTAATATGTGCTTGGGAATATGGATTGAGGGGTCATGACACCCATGAAAATGGGGTGAATGGGGAAAAACAAAGGAAATCTATATTGCTATTCTTGACGTTACACCTAATATCAAGCATGATATTAATGGAAGTATGAGATTTGTTTCATGTATTGAACGTATAATATAATAGTACTTGAAATGATTCAATATCAATCAATATAATGATTTTTTCTTCATCTGCTGGTGATCCAATCATATAGAATTTGACGATAAAAATAACGTGAAAAAGGATCAAAATCTCAACAGTAAACTTGGAATAAGTTTTATTTGAACGTTTTGGTGCCGAAACCGTCCGCAAACATCAGCTTATGATAAGTTGATGAATTGCAGCATTATTGAAATTTGTTCGAGTTAAATTACGAAGAAAACATAACATAATTCAGAATTTAGAGCCAACAAAAGAAAAATAACAGTCATGGCGGCCAACTGATGATGGCTAGATGTCATAACCAAGAAAAAGCTAGTTCTGACTTTGGCATTCTCGTCAGTTGACCGCAATAACTGTCAAGGCTCCAAGTGGATATTGTTTTTTCTTTTTTTGGCGTACCTATATTTCGTAGTGTTTGTTGTTATTTAATTTAAACAAGTTTCAATAATACTCTAATTTATCAACTTCTACATAAGCTGATGATGTCCCATGCCACGTTATCGTTATCGTCAAATATGGTATAATATTTAGTCGAGAGTCTGACAGTATTGATTCTCTTTAATTTCTGATTTGAGATACACATTTTAAGTTTCCTCGTTGATTGATTCTGAGAACAATACAAAAAAAATGGGATATGTGATATGTACCCGATAATTCTTAAAGTTTGGAAAATCTATCACCCGACTGAAAGTTTTTTATTCTATAACTTATACACACATATTTTTTTATTTATACGTACTTTGAATGCAAATCTTCAAATTCACATTAGTTGAGTTAACTCACTTAGAATAAATGGTTAAATAGAAAAAAAATTATCACAATTTTTTTGTGACAAAATTGTTGTTTATCCACTAAAAATGTGTGAAAATAGTGTGGTTGAATGAATGAAATAAATACTGAAGATGAAATTATCATTTAACGTACACATTAAATAATCTTGATATTATATGAGTATCTCAATTCACTAATTAATTGTTCTAGGTACTATTTTAAAATCAAATAATCAAAAATTCATTTCTAGATGGCACCTTGATCTCATTAATGTTTCTGTTTGATCAGTGGTATAGCTTAAAACTGTTTAAATTTCAGCCAAATTTATGCGAGACTTCTCATAGTGAACCTGCCGAGTTGAATTGCTACTGATCCAATGTATAACATCCTAAGAGTCCAATACATTGTTGACATGTGTAAATTATATTAAACATTTTGTTCTGCAGGACGTATTTTCTTTAAAATAAGTCGTAGAACTGGAACCTAAAATTTTCGTAGAATCATTATGAACTGCATCATTCTTCAAGCATAGATTAGAGAACTGTCACAAAACTTATAAAAATTACTACACTGGAGTGGGATATAAACTTAATTCCAGACCAACAATGTTGATGTATACAATGACGTAAGAAAATCATTTGAAAATAACAAGAAAATTTGTCCGTTTGTTTTGGTTTTAACTGCAGGGCTAGCTAAGGTAGACTAGGAATTCTGTCCTGGTCTTCGTCCTTGCAAAATTTTTTTTGTAGTACTCGATGACGACAAAATAACGTCAGTCTTCTATCGGATTGGAAGTATTATTTTAAAAATCAGCCAGAGGTATAAGTCGAATATGTTTTAAGGGCGTATCAATACATCACCGAATGACAATATCCAACAAGCAAATTATCAGATATCTTCGGTATAAGTCTGTCAAACAGTATTCTTTGACGGATTGGTGTATCGCATGCAGTCTACCCAAAACAAGTCGATAAAGACGGAAACTCTACTTAGCGACATACGATTATAAACCTTACAGACGGCTATGCACGATACTAATTAAGAAAAATCATTAATTTTGCCATAAATATAGGATGGAATAATTATATTTTACAGATTTACAGCGGAACTATGGTTTAATGTGTTCATTTTATAAGTTTTAGATGCTTTTCGTGCTATGCGCATATTAATTTATCGGAGGATTCAAATTTGTATATCTCTTTTTAACCATTTCGCGGAAAAATGAACTGGAATTACTCCTTTTTATGGGAAACACACCGATGTTGTCTTAATAAGGTTATTTTGGTGCCACTTTAATTGTGCTGCGTAATTTCTTATTATTACCTGATAATAATAACATAGACATTTATTGAGAAAAATGAAAAAGCTCATTTACTTACTCCATTGTATGCACAAAAGATATATTGGCAGTTCCTGCTGCAAATATAGATCCAATCCTTCAGATAAAATAATATAATGAATAAAATCAAATTTGCTTGAGGATCATTGAAAAGCACGAAAATAAATCAAATGATATTCTTAATCCTTTCAGCAAAGACTGAAACCGCAATTCTCAGCAACAGCAGTGGCAAAAGCCTCTGGAAGAAGCCAGTGCGACATCACTCAAGCCCTAAAGGGGTGGAAGGGGTAGGAAGAATCGTTCGATCTACCCTCCCATCCGCACAGCTCAACTTCATCGTGTTCAGATTTAATAACTTGTGAATATTCATCTCAGCGACATGCCCGTCCGCGTGACAAAGATGAAATGATTGGAAGAATAGTGAGTTAGAGAGAGTTAGAAGGCTCGTTGCTATAGTAACGCGTAAATTAAGTCATCAATGAATCATTGGCGATGCGGAATATCGGCGTCAGACGTGGAATATATTAAAAATGTCTTCCACGGACGCTGCAGAAGCGAACAGTGGCGAATAAAACTACTGCAAAGATGTCGCTCAAACTGCGTAGTCTAAGACAAAAAGTCGATTTGAGAATTAGGAATGTTTATTATATAGAATTCTGTTCGTCTTCTGATTAAAAGTTTTTATTGAAATCCATGTGAACTAATTTCTCAAAATTCAATCTATAAAATCAAGAAAATCCAGAATGAGGCATATCTACTACCAATTTCAGTTACATGGTGAAATTATTGATCACGTGCCTCCAAACTTTATTATCCTGAGGTGTGATGAAGAAAAAATACACCTTACTAGTGAAGTCATATGATATACTTTTCCATATTTTGCCGTAGACTTTTCAGACATTGAATCTGAAACAATATTTCTACATCTGATTCCAAATGTCCCAAATCAGCCACAATATCTCACGACACGATATGTAGAAAAAGTAAATTGGATCGTTCTGGACATTTTAGTTAGTAAAAGATTAATTGAGTAACAAATTAAATGAGTCTTGGCACTCCTCTTGTTTCAAGCAATAAATTCACATAAATCATCCATCAATATCTCCAATATTTGATGGTACAGATAAAGTGCTATACGTCATATGTGGAATAGCATTGTAACAGCACTATTCTGATTAAACAATTAGTCTACGACCTTGTCATGTAATTATTCTCACACGACGTTTGTTCTGCTGCTGGTTTCCTTGCACATGGTTGTGATTGCTGCCGTGTGTGTCTGGGTTGGAAAATAACGTCACTACTGGTCTCGGTGGGTGGATACATCTTGGAATCCGTGATAGAACATGTGCTATTTTGATGCTTGTCGTTTGTCTAATGATAAATACAAATTTAATTTGAAATTCTGAATTTTATTGCACATAAAGAAGCACTGTCACATACATAAAACTTAAGTTGTTACCTGTGTTTGCCTTAAAGCAACATCCTTCGAGTCATCTGCTCAGATTAAAACCCTCGAACTGAGCTCTCGTGATTCAATCGGAAAAATTACTCTCATGATGTTGCTAGGTGAACAATGATTCCAAGAAAAATAAATTGATCGAATTACAGTCCCTTGTGATACTGTATATGATAATTGACCGCGGTTGCACTGAGCTATAGTTTTTTTTGTTGCTGTATTCAAAAGTTAGCCTAATCTGAGATATCTCTGACGAATGTTACTTTTGACAATTCTGATAATATTCGATATTTCATCGTCATTCAGATGTAGTTATATAAGAATTCGAATAAGAAATCTGACGAATGTCGCTTCTAACAGTACATTGAATTTTTATTTTCATGAAATATGATGCATTACGCTAATTGACGAAGTATGTATTGTAAAATTCGCCTGTGATAGATGAAAGGATATATTTTGAAATATTCAATGAAAATCTAGGAACTAATATACGTATATGCAACTTCAAATATTGACGTTATAGAGTTCAGATATTAGTTCTGTGTCCTGAGTGAAGAAATAGCTATGGGAAACATTCTTACCTAGAGAAAAATCATGGGAAAGAAAAGGATGTTGAGGTCGGAAAGCTACTGCCCGCATAAGAAATACTTCCTAAAGTATGTGATTATTGTATGAAACTTGTTTGATCTGTCTGAATTAGTTGATTATAGTAATTGAAGATAATTCTCAACTTTCATATTCTCAATTACAGAGCCATTTATTGGAGCTGCATGCCATAAAACTTTGCATACTTGATTGATAAAAGCTTTGAACATCGCAATATCTCTTCAGCTCAGCTATAAGTTAACATACTCAATAATTCAACACCACATTAACACCTAATCGAAATGTAAAGAAGAAGACACCAGTGGAGTATGTGGGGAAGGAGGCTCTACATCCGGCAGAGGCGTCCGTACACAAAAGGGACCAATATATATTAATAACACGACGCGAACGAACTGCGATCTTACCACGATGAAAAGCGGCAGAGGGGTGCAAATAAGTTGCGTATACTGGAGCAGTGTGCCATAGAAGGCACCCTTTCGTTGCTTCCTTTCAACGCGCGGCTAAAATGGATCGAATCGAGTGCCTATATTTCACAGGACCGTAATAGCATTCATCCATGTTTATGATTAACTATTCATACGGAATTAGCAAATCATGTGGAGTGAAGTTGAGTATTTTCTTTTACCATGTGAATGAAGTTTTTTGAGTGTTCTTTTTCTCTGCTAGCACGAAGATCAGTTTTATTTCAGATAAATAATGCATTCTTAGGCAGACCATATTCTTCGATTGACCAAAACTCTTCTTTTATAAAAATCTTATGAATGTGAACATCAATGTAACAACAGAACTTCACTAAGTAATAGTTTTTGCTGTTTTCTCTTCACTATATGATGTAAATTATATAATGTATTGATTAATAAAACAAAAAGAATAGAGCCAGATTGACCTAGAATCACAAGGAGTTGACAATTTCCCTATTTAGACCTTCATTATTATCTCCTGAAGACCTGTGGATATTGAATCATCAACCACAGGCAGAGCTCTACGATCCTAGGAGTTAATATATTTTAAACTAATCTAGTTACTATTTGTACTTTTATTTTTGTTGTCTTTATAATTTTGTTTATTTATTTTCATATTTCTTTACACTTGAAAAAGGCAGTACTTTGCTGTCGGAACGTTGTGTTTCTAATTAATGTACAGAACTGATATCCCAATAAAACATATTTAGTTAATAAAACAATGATCACAAATGATTCAGACTGCAATGCAATATAAACATTTGATATATATTTATAGTATAATTTGGATCAGTCAAAAAATTGTCCTACCAAATGTCCTTTCATCAGTGATAAATACTTTTAATTTTGACCGTTTCCTCAAACATGTTGTTTTCAGGTTGATAAGTCATCCGCTTGGCGCCTGAGTATTACCATATTATATGCTTTCGATACTATCAAAATTATTAATATCTAAGACGAAAAATATTCAGCAAAAAAAAATTGACTGATCTAACTAATCAATAAACTCACGGTTATACAGGAAATAAAACTATCACATGCACAAATAAAATGATGTCTAACTTAGCAACTAAAAAGAGCCCTGGGATTATTCATAGTGTGACGTTAATTTGATTCCTCAATTTCAACCATCTAATCACATATAGACAGATCTTATTGCATTCTGAATAAGTATTCTAAAGTTCTATGAAATTTTATACGTGTTACGGCCCTGCTTGCACCCTTTGCTTGTCGATCTTGCTACACCAAAAGCTCTAGTTCTTCCCCTAATTTATACTAATTGTTGTCTGTTACCAGGGTGACGCGAGAATAATTATCAATAGATCTGATTATTATTGATGAAGCCATCGCTAAGATGGCGGTAAAAGTGACGTCACCATCATGGGAGCTGCTAGCAAAATGTTTATTCCGTTAAGATATCGACATCCCTCATAATCATGCTCAAAATTCAGGTTGACAAACTAAAATTTTGAATCTAATTTTTTTACTGATTCCAAATTTTTCTGACTGTAAATATTATTTTAATGTTTATATTGAATTCAATTCAGAATGCATGAGATATATCCTCAGGATTTCTAGATAATTTTTCAATAATTAAAATCGTTCAATTTCACAATGAGCGATTTCTTCCGTCAGGACCTTGTACAATCTACGCTAACAAGTCAAATAAATTTTGTGAAGTCCAATCTAAAATTCCGATAAATGATTAAGGCTAAACCAAATTAATCTTGCTGGACTCTTTTTGAATATGTGCTCCAAAGTTCAATACTATCATTTACGATTTGTCCTCAATTGACATTTGACGACAAAAACTAGGACAGAGGTTCTAGTACCGAGAAAGACCTTATATTTTGATAAACTTGTCCAATAATCCATACATTTTTTTAAACTCAATTAATTATGAATAGATTCATTGATTAAAATTCTGTATATTCATTTATTTCTTGACTTTTCGATATTTCACCCTTGAGGGAAAGTTCAAACCGCGAATAAAAGATGTCCAGCTATACAGAATTTGGATGAAAAATTCATTTATTGAAAACTTGTTCAGGTTCTGAGTTCTCTCAATTGAAGATATTGGTGAGCTTTACTAGCCTAGTGCAAAAGAGCGCTAAAGTCAGTCAACCCGCAGAATTTTATGACCTACAGAATAATTTGAAATCTTAGATTACTTTTTTGATAGTATAAGACTGCGCAGTATTATGTTAAATATCTTTTTATGTTTCAAAGTATACTGAATATTATCACTTTCTTACGCAATTTCCTACAATATTACTAAGAGTACGTCTCACTCGGCGATCGAAACGCTTCGTTCATGAACACGGTGTTTGTTGCTTCACTAAGTTATGGTCGTTGTGGTTGGTGTTTATAGTGAAGCTATATTATTCGCTGTTAAATGTTAAATAACCTGAAGATTTGTGGTGAAGATCGAGAAGTGACTCATAAATAAAATTAGACACACCTGTACCAAGAAGTATATATGAATAGAATGAATCCAACATACCTGTATGAATTTATTTCTCATAAATAATGAAACTATGATGACGAGAGGATAAAACTATCTTATCGTATTATCAGATGATGGAATATTGAATCAGTCAACATAATTTGGAACCAAAGTACGAATTGGAGAAACATCTCTTCAATGAATTCAAACATCTTGGTGAATCCCGTGGAAATAAAAAATGATCACTTCGACTCACCTCTCTAAAGTCTGAAGCAGACGGGATTGATGAGATCATGACGTTTTGGTTCAGATCACAACGAACGTAATTGTCTTGTGGAACGATTTTTGGGCGACACGAGCCTGATGGAACGTACTCTAAAGTTTGTCTGCTTCGATCTTGACTATTTCATATCTACTGTCACAATTATGTCAACAATCGTTAATGTGCTAACTAATCAACAGCTGAAAGTTGACTGAGAATGAAAAATCTGACGTGGACATTACGTGACTTACTTGTACATCATCGGATATATTTTTCACATATTATGATAATACGATAATCAAACATGAAATTCCATTGTTCCACGCCTAGTCATTTTGGATTCATCTAAAACATTCTAAAAATCTGTCCAGCAAAGTTCGTTTTTGGCCTAGTCGGTTGCTATGGAAACAGTAAATCATCATTCTTATGCTACAGCATTCCTACATACTAATTTCCAGGATTCTACGGATAACTGTTCCGAATTTATGAGCAGAATTTGAAAAAAAAAACTGAAGTGTACTTTCGGCTCAGTCTATTTTTATGAGAAAAAAACAAAATCATTCAGATGCTACAGCAAACTGAAATACTGAATATCATCATTTAACAGTCAATTGTTTCGAATTTAAGCGGAAAATTCCGAAAGACTGTTAAGTAAAGTGCACTTCTGGCTTGGTCGATCTCAATGAAAATGAGATATGAGCATCTAGAAAGTTTTTTCGTCCCAAATACTGAATTCTAACATTCTACGTTCAATACTTTTGGACTTATGCGATTCATTCAAAAAATGTTCCAAGTAAAGTGCACCTGCGGTACAGACGATTGCAATCATAGTGCAAAGTGCATAGCAAGATGTTACAGAAGTGCTCAATATTAAATTAATGCCGGAAATTTGAAAAATCTCCAATATAAAGTGCAGTTGCTAGTTAGCCAATGAGTACAGAAGTAGAAGGTAACCATTCAGATGCTACAGAAATTTCAAATATTGAATTTCAGTATTCCACGGCTAATCATTCTAGCTTCATGCGAAAAATTCAAGAAAAGACGATTGCAACCATAATGCGAGGTGCACATCGAAATCCTAGATCCTATACCAGTCTTTTATACAAAACTTTAGCATTATACGTTTGACGAATTCTGAGATTTGCGAGTTACGCACATATACATATACATACGTACATATGTACCGACATCAAGCCAATAATGGTCAAAATGGATTCAGGGATGCTCAAAACGGATATATTCAGCAAAATCTTGATATATGAATTTTGTCGGTTTCACAATATTTCCTCGTTGATTTATGCAGAAAATTCAAAAGAAGCTCCAAGAAAAGTGCACTTTCGGTACAGACGATTGCAATCATAATGCGAGATGCACATCAAGATCCTATACCAGTCTCAAATACAAAATTTTAGTATTATACCTACGTTAGACGGGTTTTGCGATTTGCGAGCTACGAACATACGTATGCACATACGTACCGACATCAAGCCGAAAATAATCAAAATGGATTCAGGGATGCTTAAAACCGATAATTCCATCAAAGTCTTGAAAGTAAAAAAATTATCCCAAATCAAATTCCAACAAAATGAGACAAGTTTTGATCCTATTTACACTTCTCTTCCAAACAGAATTTGATGAAAATATCTTTGACAATATAAAAAAACACGAAGCAACAATGTTTGATATTCGATCAAATTTTCGTGAATTCTCAGTTTTGTATTCGAGATTATGAACTTAGCATACACTTTAGAGCAGCAAAGTTTTTTTTATCGTTCACCACACTCAAAAAAGTACCTAGAAACCTAGTTTCAGCGACATCACATTTCATGAGAGATTTTGGTTTGAATTTGTCTCTGACAACTGGGCTATATGGTTATTGGCTGAAATTCAATGGACTCGTTCAATTTGAAAACTTCTGAAAATTCCATATTGCACGTATGAGCTAGTCAATTAGTGATACGAATATAAAAATCATGTTTTCCTGAGTATTCAACTATAAATATTGAAATTAAAATTAGTTAACTCTCATCATAAAGATACTATTATGGTGATTTTTAGAGATCCATTTTGAATTATTCTATGCCATATAGCGTAAGTTATAGAACATCCAAGTGTGAAACCTATTATAGCCACTCCGATTTAGTTCAGTCTAATTTTTACAATTAACTCCCTTTGTCATGTACATTTCTTATACTGAAACCGGTTAGCGATTTAAATACCAATAGGACAATGTGGAAAAGACGATTTAAATATTAACTCCGGAAACCCTTCTATTCTTCAATATAAGAAAAATCGATTCTCCGAATTCAAAGTTCTTAATATGCCACTTCTCTTTACCTCAAGTCCGCATTGAGCATTCTGATCAAGTTCCACTTCCTCGATTCGAACGTGTGGAATGTGTTATTAGATGAATTGATTGATTCAAGCCACGGATTCCTCTCCCGGAGTGTAGATTTAGGGGTGTGCAAAATGACAGGTGTACGGAGTCTTGTCTTACAACTTGCCAGGAATTCCTAACTAAATTATTGGAAGATTTGATGGAGACACGCGATGGAAGTTGGGAAAGACCGAAGAGAGAAGAGGAGTAGTGACACGGAGTAAATTATTCTCTTTCTTGATTTTGAGGTAATTTAACTATAGTTAGTTTGGAGTGACAAGATTGCGGAACTACGATATTTCCAGGAGAACTTTTGTTTGATGCCGACGATTTTGGCTTGGCATTCAGTAATTTTGCGGATGAAGGCTATGATGCGCTAGTTTCAGCAGATATTGTTTTACATGCTGTCAAATTGAATCAATAAGTTATAAGAAAATATAATGATTTACATATTTTGTGACAAAGATTCAGGAATCAATAAAGCAGCCAAAGAAGAAAGATGAAAGTATCAACGTATAAGTAATTAGTAATTCATACGAAAGTTGAATACAAATTTTACAAAAAGAAATATTGTAATAGAAGATTCTCAAATAAGTTTTCAGCTGCTTATGGAATTCTGAAAGCTTTGAAGAATAACATATTTATCCCAAATGACCGTGTGAATTCATATAATTTAAATACTTTACAGACTATAGAAGATGGTTTTTCCTACTAATTTGTAAAATTCAGAAGGCGGCTCCGTTTACATGCAGTTTCATCATTCAGGAGAAGTTGTCTTATTTCTATATTTATTTTCTATACTTCTTCCAATAGTCTGTGAAGCTCAGATCTATTCGTGATCCATCGTCAGCTGAAATGTTGATACATTCTCGTTGTGCATCTGCAAAATAAGCGCTAAAATTGATCAATTTAGAGTTGTTTTGAGAAAACGACCATTCTCAATTTTCTCAAGTCTTTTTTCACAAATGGCACAAAGCTTAGATTTTGCAGTAATAATATGATGATGTGAGATTGCTTCTATCATAAGCTGAACTAGAAAATCTGTCGCGAAAGATCAGAAACTTTTCCTGAAGAAATTCTCAAGGAAATCCTGAAGCAGCTCAAATTTGGTGCTTAGTTTCTTCGATCATGATTTCATATTTTTCGACCAAAAAGAAGTTACAAATAGACTTTTCTTTGTGATAATGTTTGAAAACGTTAAGTTAACTAGTTAACGATCAATCCTAGATAATAAAACAGCACTCTTAGGAAAAGATTGTTTTTTTGTTGAATTTTGCTTCCAGGAAACATATTAATATTCTTTTTTGGACTATAAGCAGTTGGGAAGTAGTGTTCAACGAAAAAAGAACAAGTGTGTACCAAACTATCCAAATAGTCCTCGAGTCGACATATAATTTTTATATTCACAGCCAAATCCCTTCCATCAGAAAGTATTTGAAAGAACAGCAGTCTGAAAAATTGCAAAATAAATTCTAGCTCAAAATTCGAGTTACCTTTGAGAGATAAAAAATTGGAAAACAAACTGGACTATATATAATTCTTCGATAGAATATTCAATAATGGCATTTCCTAATAATATTGTAACATAAAAAATATCTAGTAACTTTTCTCCAGCCTGATACAAATTTTCATTCAGGGATCAGATCCACTGAATATGATACCTCAATGTACTGTAGCTGCAGTCATGTTAGCACAGCATGAATTGTAGTATTGATATTCAATATACCCAAAGCACATTACGAGGTTTGTGTAAAAACAGTGTGCGCACCAATATGGTGCACCAAAATTATGTTTATATCTTATCAATTAAGGTAATATAGTCAGCTTTAAGAAACAAAGAAGGCTGAAACCAAGGATAATTTTTTTATTTTTTTGGGAATTTTTGTGACAGCTGTGGCGTTATGTTCTTTGCCAGATTCAGATTATTGTTATTTCTCAAATAGAGGTCTATGAAACGTGCTCCAATACCTATATTTTGTTTGAAAAGGTTCTACATTTGATCTCTGTTTAAAGCTTCAATTAGTCTCTTTTCGATCATTCAGTATACTATTTTGCAATGAACTTTAATTATCTATATTTCTGTAATTGATTTCTTCCTCAATGATTGTTAGTATCCTATGATTCAATACACCCTTTCAGAACTAATAAATCACCAATAAATTGTAGAGCTCTCGGGTAGGAAACACAGGACATTCAATAAAACCAAATATTTGTATACATTGACCATCTATGTCAGGATATCACCATAAACATCAACCCTCTTTCAGCCCCAATACAAACTCTTTGAAGCTCCCCTTGAGAATTTGAGCCCTACCGTATTCACAAATATTTTCTAACCACCAACCTCTGATTGACTGGACAAGATGTGCTAGACTGTTTAGTCCCATGAAGATTTCGATCCAACTTCGTCATTTTCTCACAAAAGAAGAGATAACTGTTGATTTCAATGAGTCAACTATAATAATTTCATATTCAATCGTGATAAAATGTGAGTTTTGGTAATTAATATCTCTACATATATTGTTTATAATTGGGTTCATCAAGCTATCACAAATTGACAGTATTAGTTCATGTAGTTCTGGTTTGATAGAAATACGTATGTTGCTTTATTGAATACTGTAAAACAATAGAACAAAGATAATAGGGAGTTTTTGCAAGCCTCCGCTATTGATACGATAACGCTAACATAGAAAATTTTTTTTTTGGAAACAGCTCACTCAATAGTGCTAGCTTGAATCATAGTATATTCACAAGAAACTTCAAGGATTAGCAAACATCAATAACATAACAATGAATTTATCTATCAATTCCAGTGACGGTACCCAAAAAAAATTGTTTATGACGTTAGCGTTGACGTTTCATTAGCGGTGGCTTGCAAAAACTCCCTATAGGTACAAAACGGCTTCTATGTGAGTGATGAGTGGATCGCACTCTCGAATATATCAAAATAATGTACTATTTTCTATATACATATTTTTGACACATAAGATCAGATCAAATTGAAACTTTGTTATCATTAGGTACGAACTCGCAGTACACGAAATAGGCATCATCCTTACAGCGACCACTGATCGACGTTAGAAGACAAGCCAGTGGTAACTTGATTTCCGGTTCTATGCCAGCTCATAAAATCCTGGAAAGGGCAGAAGGGTCCGCGGGATATCGGCGCGATATCGGAGGATGCTCTCGGAGATAGCCCGGCCAGTTGTGGTACTCAATTTGAAGAGAGCTTGTTAAATCACTCCGGACCGTTTGGTTTTGCGCTCAAATAGCTTCGCTGATAGACTATTACGTCTATATCCTGTTAGTGGTCGGCAAAGGATTGCGATCGTTGCCGAAGTAGACCGATGTTATGGTGAATCACGGACTAACAAATTCCTATTGCATTGGGGTAACGATTGGAATCGCATTATTTCGAAGCCAGCCAGAACTAAATGAGTACGGGATAATTAGTTATTATGAATCTTGCAGAAGCTTTTTGGAGAACTAATTTTCTTTCAAATTGCACCAACCATCCTTCTGTAAAATTCTATGGTTCAATCCTATGTAGAGCTTTCAATCGCTAGTACAATATATTAAAAGTTTTACATGTCAAAAATTTACGTTCTAAACAAGAATCCTGATAAATGCCTAATAAAGGTCATTTTCTGATACGAAATACAATTTTATCTCTTCCTTTACGTTTAGAATATACCATGAATCAGTATAAAGCCACGATTCTAATATTCCAATTTACTAGAATTAAATCAGTCCCATCATTAATCAATTCACACAAATTTACAAATTTCACATATTTATCAGTAATGAAATTGAAATTTCAAAATGTCGAAAAAATGTATAATATATCCTGACTGTTTTTGTTATGTTTGTGGTAAAATGATCATATTTAAAATCGGACTTCCTGAAGAATGCCTATTTCTTTTATTTTGAATCGCCAGCAATCACTTGCTGGTTCATTATACAGTTTTCACCTGATGGACGTTAGCACGTGCCTAGAAATTCATTTTCTATACTCTCTACTCATCTTCTTCTCTATAGACTTCAGAAACGTGAGTGACGAGCACAACAAGCATTTTCACGAGAGCTTAAAAGGTTTTTTGAACTGTTATACTTCATTGACTATTTTGTTTTTGTATGCACAATACAAAAAGTGTCCCTAGATCGCACTACTCCAACTAACGTTATTTTCAGATTTCTTCACTTGTCAAGAGAACTTTCATTGCAAATTTAAAAGATTCGTTGCTCTCAGATAACAGTTTATTCACATAAATTATAAATTATAGCTCAGCATAGGGTTGTAGGCCATTTGTTAATCTATGGACTATCACTTTTATCTTCCATTAATTGTGAATGTATTCGTACAGTTTGAAGAAAAACATTTCATACAATCAAGATATTATCAGCATTTATTTATTCACTTCATGTTCAAATAATTCTTTCTAATTCCTACATTCAATGATTGTGAATTGCGCTGCTTCCGAAGTCAACGGGAATAAGCTAGAGGATATTTCTTATGAAAATAATAACGCGTATAATTCATAAAAACAAATCGTGTGTGTACTTCCAATAATTCAAAAGAGAAATAGAATTTCAAAAGTGCATTGAATCAAAGATTTTCTTAGTTCCTTGAGAAAGAGGAACTATAAGAAGTCGATAAGTGAGAAGGAAAATAAGGCGATATGAGCAAACGATTCATGTGAAGCTATTTAGCCAAGAGGTAATAAGGAAGAGTTATAAACAATGTATGAATATATAGAGACTTTTTTGCGGATCGCATGCAGTGGTAAAACTGCGCAGACATGAGTATACATGTGGCTGTCTTTCACCTTAAAGCCCAAACACATTATAAAAATTAGCCCCTTGTTTTATGAAAAATATCACTGTTTTATGCCGACTAATCTCCCTTATAGATTAATCTTACTTTCAGAACACATTTCCCATTTTTATGATTTTATTTTGGCGGTATAATCCCCCTCTCCTTCCCAGCCTCCATTCATTACGTCATCCTCCAGTCCTTCTGGATCCTTGTTTATAGATTTCAGCTTCGCGTGGATTTTTTTCACCTCTTCCATCATTTCGAATCTAATAATTGAATTTTTCTGGCTGCGAATTCATGTTCCCACGAATAGGGGTTGAGAGACGTCAGGAGTGGAGGGTGAGCACGACGGAGACTCGGATTGTGTGTTTACACACGGAAATCTGAACAAAGTAAAGCAGGAATACATGCGCCTCTTTGTGTAGATAAAAACATTACACCCTCTTCTAATCACAGTGGCACTGGAAATGTTCAATACTTACTACTAATTTGAATTAGAAGAAATAAGATTCCTCAAGATTTTCATGTAACAAATCTTGCTCACAATAATTTTAGAAAAGATTATAATATATCATATGACCACCAATATTTCAGGCAGTGAATTCAGGATATTTTTCTATGGTCATCTCTAAACTTGATGGATTATGATGCTTCAATTGACGATGCATGAAATTAACATATGGTACTAACTCAAGTTATCTGGTGCCACTTCTATGTAATTTTTCTTGGAGTACATATTAGTAGTACTGCGTATAATATTGTCAACGGTCTATTCACTGATTTATTTGTAAGGTCTAATATTGTTCAGAGAATCTTGTAATGATACGTGTAGGAATCAGCATTTCATTGACTCGGTAAGTCAAATATTATAGATATCTACCTAAACTTCAGAATATCAATTGAAAAAATAGTGGCGAGACAACCTTTTGTTATCATAAGTTAGTTGTATCGGTGTTGTATAGTGGATTCCAATGATTCCTCTTTTCGAGATCTTCGGTTAAACTTGCACAGTCGGGATCGAGAAAAATTGAATAATATTTGATGAAAATCGGATCAATTTCTTAAGCCTGTCTTATATTTGACAATTTTTCCATCAATTTTGAGTACTTCCTCAAATTCTTAGAAGTAGAACCTTAAATAAAGCTTTACATTTGTCAATTTTTCTGTCAATTTCAAGTACTTATGGCCTGTTGCACCATCATCACTTAACTTTAAGGGAGAAATAATAACCGTAGTAACGATTGTCCATACAATAGTTGTCATAGATATTAAACTCCACTTGAAGTTAAGTAACGCTGGTGCAACTGGTGCAAAATAACGTTAATAATATTAAATATGTTCGTTCTCTGTGAAGTTTGAAGAGGGAAAGCGACGAGTTCGTATATACGGCGTGTATGTCGGTAACACTATTTGAATCATCAAATATTGGTATTCTTCAGCTCAAACTCAAGATAAAATTGACAAATGTAAATGGTTTCATATTTTGTAGACTTTGTACAATTTATTGAACAATTTTAAGTACTTAAAATTGATGGAGAAATTGAATTTAAATATATTTATTCTTCCAATTTTTGACTTAAAACATGTTTTTTTTTCTCATTTTTATTACACTCCTAAAGATGGTCCAGGTGGGACCAAAACTGTAGAGTAGGATAGGAATAATAAACTTGTGACTGAATTCTCATACATCATCTTCTTCATTTCACGTAACAGTCAGCACTATCTACTACTTCCGTCTATATATTATATTTCTTGGAATAGGGTTATACTTTATCATCATTTCATACTCAATCAAGAAGTGAGGGATAAGAGTTGGAGAGGAAAATTACAAAAAAATATTGATTATAAGTCAGAAACTTGAATATGAGCTAAAATTTACATAATTTGAACTAAACTTCTGGTATCACTTCCAATAATTTTACAATCCAGGGACAAAAGGACGGAAGATAATTCTTCCTGAAACACATATTTCGTACAACGTTTCCAACACACCCAAACCCTATATGATCCAGAATAGTATATTGTACAAGTAAAGAAAATTATCTATTCCATACGAGATGTGAAATTTTCAGCACGAGACGGAGTCGAGTACTATAGAATCACACAGATGTGGAATAGGTGATCTTATATGTATTGCACACTATACTTTCCCTACGATCACAGTTTTTATTGAATTAGGTAAATTATCAGTATAACTGATGTAAATGTAAAATATCTTAGGCACCTTAAATGTTTGCTCTGCTTATTTATTGAGATATTTATTTTAGTTATGATTTGGAACATTATTGAGATATTTTCTATAAGTTCATTGTCATTCCATTGACATTTCATTGTTGTGTAATTCAATTGTTGTTAACTACAGAAAGATTGTATCTGATTGGCCTACTCTCACCAGGCGACATTTTAATTGGCTCATTCAGTTGATTTTTCTGTGATCTCGGGTGGTGTGTTTTCTTAATTTTCGTCACTATCCATTTTCTATCTGCAGTAATGATAATTGTGGATATCTAAATCTGGTTTTGATATAATAACTACTTATATAATTCCTCGATTTCAACAGAACGTGATGAAACGTGTCTGCTACAATTTGACAGTTGTAGCGTTGCCAGCTCTCCGAATATGTATTATAAGAATAAGGAAATAGTTGCAAAAGAACTTAGTGCAATTTTGTTATTTAAATGTGGCCTATATAGGAAGAGACAGAGATTTATATCAAGTCCAAGGTATTCATCGATAATCTTGCTAGATATATGACCTAAAGAATATTTGAAATGAATTATTAATATATAAGTTGGCCAAACTGGTGTGAGAAATCATTTCTCACGACTTTTCCCAAAGTTGTGTAAAATTGTTATATTCTTAGTTGTGTTCTGTTTGAGGTTTTCTATGGTGATCGTAGAATAACTAATTTTCAAACCTTGTCAATTTTAGCATTATGAAAATCGATAGAGCCAACTTACTACACTTCAACATCATCCAGATTGCAATACATTATTGTTACACTCTTTATTTTCAGTTATAAGATATTTCTGTACATATATCAAAATACTTGGAAGAAAACGTCAGTTCTCTGCCAGGCTTAAAAACTTATTTAACCCTCGTAGACAAACATTTTGGGAGACATGTACAGTCCGTATGTGTTTTATATACAATTAAAATAATTACCATATAAGGTAATATGAGGGAGACCGAAGTAACACGTAGGAAAGTGGACCTTACTTTTGAGGGTATTCCGGACGTCGTGTGCGCGTCGTTTTACACCAACAACGCTCAGAACTACGGATCGCGGGTCTGCATGCTGGCATTTTTAAAGCTACCACTAATTATATAATACTGAAAGCGGCACACAAGTACGAAAGGTTTTTCAGAATTACATTTTGTCATATTTGTTTATTCATATGTGTTTCCAGACTGCAAAGGGTGAGGTAAGTTCTAGAGATATTTTAAATGAGGTGTTTGTGGTAATTAAACTGCTCTACTTATTTGAGAAGCAATCAATCAAAATCAAGACATATATTCTAGAGAACCTTCATGTCATCAAAAAAAGTCTTCTATTATGATAGTATATTAAACTTTCTTTGACATAAGAACAAATTTTCTCTTATAAATTTGTCAAGTTTTTTTTTCTAAAACACGAGTGTAAACTTGAATATTATAACGTTCGTACAACAACTTACGTGACTCGGCAAACCTTGTTTCGGAATATATGACCTAATAGCATAATGTTCAGATTTATATATCTGTCTTTCATAGTAATAACAATCGTGAAAACTCAAGGATTATAACATGAGACCAATGATTCCTAGACAAGGTTCGTCATATCAGGAAAAATAATTTTAGAATGGCATAATACTTGTTTATATACGTGTTACATGAGAGATTGGTCCTATGGCCCTCAATTTCCGTTTTTTGACAATCATGACGCACCTAGTAAAGAAGCGCACAAGTTGAATTTAGACTTCACAAACAATCTCACAATTAGATCGATAAATGGTGTTTAATTCACAGAATTACTATATTTAAGTCATGAAACTTATTATTGCCATGCGGATATATGATGGTGGAGCTAGAATGCGTAAGTGCTCAGTTTACACATTGAATATGTGGACCACCAATTTTAGAAGGGGCTGTAGCAGAAATATACTATTTTATCATGATGGTGCAAGTACTGTGGCTCAACTGAAATTGACCAAAATAAATCTCCAAGCTCTTCCGTCACCGTCCTTATTGTTCCAATATCAGCTAGTGCTACATCTATAATTGTAGTATAGCTTGAGGACTCGAAAAAGAAAAATATAGACACATGGTACATAAATGCTCTTTGTGCAAGATACTGAGCAGATTGTCAGATCTTGGAGCAGATATCATTTGGCTATTGTCGGATTAATTCAGTTAGGCCGTCGCTAATTATTTCATTAAAATGCGGTGTTCTTCAGTCAGAATTTAAAATTCCGTTCGCGGAGTTGTCTAGCGGACAGTAACATACCCTATAGTCCAGTAGCATACAAGGATGGTGAGAGACGAAAGGGTGTATGGTAAAGACAAGCGCGGAATATCACTGTTTTAATTTGTTTTTGCGCCGTGGCTTTCTTTGATTTATATTTTCAGCTGTCTCCCTCCGTTGTGTTGCGGTCATCTTGTGCGGAGCCCAAGTCACGTACGTCCATGATAGAGGAGCTCGAGTAGGGGAGATTTATTGTCACTTTGTTGCGGTAATTATGTATTCTGGTATTGTTAAAGAAGGTATGTGGATTTTTTGAAGCGCAACGAATTTGTTTATTTTTGCAATTTAGATACCGCCACCTTTGCATATTACCAACGGACTAGAGATTCATACTGGTCATTCTCGTCACATAGGACTCACAAATTCCTAATATCAAAATTAAATTTGTATCTTGACCAGCTACCCACCGAATTCCCTTTCTATCAGAAAGAGAGCTGAATTAGCCAGATTCTCAAAAAATCTAGAGTCATCTGAAATTTTTCATAATTCTGGCTTTTAACCCTGGATCTTAAACTTCCCCCTAATTATTTATCAGAATAAAGAAGTAACATGTTCCTCAGATTTTGTTTTATTTCTTAGAATTTTTTTTTTGGGGGTAATAGAAGCTTAATTCTTGGGACACTAGAAGATGAATATTATTTGGGTGTTCGAAGAATATTTGTTAATATGTTACGGTTAGGATAATTATTCGATTAATTATCAATAATATATGAATATATTATATATAATAACAGAAGCATTCGAATAAAGTGATAAATTTTGAAAATTATTCAAACTAGTTATCGATAATTCTCACTATTTGATGATATATGTGACTTCTTTGTGACTTATTTTGGCAAATGAGATCGTGGAATGTTAATCACTCTGCGTTTAGGTGCTAAAATTGGCTTTGCATGAGCAGTATTTGGCGCCAGAGGTAAATGAAAGGTCAATAAGATGATGAAATGAAGAAGTAAGAAGCAATACTCCTTTATTTTTTTATTCTGATATACTCTTCAACCTTAATGCAAACCATTCGATCAGTTTATCCACAACTTTAAGAAAATGCTCATTAATTTCTACAAAATTTTCTAAATCGCTCCACTCGTTTCTACAAAAGACATTTATTTCTACATTGATTGATGAACATGTATCAGTTGGAAACTATGTTTCTTCAAGAGTAATTGTCTCCATAAGTCACCAATATCTCCTTAATAATTATTTGAGATTGTTTCTCTTCTCTTGTAACAATGACGCAGTGCTCAATTTCCCATATTTTTCTCGATAGATTTGCTTTTTCGGCAGTATCACAAAAGTTATGGATAGAGATAGAACGCAAATTTGGTAAATACGTTCTATGAGAGTTATACAATACAGGTGTTTGGATATAAAATCTCTCAGCCTTCCAGTTATATTTCTCACTCTGTGAACTCATTTTCCTGGACAAATAAGCTGGAAATACCTTTAACCTTAATCCCTTGATTTTATAACGCAGGAATCTGTGATAACTTTTTGATATTGGTATGCTTCATTCATTCAGAAATTGTATGAAATATTGTTCTCTGTTCTCAAAATTTGGTCTGTCTCTCATTGAACAGCTGTTTTTGAATATGAGATATTCAGTATCGACTTTTCTCCATCAGCTAATACTCAATTTGAAATATAGCAGGAGATGTTTGAATGATGAAACAAATGAATTTGAAAGTCAAATTTGAGTTAGCCATCGAAATAAATTGATTAACCTGGTCCTATAAAGAACAGATTGACTAATTATATCTAGAATGAATAAAATTCATTCTATTTGATGACAGTCAATTATTTGACTACAATATTGCTCTTAATATTTGAATTTATCAAATTGAATAGACTTATTTTAGAAGTAAATTCTTTTGGTTTTTCACAAAGCTGGCAATTAGACGAATAACGTACAAATCCATGAAGGTTGTGGTATAATCCTATTAATAACAAGGCTTCGAATCTTTTACCTCATCGATCAGATCAAACAAGCATCCAAACTCTCGTACCAACCTCACAAATCAATACACCCTGTTAACCCAATGTGAACGCGTGAAACTGTCATTTAGTTTGTTTACCGCAATGTTGTCCACACTGATTTACATCGGTTTTAGGTTGGAGAACCTGCCTGGTAATAATGTAATTATTGTTTCGCCCTCAGGGATGGTTCGTTCAACACGTGGTGATTTTTTATACAAGTGGCAAACATGTGCCGCAGAGGTGTGGAAATACGTCCATTGAGAAAATTAGAAAATATTGTCTGATAACGTAGCACCGCTGGCTTTATTCCATGAAACAATGATATTGAAAATGGATGTCCCAATAAGATAGACGCACGCTTTGAGACTAGTGGTATTAAAAACATTGCGCTTTCCAATTGTTTGGATGTGAAGCCCATTGGTAATTTGTCAATATGTTAGTTTCATTCCAATTTTCAGGAACCTCCTCACATTTCAATCAAATTTCATGAATCTAGATTAATTGGACGTATACTCGTAGAGCTACGAGAGATGATCAATCAGAAAAATCACATAAAAAATCTGATGTGGACATTACGTGACTTACTTGTACATCATTGGATATATATAATCAAACACAACATCTCATCATTCCACGGCTAGTCGGTTGCTATGGAAACAGTAAGTCATTATTCTTATGCCACAACATTCCTGAATACTGATTTCCAGGATTCTACGGCAAACAGTTCTGAATTTATGCGCAAAATTCCAAGATCGTCAAGTATAGTGCACTTTCGACTCAGTAGATCTCAATAAGAATGGTATATGAGCATCTAGACAGTACTATCATCTTGAATACTGTATTTCAACATTCTACGTTCAATCGTTTTGGATTTATGCGAAAAATTAAAAAATGTTTCGAGTAAACTGCACTTCCGGATTAGCCGATCATAATCATAGTGCAAGGTGTACAACTATTTCATGAGAAAAATTCGAAAAGTCTGTAATATGAAGTGCATTTCCGGCTTAGTCGATTGGAACCATAGAAGATGATCATTTGGATGCTACTTCAAATACCGAATTCCAGTATCCTGCGGCTAATCATTCTAGATTTATGCAGAAAACTCAAAAAAAGTATAAAGTAAAGTGCACTTCCGGTACAGATGATTGCAACCATGATGCGAGGTGCACATCAAGATCCTAGATCCTACACCAGTCTTTTATACAAAATTTCAGCATTTTACGTTTGACGAATTCTGAGATTTACGAGTTACGCACATACACACATATATACGTAAATACGTACCGACATCAAGCCAAAAATAGTCAAAATGGACTCAGGGATGCTCAAAACGGATATATTCATCAAAATCTCGATATGTGAATTTTGTCGGTTTCACAATATTTCTTTGTACTTTTAGACTGTCAGATAGTCGTAGATTTCAGTGCCTCATTCTGTTTTTTATGCCTTCAAGAAGTTTGATAAGTATGTATATTTGGAGTTTAATAATGCTGAAATTAAAGCTGGACTGTGTGACCAACATAATGAAAATTAATTTTTTTGTATGAAAAAACATCTTCTGATCCAATTTTGTCGCTTTTGTCATGCTAACGAAAATAAATTTGGGGAAAAATATTTCGACATGTAAAATTAAAAAATTGACAACAAATTATCATTGCCTACCTCATCATTTCAATTAAACTGATTGTTTTATACCGCAAATTCTGAATGTCTGTTATATTTATAAACTGCACTTCCGGCTTGGCCGATTGATACAAAAATAGTAGTTAACTATTTTGATTCTACAACAAGTTCAGACAATAAAATGCAAAAAATTCAAGAGAAGTTTTGGGTGAAGTGCACTTCTGGCTTGGCCGATTCATACAAAAATAACAGATGACCATTCTGATACAACATCAAGTTTAAATACTGAATTTTAACATCCTACGGCTAATCATTCTGGATTTATTAAAAGAATTCGGAACAAGTTTCAAGTAAAGTGCACTTCCGGTACAAACGATTGGAACAAGAATGCGAGGTGCACAATTAGACTCTATACTAGTCCTAAATACAAAATTTCAACATTATACGTTTAACCAGTTTCGAGATTTGCGAGTGACGAACGAACGTACGCACGAACGCACCGACATCAAGCCGAAAATAGTCAAAATGGATTTAGGGATGCTCAAAACGGATATTTCCATCAAAATCTTGATAGGTGAATTTTGTCGATTTCACAATACTTTCTTGTACTTAGTACAAGTAAGTAAAAACTGATAAAGCTATCAAACAATCACAGTTCTGAGTATTATGTGATCATTGGTCGAACTGGATAATTATTCGATATGTTCTTTGACCAATCTCACTATTCTATTTTCAGATCAATTCAGTATGATGGAGACAACAACAAATGACTTGCAGAGATTGCAATTTGAGAAGCATATAACGATTCAAGTTAGCTCATGAAAGATCATTTGATTCCGAGAGATTTTCTAGGCAACCTGAAGTACCGAACTTATGAGAAAGTTACTACAAATTTCATTGATCCTATGTATGCGGGAAATTTAGATCATGATTATATGCACGTGTGTGGGATCGATCATAAGACCTGGCTCTGATTGAATCGATCAAGCGTGATAAGGATCAATCACTCGAGCGGATTGACTTGGATTGATCGAACTATGTTATTGATTAGAAAAAGGAATCGTAGATTTTTTAGGAATAACATATCGATTTTGCTCCTAGATAAAACAATGTAGAAACTATCTACATTTCATAGTCATATGTTTGGAATCCCTAGTAATCGAAGCATCATGCAAATACTCACAAGATGATAAAGATATGAGATGTGCGTATTACATATTCGATTTCATCCAGCTAGTAAATTTTAGTAATCATAATGTTTGTGATCAACAGTATGACGAGCATTGTAATTGAATTAGTGTGGTGTACAATTTGCTGCTCCGAATTGTATCGTTCGCCAATCTTTCTCTTAAACCCTATATTCAATCCCATTCCTCTCTGACGAGTTCATAAAAAGTACGATATTTGTATATAATTTTAATATCTTATCATTCAAGATAATAATTCATATTCAGTAACACAATCATCAATTTACTATCGATCGATAAGATTTTTGACAAATGGAAACAATTGTGGAAAATAAATATTCAAACTTGGTGTCAGTGCTCTATCTATATTCAAGAGTTGAGATAGATGATGATCTATAAGAACTTATCGATTGAGCTACAAATTACTCTAATTATCTTGAACACACCTTCCGGAAGATAAGAACATAATCTGGACCGAATAATATGAAAAATATCCATATATAAGGCATTATGAAGAATAATCTTTAAAATCGATAAGGAAAATAAAAATAAATCAGGAATCCCTGCGGTCTAAGTTCGTTTTTATTAAAATCGCGAAAAGCGGTTGACACTTATAAAAAATTAATTGGCGTACAACGGTAACTTACAGAACGAGTTTATTATGGAGTGTATTTCCCTCAGGACGTAGAATGGACATTCATAATTTTTATTCCTTTTCCTACACTGTTAAAAATGTTATCGAATGACGAATGATTAAAAAAAAATAAAAATAAAAAATTGATGAGTTATAAGTCACAAATAAATAACGTTGAATTCATCAGACATAACATGAGTTGAGAACGAGGTCTAATTCCAGTAGATTTTCTTTAATGAACTCAGATGAAAAAATACTTGATTTTATTTGGAAGAATCTGATATCTTTATAATCTTCCTATCCGGGTATATGACATTATGTTATATTCATAAATATTTATAATAATAATAGTAATAATAATATTTTGACGGCTCTTGAAGCTTCTTCCTTATAGCCTTATAAATACTTTTATTTATAATTCAGTTATAATATTCCACATAGACATATTATATATAGTATTCAATGACACACACAAACAGCCGTGCCCCAGGTGGGGTTCGAACCCACGACTCTAACGGATAGCGGAGAAGGTCACTTAAGCCATTAGTGCCAGCATATTTATAAATGTTAAAAACAAAGCAAAGGTAATGATTCCAATAATATGTATGTATGCAATAATAAACGACGAATGTGTTCTCTTCTCTCAGTTATCCTGTATCCAAGTTTCTTCACTACAAATATAAAGTTATTACTGCTGAATTAAATGTGAATATTTTATCATATATAACCATAGGACATTATACCGATTATTGCTATATCTAGTTTATTGTTAATTAGCATGCCTAATGCCAGCAATTTTCAATTGTTTAATATGCACCGTGATTCAAATTATGAACATAATCAATTATGTTTTTTGAATCACTAGTACAGCAAATACTGAAGCGTTATTGTTTCCATGATAGAATTGTATTGCGATCCTGAGTTTTACATATCTCAATGGTTGATATTCTTTCCCAGCGTTATTTCTCGTCATAACATCACTTGATCAAATTTTCTATTACACAGATATTATCACTTGATGGACATAAATGATTTATTCTTTTAATTTTATGGCAATATTTCAAGATTTTCTATCACCACTTTGATTAAAATGAAATATTCTCTTAATGATATGTAAGTTGAAAGTAGGGAGAGATACTCGATTCACTTTTTTTAACAGTGTAGTCCTACGCTGGTAACAAGAACATAGCCTGATATTCTTAAAAATTGCACATTTCTGAGTCAGGCAAATAACAGACGGGAACTAATTAAGCCTGCTAATTGTAGGGGACTCATCAAATATATACGTTTGCTTTTTTTAATTCGGAAGAAAAATTGGCCCCAATCTAATCAAAAAAGTCCCAGCCATGACGCATAAATTTCTAATTAGAATTGCATTCTGAATTATTAATTGCAATCTCTCCATTCTTTCTAACTACTGAACAGGCTCTGCGAAAACTGCTTTGCCGACGCAGGAAGAGATGCTGAGCTATGGACTAAGCATTCCACATCTTTAAAAATATATGTTAATAGATTTCATGTTAAATATTTCATGCGAGTTAAATTTTAACCATTTAGGATATAATATGACTGTTATTTTGTTGTCACCGTTCTTTATAACAATTTCAGTATTCCTGCCATTTTTCTTTCAATGAAAGTAATCATTTTCTCTTTATCTAGCACCATTCCAAAAATATCCAAACAGTGTACGGAAAAATGTTTCAAAAATTTATGATTCTTCTCAATGAAAAAAATCTATTAAAGATTATAGGGCTATTAAATCGATACTTCTAATTGCTACAATTTAGGAGTATATTATTCAGCATATTTTATAAAAGTCGCCTTAGATTAAGCACAAGTTTTGCAAGTTCGAGCAAAGCGAGTATTTAGAATAGACGTGTCTGAAGGATTTATAAAACAAGTTACATAATATATTCTTTATTACTCATGCGGGATAAGTTCTACTTTGCGCACGTTTTTCCGGGCGGTAAATTGCTCTTTGCTTTTTAAATGCGGCGAGTTGCGCCGTCCGAAAAAACAAACGCAAAATAATACTCATCCCACATTCGTAATAAAAAATAGTATATGCAACTCGTGCGGTGTTATCTATTGCCCACTTGAGCGAATGAGAGCACTCACTTCGTTCGTGCGCCCAACTTCGCTCTCATGGGCAATCGACAACTTATCGCACTTGTTACACAATATACTATTTTCCACAAATGCAAATTGAGATAGCATAAATTAATTTCAAAAATCTATTTTGGAAGAAACAAAAATACAAATGTCAAAAATAATTGGGGTCAGCTTCAGTCTGTTTTAAATAAACTTGTGCTAACTTTAAAACAACCGAAACCCTCACAGGTTTGCTAAGATGAGTTTAAAATGTGATTTAGCGCCATGGTGAGCAGTTTGTTGAGCGGCATTTCAATTATTGTTACAGGAAAATATAGATGAACTAAATAGGATGTACCTGTCAGTACACAAGTTATAGTCAATTGTATTTTTTCTGAAAGATTTAGGATTGACAAAAAAAAATATATTTATTGTGGGCTCCCTATTCGATGTTGTATTGCTCTATAAGTAACACCAACTTAATAATTCTCCAAATAATATATAAAAAATCAGAAGAATGGATGATCCAAATTGCCGAGAATCTTCCTGCAGTAGAGAAATTGCTCAAAATATAATATCGTTTATGTCATCTCCTTATATTATCTTTCTTAAGTAAACAGGATGTCCAGATTCTCAACAAAATCAATCGCTAATCGCTAATAATCCCTGCTCAAATGCTCGAAAATCCTCTTGTATTTGGAATAACGGACATCCACACAAACTTATCATATATTTATGAAAATACCGTAGACAGCCACGGCGAGTTGCGGTTTCCAAATGAAATAACTAGCGTCCGGTCGCGTTGTTGTTCTTTCTCTCACACCCATCTTTCTCCAGATAACTCTATCACTCTCTTACAAGCGTCGCTCTGTTTTAATTATATTTTTAGTCTTTGTACATTTGTACTCACATGCATGTATATATCGTTTAATACGCGGCTTCCTGCCTCTGACGACTCCAGCTCTAGATGCGATATTGTATTTCTACAATTTTTAGAAAAAACGTGGCTGGAATTACTGAACGAATGAGAGATAAGGTGGCTGAAGGGAACAATGTTGCGCTGTTCCATTATTACATCTCTTTTTTCCTTCCTGCTACAAATTATTCAGAATTTTAAAATGGTGACAAACGAATTCAGATCTTCGGAAATATATATCATTGAGATCCGATATTGTAGTCTTTAGTTTATCCTAAGCTAGACTTAGAGTATACCAACAACTGCAATATCGATCCTAAAATATAGACATTGGAAAAATAACTGGTATTGAACTTTTCTTTACAGGATGCTTCAGGACGACCAGTTATCTTGTAATAGATGGTAGAATGCACACTTCTCAATTAAAGTTTCACATAAAAGTATTCAATTTCTGGATAATGTGAATATAAAGCTGTTTGAAATAGCATATATTCAATCACACTATCCAAGAAGGTGATTTTTTCATGACTGTGCGTGAACCAGTTACTTCACGAAAGCTGCTAACACTGATCTATTAATTCGTATATTTGTTGAATCTTAATTCTTACTGTGAAAATTAAGGACAGTAGAGGAAATTTGTATACAATAATAATATAAGCATTATGACATTCGGCTAACTACTTTAGTGACTAGGCAAACCTCGTCACCAAATACTTGGCATTATGTTATCGCTCAACTTGACACTTTTGTTATATAAATTACTAATCCAATTTGTTATGATATCCCTAGAACTCACAATAACACTTCGAAATTATTAGTTTCAAATTTAATTTGCAAATATACGCAAAGATAATTCACACTGTAAAATGGATAAGTATTATTTGCGCTTGCTGCTATAAATTTTTATATTATATTTACTAAAATTATGTTTTAGATTTGGAGATGATAAAAACTGTTAATAATTTTTCTCAAAATGAAAATAAATATAGTGATTTATAAATAAAATTGAGATCTGGCTCAGGTAGGTGTACTATCCAAATGCATAGCATAAAGAAACTCTAGTTGAAATTCTTAAGGTAGCGGTGCGTACGTCATATCTAAATATATTTTATATATTTAATTTGAATGTATCTATTATAGATATGAATTCTGTTTCAATATTTTATTGGTCTCTCCGCAACTTGCAATACAGTAACCAGATTCAGGCATACCATGGGTTCATTGCAGTACATAACATCATGAATCTAGTGACATTATTTGATTATGTACACCGCTTCCTTAAAAATTTCTAATATATCCGTGTTCACTCAGACTTTCTTTTTCTCATATGTTTGTGATGTTTGAGTTGAAGTTATTGATATCTTAGCAACAATTACCAATAAATTAAAACCTCTGTGCTAGGTATATGAATATTTTATAGACAATTCTTTTATTCATACACCCTTCAGTATAAGGAAAAATGCGGTTTAATCTAACCTGCGTGGGTGCTATTTAACCTTGTCCAAAGAATTCCTTTAAAATTCACAATCAAGTGGAAAAAGGTATTAAGGCTTTCTGGAAGATCATTTCGTTTAGTTATCATAGCTATATAAGTCATATTTCAGCAGGAGCTAAATATTTATTTATGGTGAGGTTTGATATTTTCGGTGATTTTTATCACTAATCGATACTTCGACAATTAAAATTACCTGTATTGTTTAGGAAATAATGCAACTAATGACTAGCTGTCACCTGCGGCTCCACCCACATATAGATGTACTTTTTGAAATAAATGAAAAAAATTATAATAATAATTGACTGTAGCAACTGGACAACGGTACACCTGTGCTTTCGATATTTTTTGTTGTTCCATCTTAGGATTAATCAATCTGACTGACTGCCTCTAATAAGTATAAAAATTGTCTACAGTAACCGAAAAATTTTTGGAATCGATAAAGAAAGCAACTGGAGCAGTTGAAAAAACGGTGATCCTATGCAATAGATTTGAAAAAATCTTTATTTAATGGTTATCCATGTTTTTATAAAAATGGAGTGTCAAACTTTCAGGTCTTGCGCTTTGGTCCGTGTGTTGGGTGATAAATATTCACATAAACAAACCAAGAACTGCATGAAAACTTGAATAATCAAGTATGATATTAATCGAAATAAATATTTACACTGCAGTGCGAGTCATACTTAAATTATACCATGTCAAGAACTTTCACGCAACAACTGTTCAAAGTTACAATTTGGTCAGATGAACGATGCACAAACGAATAGTTATCTGATAAAACTAGCACAATCCACTATATATTAATATTACTATATTTGTAGCTTTTGTACAAATGCCAACAACTGAAAAAGTTTCAACTCAATCGAATGAACCAACAAATAGAACTCGTGCACCACTCATTGTACGTTGGTGTTACTATTTTATGAATTTTTATGTAAGTATCAGCAACAATTGTGTAAAGTTCCAAGTCAATCGGTTGAACGTGCGCCACTTATTGTATGTTAATAGTAGGTAGCCTGGAAAAACAAACAGACAGACAAACAAAAGCTCAAATTGCTTGCTTGTTAGTACCCTGCAAATAACAATATGAGATTTAGAAAAAAAAATTATCGCTAAATCACAGGCAGACACCTCAATATTATCTACATGTTAAAATAAGTAACAAGAACAAAAACAACATTCTTCCATGTTTTTTTTCTTTGATTCAAAGATCAAATTATTCTAGTCAGTATTTTGTCAGCTCATCGACACATTTCTTCGAGGTCCTTGAAATAGCTGTTTACATCCATGAATGCTTTTTTATTAGACCAAAATCTGCCACCACAAATTTAACTCACGTAGGAAGGAGCCAAATTATAGGTAAACGGCTAGGACAATTATAAAAATTTGGCCAAGTCAATGCCAGATTATTTTACAAATAGCTAATATCCGTTCAATAAATAGTTTTGTGTAGTACCAGCCAATAACAGAGTCTCTCCTTTCTTGATGATCTTTCAACGAATATCCTTTGCCAGAAGATTATTAGTTTGTATTCTGCCGCTTTAATTATATCTTTAATTCAAGTATGCCACTTATAATTCAAGGTTCGTATAGTTGCACTAAATTTAGAGATTTCCAAACACTCTACTGAGCTTTCTGCTCGAGTGCGATTTTATTCTGATACTGTGCTCATTCTACAAAAAGCTTGACGGTGCATCATGTTCCTGAAAACATTCTGACAATTTGTGATACTCAAATTGAGCTTCATAAAACTATCATGAATTAAATCAATCATTCAATTTATATTGGACTCTTTATTTATTTATTATCCACTTGAATTGTCTGTCTCTTGAAGAATCATGGTGAAAACCATGATATATTTTCAAGAAGAGCATTCAACATTAGATCCAAGTCTGTTTGTAGTTTTTCCACAAGATAACTTAATATGATTGACGCTCGCATTTCCATCGATAAATATCAAACATGAAACTAATTTATATTTTCTTACTAATTTTTATAGGAAAGTTGCAAAAATATTCACGTGAAAATATTCTGGGCAAGTTAATATTTTAGAACTGATTCAGAAAACTTTTCATCCCTCCCATGTTAAACAGCCAAGTTAGAAGTCAGATAGACAGATATTGTAGTGAGATTAAAAAGACTTTAGTCTGAATTCTCCTGTATAAAATTGAATATTTTGATTTCGTATCTTATTCAGTGCGTGTGCTACACCGGCATGATCTTTATCTCGAAAAAGTGAAGCTAATCAAGCTCGTATATGGATTTTTTTCAACTGTTGCAGACAAACAGACAGACTTTTCGGAAACGTTAGTCACGACTCCATTCCAGATTCTCTGTTTACAAATCTCTAAACCAAAGTCTTATACATATTTCATATTCGGACTCGATATAATGGAAGATATCTTGGGATTAATTAATGGATGTATGGAATGAAATCTGATACATAATCTTTTATTTGGATATAGTGCAGATTATGAGATTATCATTAATTCATGTGTTCCATTATCAATTTGAAAATATTTTCATTTCCATAGACATAATTAAAAGATAAAAATGAAACTTGGAAGGTAAAAGTATTCCAACAGAGATTCAAGCAGATAAGTTTCTCAATTTTCTGCAGGGTTGTTTTTGATACGGGGGGATATAAAAATTGCTAAAATACCGATAAATAATTAATTCAGCGCGTAAAAACGCAATAAACGTCAGGAGCGAGGGACGCTGGATCTTCGAGCGATTTTTTAATATGTTTTGAAGTTCCAATTACAACCGTCGACGGCTCTACGGTGCTTTGACATCACCCGATACATCCGGCATTTTCATCAGCCGTTGCGAATTTCTTGTTTTCTTTTTTATTCGGCTCCCTCGAGAATTTAATAATACCGTTTGGCAACAATGCTGATGAACAATAATTAATAATTTTACGGAAAAACGATCGGGTTCAAAGAGGAAAACCGAACCGGAACTGAGGGTGGGAAGTCAAAGGATTCGCGGTGATTGAAAGCTGTGGTTTTTCATACCGATCTTTAGCTAACCACCGCGTTTTTAGCTCTTTTATAGGCTTTGATTTATCGTAATAATTCGTCATTGTTATAGGGTTTCGTAAATCTGACAGATTCCAGAAAATCCCAAACTTTTTTACTATTCTATTCTTATGAAAATGAACTATTTGCGGCATAACATAGGAGAGCTGTAGGATTATTACGATCGCGTAGTAGTAATTCAAGCAACAAGAGTATGAAGTTGAGCATTATGACATGAGGCCAAGTATTCGATGATAGGGCTTGCCGAGTCACTTTTGCTGGCCTAATACCAAATCTTTTACACTCGTGTTTTATGCAAGATTTTTTCTACGTCCCTGAGCTTCCATATCTTGACAATTATTGAGTGCATAACGAGAGAGCCAAGGGCATAAGTTGACATCAGTGAGAGGTGCCACAAATATAAATTTACCAGAAAACTGAGTTGAAGTTACGAAGCTTGACTGTTGCTCGTTTGAATGTTGGTGAAACTGGAACACGAAAAGCGTTCGCGATACATACAGTTCCTAGTTAACGCACAGTCGTAGAAAAAACTATCCACAATTGTGATGGATGTTTCTATTTAAACAAGGAATAAATATTTTAAGAGAAATCAGCATATATCTTGTTAGTGCAAATTAAGTTAGGATAAACAAATTTTCTTCCACTTATTGATCTCTATCTTACTGTTACTCATTTTTATGAAAGTAGAAAGTGAAGAATTGTTCACTAAAAATTTTGGAAAATATTCTACAATTTGATCATTTTGTATGCAGCAAAGTCGCACGTTGCTATTGGTAACGTGCAGCAAAAGAACTTTAGCACGTTAAGTATTACTTTCTATTTTGACATGATGCATATTAAGTATGCTTTTATGCAGAATTATTCGCTTGAAGAATGAATAATTAAAAGTATCAAAAGGCTTGAATTGAGAGTCTGAAAGTATCTTTCTGCAATTTTCCGCTCCATAGTTTTTGAGATAATCTTGAAGCTGACTCAAATATACCTCTCTGCCCATTATTATCGGTAGTACATAATGTCCAAAACAGAATAAGGCTGACTTAGCGCGAGCGCAGATAATTCGATCAATTCATATGAAATACTATAAAAATCAGCAGAAGCTGTAGAACCTTAAAATAAGTTCCCCCATCTGCTAGTCAATTTTAAGTGAAAGGCTGTTTAACAAATTGTCTTTATATTAATTGAAAATTCGAATTTATGTTTCACATATTTTGGAATTAGAGGAAAAGAACATCTTAGCATTCATATAAATGATTAGGATTTTTGAGATTTCTTTCAAGTTTTCGCCGATGATTAATCGATGGATCTCCGATGAGTTCCTGATAGATCACTAATGGATCTCCGATAAGTCCATTGTAAGTCCTTGTTGGGTTCCTGATGCATTTTTCTTTGGTTGCCCCTATAGGTCTCCGATGAATATTCCTATTGTTCCGTAATGACACCTACAAAAATTGATTAAAGAAATAATTGTTGAGGAAAACACTCAGCTCTGAAGCCCAATTACCTCTTTCAAGGGCTCGAAATAAAAAACATGGTATCCTCTTTGAAGTGTCCTTTACAAGATAGAGTAGAGTAATATTGATAAAAGCTCAAATATTTATGGAGAGAATTTTGAAAAAATTGCTTTAGGAAGGAATCAAATTTTGATCATCTGATCAAATAACGGAATAACAAATTATTCACGATCTAGTTGAGTGATATATACCCCAGTCGTTAGAGCGTAATAAATGACCCTAGCTTGCAAAATATATAGAAAAGTTCATATTTGGTGTGATTGTTAACTAGATAAGTTATTCATTATCCCAAGTTTTAGCCCTTGAGGAGTTATTGCTCGTGCTACCATCTTGATAAAAAAGGTGGAAAATAGTTTTTTTTGCAATTATCCCGTTACCATTGCAAAATAATATGAATAAAGCAGTATTAAAAATATAGAACACGCAATTCTTCACGTTTTTTGGATTGAACTTTTTTTTCTAAAGCTCATAGTTTTTGAGCTACTATGCGTAAAATGTCAACGTTCTCGTCAATTTTTTAAAAACTTTATTTTTGATCGTTATTTGTTACTTTCATCCACACCAGTATAAAGGTAGGGTAATAGAGCGTGTTTTTCTATTTAACTTGGTATCCAGAGTAAGTATGATCCACGAAGCATCCATCATGTCGTTGAAGATTGAAAATACCTTGATATCCACAAGTTCGTTTTTTCATTGATGTAGGTACCCGTTTATTGTGGTTGAATTAATGTTGAAGAATTGAGTTCGTGAGGCATTATGGACTTCTTCAAAGAAATTTCCTCTTGTTCTTCAGGATCGTCACCATTTGAAGTAGAAAATTTTGATTGATTTTAGGTAGTTCATCAACTTACTCGTTAGAATTCAAGATTATTTCTAGGATATTGCTGTATGAAACTCCTGCTGTATATAATCAAATACCCCAGGCCTGCCTTCTAAAATATTGAACTGAAATCTTCAAAGATAAGAATATTAACAGAGAAAATGTCATTTGTTTGGGAATTAAATTTTTGGTTGAGCTTTACATAAAAAATAATGTTAACGTTTCCTTAAATGCTCCGCACTTTCAATATTTTATCAAGTCTATTACAAAGTTCTCATCGCGAAGCTGCACAATAAAATTCTTCACGGACCTTCTATCAAGTCCAATTCTGGTACAACAAATCGAAAAATGCAAGTGATTGGTTTGGAAAAGTGGTAAATTTGGTCTGACTCCAATACTAATGATGAAATATCCTGCGCCTCAAATTCTATTAAAATATATTTATTGTGAGAGTAAAAAAGAGTTTGAAGCATTGTACAGAAGCAGAATCTAAATTTGACAAGATGCGCTACTTGCACAGGACATTCACGTAACAATATCCTGAAAATAATAGAGAGTTTTTGCAAGCCACCGCTAATGAAACGTCAACGCTAACGTCAAAAACGATTTTATTTGGGTACCGTTACTGGAATTCACAAATATATTCATTGTTGTGTTATTGATGTTTGCTAACCCTTGAAGTTTCTTGTGAATACACTGTGATTCAAGCTATCACTATTGAGCAAGCATTTCCCAAAAAAATTGTTTTCTACGTTAGCGTTATCGTATCAATAGCGGAGGCTTGCAAAAACTCTCTAATCTCCGATTCCAATGATGAAGATGATAATAAATCACCTGAAGTCAATTAATTTCTCAATTTACAAACTCCAGATTATAAAGGTGAAGATCCTGAAAATATGAGGAAAATCTCGGGAAGAGTCTTCAATCTTCGACCAACTGATATAATAATTATTGCTCCTTAAAAATCAAGTCCCTCAATTAGTAAAAAGTCGAAGTATTATTCATTTTCAACATAATAAATACTTCATGGATTATGGATTAAGCCTACATAAGATACTATACGTTAAAAACAAAATTTCATCTCTGTGATGGTGTGGAAAGGAATAGAAAACTAAAAAAATTCATTTGAGGGAAAACGTTCACGTGCTACATGCTCTTGTTCTAAAACCCTCATTGAAAAAAAAAATATCGGTCGCATGTTCTTCATTTTTCTGATAATTGACGTATCTTGCAGTGGTAACGAGAAAATTGCAAAAAAGCAGAGTTTCACCTCTTGGAACTAATATAAAGGCGCGATGAGCGATAATCACCTATGATCAAAAATTTGAAATTTATAATAACTCACTTGATTTGATAATCGTAGCAAATATAATCTTTTCTATAGCTTTTGCAAAGTAATATTATTTTTGAACATCATTTATACATTCAAAAACATTGTTTCTCTGACTCCAGAAAATATCAATTGATTCTGAGAGGTTGAAAATTTTATTCTTTTGCAGTAGGTCAATATATGATTTCTTGGTGTTAAATAAATAATGAATGCTTTTAATTGGTGGCTGACGAAGAAAATAAGTTTTCGCTCTTATATAGTCAGTTCAGAACCATCGGAGTTCGAATAGCACGCAATTCTCAACTTTTTTTTTGGATTGTTCGTCTTTCTTGATTCTTGAAAACTTATTCAATATTTTGTCCCCTATCACTCTGTCAAGTACAGTCATATACTTCAATGGAAATTGATTTAGTGGAATTCAATTAGCAGACTGAATTTAACTGGATACGATCCTTAGTGGTCTGGTATTTAACATCTTTTCTTATCATGATCCTGATAAGATTATAACCCAAGCTTCGAACTTCCGGTCACCATAAGCCATCAAGTGACGTCACTGATCACAGCAAACTGATATGCTCTTCCAATCAATGTGCAATGCCTTCCAGATTCAGAAGCTGGCGCATATGCGCTTTAGAGGTTCAAATGAGCCGCTGGTGATTCGCTACTTTGATTATCCGAGGGCATATGGTCGTTGTAGGCCGCACCACACATGTCGATATTCATAAAAACTACATTCATTTACTTGTCTTCTACCGCCATCTTTCTATCTGAACTAAAACCAATGTAGCGTGAGTACGGAGATGTAATGATCCGACAGACACTATTCAAACACCCCGGCTACCGACAATGAGGTTCAGATGCTCTTTTTAAATCATTACGAAAGTTCATTAGACCTACTCGTACGGTATAGAGTTTCAATAAAGACTTCATATGTAAAATACTTTCAAATAATTATAAATTATTATTTTTCTGGTCTTGGCTTATTAAATTCCGGAAGAAAATATTTATAGGAAACATTTATATACCATGTCGATGTAATATTGATTCTGGTAGAATGTCACTGAAGCATTTTATTATTGCTAGGAATAAGTCCCATAATCGATTATAACAATATTTCTCTAAAAATATTTTCAACGTTCATGATAGAATAGAATACTTGGTACAAGAGATTATTAAAGAACTTTTTTTCACCAATTAGTGTGTAATATGTACCTAACTTTCTCTTCGATCAACTTTAAATTTGGTGGCTTATGTGAACAAACTATGCATCTGACCTTATCACCGTGTGAACGAGTGACACTAGTGACAGTCAAGTCTCGTAACCTTAATTCAATTGAAGTATATATCGTATCCGGAAATTAGCATAATTAAAACATCAGAATCAGTTGAATTAATCAATAGAAATTTCTTAGCAGAGACTTTTCAATTGATGAAGTATTTAACTCTTGTTTATTGCGTTTTGGATCTTGGATTGGGCCGCCATCATATGGCATCATAATAAAAATAAAGAGAAATACTGATAGAATCAAATTCAAGAGAATACACAATTCTTCAAAGATCGATATTTTGAGTCGACGGCATAAGAAATCAAGACATAAGATCTGAACTCGTATCCAAACCTATATTTTAGGATTTACCGAACAAAAACAATTGAGTGCCACCTAGTCATTCAATTTTCCATCAAAAAATCGTTGACAAAACAAGAAACTCACACCCTGCGTCTCATATTCATATACCTAAAGGATGCAATTGATTATCATTAGTTAATTCTAACGGATAGTTATGCTATAATCCATGGTACATAAAATTATAGTAATTATCAATGAAGGTCTTTTTTGATTGTAAGTTGATTGATAGCCTGGAAAATCAGTATCGATCAATAATTGTTACTTCAATGTGTGCTCATACAAATGGACAAAAAGACGAAGATGGGTATAATTTTCAAAGAGCAAATTCAGCTCCTAATGCCTTCTCTGGAAATTGAACAATGGTACATATTTTGCTGAGAAAATCCTATCTTTTCAAAAATATTGCATCGAAAGTGGATTGTTTGTGAAATTTCTCAAGTTATAATTATTTCTATTGTCAAAACTTAAGGTTGGCGCGCTAGGCGATAACAGAGAACACACCGCAGTACAGGGTAAGCAATATAATAGCTACAAAAATCAAAAATAAATATATGAATACTTTTTGGACACACAATGTATAATAAGAATGATAACTACATCAAATTTAAATATTTGTTCAATCACTCGACTTATAATTTCTTCTGTATTCAAAACTTGGAGATGATGCGCTAGTCTATTGTAAAATACAGACCGCGATACAGAGTACGCAATATAATAACCACAAAAATTCAAAATAGCATTAAAAAGAATGTCATTATTATTCAGAATAAAGTTGTCTGCACTCGGTGAAGGTGAGGCAATGGCAAGGGAAACCAAGGCGTAGCTTCATGCAGCCAACTTCATCCGTGACAATAATGACGGTCGTTATAAGTCCGTGTTGCATACGATACTTTTTGTTACAAGTGCACCTAAGTACCCTATTCATGTTGAATATATTAAAACTAGCTTACCAATTCAACAAACAAATTTTTAACAATTTCTGTGCTGTCACATTTACAGCAAACAAAAACAGTACAACGAACACATCCCATAATACAATTTTTTTCCAAATGTCAACAGGAAATCAGTATTCAGTGATTTCCTGCTAACAGGGTGGTAATGATAATTGTTCCCATGGATTGGAATTGGAAACTTTCGAAACAGAATTTATTTCGTTCAGTAATAGAGTAGCTACTTTCGGTGCACGTGTTACAAAAATATATGAATTTATTTTGAATGCACAAAGTAAAATAAGAATGAAAACCATAACCTAGGAGCATTATATACTTGTCACCGAAGCCTTGTAACAGATGTCCAAATCAGAGCCTTCATCAATCGCATCGCACTTCGAATCATACTAAAACGTAATCTTTCGTCAACCAGTATATTACTTGTGTAGGTATGTATCTTCCACCGGCCGCGAAAAAATTTTCTTTTTTAGAGAATTGCATATAAAATTTAAACTAAACAACAAATAATAATATTATTCAATGAATTTTTGAAATGATAGTTAGCCATTCGACAAAAAAGTATTCGGTGAAGTCAGTTAAGATCTGTGACCTGCAGCGTGTCTTCATACAAAATGGTCAAAGGACGAAAGTGTATGTAAAAGGTTTCAATCTATAATAAACATTTTCAAAAACTCAAAAAAGGTATCATCCTTTTCTTCCCGAAAAGATGTACCAAAAATATATTTTCATGATATAATCTGAGTTATAACTTCTTCTATTGTCAAAACTCGAGGTTGACATTCAAGTCGACAATAGAATTCGCACCGCCGGCGCCGTGCAAAGTATTCAATATTAAGAACCTAGTAGATATAATGTAATCACTGATTCAATATTAAATTGAAGGATTAATGGCCAGTTACACCGTTCTAACCAAATAGAAAATTAGAAAATTCATAGAAAGGTTACAATATATAAATATGAAATAATTGAATTTATCTTTACTCTGATGTAAAATTCAAATAGAAATATTTGAAAAAATCTAGTTTCCAATTTCCTAGAGACAAAGAAAAAACGCTTTCAAATGTGGACGATATTTAAAAAAATTACTTGAGAAAGTCATCTATTTTGATGAAATTCAGCATCCACTGCTCGACGTAACAAGAATTGTTGAACATATACTGTGAAAATCTAGAATATTACTAGTGTTTTTGAATTATATTCCTATCCATGAATTTTTTTGTGTTCTACATAAAACATACTCAGCCCTTTTTATTATCTCTCCATATTCTTTTAAAAGTACCCTGCGGCAAGCAAAAACTTGAGATATCGAAAACGATTCCCATATAAATGTGGACATATGTATATCTCTTCGCCTGCGGTGTAAATGCACCTATACACCAGACGGCTATCTCGATTGCGACTGTTTTACAGCTATTGGATTTTCTTCCTGCACCACGACTTTCTGAGATTATACTATAGTGATCTTATGGAGAAGTTATGACACCCTGGTGGACTACTGCGATTGCTTTAGAAGAACAATACCAAGGAAATGGATCTTTGGATACTTTTGGGATATCGTAAATATTAATCGCTAATGTTTCGTTCAGAGGATGATCACAAAACCAGAGATTTCCCTATCATCCCAGAATATTATGAATAAGATAAATGACTAAGGTAGATTTTGTTCTTCTCACAAAAATTAAGTATTCAGTACGCAACAATTAAATGAGAAAAATTTGTTCATACTCAATAAATATGTGGCAAAAATTAAAATTCATTTTCTTATGAAATAATGTGCATACTACTGCCCTGGTATAAGAATAATCTTCCTAAATATCACATTAACAACATAATGATGTTCCACTATTCTGACGTTCATTATTGTTCACTTTCATAGATTTTTGGAACTACATATAATATCTCAATCATTCCAATGGATTAAGGTTTCCGTTTAATCGACCTTAACAAACTATTCCGTTGCACGGCGTTTCCGTGGATGACTTTGCCAGTTATCTTCTATAATTCGAACATCGCATCGCATTATCTTGCTCTCTTGCTGCCGAACAAAGTAGTGATCTAAAAGATCTTTGACCAGGATTTCTGCACATTTAGAAATTAAGATATCAGAAATTATTTGATTTAAAAATCGATTGAAAAGCATAATTACAAACAAATTGAACTTTTATAACAGATGGCAATCAATCTGATGATGGTTTCCTCCTCGGGCATCTTACTTCTAAATTTTCATAGATTTTTGATAGAATCCACTTATAAACTGGATTAGAATATATATTCCGATACAAGTGCAGACTGATCGATTCTAAGGAGTGACGGTTATTATTTCATTTACAGTCGTAGGTGTCCGTGGAAATATCTATAACCGCAAAATATGCTGTATTCTGAAAAAGAATTTGCATCATTATTTTTTTCCAATTCATCAAACGTTTGATGAAATGACTCATATTGATTCAATTTTGAAGAGGAAATGAGAAAATCAGAAGTAAATAAAATTATGACAGCAATGAAACAATTTATTCGCGACGCCACGCGGTTTTCTCAGGAACTTCTGAGCGTGCGAAATTATTCTAATCTATGCCTCACCTCTCATCATTTCTTGGATAAATTTGATACGCTATGAACTATTATATGTCAATCAATTTCCAGAAAATGATTTTTGAAGTCTGTTTCGATAGTTGTATTGTATCCGGACATAATGATTTCTCTCTGTAGTTTGTCTTAAGACGCTAAAAATTCACACAGGAATTTTATTGTGATTTTCACGTGTGGATACACATCAATAAAGTGATTTTGGTGTTTATCGTGGATATTTTTCAGCCCACATAATTATTTTCTTGCATAGCATCGGTCAAAAATTATTTCCTTATTAATCTTATCGGTCCAAGAGCTTTCAATAATTTTCTTTATATTTTGGTGCTATTAATTTTATAATAGCTTCTAAATGCTCTTGATGCAGTACGAATTAATTCCTATCAGGGTTCAAAACATCATTTTAGATCATGATTTCTTCCTTTTGTGCTTTCATACTAGATTTTTCCTATAATATTCTTTGGTTTGAATCTGAGTAAATTTAACTAGGAAAATTATTCTGAGAACACAAGAATGTTCAAAGCTAACTACATCAGTTATTTACCTGACAATAATTGATGTAAGTTTTTGCAGGTCAATCTCTTCAGCTTCCTTGGAATTCACGTACGGATTGATAAATTTTCAACCTCAAGATAAGCAAATAGTCATTGCTTAGATGTTTCTTCAACGATATTCCACCTACGATTCTGGCCGAAAACTGAGGACTGAAAATTAACACTACCTATTAAATTCATGTTATTATTTAATCAAATGTTCTAGAATTGGGGCCTGATTATTCAGAATTAATAATTTTATATGTATTTTTATAGCTTGTTCAAACTGAAAAAATAAATCAAATTAAATAAATATCGATCACGCCTTCAATCCGATAAGTTGTAGCAGATACTATTTTGGTATGCATTGGTAAATTTATTAATATTCCTTAAGTCGTAGAGTACGGTTACCGGTCGTCAAGCCACGGGTACTCTTAACTTTTGTGGAGAGTCCGTCATAGAATACCTACATATATTCAGCGAAAATTATACTAACTTTTTGTGCGAATCTGAATTCGACCCCACATCTTTTGGATTATATATCCAGCCTATTTGCACTTAGTCTATGAATACTCCAACTGATTCGCATAATTCTAGCTTCCCCGAAGGTATATTGGCATCAACCCTAAACATTTGCTCGGTCATTCTGGAGTTTAGATGGTCAAGGAGGAGAATGCGGAATATAGACACTAATAAAACACTGGTTTTATGTGACTTGCTAGCTTTACTGTGTCCAACAATATCTTCCGTGGTCAATACTTGACCGACCGCAAGCTATTAGTTGTCATCGGTTATTGAAAGTTATGTTTTGAACGGATATTGTACATCCACGATATTGCAGGGGTGACCAGCCAATACGACGAAGATGCTTAGATACTGTTATGGTTAGAGGGGAAGTTTACAACTAACAAAACTTGAAGTGACAACCTTTTAATGCATACTTATTGAAAACAATATTGTAATATATACTGTTCATATCCAAGATACAGTAAAAATATCTACCATCTCCTAAATTTTAAATATTTTCAACAAAAGATATCCAAATTAAATCTATCCTTTTGATTCTTTTCCGTTAAAATCAAGATAGTCAGTTAAAAATCTCTGTTTCGACCAAAGTTCGAATCAATTGATGCATTTTTGAGATCAATTCATTGCTGCTCAAAATTGTAAAATAATTCTTAGATTTGGTTGGTCAGAATCAGTAAGAAATTGTATATTTCAGTTGATATTTATCACTTATAAATCTTGCTATGTCCTCAAATAGCTCTCATATTTTACTGATTTTCTTAGAATATGAACATAGGTGAACTAGCAGATTTGGTTGCTAAAAACTATATCAATATTATTACTACTATTATCCCATGATATTTTCTGATAAAGGTAACTCTGTAGCACCAAAAGGTTCGAATCCTATATTTTATCAAAGAACTCTCGAAACAAAATTATATTTTATTATTAAAAAAAAAAACTATCAATTCTGGATGTCAATTCATAATGCGATAATAGTTGATTTTGAATGCATCTTCATGAACTATTTTACTCAGGACCAACTCTTTGAGCAATTTAATTATTTTTCATATAATTCAGTACCTATGTCATATAATAAGATAATAAGCTTTTTGGACGTTTTATGGATATTTCAGTCACGAATGAAGTGAGAGTTTTGATAAAAAATTAGGTTTGACTTCATGAAATGAGTCGTATACTTTTCTATTGGCACAAATCAGATAATAAATCTTGGAATTAGCTTTTTATATAAACATTAAAATTTATGTTATATACTATTTTAGCAACTGGAGTAGATCATTTTAAAATCAGCTCTTTTCTTAAACTGTAACGAAATTCAAGGTTGGCTTCTACATAAATAAACATAATCGTTCATATATAGAAATAACATTCTCTCCTCGGATGAGATAGGTAGGGGCCCCATTAAAGATCCAAATTAGTAACTAATCTGCTGAATCCACAATGTTCTCCTTATCCACATTAATAGGTATATTCCTATCAGGGCACAAACCAATAAACAAATCAAACATCCATACACTTTTCAAAATATGTTTTTGGTGAATAAAAAAATTTATTCCATATTATTTCTTACGTAATTAAATTATTGGCATCATCTGCTTCCTATTGCAGTTTCCTGCAAATAATCCAGTTCTTCCTCTGTTTTTCTCCGTTTCGATGGATACTATGGACAACCCTCACAAAGCTGTAAATGTAATAAGCCAATATGAGCGGCATATACAGGACAGTAAGTTATAATTTGGGCGAACATTTCAGTGCCATTGATGGCGTTGGCTGGAAAGTCTTTGATGATATTTTGGTAATGGTTTGGACCGATAACAGCGACTTAGGACGACATTAGAAGTTAGTAGTCAAGGGAGAGGGATTGGACAGGGAAAGAAAGGTCGAAAATGGGATCTATTGGAAAATAATGTTTGCTCTTCTGCTAATATAAGCAAGAAAAAAAAATAGGAAGCCAATTTGAAACAAACATAGATATCCTAACTCAATCTACTATTTACAATATATACAAGAATAATTTGATATTTCATTTTAATTGAACTGAAAATTTTGTTACTGATGGCTGCAATTAGACTTTATTATTAAAAATTTATTATTAGATATATTTTTTAACACTATCCACGTTTTCATATTTTCGTTCGTGTTTAATTATAATATAAATTCAACTCTATAATATTTTATATTATAAACAAGTAAAAAAAAAATTTCTTATCAAGCTATAGGCTATATGCAAGGGGGCGGAGTTTGAACAAATATCGATGCGAGCGCTCATGGTGAGCACCATTGTAACCATTGAACTCCATTTCTCAGAAACGTCAATGAGCTGTCATTGAGCATTGCAGTTTAAAAGTGAAAATAATTGCATATAAAACATGGGAAAACGTTTGTTCTGTTCCAGGCTGTTGTGTTAAGGATGATTCAAGTGAAATATAGTTTCATAGATTTCATGTACCCAGTTATAACATAAAAAAACGAGTGAAGTGAATCAAAGTGGTAAATAGAGTATTGTCCGTCTTTCATTATTAATCTATATGACAATTATGTTTGTAATTCAATTGTGAAATTAGAAATATTCATCATCGATTTGGGATTCATGAATTTACCTCTATCTCTAATTTGTAAGATGTTTCAGTGATAGAAGTTTGTCAGATACACTTCGCAATAATTTTGTTGTTAATATTGTCAGCAACATATTCTTCAACATATTTAATATGGCAAAACTAATTTCACGCTTTTCTTCAATGCTTCCTCGGTAAAAGGGATACAGTGTTTGGTAAATACAAACCTGATCTGCAAGATCATCCGCGTCATAATTTGAGGTTAACCTGTCAATTTGGACGAATTAAGACGTTTTCTCCATTATAGGTACGTTATAATTGAAGAAAAAGATACTCCAAATAAATAATTTCAACGTACCTTTTATGCTATGCAAGTTATATTATACGCACACAGCTGAATTAAATAATATTAGTACATTTAAAAAATTATAGGTATGAAACAATGATAAAATGGAGTTCAATCGTTCTCCATTGCCCGCTAGAGGCGCTAGTAGATTTCATGCACGTAGCCTATAGAACTATTTGTTGGACAGTTCAAATTTTTTTTAAATTCTCATATTGTTATGTACAAAGAATATATTCAGTGAGGTATAAAGTAAGTCAGGTGGTGTCCGCATCAGATTTTTTGATATTTAAAATAAGATTCTTATATATGTAATGATCATTCCTTTAAATTGTTCTTCTCATTAAACAAAAACAACATAATCAGTATAGGCTGGGGTAGGTACTGGATCTCTACTTCATCGAAATGTTCAAAATTTTCTGCTACTACAGAATAGAAAAAATTCACTTCGTCTTAATTAATAAAATCTGACGTGAACATCACGTTCCTTACTTTTACATCATTTGATATATACACAAATTTATACAATATTTTTTTCTGTCACTTCAGATTATAATTACTATAATTTGAATAATATTTTGACATGTACAATGTCAAACAAAATAAAAAAATGGACAACAGATTATCATTGCCTACCTTATCATTTCAAATCAACTGATCGTTTTATACAGCAAATTCTGGAAGTCTGTTAAACATATAATCTGCACTTCCGGTTCAGCCGATTGATACAAAAATAATAGATAACTATTTTGATGCTACAACAAATTCAAACACTGATTATCAATATGCTACAATTGATCATTCTGGATTTATGCAAAAATTAAGAAACAGTTTCAAGTAAAGTGCACTTCTGGCTTGGTCGATTCATATAGAAATAGCAGATAACCACTCTGATACATCAAGTTCAAATACTGAATTTCAACATCCTACGGTTGATCATTCTGGATTTATTAGAAAAATTCGAAAAAAGTTCTAAGTAAAGTGCACTTCCGGTACAGGCGATTGGAACCATAATGCAAGGTGCACAACTAAGCCCTATACCAGTCTTGAATATAAAATTTCAAAATTATACGTTCAACCAGTTTTGAGATTTGCGAGTTACGAACACACGCACAAACGCACGAATGCACGATACCGACATCAAGCCGAAAATAGTTAAAATTGATTCAGGGATGTTCAAAACGGATATTTGCATCAAAATCTCGATAAGTGAATTTTGTCGGTTTCACAATACTTCTTTGTACTTAGTACAAGTAAGTTAAAATAGTAACACGAAGACTGTGTCAAATATTATCTGTCGGATATTTTTCATTCTTATAGTAAGATAATTGGGGCAATTCAGTAACTCAATCGATAAGTTTCTATCGATTAGTATCTACATATTTCAGCCAATGAACATAGATAGCACTGACAAAAATCCTGAATATTTACTTGTTATAATTGTTTCCATTTGTCAGAAAACTTATCGATCGATAAATAGTTATTGATTAATTGTGTTACAGAATACGGACTATTACATCTTTTAAGGCTTTTCGGAACAATGTTTTAATTGATATGTGCTTACTTTTATTTGTCAAATGACAACTGATCTAATACATCTTGAACACAGGATACAAACGAGGATAAAAATGTCAGTGATAAGTGTCAATAATTATGATAATAATAAAGTATCTTTATTACAAATTAGCGTCAGATATAAAAGCACCATCTTTGGGTAGTAACAATATGATGATTAATATGTCCCCGATAAGCCATTACCAACTTCGGCGGACGAAAAGTAACCAATTTTTGCGGCATTAAGCCTCCACGCAGCATTAACTTTATAGATTGTTTTACGAGCGGTTCGAACGTTGGCCAGCCTGCGACGGCCACTTTAGCGCGCATGTTGTAGCGAGTAGCGGTCACATATAGGCCGGATCGGTCACTATTCGGCTTATAAAATCTTCCACCCTTACTTCTTTGGCTATTACATGTCCAATGTTGGTCTGCCAATGCTGCTGTGACGTCACTGATGCCGTTAAAAGCTTACTGCTTACACATCATACCTCTCCAGCGATTTATATCTATCTTTGAGTCTTTCATATTTCTAACGTAGAGTGTAAATATGAAAAATTATTCACAATTTTTCCGATGGAGGTGATACTTTGTCAGTGGAATGTTAAATTTTTATATAGTATTCAACTTCAAAACCAAATAATTTTTATTATAAACAGAAATGATTGATAAAAGCTGTTTCTGTCATTTAGAAATACAGGAAGCTCCACGACAAGACAAACATATAAGCTATAAAGTTATCTTCATGTGATAATTTTTATTCTAAAATAAATTTTCTTCCAAACCTCGGAGTTCAAGCAATTCAAAAATGAAAAATTTCACAGAACTTTCTGACTGAAGATTGTGTTTAAAACCAATTTGATCATGATGTCAATTGTTCAAAATGCTTATTCATGATGCTGCTACAATAATTCTTATTTGCTAAAAAGCTATGCATGTATGACATAATATTGGCTTAAAAATTAACATTAACGTTTTGTGGAAGAAAATGTCAAATGTAAGTGTGACTCGTGCTCTAAAATCTCGTGTTGCTATGAGATATTTGATAAGTATTCAATTCATAGCCTGTTTCATGGATGACGAAGTAAAGTTTTAATAATAAACTTATTCACTATAGACAAACTCCATTCAGTTGCAGTTTCTTTATGACAATGTAAAAATCACTGTCAAATAATTGACAGCCTTTCGATAGAACAAATTTCTTCAATCTAAAAATATAACTCGCAAGATATTACTTTTGTAAATTTGAATTATGCCGAAATGTATAGAAAAATTACTGCGACTTCCTGTGAAGATAAATGTTAGAGCTCAATATTTCATATGATTTACTTCTCAATTCAAATCCTTTTTCTAGTAGTTATGAGAAAAAATAGAATGTTAATTTCTGAATAAGTGCGAGAAAGCATTTCTACAGCTGTGCGAAATTTCAATTTATTAGAACTGATAGTTGCTATGATGAAAAGCTTGTGACATAAAGGCAGTCAGATACCAAAGTCTCCACTATCATGATTCCTCTTTCACTTTTTTGATATAGATATCTAGAAAATAGTATCAATTGTTCAAATGATCAAGAGAAAAAATAATATTAAAAAAATGACACGTCAATACAGGAAATCGTGGGTTACCGTTACATGCCAATAGATTAATGGTCAGTTGCACCATCGTCACTTAATTTTAAGGGAGAAATAATAACCGTGGTAACAATTGTGCATACAATAGTTGCCATAGATATTAAACTCCACTTGAAGTTAAGTGATGGCGGTGCAACTGGCCATAACAGTTGTAATTAAAATAGAAATTTCTTAAGAAAGGAATTTTGGCCCTTTGCAAATATCTCAGATATTTGGGAAGACATTGTGAGAGCTCAAGAATATTCTGAGAGAAACAGGACAGCTTTATCTACATTTCAATCATTAACTTAGGTGTAAATTTTTAAAAATTTAATATAAATTCATTCGTCATAACGGCAGTTGTGAAATTGAGTTTCATTATCATATATTAACATGACCTTATGCTCCGCTGTGACACTAAAATTAATTCTCTTATTGTTTAAATCCAGTAATCGTATATAATTATCGAATTGCAAAGATACTTTGGGAAATTATTATAAAAACAGACATATTAAATAGTCGTTATTGTTTATTCCGCATCAAATTACATCGAAGTGACTGACAAATAATAATATAAAATCGCATTGCATTATTTATAAAAATTATTTCAACCTTCAGTTATTCAACAGTACTTTGATTCGCGAGATTTACTTCCGCGAAACGATTACCGAAATCCTTCAATCTAAAACTTAATTGTAATGCATTACTATCGTCAAAATTTTAAATACAATTCGATTCGACTAAATTTAATGCGGCGTCAAGCTAGTGTGCTAGTAGGTCAGTGCGTTAACGTATTGTTCGCTGTAGGTCTGTGACGTTACAATTCAGGGGTCTCTGGGTAAAATCATACCAGATGAAACGAGTCGTGCTACAAATAAGGATTAACTTCTGTTCGTTTTCAAACAAAAAGTTAAAAAAAATAATCTTGCTTGCATTATGAAATATACTAATTTCTGCAATTATTCCTACGATTCATCCTATTTCTTCTTCCAGAATTATATTCCATAGAAATATAACATTTAAAATGATGCTGATTCATTCAAATATTAAGGCCACATATCTCTAATTATTTTCTATAAGCATTGATATTCATCAATGGAAATCGTGTTTCATCTTTATCTCGTCAGTCATGACCCCCTTGCAAAATTGATAGTTGAATAAAGAATTTTTAATTCGGCCCGCTTAATTAAGTGCCTATAATATTGAAGCCCGACGCACACAAGGCAATTTTTCAAGAAATTTTTGCTTGAAGCCTTGATGTTTGCCACGCTGGCTCCGATGCTTGAAACTTGGTCCATTGCTTGGTGCTGCGCTTGCCACGCGACTTGTTTTACAAGATAGATCCGATGCTATTTTTCGCATTTGCTTCTTCGCTGGCTGCTATCCATTACCAATTAGAACGGGTATCGAAATCACGTGACTACAATCACATCAGCTTGATATCGCATTTACCACGCCAAACTGATTTGTATTCCGTGACATTTTGAGAAATATTTATTCTGAAGGCTTGTATATTCGGTTATTCAATCAATCATTTCATCCCGACGATTTTCTACAATTAACTAGACGACGCAGCGAGCTCAATCAAACAATGAAAACAATTTATTGTGAAGAATTAGTAATAAACATAGCATTTAGATCAATTGATGCATTGCAAGTATATTGCAAACGTTAACAATCAAAGTAAGAGAAAAGATAACAACGAGAAAAAGTTTTCCTGCACCCTATACAAAAAACTAAGTGGTATAAGGATAATAATTTAAGTTGTACGTGAGCAATTTAAATTGTATCTCAAATAACTTGAAGTGGTTAGGTTGATGTGACGGAAATTGGTAAAGCGTTGCAGATTCAAATTATAGAATCTGACCACTTTATTGGTAACCGGTACCACTTGCAATTGCGAAACAAGAAGACGTCCAACGTCAAAAGTTTGAGGTTAGTAAATGTACTTTCATCTTTGAATTATATTTATTCGTAAAAAAATGTCTATATCGAGAGTAACATATGCTTTGCGTACATAAGATCTACTTTTCATCTCAAAAATATATCGCAAATGGTTTACTCAGTTTCGATTTTTACTATTTGAACTTTACCATTTATAAATAAATATGTTTTATTGGGTATAAGTTCTGTAAATTTATTAGAAACACAACGTTTCAACAGCAAAGTACTGCCTTTTTCAAGTGAAACTAAATAAATATAAATAAACAAAATTGTAAAGACAACAAAAATAAAAATAAAAGTACAAATAATAACTAGATTAGTTTACATATATTACCTCCTAGGATCGTAGAGCTCAGCCTGTGATTGATGATTCAATATCCACAGGTCTTCAGGAGATAATAATGAAGGTCTAAATAGGGAAAATTGTCAGCTCCTTGTGGTTCTAGGTCAATCTGGCTCTACTCTTTTTGGTTTGGCGCATAACTGAACCATCCACAGATCTTCAGGAGGTGGTGATGAAGTAACTCTTGCAAGTAGATTCGTAGATACAAATAACTTGAAATTATGAACAAATGATTGGTAGCCATGATCGATTAAGTTCATAACCAGTATTCAAATTCAAATTATTCCGTGATTTTTTAATTTCAATTGCTTCTCTTATAAGCCTCTTGAACCAATTGTTCTCTTTAGCCAGAAGCTTCGTATTCTGGAAGTCAATGCCATGTAATTCTTGTATAGCATGCTCAGCCACAGCAGATTTTCCTGGATGGTTTAATCTTATATGACGAGAATGCTCTTTCAATCTTGTTTCTACAGTGCTCTTGGTTTGTCCAATATATACTTTGCCACATTGTCAAGGAATCTTGTATATACCTGGATACTGTAGAGGAAATTTGTCTTTAACATTACCAATAAGATTTCGAATTTTTAAATAGGAAGTGTATGAAGTTTTAATGTCATATTTATGTAAGAGCCTTCCAATTTTATCTGTTATATTGGCTATACGTAGGGTAACGTAACAAATATTTTCTTATTATTTGGATCTTGAACAGGTGGCGTAGAATTCTTCTGTCTAAGTGCTTTCTTAATCTGTGTTCTATTATATCCATTCTTCAAGAAAACATCATCCAAAAATTTGATTTCATCAGATAGTTTACTTGGATGACATAATGAAGAGGCTCTCTGATATAAAGTTTTAATAGTACAAAATTTCTGAGCAGGATGGTGATTTGATGACTGATGTAAATATTGATTTGTATGGGTCGGCTTCCTATATACAGAATGGATAAGTTTGCCATTACCTTGTTTCTCCAGGTAAACGTCCAGAAAAGGAAGACAGTTATTTTCTTCAACCTCAATACTGAATTTAATGTTCCTATGTTGCATGTTAAGATGATTCAAAAAAACATTCAATTCATCTCTACCATGAGGCCAAACAGCAAAGACATCATCAACGTAACGAAGCTTTTTGTTCAAAATTCTCCATGTAAAAATTAGCGATAGAAGGAGAAATAGAATTTTGAACAAAAAGCTTTAAACACTGCTATGAAGAAACCTACTGTCTGGCTTCGTTACGTTGATGATGTCTTTGCTGTTTGGCCTCATGGTAGAGATGAATTGAATGTTTTTTTGAATCATCTTAACATGCAACATAGGAACATCTACGAATCTACTTGCAAGAGTTACTTCATCACCACCTCCTGAAGATCTGTGGATGGTTCAGTTATGCGCCAAACCAAAAAGAGTAGAGCCAGATTGACCTAGAACCACAAGGAGCTGACAATTTTCCCTATTTAGACCTTCATTATTATCTCCTGAAGACCTGTGGATATTGAATCATCAATCACAGGCTGAGCTCTACGATCCTAGGAGTTAATATATTTTAAACTAATCTAGTTATTATTTGTACTTTTATTTTTATTTTTGTTGTCTTTACAATTTTGTTTATTTATATTTATTTAGTTTCACTTGAAAAAGGCAGCACTTTGCTGTTGAAACGTTGTGTTTCTAATAAATTTACAGAACTTATACCCAATAAAACATATTTATTTATAAAATGAGTTCTGAAAAGTTTTTTCCTTCATTTATCATTTATCTTTACTTCTAACCACTTAAGTGGTGCAATTTAGTTTTTTCAGAGTAGTCATCGCGCATGTTAAGAACACCGTCGCGTCGTCCTAAAGCCGTTTCAGTAGCCACTTTCTTGAACATAGTTTTCTCTATTTTTTTTTTCTGCCCGCATTCTGATTAATTCACAAGCTAAAATTGCTCTCCTCCAACGATTATTTTCGGCAACGTCCATATTTGTAATAAGCAAGTCTACGTTCTAAAGTCACTATAAGTGGCGCAGCACACGAAGTAAGCTGCGAAAACTAGTATCACACCAAACGCAGCTCAAAGCGGCCCAGAGCGCAAGAAAACTTGCTGCAAATTAAGTGAGCAAAATTGCTTAGAAAATTGTCTCGTGTGCGGCGGGCTTAAGACAGTCTACTCATTCCTGCTGTGAGGTTTATTATTGACCAATGGAGACTTAAGGGTGCGTTTAAAGTAGTGCGGGTAGTCTGCCAGCAGTAATTATTTTTATTCATAACTCATTAAAAAACGACGATGTTTATTAAGATAAATTTTACATGAATGAGGAGCTAATATCAATATCTATTTCATTGTATACTTTTGATTGCAGAAAACTCTAATTTAGATGAGATTTTTTTCATATCTCCAAAACTAAAGCATCTATTACTATAAAAACTATGGGATGAACAAGATTACTTCTTATTATTTCATTTAAAATATTTTCCTTCTTAATATCTACTGTACAATTTGAATGAGTTATGAACAAAATTTGGCATGTACTAGTAGCTGAAAATTGAGGAAATAGTTCAGCTACATTCCGCTGCATCTTTCTGGCGCTTCTACAGATTTAGAAGCAATATGATTCATTCCTAATTCCTTGAAAACGAAAAGGTGTCGGTTGAGGCGGGGGGACAATAATAATGAAATGAATCTAAAATAATTTTTTCAATAGATTATTCCATTGCAAAATTTTTGGTGAAAATTTTAAAGTCATTAGAAAGCTTATCAAGTGATGAATAAATAAATAAAAATATTCAATGAAAGTAATTATATTAATGTTTTTAATAGAGTTCTTATTTTACAGATACAAGGGCAATTGAATATTCCAAAATGTAGATATTGTTATTTTATTGTATATGTAAATGACAATAATGATTTTGATTGAAAAAATAGAAAGAGATGCAAATTTATGGGAGAATATTATGTTGGCGAAATTGGAACAATTTTATTCAAATTGTATTTTCTACCCGAAATTGCGGATAGTAGAATAGTGACGGGTTTGAAATGTAAAGAAAATGCTTCATGATTTTATACTGTGAAAGCTGTTCATTTATTTTTATTACGAAATACCACTGATTTTGAGATCCCTATCTTTCAATGTTTCAAAGAAAAGAGCTAGAGCGATTATCTCATGTTTCTAAATATTGTTTAGTCATATTATAATAATAGTATATTGTGCAACAAGTGCGATTGCCTACGAGAGCGAAGTTGTACGCTCATTGGCTCAAGTGGGCAATGGACAACACTACAAAAGTTGCAGATACTATTCTTTATTACGAATACGAAATAAACACTATTTTGCGCACATTTCTGCGGGCGATGAATGGCTCTTTGCCTTTTACGTTCGCCAAGTACAATTTACCTCCCGAAAAATCAAGCACAAAATAGTACTTATCCCGCATTCGTGATAAAAATAGTATCTGCAACTCGTACTGTATTGTCAATTGCCAACTTGAGCTAATGAGCGAACAAACTTCGTTCGTGCGCTCAATTCGCTCTCGTATAGAAAATCGACAACTTGCCGCACTTGTTGCACAATATACTATTGTACATTGCATTCAATATAGTTAGTTGGAAGAACAGCCTTGGGGTAAAGCTCGCTCGCAACATTCTGGTCAATAAAAAGTATAGTTATTTTAGTATATTTGCTATCTTATTTCCAATAAACCTATTTAATCCTACATCATTCCGTATTATAACCCGAGATTAATAAATGTATAATTTTTTCTAATAAAGACTTTCGGATAGAGAGTCGAAATGTCAGAAAATATAAATAAATATACAGAATTTAGACAAAAAAATCTATTTATCATGATTTAATTTTTGAAAACATGTATAGATCATATCTCTTCTATTAGTCATGCGAGGTAAGGACTATTTTGCGCACATTTTTTCGGGCGATAAGTAGCTCTTCGCCTTTTATCGCACGCAAACCATTTACCGCCCGGAAAAACAAGCGCAAAATAACACTTATTCCACATTCGTAATAAAAAATAGTAGCTGCAACTTGTGTGGTGTCGTCAATTGCTGCACTTGTTGCACAATGTACTTTTACTTTAATGCATTTCATTTATGCAGGGGCCACACTAATGTCTAATGCCGTTAAGTAAGGCGTTATGTGACAATTGACATATTGTCATTGACAATGTGTTCATTATTGAATAATGCCTTAATTAATGACATTATGCGTAAGTGTGGCCCCAGCATTATAAAAACTACTTATTTTGAAATTCATTAGTATATTTTATTGTAATTGTCATTAGTCTTCAATTACTTCAACAGATCAAAATTGGCCAAATATTCATCGTATTTTCATATCCTACAATATTTTCTTCAATTCATAGAATCTACCTGCTCTACGTTTTGTGGTTTAGCACACTTAAACAAATCTTTGGTTGAGGCATGTTGGAGTCATAAAATCGACCAAGGGTTTTCTTGAAGGTGCTGAGCGGTGAAGAGGGGCATTTAAATTTACAGACCTCTGCAAAATTATTTATTTGGTCAGAGACATCTATTGACAGAAAATAAGTCAGCTACTCAAATTTATTTTCAACACTGGCCGCATTTATTGGTAGAGGGCTTGGAACCCACCCTTAAAATAAAAATTATTTTTCATCCTAGATATTGGTAAGAGTCTTCGATTCTAAAACATAATTTGAAAAAACTATTACAATTGAGACATAACAAATCCTTCAATCATCAATCATAAATGTTTCAACGCTTCACCAATGAGAACACTGTAATTTGGAGAATTTTGTATGAGTACAGATTAGTCTAGGGCTTGAGTCATATTCAATATATTGAAACTGTGATTTGATTATTTTCAGTATAGCATGGAAGAATATTTCCATGAAAGAATCATCTTCCTATTGCAATCAAGTTTATAAATAAAAAAAGTTTTTCAACGTTCGATTCTATAATCAAAGTAAGCATATTATCACTAAACTATGAATACTCGTGAATACTATGAATACTATGAATCCTGAGGTCGAGGAATCGACTCCTACCGACGGACAGAAAGTCAATAAGATTTTCACTGAATAATAATAATAATAATTATACTTTGTGGCCTACTCTCCTCAAAAACTAATATCCATAGTTTGACGACTGGTAACTGCACTCTACGGCTAAAGAAATATCTATCAATTTACTTAGTGCACTTTAAGTGTCTGCCACACCCGTAGCGGGCAAAAGGCGTGATTTGTATTTATTTATTCAATTCTATTCTTGATTCTATAGATCAATAAAAATTAATCTGACATTTCCAAATTATATTTTAATTTTACAGATAATTTTTCCTATGTCAAGTCAGGAATAATTTTTAAATCAATCCAAATTTTAAAAAGTAACTTTCAACTCGCTTGAAATTCATCCTGTAAACGCAGCGCTTGTCAATAAGCCTCCAATACAGGGATTAGGGACATTCTTACAGTAGCCAGTGTGATTTTACCAAGAGTAGACTATTGTAGGCTTTAGGGAAAGATACAATAAGGGTGATCTTAGAGTATCTTCAAGGCATAGTCACGAAATGACACCCCACGGATGTCTCCGGGCCGTAAAGAGGTTTATTGCTGTCTATTGGTTATCTTCTGGACAACATCAAACCCGGGAAAAACAACAATATATGAAATATCATTTCGTCCTGCTGCGAGCAGGCTAGCTTTACGAACATCAAAGCAAGAACCAGAACCTGGACTTTGGAGTTACAGGATATTATTGGTCCTACTTATAGATTGATTAAGTAAACTATATTTCATGAACATAAAATCGTGACTGCAATTTGATGATGTGAACCATTATCGCAATTAACGACATATTTTTCTAAAATTAGACTTTTGTTTGATAATTGTTGTGTTTTGGAATATTGTGATAGGTAATAGATAGTTTAAATCCGGACTAAATGCTTTTATTTCTCTATGCAAAGTTCTTCATGAACTAATATTTTGTTTAATAACATATTATACTTCTTTGGTCACTTTTTTCTTCATAATTTTACAGAAGGCATTGCGACAGTTCATTTACAGATATATCATAATTTCAGAGTAAAAGAGTAGTTATAATAAGCAAATTTTTTATACAAATGAGCTGTTGCTTGCATGCGGAGTTAAAAAGAAGATGAAAGTCTGTACAACGAATAATAGGTTTCGAACAAGAAATAACGCATAGCGTTTAGAAATTATAATTTTCCATTATTCCGTATGAATAACCAGAGTATATACTATAGTTATTTGTACCAGAAGCAGACATAGTCCATATTTAATTAATATGTTTCAGTTAGTGTAAACAGTACTGTAGCATTGTTGCCAACACAGCAAAATAAAAAAAATATTACTGGAAAGAGCTTACTGGGGGGCTTAGTTCTCACAAATCCAGGGCATTTTAAATATAAAATATTCTCCTCTTCGTAATTTTTCGCAAAAGCCCTTTTTAATCTTTTTACTTTAGTTAATATAAATGCAACCGTATGTACGTTTACTAATGTGTATTTCTAACAAACGATTAAGAGATTTTTAAAAAGGTTCCTACCTGTGAACGAATCTCATCTCTATGAAGCAGAACGTAAGGGTGCCGTAAACCACTGGTCTGCTTTCCCTAGAAATGTACGACTGCTATAAATAATATATTTTAAGTTAAAGTAATGTCTGTTCTAAGGGCTGCTACAACCAACGACTAATTTGCCAGATTTTGTAAGCATTGCTTCTGGAATATGCGTGAATATTGGAATCATACAATTAAAAACATCTCATAGATTTCGTAAAGCTTGAAAGGAACCAGAAGCGATGATCCTCCAATACTTCCATTATAATCCTAGAATATTGTTCCATTAAAGCAAAATTTAGTATTTAAGTATAAATTAATATAATATTGAAAATAAATATATTCAAATATCGAAAAAATAGGTAGGACGGACATGAGATCAAATATCTGACAATACGATTGAAGAAAACAATGCGACATACAATTGTGCTTGAGCCTTGAATTAATTTACTCTGTTCTATTTCTAACAATATAATAATTTTATAATTGGGCTAGGGAGAATTAGCAATTTTCTTTTGATTCTAATCAATTAAAGAGGCTCATCTTATGGGCTCAAACATATTTCAACCACTTTGAACATCGCATCATAGCTTGGTTTGATCACTATTCAAGAATACTTTTTCCTTGATCAGATCTAAGCTTGAATATTGTGCAATAATCTGGTCACCTTCTTATAGCGTTCATATTGATCTGATCGAATCAGTTCAAAAGAAATTCTTAAAATATGTTTATTATAAAATTATGAGGACATATCCTGATCAGCGTGTATCATATGAGATACTTTTGTCTATTTTTGATATTAAGTCTCTTACTCATAGGAGAAACTTTTACACCATGCTTTATCTGTACAAACTCATCCATAATTTTATTGATGATCCGCAATGCTTGAGTCTGATTAATTTCAATGTGCCGGCTATTCGAACTCGCTCTAAATTTTGTTTCAATGAACTCACTGCGCGCACTAATATTCTATGCCAATCACCTTTATACCGCATGTTCAGGTTAGGCAATGAACTTTCTGACTCAATTGATATTTTTTCTTCTTCGATTATTAGTTTTTGTAGAACTTTGGATTTAAATTTGATATAATTTCTCTTTTTTTTGTGCTTTCTATTTATATTAATATATATATATATTTTTTTGTTAGATATATTATTTTGTAATTCAACCAAATACTTTTTGTAATTTTTATTTTCCTACCCTTTTACTGGGCTTTTGCCTGTTGGGTAGTGTATGATAATAAATAAATAAATAAATAAATAAATACTTCTTTTACACGGCCACCATAAAAAAAAGTAATTCACTCAGACTACAGTGCAATTTTTTTGACGGCTCTAGCTAAGTATTTATTTCCGAATTCATTTATGCAATTTGGTTACTTGATCACATTTTAGAATTAAAAGATGACGTGAAACGCAAATTTCAAAATTATAATCTTGGTATTCACTCTGTATAAGATTTTAAAATAAGAAATAGCTTACTATTAATAATTATTCTTCTCCGCAGTAACAACAGTCCCATAACGTGTTTCAACATTTTACTTTTCGCTCTTCTACCTCCCATTTAGCAAATGCGTTTGATTGTTTGTGTGCTTTGGTATTGGAGGCGGTAAACCGCAGCAGACGCGACTGCTACATTGAACAGTATTGTCATTCGTATCGACAGCGATGTGCCTGGCACATGTTGGAGTCGTATACAACCACACAGATTATTCGAACACATTACACAGTATTACACACTTCAACACACATGTCGATATGTCGCACATCGACCCAACAACGCGTGATTGGAGTAACAACGATAATTCATGCACAAGTTGGGTAGATAAATCAAGGAATCTCTCATAGGTTCCATTGAATAAAGATGATAATGTACAAGGGAAAATAAACTATGCTACTGACTTCATTTTCGAAATTCATATAGAGTAATGTGCAGTCTATTAGAGCAATATCTTATTTTCTTGTTCTATCACTTGTAAGACGTTTTGATATAAAAATACTGCCAAGGAACAATATCACTGGGAAATCTTATATTACTATAACGTGCGAAAGTGTGGAGGCTCGTAAAGGTGACCTTGCATGGGCGGAGCCTTTCGTCCTGGTTGTTTCGCGCCGTACCGCGCCACATCACCCCGCTCGAAAAGCCTCTAGCAATATTCCAGAAATGTGGTAGAACATTCGAGAGATGGATATTTTCTATATATAAACGCAAGCAAACGTTTTGAAGAGTAGTGTAATGGTGAATCTAGAGCAGTGAATATCAAACAGTGAAGTGAACAGTGTATATAAATAGTTGAATATGAATATCTGCGGCTTTGTTTGAGTTAGTATCAAGTGATAAATAAATAATATAGTAATGTTAGTGATATCCGGAAGAATAAAACTTTTATTTCATTTTAAATTATTGAATAGTGACTTTTATCTTAATTACAAGTAATTTTCCAAGCGATAAACATTACATTACTAAATTTCAGTCATAGTGATCCATCTCCTATATGATTGTTGAAATAGTATATTCCGATACAAGTGCGGAATGGGGATCATTCCATGCGAATGTGAATTCACATGAGCATGGTATGATCGATTCGCACGAGTGACGGATGTAACTTTTTCTACAGTCAAAGGTATCTGCGTGAATATCTATAACCAAAATATACCGTTTTCTATGAAAGAATTTGTTACATTGATCTTATTTCAATTCATCAAATGTTAATAAAATTACCTATATTGACTCCATTTTGAAGAGGAATGATAAGAAAATCAAAAAGAATAAAAATTATGACAGCAATAAAACAGTTTTTTCGCGATGCCACGCGGCTTTCTTAGGAACATCTGAGCGTGCGGAATGACCCCTATTCCGTACGCTACAGTGTGTGGAATGGGTATCATTCTATAGTGATTGTAGAAAAAAATATTTCTTTCTTCTATAATATATAGTATCTTTTTCAGACTAACGAATAGGAAGATTCCAGATTATTAGCACTTCTTGATTTAAGTTATCTTATAAGATCAGATCCTTACATGTCATTTCTATCTAATTTTTTTCTTAAGAATTACGAGATGTATACTCTATTATGAATATTTTCCTTGGTTTGCCACTTCTTCAAATACTCTTGAAGATAATTTCTTAAGAATACTAACTGCATTTCTATTCATAATTTCAAAATCGCTAAATAAAAATTGACAAGAATGTAGGTGAATTCTATGGGTGAGAGAAAAATCACAAGACGGCACGAAATCAATCTGCAAATTGGAATTATCAAGCTTATTACTGTATAAATCATACTAGTAGATTTCTCATCAAATCGAGAGAAACAATAACATTGCTTCTAGATCTTTCTTCATTATCAAATCCTTAATTGAATATACTATTTGATATTATTTGAATATAACAATAGTATTATTGTTATATCTAGTAATAAATGCACGTGTTTCGCTTTCATTTAAACTCATCAGTATAGTCCAACTAGGCCACATATAATCAAGCTTGAGAGCCATTGATATGATTTCATAAGTATCAGAAAAAATTAAAAATCACGCCTTTACCGCTGCGGGTATGGCAGGCATATATAGTGCACTTTGTAGATGATTGATATTCCTTTAGCCGTAGAGTGCAGCTACCAGCCATCAAAGTACGGGTACTCTTAGTTTTTGTGGAGAGTACGCCAAAGAGTATATTGTAATTCTGTAAAAATCTTACTGACTTTTTTGTCCGTCAGTGGAACACGACCCCGCGACCTTCGGATTACAAAAGCCAGCATATTTGCATGCTCATAAGTATGTGGCTTCATAATTCCAATAAGGACGATCCTCATACAGTTGCAGCCCTATTCTACATGATGGTGTGAAAACCGATCATTATATTTGAATCACGGACCTATAGAAATCGTCACATCATCGTGATTTCTATTAATATTCAATTTGATACTTTTATTTTTGAGATAATACTCCTAGCGCACAAACTTGATTCTAGAATAACACATCGGTGAACTTCCAAAAACATGTTACTCAAAAAAGTTCAAGTCAGGTAATTGTGTTGAATCCGCACTTATTAGTAAGGGACAAAGTTAGTTTTGTTGAGCTGTCACGATACCTTGGGCAGTTTAGCACGGGATAAGCTAGCACTACACTGATCTAGGATATTATCAGTTTCCAGTTTTTTATCTACTTTTTTTTTTCAGAATTAACCAATTTTTCAGCAATTGGAATATAGGTTATTAACTAAACGTTGAACTTCAAAAATACAAATTAATTAATTAGGAAAATGTTTCGACCGTAGAGTCGGCACAGTATCAATTAAAGAATGATTTAGATATAAGAAGAATTATATTTCACTCAAAAAAAATATATTGAAAGCTTGGACGGGACATAAGTGCGCCGATTTACCTGAATCAATCCTATGGATCCAAAAGGTTGGATAAATCTCTGAGCATAATTCCGCTGATATCCCGCTGATTTGAGAAGAACCAAAAATAAGGGAAAATTTTAAATCTCTCAAGCCTTCTCTTTATTAATGACTAATATCAGTTTCGGAAAGCTGAAAAAATTCAACATGCGCTGAAGTGGAGATGCACTGAAAAAAATTGTTCACTGATGAAATAAGGTTCATGAGAATATTGGTAAGTAATAATCCATAATTTTTTTGAATTAAAATGTTAGTGTAACATTTATAACATTTTTTGTTGGTTGTAACATTTCGTGATTGAAGAAATATCACTTGATCCCAAGACAAAAAGTTTACCACTTAAATTTTTTATGTATACTTTAATTTAAATTCATTCTTAAAGGCTAGTTTATAATGGATTTAAACTTATTCTGTAAACCTATGATACAGGATGTATGATGTTATTTTCAACAGCTTGGTTCGTAATTAAACGTCAAAATTTTAAGATCGTATATTTTATCCTTACCAGAAATGGATCTAGAGAATGATTTTTGAATTCGTTCTGTCATGATTTCAATCATTCTGTTAAAATATAAGAATAGTATATTATGCTACAAGGACCGAACAACTGTTATTTTTGTCCAGGATAAATTTGGCTGCATTCGGTGAAGACAAGGACAAAGCTCAAGGTGTAGCTCCGTGCAGCCAAATTTGTCCGTGACAATAATGACAGTCATCCAGTATCCGTGTTGCATACGATACTTTTTGTAACAAGTGCACCGAAGTACCCCCATTACTAAGCTTTTTGAATTAATTTGGATGTATCGAAACTATCTTATCGATTTGACAAACAGATTTTTGCAAATGCAATCACATTACAGTAAACTAATATCCCGTTCACAAGAAATGCACATACTGTAACAAACACACTCTTTAATACAAATTTCTTTCGAATATCAGTTTGACATAATATCAATGAAATCAAAAAATCCAACGGCATTCATGATCCATGATCTACAATTTCATTTTTACCCAGCGAACAAAAATATCCATGATTCCCAGTCAACAGAGAATAAATGAAAATTATTACCATGGTTTGGAATGGAGAACTTTCGAAGCCGTTGTCAGCTCAGTAATAGAGTACTTTCGGTGTACGTGTTACAAAAAATAATTATAACATAGGAGTTACCATGAAATCTATTACAGTTTCATGTAATTTCTTACTTGATATTTTTGATTCATCAGCCAAATATTTAATTTCCACGAATTTTCATCACATACTTTATTTTTATAATAGTCCATGTTACATTTGTCATATAAATGCGGAGATTCTTCGACAAGTCAAATTAACTTAATATCAAAATCACTTATTAGAAACAGCAATACAAACTTTGTGATGTGAAGACGAATTGTCAAATGTGTCTGCTGAAATACAAAGATGAATACAACGCATACACGTGACGTGTTACAATGCTCGCTCGCTATTGGTTGGGAATAAGCTATATGATGTTAAACTTGGAAGTTGGTGAACTTTACCGTCACAGCATAAGTTAACATCATATTTCGTATCATTATGAACGTCAACGTGGAAATACTTATAGTTTAAATTTAAAGAATACAGAATAAATCACCGGTTACATCCATTATAAACCAGCCTCAAGGCCATGTGATATGTCGTTGTGCTAGTCACCGACGGAATTTACTCTCTCAGATATTATTTTCCTAGTGTTTCCGAAATCGCTCCTAGCCCTAAAATACAATGTAATTTTCAAATAAAGAAATTGGTCTAGTATAGTTTTAACCGGTATAGAAAATTGATTGAATCAAATTTTGTTGACTATTATTTGTTATTGAACAAAATATTAAAATTTGTATTAGGAGAACAGCATTTTGAAAATGTTATTTTAGATATTCATTTAGTGATAGATATTTTTCCAATTGTAATTGGAGCGTGTATTGCGTTGCACTGACTTTTTAATAATTGGACTCATTTATCTACCTACCTTAATTTTGAATTGATTATATTCATAATTTGTGACTCAAAAACCGTCTTAAAACAAGTTGTTTTGTACCTATGCTCCATACATTTTGGTATCCTATGTGATTATAAGTGGAATTCTTCTTGACATTAACTTTTCTGCACCTATAGCACATGTTCGTTTGAAGAAAATTACGCTTTTTGTATTTATAACTGTTCACAACTCTTTACCACGTGAAATAAACATTTCTCAATTGTCCACTTTACAAAATATCACAAACTGTCAGACTATTGAAGGAATCGGGTACCACAAAACCTTCCTTATATTGTTTTTTTTTATCAGATGTGTGAATTATTTACTTTGAAAATTATTCTACGTTCTACGGAGCAGGTAGGTGTGCAAGTACCTGCAATTTGATTTGTTGCCGACTCGAACATGAAATAAAGAAAATATTAAGAGCTGAATCAATATTTTAAATAGAAGATTATAACAAATGGATAATATTTGAATGGAAGTTATTATATTCATTCCTTTGAATTCCAAATATAGTCATATCGAATACATCAGCATTAAAACAATAATAACAATATTTTAACTAGATTTAACTTATGTATTTTATCAATTATTTGAAATAGAGATCACATTATATCTCATTCTAAAAAAATACTTATACCTATACTTAAACTTGCGCCATTTCAAAGTGAAAACATGTTTTTATATGAACAGAAAAATATTGAAGATTTTTCCTGATTTATGTTATTCTCATTATTGTAGATTGAATACCTATCAGCCCTTAGAAATTTGAATCTTGGATATTCAACAAGAAAGTAATTGGCCAAATTCAGGAAATTATATTATTGATTAATGTAGATCAATTTTGTTATCATTCAATTGGTTTTCTCTTTGTTGGGCTCATAATCACGAATTGAAGCCTTCTCTAACTTTATCAACAAAATTTAGTAGAAAAGTGACATTTATATACTCTCTGCAACAAAAATATAATGTTTAGTTGGATAGATGTTTTCATGTTTCACAGAGTCATCAACGATCATTCAACCAAAAAAAAAATTATTAGTACTCATTCTCCTCTCTATTCAGAGAAGAACAATATTTAAATTCAGACACTGATAGAACAACGAACTGACAATTTTTTTTTATATTCGGAATAAGTATCAGATTTTAATTTGGTTTTGTTACATTCTATTAGAGTTCTTGTTAAAATTCATATAACATATTGCATACAACTACAGACAAAATTATACAATAGAAACGGTATTTGACTGGGAATCCAAGAGAAGGAATAGATGAGATCAATGAGCCCAGCAAAATAGCTCGCTAGTTTTTCAAACAGGAAATGACATTTTAATTGGTTTGCCAGTGTGGCATCGCAAGCGCAGAATCAAATATCTATGAAAGAAGTTTATCTAGAATATTAAAATTTTATGTTGAGATAAATTCATATCTCTTGCTCTAACTTATAGCTGAGCGAATATAGTTCAAAATGATTAGAATTTATATTACAATTATTCAGTCTATCAAACTAAGTTAGAGTTGAATCATAAAATCTTGGTAGAGTCTATAATAGAACTGTCCTGATGAAGTTTTGACTGTGATACTTGATAAGACTGTAGGTTAGTTTCCTATAGTCGCATGTTTGAGAAATAACCCTGAAAAGTACTTAATTGTGCTGTGCGAGTCTGTGTGACTGTATTTGAGCTCAAGACTACCAAAATATGCTAAATAACTCATTTTGGGGCAAAATTCAGTCTATTTGAGAACTTCCGCGGCAAAGCAACAGTATATGGCTTTCTTATGCGCGCAAAATAAGAGTTCTATATTCTACTTGAGCAGAAATCGTAAATACAGGTCAAATTCAAACGTTATTGAGAAATCAAATATTCGTTCAGTATGTCACTTCATGTGCCATTCAAAGAACTATTTACTGGCACTGTTTTGCTATTCTGCTGTCTCTGGATTGCTGAAATCATTGAACGTATCTTATGTCAGCAGTCTGCAATTCAAACCTGCACTCCAATAATCGGACATCTTATTGAGTTTTTTGATACTGCAGAAAATATGAAAAATCTATCGAGCTATCATCGATTGATCAGAGGATATTGGGATATATGTAAAACGGCCGCGGAGGATATATTTTATCCACATACAACTTTTAATAGAATTAGTATGAATGTTTTCTTTTTTGCACAAGAATAAATCGAAAATATCCCTCTGCAATCGCCCTACTTGTAATTTCGAGCTATGTTCAATAGATTCGAACGAATCTTGAAAATATACTCAATTTCCGAATGCAAGATAAGAATGCATGGGGCTGTTGGATTGAAGTAAATCCTCTTTATCGGTGACTATTTCTGCTGCTGAAATGCCACTACTACATTACACTGTTTCTTGTGCATGCAACTAATTTATAATTTATGTCCAGTCTCCAAAACATTTTTGCTAATTGCCTACTACACATTATTAATTATATTTTTAGCTGATCGACAGACAAGTTTGAGTGTTCGGTCATATGTCTGTAAGTTTTTCTGTTTTCAAAATATTTTGGAAATTAATTTCGAGTGACGAAAATGACATTCACTTTTATATGTCGCTCGTACACTCACTCGTCCATTTTTTTGTGGAGCTATTTCCTCCTATTTATACATGTAAGGGTCTTGTTTTCTGTTGAAAATCAACTATCAACTTCAAAAATATTGAGAAAGATGTTCTAAATAAAACAAAGTTTAGTTTTTCAGAAAATGTGGTTTGATAATTCCGGAGGAATTTCAACATTCTTATTAAGTAATTTGATTCCTTTTTGAGATATTTTGATGTATACTACATGAGTATCACTTTTGCAATAATACTATTAAAAAAAATATGAGGAAAGATCGATTACAAAATTATCACAATCGAATTGTCTCTATCTTATTACATCAATATTTAAAAAATTCAAACAAAGCAGAATATACACATGTACAAAATGCCTTATTGATCTTGTTCACCGTTGATAACTTTTGTATGTGCAAAGATACGATGCTGGTTAGTAGACAATATGTGCCATATTATGGTCTAATATTTTGATAGCTGCTGACATAAATTTATTCAATTTCAGTATCGACGAGCCCCAGACGTGTGTGCCGACTTGTTCTAGTTTGAAATAAGTTGACCTATATTATTGTTTTGTATGCTACTCTATTATTGAAATAAAATCTGTTGAGTAACTAAGACACTCTAAAAATAAACTCACTATCGGTTCTTACGAACATTATTCAAAACAATACTATCAATTTTATCTAAATCTCCATCATTTTTCCAATTTCCCTAAAATAACGAACCATTACCAATATATTCACATTCACCATATCACTGCAATACTTAGATAAAAACTGATTCAGCTTTCTGCGTCCGTTTGTTCACCCGTACAGTGTGAAGAGATCAATCTTGTTTGAGCACGCGTCATTTGACGAGTTGGTCACAGCAAGCTGTGATACATACATCGCGTAATTATTGTCAGATGTTGCCAGGCCGGTCGGTCTGTTGTTCTCGATATTGCCGATATATCGTCCTCCCGTCCGAATGTCAAACGCCGATAGTGTCACATCCGTTTCCTGTTGCTGTTCTGGCTGTTCGATTCTCTCTCTGTCCCACGGTTTTAGCACCCATGTACGATCGTGCCTTAGTAATCTTTGTTTTGTTATTTGTTTTAGTGTTTCGGTACAATGATCTGATTGTACAATATTGACTCGGATGCCGATGATGGGGAAGATGATTAAAACTTTGTGGTAGCTTAGAGGGTTGTTACGGGACTACACTCTGATAGTTTTTTTACGTTGTTAATATACAAGGTTGATCAAGGGTAATAGATGATTATTGAGAATATTGAAAAGGTTATCAAATATGAATTGATATTCTTCAATGAGCTTACAGCATGCTGATTTTAACGTTGATATTACCTCTTAAAATGTATCCTCAAATAATTTTTCCTTCAGCAAACTATGCATAGGTACAGTAAAAATTTTTTGAGTTCCAATTTTACTACCATCTCTACATCTTCTAAATTCTGCATTTAATTATTGTTGATCTTGTTGGTATTTCGGCCAATTAGCAGGTTTAAATCGTAGTCCTATAAGAGCCTTGGAACATTATTGACTGGAATAGACTATAGAAAGTACGTGTGCGAGTTACACTCTCCAACAAAAGTCTTAGACACGTAAAAAATTCAATCTAAGCTTTTTCCAATTTATGATTTTATATTATAAAAATCTGTGCAGCAAAGTATAATTTATTGTTCTTTGAATGAATTCTAACAAGAATATAGCATCTAGATCAATTTGCATATACAATCTATTCTCTATAATTCGTTACCGAAGAGACCAGTAAATAAATCAGAGTTACTGTTTTTTTTTTTTTTTGTAAAAATGTACAAGGTTGTATACTTCTAGAGAGATCTTTCAAAAAATTGATGAATGTACAAAAAAAATATTCAGGTGCCCATATACATAGTACAGGAAAATCAATATTTCCGGAAATATTCACTAATTGAATTTCGGTACCTATCTTTCAACATCTTTTTCTCATGAGATTTTTTAATCTTGCATAACGAATCAACAGTAATTCATGCAACAAGAATGTAAAGTTGGGCATTATGACATGAGACCAATTATTTGGTGACGAGGCTTGATGAGTCACTAAAATTATTGTCTGAATGTCATAATGTTTATTTAGGCTCGTACTGTATGCAAAACTTTTTCTGCAGCATCAACTTCCTTATTTTGACTATTACTAAGCACACATCAAGAGAGCCAAAAGCACAAAGTGACATTCAGATTTAACAAATTGATAATATCCAAACAAATGAGTCAGTGAGAGGTGCTACAAACATGCATTCACAAAAATTCAACTGCTTTCGCGTTTACATAGTGGTAGTACTTGGACGTGACAAAGCCTCATTTAAGTTATCGTTTACGATGCGTAAAGTACTTATTTCACGCATGGCCGTAGAAAATAGTATTTCATGCAACAAGAGTGTGAAGCTTAGTAAAATGACATGAGGCCAAATATGTTGGTCGAATATCATAATGCTTGTTAGCACTCATATTGCATACAAGATACTTTTTACATCCCTTAACTTTTCATATCTTATCGATTATGAAGCCTACAGCAAAGAAGCTCAGAGCACAAGTTGAGATTTCATTATCACTGGCGCAACCTGTAGCACCCTATTGTGTTAATGCAAATAGTTGCATTTTTTTATTTTACGACAAATCACACATTGACTGTGAGTGGATTCGAACCTACAACCTCTTGGTCGAGTGACGTCACCGCATGTATAGGTCATCCGCACTCACACAAGTTGACATTTAGATTCAATAAATATCTGTATTAATAGATCAGTGAGAGTATGGCTGAATACATAAATTCACAGGAATTCAATTGCTATGTGTTCAAATAGTGATAAAACACGGTTACACGAAAAAGACTTATTTCACGCACTGTAGAAAATAGTATATTAAGATATAAGTTTCATGAGACATGATTTTAGAGCATGTGTTACTGTTGCGAGTTTTCTAATGAACAAGTGACCTAAAATGTCTTATGAAACGTGTATCTTATACAATTTTTTCTTTTTGGGTTTACATATATTTAAAAAAAAAATATTCTATGTTGAAAGCATCGATAAAGAATATTTAATTTTTTGTTTGACTTTTAGTAACACTGAGTTGACAGATACGTAATTTGTGTAAATCTAAAATATTTTTCAAAATTTGTTAATTTGAATGTTGTTACTTCTTAGGAATAAATAAGTAAGAACCTGAACAATTTAAGAATTTTCTTCAAAATATATTGTATTTTGACATATCAAAATGACAGTTAAGTTATCTAGCAACGTAGCTACTAACCTAATAAGAATTAAGTTTGAGTTCTATAAAGAGACACAAACGAGTTTCATATAGTACACTTTATGACACCCAAATAGAAAAAATATATGAATTGACTTAATTCCCTCATTTTCGCTACTCATATTTATTCTCAGTTAATGTTTAACTTGAGCTTATATTAACCACAACTTCATCATCAGTAGGATATATGCTGGTTATTAGTTCAATGTTTAATAGATCATCATAGTTTGTTTTCATTCTGTCGAATTCGTTCCAGCATCTTCATTATCTTCAAATAGTCACAGTTTTGAAGCACAAATCAAGTAATGCACCAATTCAAGACGAATATCATCATAAGAATTCGACTCACAGAAGTTTTTGCATTATTTCTTACCACTATTCATTTTGAGTCGCAGATATTTACAAATTATAGACATTTGAATTAAATGAATCCAAGTACATGTAAAAGTACATGAACTGTAGGAAACACAAGAAAATTTCGATTTATGGAAATTTTCATTTGATGGAGGTAGGAGTTAAAGAGGCTCGATTACTTTTTGTATTCACGATAGACTTTACTTTCTGATAGTTATCGTGAAAATTGCTTATTCAACTTATGAAATCAACATGGAAAGAAATGGTGGTTATTGTAGTTCTACAACAAATTTCATTAGCTTCTAATTAAATGGAATATTCGTGACCAATTATAAACAAAAACATTTTATTTTCTTTACATAGTTACTGGAAAAATGCGAGCTATTTGTCGTTCAAATGCACATTGCATGCTTAAATAAATCCTATATAAATAAATCACGTGACAAACCTGAATTATCAATCAATAAAATTTTATTTTACAGCCCTTCATTGCTGAAACACCCGGAATATTTCATGGAATATTTGTAGCGATTTTCGTTCACTTGCATGTTAATTTTTAATCCGTGTACATAAATCACGAGACCAATTATCAACCAATAAAACAGTTAGAAGCACCTATAAACGTTGTACAATATTTTCCAAAAACGAACCGTTCCATTTTGTATCTGTATTTGAAAGCTATTACCACATTTAGCTACTAAATAATGGGTGTTCCGCGGAGAAGACAGTTTTGAGCGGTTCGCGAAATTGCACTGGAATCCATATAATTGTCTATACCTACATATATTATTATAAAGAATTTTACAGCAGAATTATGACGAACATTCTATTATTCTCGTAACCTGCCTTTGCAATATTTTTATTGAAATATTGAAAATAGTTTATAATACTCCTAAAACTTATTTTATTTATCTTATTATTATTTTACCATGTCTGTACGCTATAGGTTTATAATATATATTCATATATATATATATATATATATATATATATATATATATATATATATATATATATATATATATATATATATATATATATATATAAATTAGATCAATCACTCGATGGATTTGATTTTTTAAAATATTTATTTTTCTAAGCACAAGTACATACAGCCGAATACAAGTTACTTGATGAGCACTGCTCGAGAATCTTACACAATCTGACTATCTAACTAACTGAATTCTATTTAAATAACTACATAGTATGATCTTTCTGCTGAATGCAGTTTAATATTACATTCATAGGAAAACTACCGTGTGAACGGTGCAATGCTGATGTAATAAGGGTTGGGCGTCTATATAATTTATATATATATATATATATATATATATATATATATATATATATATATATATATATATATATATATATATATATATATATATATATATATATTATTTTGAAAAAAAATATTCAAGAAGATATATATAAATTCTTAAATTAAAGTTAATAGTAATAGTGGCTAGACACAGAATCGTAATAAGTGACGCAGAGTAGAACGGATTGTATATATTACACTGGTTTCAATACATATAATTTGCTACTACTAAGACATAATTCGGTTCGTTGTACACGAATTGCAAGTCTCTTTAAAGTTCAATGATTAATCCAATCAATACCGTATAACCGATACTGTTTTTTACTTACTTGTACAAAGTACATGGAAGTATTGTGAAACCGACAAAATTCGCATATCAAGATTTTGAAGGATATATCCGCTTTGAGCATCCCTGAATCCATTTTGACTATTTTTGGCTTGATATCGGTACGTATGTTCGTGCGTACGTGCGTGCGTTCGTGCGTGCGTGCGTAACTTGCAAATCTCAAAACTGGTTGAACGTATAATGTTGAAATTGTGTATTTGAGATTGGAATAGGGTCTAGTTGTGCACCTCGCATTATGGTTCCAAGCGTCTGTACCGGAAGTGCACTTTACTTGAAACTTTTCTCGAATTTTTCTAATAAATCCAGAATGATCAACCGTAGGATGTTGAAATTCAGTATTTGAACTTGATGTTGTATCAGAATGATTATCTGCTATTTTTGTAGGAATCGACTAAGCTAGAAGTGCACTTCACTTGAAACTCTTTTTGATTTTTTTGCGTAAATCTATGTAGAATGATCAGCCATAGCATATTGAAATTTAGTGTTCGAACATGTTGTAGCATTAAAATAGTTATCTACTATTTTTGTATCAATCGGCTGAGCCGGAAATGATAAGATAGAGAACGAAAATATGTTGTCAATTTCCTGATTTTGTTTGACATTGTACAATGGCGGACAAAAAAATGGAATCACCTAACTTTTCGCATTATGAAGCAGCTTTATAGTGACATTAGATGAACTGATTATTATACCAATTATTATTTAAATAAGAAATAATATTCATTACAATATGCCTGGATGTTAAAGTGTGCAAAAAAAAACAAGGGCAATAGCAAAGCTTGAAGAAGTTTGGTCGCTAAAACGTGTTGCTGTCGATTTGAATGTAAGTTTCAGCTGCTTCTCAAAAATAAGACAGAAAACCTGCTTTACAACGCTACTTTTTTAAAAAATACTACCACTTGATTTGTAAGGGGGTTCCATTTTTCTATCCGTCATTGTACATGTCAAAATATTATTAAAATTTTATTAATTATAATCTGAAGTGACAGAAAACTTTATTGAATAAATTTGTGTGTATATCAAATGATGTACAAATGAGTCACGTGATGTTCACGTCAAATTTTTTCGTTTTAATCTCGAAAAGCTACTGCAGGCCGCTTATTATGTGGTTGCAGTCAATTATTAATAACTTTCTCATTGATTTTAAGAAGTTGCCGTAGGAGAAGATCAATATTTTCAAATGAAATCTAGCTTATAATCCAAGAGACAGCAACTGGCCATAAACCATACTCCATCTAGACATATTTGAGTGAGCGATACATACTTTTTCCTAAGCGTAAAGTTTGAGGTAGCTGATTTGTATTTTCAAAGCAGTCTCATTTATAAAATTTGAGGTATCAATGTTTCATAAACAAATTCTTACAAAAATAGTAATCCTTCGTCAACTTGCATAACAATTTTTGTACCAATTTTAGACTTTACTTATTATAACAACTCTGCTGTAAGTCAGAGATACACGACGCCAAAGTCAGACTTGATCAAATGAATGAAAAAAAATCCATTTTATGTATGTTGAAATTTCAGAACAAATATCTCTATAATTATTCGTCAAAAAAGTGAACTTTTCAACTGTACGTAGAAAATTACGTTCCTTTAATAGTTTAATACTTAACTAGAAACTCTAACTATTATATAACAATAGTCAACATTAGGTAATTTATCATCGAGGATATTATTGAGGAGATATTTTTTCAAATATTTATTGGACTATCATTGTTACTCTTGGAATTATTCCAAACAGATGACTGCGATGTTCAGCTTGATATCTGTAGCAGCAAGTACCTGCATGCAACGTAATCGACAATCAGACTAATTACTTACTTGTACTAAGTACAAGGAAGTATTGTGAAACCGACAAAATTCACCTATCGAGATTTTGATGGAAATATCCGTTTTGATCGTCCCTGGATCCATTTTGACTATTTTTGGCTTGATGCCGGTACGTATGTTCGTGTGTGCGTGCGTAACTCGCAAATCTCAAAACTGGTTGAACGTATAATGTTGAAATTTTGTATTCAAGACTGGTATTGGGTCTAGTTGTGCACCTTGCATTATGGTTTCAATCGTCTGTACCGGAAGTGCACCTCACTTGAAACTTTTTTCGAATTTTTCTGATAAATCCAGAATGATCAACCGTAGGATGTTGAAATTCAGTATTTGAAATTTCTGTAGCATTCAAATGGTCATCTCCTTTTTTTGTACCAATCGGCTTTGCCGGAAGTGCACTTTATATGACAGATTTTTCGAATTTTCTTCATAAATTCAAAACAATCGGTCGTAGAATACTGAGATTTTGCATTTAGCACTTCTATAACATCTAGTTGTACATCTTGCATTATGATTCCGATCGTCTGAACCAGAAGTGCAGTTTACTCGAAACATTTCTTGAATTTTCCGCATAAATCCAAAACGATCGAATTAGAATTCAATATTCAAGACGATAGTACCGTCTTCTAGATGCTCATATCCTATTTTCATTGAGATCGACTGAGCCGCCAGTGCACTATATTTGACAATCTTTCGGAATTTTTCGCATAAATTCAGAACGATTATCTGAAGAATATTGAAATTTGGTATTTCAGTCTGCTGTAGCATCTGAATGATTGTTTACTATTTTCGTAACAACAATAATAACCGGAAATGTACTCCAACTGGAATTTATTTTTCAAATTCGCGTATAAATGATGAGATTTTCTGTTTGTGTATATATATCCAATGATGTAGAAGTAAGTCACGTGATGTCCACGTCAGATTTATTTTATTTTATTAATTGAACAGTGAAAAATTTGACATGAATAATAATTACTGGTGAATATAAATGTACAGATTCGTTGATCGTTCACTACTTTTACCAAATGTCTAGGTAATCATCAATAATTGCAAGTAATAATAAGTACCAACTGCATTTTTGAAATAATTGTGACATATGTACCGCAATACAAAAAACTGTTATTGGCAGAGGTCTGTATTCCTCGATTTCTTTGCACTTCCGGAAACTATTTAGATGTCAATAATTCAAAAGTAAGATGCGGTTTTTCTCGAAAAATTACCAACACTTTTTTTTACTTCTTCATTTCCAAATTGAAAGAATAAACAAACAGATAAAATTAAATGAATATAAGATACTCATTAACTCCACAAACAAACAGCTGGAAAGAATTTAAAAAACTGGTATACCTATCTGCCTATAACTCAATTCATGAAGCTGTTCCTCCACGATCGTGTGGTACCTATATGTGGAAACAATTGAAGAATATTAATTGATTCAAATCGACTTAATTCTGCATTTGATTGCACCACATGCGAAAATTTCAGTTCCGTGTGCTGTCCTCTCGCAAATTGACTCCCGTTAAAACTTTATTCCACGCGATGTTTCAATTTTCGAGTGCACATCATTTCACATACAGCGAATCCTCTGAACAAGTCGATACGTGGAACAATCGTGCCATACTTCGGAATCACCCCACGCAATTTCCATCCCTAAAATATCCAGCAAAAGGACGCAATTCGCATGAAAGGCAGCGGAGTGTAAATCTGCGAAAGATGTCAATTGCATTCGACCTGTAACCTGTGTTTTAAACTCTCTCGTGTGCAAATGTATGTGCTATCAATTTTCGCTCATTCATGGTGTGAAATAAATTTGTGTTCTAATTGGTGCAGTGAGTGTCAACAGCGGAGAGAAGGTTTGATATTTGTACAGTTGTTGACGGTGCGCTTTGTACTACGATGGCTTTCAAATATTTCTTTTGTTTTTTTTAATTGTCTCCATGCTTTTATTGCTACTTTGTTATTGTGTTGTACAAAATTGAATTGATTGTTTCGATCTTCTAGATTTTTCTGTAATTTTATTTTGACAGTTGCAGAACATTTCATTTCATTCTTTAGGCATAAAATTTTATTAGCTTCATGACAAAAGGGTTATAATGAAAATTGAGAATCTACTTTATAGAAAGGATTAATACACACACCATTCTCTTCTAACAAATTTCAAATAATAAAATTTACTTGATTCGAATCGTACATCTTTCAATTAATTAACTTGATTTCAGCTTTTCTACTAGAGACTACTCTTTATAGTATTGCATAGTGCAGTTTTCAATATTTCTGATAGAAGCTAACGTACGTGGGACATTTCTTCTAATTACTTGGTAAGTTAGGAATATCGTTACGTCTATTTGAATTGTAGCAATTACTGACTCCAATAATTCTTTTCAATACATAATTTTATAACAGAAAAGCAGGAATAAAAATATAATTAATAATACAGTCCAGTTTTTAAGACATCCTTGATTTCATAGCACCATAAGGGTGTAACTACTGTCATGTACCAAAAGAGTGAAAAAGTGATAGTCGATCATCGCATAATATTTTTATACTGTACAAAATATTTTCAAAATTCATACTTCTTCTTGATGGCAGAGGAACCAGCATAAATCTCAAATTATTATATTCTCAACTTTATGTTTCCTACATGTTATAAAGCACCGAATATAATAATTTTAATGTGACAATTTGCAATCCCACATAATATTTTTCTTCATTTGAACAAGATATCTTGAATGATTCAAGGATTTTTGTCAGGTTTATCCACTGATCTCTATATAAATGGATAGCTGATACTTATGAGAGAGAAAATTAAAATATAGAGCTAGCCTGCGCAGCGATACTGAATATAACAAGTGACGAAACACTACACGCGTCAAGTGACACAGATATGTTCATGCTGATAATTGAATTACGGGAGTTTAATTAACTACAACAGTACCGCTATTTTTCAAAACGAAAAATTTAAAAGATATTTAATGAAGAATAATATTTCCATAATATCCGATCAGTGCGCTTCACCAAATGTCATTTTAGTTCCTCTCCCAGGCCTCTATTTTATAACTTTTATCATCGGCCAAGCCACATATTTTGACTATGGTGTAGAGTTTGCGAAGTTAGGGCTTGTAGAATTAGGGTGTGTAGTGTTAGAAGCTTGGCTCTATATGAGATCTGATAACTTTTCGACTGTGTAAGCCATATAGTCTCGTCTTGGCAACATTTTACATGAAAATGTTTTTAGTGGTCAAATATTTCCTAATATATTGTAATTCTTGAGCTGTACTACTTCGTGATTATTTCCTTGACAAATCACTACCAGAAAGTCATTAAATTGAAAACAACAAGTAAAAGTCTAGCGCTTTTAATGAAAGCATTCGATTTACCAAATATGTATCAATTATTTAATCAGTCTCGGAGTTTGCCAAAATGATATTTGTCAAATTTCTTGACGATTACAATACTTAGCTATTCTCATAGATGCCTGAGAGTGAAAATAAAATGATATTGAATATATCACTACCAATTGTGTCTCTTCTCCCAGTCTCTAAGTTTTGCAAAATTTTCAAGTTTTTCCGATTGTTTTTTCAAAATTTGTTATACTAGTGAATATATTAAAGTGAGTGCCATCTCGTGATACCCTCAATTTTATCGTTCACCTTCATATTTGTGAGTTATTGACTGTTTTATATTTTTTCACGCAAATAATTTTAATCAACCTTGACTTAAGTCAGTTTACAAACTTAACGATTAATTAAGCCTAGTGTGCTGGCAGTTTTGTCTCTAGTTTCCAGTGTCTCTCAAACTTTTTGCGCCACATTCCTTTAATGTTTTTTTACTGACTTTTTTTACTCACAATGTCTGAATGTGGCAAATGCATACGTCGAAAATCAGACAATTTTGTTGGTTGCGCAGGAACCTGCAACAAATGGTACCACACAACATGTGCAGGAATTACTGAAGAAGAATATAAATTGCTCGAAAGTAGTAGACATTTATTTTTTTGGTGTCCAACGTGCAAAATAAATTGTTCAATTATTGACAAAAAGAGCTCATTAAATATCGAGGAAATAATCAATACTTTCAACGTCAGCCTCACTAACTTATGTGACACACAATTATTTGAAAATCTGAAGAGTGATTCAACCAAATTGTTAATGGAGAGCTTTGCTACATTAAAAATCGAGCTCTTGTCTTCAATTGACACCAAAATTAATGTAAATGCGAAAAATGTGCCTCCATCATCTGATGTCACCAAATCATACTCCAGTGTTGTTCGGAAGACTACTGCTCCTGTTCTCGTGAAGCCTAAAAATAAGTCGCAGTCGGTTGCGGAAACCAAACAAGAAATTTTTCAGTCCATCGATCCTGTTTCTTCTAATATTTCTTTATCTAATGTTAAGCAAGGCAGCAATGGTTCGGTAATCATAACTTGTGATAATACAAATGAGCCAGGTAAATTGAAAAATCTGATTGATACCAATTTGACCAAAAACTACGATACTAGAGAACTACCCATACTGAACCCACGACTTCGAGTTGTAGGCATGACTGAGTTGTTATCAACAGAGCAGTTAAAAAATTATTTGGTAAATCAAAATGAAACCTGTTTCGATGGTGATTACAATTGTGAGGTTCTTAAGTACGAGCCAATAAAAAAGAGAGATAACATCTATCAAGCCCTTTTACAAGTTGATCGAAATACCTATCATAAAATCATCGAATCTAATAAACTATTTATTGGGTATGACTATTGTCCTGTATATGATGCCATCAAATTGCGCAAGTGTTACAAGTGTTGTGGCTTTCATCATTATGCTAATCAGTGCACTAAAAATATTATCTGCTCCAATTGTAGCGGCAATCATCTAGCCAAAGAATGTGATATACCAGAGTCAAAATGTGTCAACTGCTTGAAATCAAATGCGGTTTTCAAAACAAATATTGATGAAAGTCATAGTGCTTGGGATCCTGCTTGCATCACTTTTGTTGAATCTCTCAAAAAACTGAAATTTAATATACTGAGTGAATAAGCAATCACAGAACAATAGCCAGGCCTCTATTTCCAGCTATCTTACATTTTATTACCAAAATATTCAAAGTATGATTAATAAAATTGACAAGTTTCACTCCATATCTTCGTCCTTAGACTATGACATAATTGCTTTCATGGAAACATGGCTAAATAGTAGTGTATCTGATTCCGAACTCTGTGACAATATTTATAATATCTATAAGTCAGATCGTGACTTTAACGGATGCAAACTCTCTCGTGGAGGTGGAGTTGCTCTTTTTGTGAATAAAAAAATCTTATCTTGTAATGTGGACTTTTTAAGTTACTCTAGTATTCTTCCTGTTAATGTGGATGTTACTTGTACCAAAATAAGTCTTAAGCATAAATCTCTGTATATTTTCGTTCTTTACATACCGCCAGCAACATCCACATCAAACTTTGGAATCATATTTGACTTTTTTGATAGCCTTCCTTTTTAACAGCATAATCATTTTTTGATACTAGGTGATTTCAATATTCCAGAATTAGTCCCCCAGCCAGAATGTCCTAGAGTTAATATATTTAACACATTTATAGAATTTCTTGGAGCAAAATAATATAATTCGATTGTTAACAAAAGCTCAAATATTTTGGACTTGATTATATCTAATTTGGCTTGTTCTGTTTCTCATTCTTCTGACCTAATTCTGGATGTTGAATATGACCCTCACCCAGCTCTTAGCTTTATGGTGAATGTCTCTGCTCAACATTGTCATAAAAGTCCCAACAAATTCAATAGTTCCTCTTATAATTTTAAGAAATGTAATTATAACCGCCTTTATGACTTGATTGGCAATTTTGATTGGAATTTTCTTGAAAAATTTGAAGATGTCAACTCAGCCTGCGATTTTTTTTAATATACTCTCTACTCTTTTTTTGACGAATGTGTTCCTTTGAAACGTCCTTTTAGAAATTGTTATCCTCCTTGGTTTACTCGTGAAATCAAAGTCAAAATCAAACGTAAAGAACATTATCGCAAGCTGAGTAATAAACACAAAGATAATATGTACTATTTAGAAAATTAAAGATCTATACGTGCTGAGTTATAGTATCAATAATGATCCCAGAGAATTTTGGAGCTTTGTAAATGCTAGAAGAAAAACATCAATATTACCAGAGGTATTTAAAACTGATGATCGGGAACTCTCTAACCCTAATGACATTGCGGATGCTTTTGCATTCTTTTTCAAATCAGTTTACACGGATTCTTCCAATAATGTGACTCCTGGTAAGTGGTACTCCATCTTCCGGTAGCGACTCAATTTTTCTGAATTATGTTGCTAGAGATGATATAAAGGCATCAATTCGGTCATTGAAATCTAGTTTTTCTTGTGGTCCTGATAAAATTCCCAGTTTCCTTATCAAGGACTGTGCTCATACCCTGTCGAATGCTCTTTATTTTATCCTCAATTTGTCGCTTGAAACTAATTGTTTCCCTGAAGCTTGGAAAACTACTCGCATCACTCCGATCCATAAAAATGGTGATAAAAGTCTAATCACTAATTATCGACCTATCGCTAACTTACCCAACTTCAGCAAGATATTTGAGAAATTAATATATTGTGCAATTTATGCTGAAATTAAAAATAAAATATGTCTTTCTCAGTCAGGTTTTATGCAGAAAAGATCTACAACCAGCAACTTGATGTATTTCACCCATACTGTTGCAAGTGCATTAGACAATAAACAACAAGTAGACTGCATCTATACAGATTTTTCGAAGGCATTCGACAGAATAGATCACAGTATCTTGATCAGTAAGCTTAACTCTTTCTCCTTCTCACCATCCTCAATATCCCTGCTCTCTTCTTACCTGGCTAACCGTCAACTCTTCGTACAGTTTCTCGACCAAAAATCTGTGTCCCTTATTGCGACATCAGGTGTCCCGCAAGGGTCGAATTTAGGACCAATTTTATTCATTTTATTCATCAATGACATTACTGATATTTTACAATGTGACAATCTTTTATTTGCAGATGACCTGAAAATCTTCAATAAAATCTTAACTATTGATGACAGTGTCAAATTAGAGAATGACCTACACAGTCTTTCAATATGGTGCTCCGACAATAATCTCCCTCTTAATATTGAGAAATGCTATATAATGTCATACTCACGCAGTGCGTCTCCAGTCACTCACAATTATACATTAGACTCCACATCGTTATCACGTTGCACTTCGATTAAAGATCTTGGGGTTATCTTTGACTCCAAGCTTACTTTTGCCGACCACGTAACTTACACATGCAACTCAGCTATGAAGATGCTTGGCTTCATAATTCGGTGCACTCGACTCTTCCATAACATTTCTCCTATCTTCGCTCTTTACTTTTCTTTTGTGCGCTCAAAGCTAGAATATTGCTCCAACATCTGGAACCCCTCCTATGAAAGGTATCAAGGCTGTATATATAACATTCAGAATAAAAAATCTCAAATTCATTTATTTTAAACTTCCTATTCTATCCTGATCGCTCAATATCTTATAAATATCTTCTAGAAATGTTTAATCTACATACTCTTCATGAAAATCGTGACTTCATTTCTGCCCACTATCTAAGTAAGCTAATTCATGGAGAAATTGATAATCCCTACTGTCTAAGTCTGTTGCCCTTCCACACACCACTCATCCTCACCTGTAACTGCCGAACTTTTTACTTGCCCACTCCTCGCACCAATATTTCAAGTTCATCTCCAATACACAGAATGTGTCTTATTTATGAAAATAAATTCGCAAATGTTGATGTTTTTCTTCTTCAACCTAAAAAATTTGTTAGTGAGATTAAGTTGCAGTAATGTGTATTTATTTGTTTTTTATGTAATTTCGTGTATTTCCTGTCCAATTATTGGGTATAACCTGTTGGACAGAGTACTTATAATAATAATAATAATATTATCATGAGTTTTAATGTCAAATTGATTTATCAATTCATCTTTGTTTTCCTCAAGTCCTTTCCGGAAAACGAGAAAAATGTGAAAAGGACTTTTTTGTAATATACGTACAACTAGCCACAAAATATATATTTTTTTAATGATTACACTCTTTGTATGCTCACCAGATAAATATGACGTACAGAAGCGAAATTTGACAAGTTTGACGTGCACTTCGTGGGTGTGAAATTTAACCGATAGTACATGAGATAATGTTAATAGTTATGGTTAGTGGTTAAGTTTTTATACTTTGAGTTTTAAAAACAGCATTCACAATGCTCCAAATCAACGCCTCAAGATTTTAGCTTCTTTCGTTGATAAAGTGTACTTTGGCTCCAATTTAGAATTTTATCGGAAATTCTACAGATGTTTTTAGTATCCAGAATCAGAAAAAAATGTTTGGGATAAGAAAATTATGAGCTAACCTCAATTTTATTATTAATCTAGTTTCTTCAAATAATCAACATATTAAGTTGGTAATATATTTTTTTTAATTTAATGTTGATCCATTTTGTGCAGATTTCATAGCAAAAATAGATAGAAGTCAAATGTCAAATAATTTAAAAAGAAAACATATTCATCCCTTTTCCTCTCTCTTCTGATTGGTTAAGCCACTAAATACTAAATGAAAAGTTTGAAGCATGCAAACTCTTGCGCTAACCACGGTTACTGTAGAGCAGCGTTGGGCTAATTTCGTTGTTGTAAACGCTAACACAGATGGACGTCTTTATTATATAGCTTCCTTGAGATGAGGCTTTCACAACATGGAAATTTTGAATATTCGAGCTCAATGTTTATATTATTTCGTAAAGATTATACGAAGGTATCTGAATTTCACTACAACTTATTCGATCAAGAAATTAGAACATCACTCTGACTGTAGGTGCATGTTTCTGTATTCGAACTTTCGAGTACGAAACCCTTGCAAACTGGATATATTGATAATTCTGTTTTAGTCAGCTCCGAATTTTTTCAAACTCTAATTTGTAAATACAATTTATAATGTGCTTAATAAAACAGAAAAGATCGTGTTGAAAGAAGAGACCAAACCCTCTGAAATATTGCTCATAATTTCAGTAATATCATGATATATAGACTCCGGCAATATGCTGGCGAGTGTGGATTCGATTAACAAGGAACATTTCTGTAACATTGGCCACATTTCTCCACTCGACCAGCAATTATTCATCAATGAAGTGCCACAAATAGCCAAGTGGAACATTAGCGAAAAATTCCATCGTGTATTTGCGCAATAATTATATATCTTAACAGTTTCTCCCTTTCCTGGTCCATTAGTACATTAGTTAGACGGTTGTAGCGTATGGCGCCTCGATCGGGTGTCTGATGAACGATCGCCCTCTTCGCCTGCTCTTCCGGAGTGTCTGAAGCTTCTTCATATCGCTGCCGCCCGGATATTTATTGCCGAAAATATATTTTATTTAGCCATGTGCAGGCTGTGGTTATTTTATTGCTGTAGCCATTTTTGTTCGTCGATTATTTCTTGTAATGATTGCAATTATGTTTGGATCTCTCCTGCCAAATTATTCACTATATAACGCAGCTTGTAGAATATAATTCAATGATACTGATGCTGCTTTTATATTGCAAATAATATATAAATACTCTTTTTAGCGTTCATTTCTTTGATGGGTACAATATATTTCACTAATAATCTATTATTAGTATTCGAGTATTGGTTATTTGATTCCGATTTCATAAGAAGAAAAATTTAATTACATTATAAAACAAGTTCCAGACATATTATTTCTGGAGTATTACTATCGCCGTATCTTTATCAGCTTCACTCTAGAGTTTATTTATTTACGAAAAGTTCAGGGATTGGTACATAACAAAAAAAAAAAGCAAAGCATTCTAGCTTTCTGAGAGACTAGCGTAAGTGCAGTAAGTCGTAAGTTGCCTCTCATTGATGAAATCTTGCAGTAAACTAATCATAACATGTTAAATTAGAAAAATTATCTCTTCCGAGTGTTTCGGATATCTGTGTATGGAACTCTTATTAAATCGGCTTGATAATTGAGTTGCGGGGTCAATAGTCCATATATTCACATACTCGCTTGCATTAAAACAAAGTAACTCTCAACAGTATCTTCAGTTTTTCGAATCTTTCGCATAAATCCAGTACGATCAGCTGTAGAATCTTGAAATTTAGTATTTAAAGTAATTGTACATTCAAATGATAATATTATATCTTTCTAGCCTTACATTCTACCCCAGTGGTGGTGCGGAAAAGAATGCATGACTGCACGCCGGTGCACTTTGTACGCGCGGTATCTTATTTACGGTTATAGATACGCAAATAGGTCATACAATCTTTTATGTAGAGAAAAATGTATTCTTAATTTTTACTTATGACCTCGAATGCTCTTAAACTGTAAGAAAATGAGATCTTCGCGAAAAACTGGTCAAAACCGCGATTTTGATCTTTGGTCTTCGATATCTCCTGAAGCACCATGATTTAACAATATTATCTTTGCACACTCATTGTACATGCCAAAACGAAGATATTATTGTAATAAAAAGATCTGACGTGAACATTACGTGACTAACTTGTACATCATTTGATATAGGTATACACTTTATTCAATGAAGTTTTCTGTCACTTCAGAATATAATTACTATATTATTATAATTTTGACATGTACAATGTCAAACAAAATCCAAAAATTGACAACAGATTATCATTGCCTACCTTATCATTTCAATTAAACTGATTGTTTTATACGGCAAATTCTGAATGTCTGTTATGCAGGCGCCACACTTACGTCTACGACATTAATTAGGGCATTCTATGACAATTGATATATTGTCATTGACAATGTGTTTATTGTTAAACAACGCCTCAATTAATGGCATTAGGCGTAAATGTGACCCCAGCATTATACATATAAACTATACTATTGATACAAAAATAGTAGATAACTATTTTGATGCTACAACATGTTCAAAAACTGAATTTAAATATGCTATGGCTGATCATTCTAGATTTACGCAAAAAATCTAAAAGAAAGTTTCTAGTAAAGTGCAATTTATTCTAGCTTCGCCGATTCATACAAAAATAGCGATGACCAGTCTGATACAACATCAAATTTAAATACTGAATTTCAACATCCTACGATTGATCATTCTGGATTTATCAGAAAATTCTGCAAAAATTTTGTAGTAAAGTGCACTTTCGGTACCGACGATTGGAACCATAATGCGAGGTGCACAACTAGACCCTATACCAGTCTTAAATACAAAATTTCAACATTATATGTTCAACTAGTTTTGGGATTTGCGAGTTACGCACGAACTTACGAACGAACGCACGAACGTACGTACCGACATCAAGCCGAAAATCGTTAAAATGGATTCAGAGATGCTCAAAACGGATATTTCCATCAGAATCTCGATAGGTGAATTCTGTTGGTTTCACAATACTTCCTCGTATTTAAATAGTACAAAGAAGTAAAAACCAGTACCAATTATTCGATTGATAGAATTTAAAATGACTGGACTAGAAGTAAAAAGTATATTTTAACCAGTGTAAGACTTTCAAATTGCAATAAATTTGTGTTCTTCAATACATTTTCAAATGCTTTATTAAGTTATGGGAATTGGGTCTGACGATACTGAATTTAGGTAATATACCTAATAAATGGGAATTAGTTCAATTATTATTCGTTATCTTTTGCAGAGCTTGCAACGGCTTGTGAATAGTTGCATTGCCAGATGTATCACTTTTGCCAGGACGTCCTGTTTTCAGCCCTCTTAGGACACGTCCTGCCAGTTTTCTCAGCGGAACGACCGAAATCCAGCTACTTGACGCCGTTTTCTTTTGTGAAGTTCCTGTAATTTTATTGTGTGAGTTACCATTTTATAACTTTTCGCTTTTGCTAAAAATCTCACACCTGCTCGTATGTATGTTTGATTTTGTCAGTTTCCTCTGTAGTCTCTCCGGTAGTCTGAAGATGGTCATTCAGTGAACGAAACCAATAACTTAATAAATTTAGAGTACAGTGTGATTGGAAATTTTATGGTTTTTCTATCAAAAAACTCTTACCAATACTTAAAATAATATTGTATAAAACCATAACGTGTACCTTAGCTTCAGTGGTTGAAAGTTCTCGAATGGCACGGTATAGAATATTGATCACACGCTGAATTAACCTTGTGTAATTGGTTCCGTAGAAATGAAAAGTGAAATCTTTGTGGAGAAAATAATATATATATATATATATATATATATATATATATATATATATATATATATATATATATATATATATATATATATATATATATATATATATATATATATATATATATATATTTATATATATATATATATATATATATATATATATATATATATATATATATATATATATATATATATATATATATACATATATATATATATATATATATATATATATATATATATATTATTTTCTCAGGATTTATGTACAATATACCACGTTGTTTGATTCCATGAAGTATAAAAATGATGTTTAATGTTTCGCAAGTAAAATTATAATCACTAGTATTTTCTTACAACTTAAACTTAAAACATATATTTTTGTCGATCTACGAAAGGAAAGGGAACCAGTGAAAATTCATGAAAATATTTACAGAAAGCTGCTTATTGAAATGCTTTCGTAGATCATGCTCTTAATAGTGCAGGCTCCCATAACATAGAAGCTACCCCATCGAACACCTCAAAATTATAAATTGAGAATGGCTGAAAAACATGTAAGAAATATGTTACGCCCGCCAGACTAGTAAAATTTGTCAACTATTATTTTTTATGAATTTTTGAAATCAGCGAATCACATGTTTGAAATTCATACAATTTGTGGTAAGCAATGAATTATTTTTGAAAAGAATTGTCCGACTGACAATTTTTGTTAATTAACTTCTGACAGCTCTTTCATTAAAAATTATTTTTCCCATGAAAATGCACTTCATAGCACTCCATTGGTTTTTTTTTTCAAAATAAAGTTCAAGATCCCTTATATCTATTACAACTTGTCTGACTGACAATTTTTGTTAATTAATTTGTCAGACTCAATTTTGAATGCGCAGCACCTATACATCAGGATCAATCATTGGCATCTCGAAACACCTTAATTTTTTTCTGAGAGAAATTTTGACATTTATTTTATGCATACAGATTGGTCTGTCAGCGAAAAGATGTTATCTACTATGTCAGACATAATATATTAAATAAAATAGATGAAGCTGACTGGATGAGTGAATTTGAGTAAGTAAAAAGTCTTGGGAATTCAGTCAATATATTTTAATTTCTTTCCTACTTTACAGTTTCGGCTGTACCTCAGCCATCTTCAGAAGCGAAAAGAACTTGAATTGTGAGAAATTAAAAATGTACATGAACTGTGATGTCGAGCTTAATAAAATAGCGAAAAAAAAAAAAAAAAAAAAAAAAAAAAAAAAAAAAAAAAAAAAATTGCGGAAATTTTTTTCTTTTTTTTTTTTCCGCTATTTTATTAAACTCGACATCACAGTTCATGTACATTTTTAATTTTTCACAATTCAAGTTCTTTTCGCTTCTGAAGATGGCTGAGGTATAGCCGAAACTGTAAAGTAGGAAAGAAATTAAAATATATTGACTGAATTCCCAAGACTTTTTACTTACTCAAATAATATATTAAGTGCAGCGATTACATTTTTCAATAAAAAAATGAGTTATAATCGTTGCTAATTGAAAACTTTTGATTCTGCAATTCTAAAACAATAATGTAGACACCTTTCATATACTCGAATACGTTTTTCAACAAAATATTGGTCTTTACTATGTCAGACTTCATTTTTAAGCATCGAACCTGTTTCATAAAAATAAGCTTTCACTACGGCCGCGACAAAACATCATTTTAATTTTTTTCTGATTCCATTTACGTTACAATACATATATAATTATAAGAACATGTTACACTTAATTTTAATAATGGTATATGTACGCGGTGTCTCTGCCGGCTTGAAGGATTTCCTGAAATTAAAATTTTGGTCCATGCTTAAAAATATTTGCCTACCTCTGCTGGTATTGGTACTAATCGTAAACTGAATGATAGACTACTAATAGCGGAGGGAGTTGCCATAGAGTCAATGTGTCTACTCCGTAGACTCTACGGCATGGACCCTGGTCAATATTAGAGGTATTAATTAACAAAAATTGTCAGGCAGACAAGGTTTAATTGATAGGAACAATCTTAATCTATATGTAAAAAAAAAATCGAGGGGGTGTTATTAAGTACACTTTCATTAAAAAAATTGATTTTGACAAACGGTCTGTCAGAAATTAACTAACGAAAATTGTCAGTCAGACAAGTTGTGATAGATAGAAGAGATCTTTAACTTTATTTTGAAAAAAAAAACCAAAGAGGTGTTATGAAGTGCATTTTTGTAAAAATTTTCATTCATAGCAAGAGGTCTGTCAGAAGTTGATTAACAAAAATTGTCAGTCAGACAATTTTTTTCAAAATTCAAAAATAGTTCATTACTTACTACAAATTGTATAAATTTCAAACAGGTGTTTCGAAAAAAAATACATTTTTTTTAGCTGATATCAAAAATTCATAAAAAATAATAGTGAATAAATTTTTACTAGTCTGGCGGGCGTAACAAGTTTCTTACATGTTTTTCAGCCATTCTCAATTCATAATTTTGAGGTGTTCGATGGAGTAGCTTTTTTGTCATGGGAGCCTGCACTATAAAGTCAGTAATTCCATGAACTATAAAATTTCAAACCAACAGATTTATTGGGCTCATTTATTAACTAACCGACTGAAAACTCCTTCAACGTTGAATTTCAAAGTCAACTCTAATAAGAAAGAGTGATACTTGCCTGATATTTCAAATATTATCTGAATCATTTCATTAACGTGATAATGTTTCTGATTTATGTATCCTCTCACGATATAACTGAATTGTGGTGCAAATACAATAACTGGGGACAAAAGTTTTTCTATCATGTCATAATCTTGTCTACACGCAGTAAAAAAATAAAACTGCGTGATAGCAGACTGGGAGAAAATGACAACTAAAACAAAACTAAAAAAATGCAACGAAGTAATGGATGCACACATATTTTAATTATAATTTCCATTGGCTACTTGACCAAACCCATTCCAAGGTGTGCCACGCTTCATTTGCAGATATGAATATTTTTTTAGTATTATTCACACCCCATGCGACAAAGAGGCGGTTCGGGTAGGTGTCACAGGGCTGGGGCGCAAGAGGAGGGGGTGCAGTAGGACCTATTAGTCATCGTTAATTAATTATTGCAATGCGGAAACAGCGACACAATTTTAATTAAGTTATTTCATGCTCTCTCTATGGATTTATTAACGTATTTTTATTATTGCGACAGATTACATAACATTATTGACAACTCATTTCTGTAAAAGCGTGAAGCTACTCAATTATGTAATACTCGCTGTTAGAACAAGAGAAAAACAGACTAGTTATTCTAATTGTGTAATTAGGAAAACTTTGTTTCAAGGAAATATATATCGGGAAAGCACGAATGCTAGTATCTATCCGAATCATGTAAAATAATGTGTCAGTCATCTTATATCACAATGGAGTACTGATAAATATTAGATCATCCTGCATTTTTATTTATTTCTATTTAGCTTGTACAATGAGGGGATCGTGCTAGTTGTGAAATAAGCTGTTATGTGCTAAACGTATTTTTACTTTGAGAGCCTTATAAATCTTGGAGACAATATTTAGTTTTTATAGTTCTACATTGATTGTGACAAATACATTATTCTAAAACAGTTTTTAATTTGGTTCTTCTTGACGAGCTTCTGACCAACAATAAATTTCACAGTCTTTGTTTAATTTTATTATAGCTATAACATTTAGAGCAACTTTGACAAAATCAATTATCATAGCCAGGATGAAGTTATACGAGCTTCATCTAATGATTGAAGAAGTGATCTTTAATTAGATTATTTGTACATAGAAATTCCATGAAGGGAAATTGCTCAAATAGATTGCTTCAAATGATAAAATGTTACCGAAAACGTTAAGTAGAATACGTGACAATTTTTCATTATTTCTTTCTGATCTCAATAACAAAAAAAACCATTCGTTTTGTTTTTCTATTGTTCAAGATTAATATTGAATAATGTGTGACGTAGATTATGCTCAAGACTATGTAATTCTCTTAAATTTGATTATGGTTGCCTACTCTATGTGAATTATATTTTAGCATCAATGAACGTGCTAAACTCTGACCTCGTGTCATCACTAGTGCAAAAACAGGAAGATAATATTTATATATTTCGAGAATCCTTCAAGCAATGACATGATATTTGTTTTCTTATTACCTTTGTATATGAATCTCAGGATGACAGACATACACGTTTGATGATTGAATGTTTATAATTACGAATATCTAAAGATTTCTAAGTGAATGTTTCTGAGTGCGTGTGTGTGTTTTAAAAGGCGCCACATGGCCTAAACGAATACGCTTGTAAGTAGCTTAATGATGTGTAAGTTTTTGGACTCCTTGGGTGGTCCCTGTGATATTAAAGGATTTTATTACAAGTTCTCGATACGCATCTGACTATAGCGTAAAACTAGTATTTTTAGATCAACGTGCAAAATTAATTACTATGAAATAGTCCAGAGAAGTATCAGGAATAAACAATCCTTATATTTTTATATTGAGATTAATTGCAAAACATTTATTCTTATACGTTTATACATATTGAAGAAATGAAAAACATAGGGTAAGTTGTTAAAATGCAATCGTGAATTGATTGGTAGAATAAAAGAGTTTGTTGAAAGGTTCTTCACACAGAAGAAGGACGATTAGTGCCAAATACCACAAATATTTATGGTAACTCAAAATAAGTACCTATCTATCTGATTCAATGTAGGTACAGGAATGGCGGAATCTAGCTTCACCATGACAAGGATGCTGTTTAGTTTGACAAGAATTAGTTAAAGAATCAAATCATACTTTTCAGTCCGTTTTTGTCTAATTTTCTGCTTCACACTAGCATTTAATTGCTATTGAAGTTTTCATGCGATTAGCTAGTAATTTTTGGTTCAGTAAAGTGGCAATCGAGGTTGTGAATAATCATTTTGAGTACCAAGAAGATTTGAATGTTGTGAATGAAACGTCCTTCGAAATGATCATTTCTCAAGATAAATTTCACGAATCACTATGGAAGATCACATAAAATAAAAGCCAATAACCCATCAGTAATAGTCATATGCAGAGTTTATCACGGAAAGTGAATCATAAATGTTTAACATGGGAAACTAGCTTTTCCGTGCGCATTGCTCCTCTAATTATTTCAGAGAGAAAGTTTTAAATGGATATTGTGGAGCAGGGATTTCTGTATCCGAATCCATAGAAGAAGAAGTTTATCTTGAAAACCTACGGGATTACATTTGATAATATTAGTCATGGAATAAGAAATAAGAGACAATCAAAACCGAAACGCTTTTATACGTTAGTGTCAGAATCAGGGTCAGAATAATAATTGTTAGATTGAACATCTTCCGCAGTAAATATATTTTTTTAAATATAACGTTTGTAATATTAATAATAATGATGATTATAATAATAAAGCACAAAGTTCAATCTGATTTATTGTTTAAGATTAATAAAATAGAGTAAAGTAACACTAATAATAAATTAATGCAACGAATCAAAGTCAATATATTCAATATGCACGACAACAAACTCAAAATATTCTCAAATTCTTAAATTTATAATAGATGTTCAAACAATCCTCCGTTTTGTGCTAAACAATAGCCGAACGTTACTTGATATCCAAGCTCTTCTATATTTTGGTATTTTTTACTTACTCGTACTAAGTACAAGAAAGTATTGTGAAACCGACAATATTCACCAGAGATTTTGATGGAGATATCCGTTTTGAGCATCCCTGGATCCATTTTGACTATTTTCGGCTTGATGTCGGTACGCGCCGTGTACGTGCGTTCGTTCGTAACTCTTAAATCTCAGAACTGGTTAAACGTATAATATTGAAATTTTGTATTTAAGACTGGTATAGAGTCTGGTTGTACACCTCATATTATGGTTCCAATCGTCTGTACTGGAAGTGCACTTTACTTGGAACTTTTTTCGAGTTTTTCTTATAAATCAAAAATGATCAACCGTAGGAAATTGAAATTTAGTATTTGAACTTGATGTATTAAAATGATTATCTGTTATTTTGATATGAATCGGCTAAGCTGAAAGTGCACTTTACTTGAAACTTTTTTCGAATTTTCCGCATCAATCCAGAATGATCAGCCATAGCATATTGAAATTTAGTGTTTGAACTTGTTGTAGCATCAAAATAGTTATCTACTATTTTTGTATCAATCGGCTAAGCCGGAAGTACAGTTTATATGTATAACAGACATTCAGAATTTGTCGTTTAAAACAATCAGTCTATTTGAAGGTAGGCAATGATAATCTGTTGTCAAATTTTTGAATTTGTTTGATATTGTACATGTCAAAATATTATTAAAATTACATCAATTATAATCTGAAGTGACAGAAAACTTCATTGAATAAATTTGTGTATATATCAAATGATGTACAAGTATTTCACGTGATGTTCACGTCAGTTTTTTCTTTATAAATATTAGTTTTAAATGTCCCCATAAAAAATCACCTGTATCTGAATCAGCTGATCATGTTGACTAGTTAATTGGTCCTCCTCGTCCCATCTAGTCTTCAGGAAATATTTGGTGCAGATATTCCACAATTTTTCTTGTGTTGTGTGCAGTAATGCAGTCATCATGTTGGAAACACACATTTTCTCCATTTGTTTCGACAATTTCTGGTCCAACAACATTCATTAATGAAATCAAATATGACTCCGAGTTTATTCTTGTAATAAAGAAGGGGCCAACGATTTTATCTCTCAAAACTCCCGCTCATACATTTATAGTTTGTTGATATTGTGTCGGAGAGTCTACAACGTTATTTAGATCATTTAGGGACCAATACCGCTAGTTATGACTATTGGATTCACCATTCATGTTAAATGTGCATTCATCTATGCATTATATAAGTGCATAATTTATCGCTTAAAAAGTATTTTATCATTTGACTTTTCCATCATTATATTACAGAAAGATGCACGCAGTTCAAAGTCTTATTGTTTAAAATATGTTGATACCTTTGAATTTTTACAGCAATGTAATCATGCTTTTTTTTCGTGGTATCGTAGATGGTCTTCCTTTCCAATCTGTGTATTGAGGTAACTCATGATGATCTGGCAATCATAAGATTGTAATTTTTTTCCTTAGGTTTCCAAGATATGCATCAGCTGCATGAGACCAAATTGTGACTTAGACCATTACCTAGTAAAATCCAAAGTAAGAGAAAGACTTGTCAATACAAGGAAGAACAAAGGTATTGAAAGACAAATATTGAATACGGAAAAACTGAAAGACTAGCACAAGAACTGAACAGAGCAGGAAGAAGAGGAAGAATGAAAATAAGATGGGGAAAAAATAGAGCATGCAATTAGAACGACAGCTGAAAACATAATAGGTGTGAAACAAAAGGCTGGAAATACCGAATAGTTCGATGACGAATGCCACAATGCGATTGCGGAGAAGAACATAGCAAGAGCAAAAATGTTACAGATAGGGACCAGAAGTGATTGCGAAAAGTATCAACAACTTAGAAAATTGGCAAACAAAATTTGCAAAAGAAAAGAAGAAATTGATGAACAATAAAAGAATAGAGGAGATTGAAAACACTAGAGGACAACAAGACATCAGAAACTTCTATAAGAATATAAGCAATTTTAGAAGAATATACCAGCCGAGGATAGACAGCTGCAAGGACATAGATGGTGAGGCTGTACTGGAAGAAAAAGCAACTCTGGAAAGGTGGACCGAACATTTTGAAGCACTCCTCAACACAGAAGAACATGTGGTTGAAGAAAAAAAGCGTCACCCAATTGGAAGAAGTACAAGGCACGGATGACTATGAAGAAACAGAAATAGAACAAAGGGGGGAACAGCAGCAGCAATGAACAAGATGAATAATGGCAAGGCCCCTGGAGAAGACGAGAAGCAACTGGAACACAGGAATCATATGCTCAATCTTCAAGAAGGGAAATAGACTCAGATGCGATAATTACAGAACAGAGGGATTACTCTCCTCAATGTATCTTATAAAGTTTTTTCAACAATATTAAACGAGAGACTAAAAGTATGCTCCAAAAAAGTCTTAGGAGAATATCAATGTGAGTTCAGACCAGGGAGAGGAACCACGGATCAGCTATTCATAGTGAAACAAATAATGGAGAGATATTGTGAGTATGGCTTGAGCTTCCATGTGCTATCTGTCGACTATAAACAAGCTTTCGATAGTGAAGACAGAAAACAATTATACAAAACATTATTGAGACAAGGAATTCCCAAGAAAGTTGTAAGACTGATATAAAGGACTATGAGCAACACTAAGGCGAAAGTTAAAATAAGAAATAAAAGAAAAGAAGCATTCAAATTCAACACAGGAGTGAAGCAAGGGGGTAGACTCTCTTCTATTCTTTCCAGCTTAACGCTACATGATGCGCTTGACAAGGTTGCCCATGAAAGTATCATATTCATAAAATCTAATCAAATATGTGCGTACGCGGATGATGTAGTTATCATCGCTGAAAGAAAGCAAAACATGATAGATATATGCATGGAGATGGTAAAACATAGGAAGACAAAAGGTCTTAATATAAATGAGAATAAAACAAAGTACATGAGAATTTTGACAATAAGTGAGAGAAGGGATCCCGAAAACTTAAAGATAGGAAAGAAGACCTTTGAAAGAGTACGCAGCTTCTGCTACCTTGAAATAAAGATAATGAACGACGGTAGTATGAGTCCGAACAAAAAAGATAGAATATCAACAGAAAATCGGGCATACTTTCTTCACAAAAAGTTATTTACAAGCCGGTTCATATCAAGAAGCTCAAAGAAAAAAATTTATACTAAATTGATACGACCAGCGAAAATATACGGATGCGAAACTTGGACGCTAAATGCGACTGACATGAATAGGTTGAAGATTTTCAAAAGAAGAATACTCAGGAAGATATATAGACTAATAAAGGAGTGAAAACTATGGAGAGGCCAAGGCCCAGCCCAGGCTGTAGGTAGAGCTAACTAAGAAGAAGAAGAATCATGATTTTTAAGAATTCTATGAACTGTTATAAAATGAGTATCCAGTTCTCTGAAAATTTCTCTTACACTCATTGTATGCTCTAATTCTAAGCAAGAACAATTTCTTCATCTCCATTGTAGTTTTCGCTATTTTCTCCCTCTCACTCAAACTTTGCAATAAATTGTTGAATAGCAGACAATCCTGGCATATCATGATTTTGTCAAAGAGCACTAATAAAATCATAAATTTGTAATACATACTGTGACCAGAATAGTACCATTTAATTATTTATAACTTTTTTCCATTTGAATAATCAATAATTTTTTGAAATAATTCAATCGTATTTCGATTTATTATTACAATTTGTCAAAATAAATACTGATAATTTGATTATAAAACGCTATGCTTTTGTTCGTCTTTTATTTCTAATTTCATGGCTGATAATATTGAATGTAATCTCCTGAATATTCAAACTCTATTGCTGCAGTTAATGAGGTAGCCAAAATGAATTTTTTGCATTGATTCAGATGAAGTAATTTTTGCTTCACAATATCCATTTAAAACTGCTTCCAAGTCAATAATTTTCGGATAAATTGTACTTAAATCCGGTTCTGTCTTTCATATATTCATCTCATCTACAACTGTTATTATGTTATATTAATAATCTGGCTTGTAGTTTTCATTTTCATCTTTTAAACAAACCCACACGTGTTCTCCAAACTGTTCTTCTGACTCTCTCACATTCCCCTCAACCCGATGCACGATCATGGTTTCTTCCTGTTGGAGGATATTGCGTTTCCTGTTTAGGTTGATCTTGCACTGATATGTCATACAAATCGCAGTTTGACATGACCATACATAAATGGAAAGTGATGCGTCTCTGATTGTTTGACAGTTATTGTGGTAGAGTCTGACATTCAGATGGGGATCTTTGGAATACACGATGATTTTTTGTTTCACTTCTTTCACGATAAAATTTGTATCCGACTTCTCAGACCAATATTCGAATAATAAAAGATGATCCGAAAACAGTACCAATCCTTCATGACGAATATTGAATGACAGTATCTATTACAAGATATTGAATTAAGAAGTGAGCAATCTATGCAGGATGATTTAATTATATTGCTCTCAACAAGAATCATATGCAAGATACATTTAAATATTTATCTAATTACAATACATTCCTGAGTCCTTTTCAAAGATATTTCTGAATGAGTCGAGACATTTTTAGCAAGCTCAGATCAGTATATTTGTTGTAAATTGACAAATCAGATGCCTTACAATTTTTTTTTCACAGTTCAGAATTCAAAGAAATCTATCAATCTGTGATTAATTATGCCAAATTGAAGAATTACGTACATATTATCTATATTTTAATAGATCTTTCCGAATATATTATTTAGTTGGAGCAGTATGAGCTATTTTGTCGAATATTTTTCGATCATTTATGAATTCTTAAGGCTGGTTTATAATGGGCTTAATTTAGGAACTTACATTTGGAAATTTTGATTCTTTATTCTCGGATCTTGTTCTGGTTTATGATGAATTCCATTTTCCTGATGTAGTCAGTCCCATTAAATAGATTTTTTGGATTAAATTTTGCATATTTATTTTGATTTTTTGACGTTTCGATTCTCTTCTATCCGAAAGTCTTCATTGGAAAAAATGATGAAAATTTTCGGATAGAGAGTCAAATCGTCAAAAAACAAAAATAAATATACAGAATTAGATCCAAAAATCTATTTATTATGATATAATTCTAAAAAACATGTATAGATCATTCAATCACATATTATTCACTCGTGAAATATTTGACATAATATATACTTCAAATTAAAAGTGAAAATCAGATAAGTGAATTTTATACTACTAGTATGGATTTATTATATCCTATTACGATTGATGATCCATTTGTTATATCTAACAGGCCACAGTTTGACAATTTCACTGTGACAACCGATATTAATTTTGTGACAGGTCAAATTTGAAATTTAGATTTGGAAATTGATATTTCGAATATAAATTCGTAGATTGAATCCATCATAAGCCAGGGTTGATATGTTTTCTATAATTCTAAATTTGTATTTCTGAATGTAAGTTCCCAAATTAAATCCATCATAAACCAGCCTTATTTACCAGTTTTCCCAAATATGTTGCTTTTAGGTAAACTTTCCGCCACGTGGCTTTGAAGTATTACCAAAGAGCATAAAATCAAAGGCTGTCAATATTTTTTTTGTGATTATCAATGACCTAAAGATATTGTCTTCGGCGATCTCCTTTAACTATACGCATTACATTTTTGGAATGATCTGTTGATATACGCTTTTCAAAACTTCGAAAAAATTCAAATCAGATCCTCAGTGTAATCATCATTTTATTTATCAATTTCGCACACAGATATAAAGGTCTTATTGAACTCTGAGTACGTTAAAAAAAATTCTATGATAATATCTTGAGGATCCAGGATGTCAGATGTCATAAGTATCATATTTGATATTTATTAATTGTACATTCGATGGTAGTATTTCAATAAATAGTTCCGAGTATAAATACAGGTACAATAACATCGGACCATCTGGATTTCTGAGTATATTATTGTTTTTGTAATTGATGGAAAGGACTATTAAGGTGTGAGGAATATTATCAGATGGTTGCTTAGTTTTCAATGAAGTATGACAGCTAGATATGAAATTTAGGTAGTTTTGTTTTTAGCTGTCAAATACAAATTCGTTATTAACTACGCGCAATAAGTCATAAATTGTCAGTCTTATATTTGCTCATGATTTAATACCATTTTCACTACAATTTTGTACGTACTGAACATTTTTTTATATCAAAGAATGTACAAAAGCTGTAGCTCTTGAGGTAGCTAAAAGTAGTCAGTGTTATGTTATCGGAGTATTGAAAATCAGCTTATTGGACCCTTATGAAATATTGGAATATATAAGAGAAACTGATTAGAACTCATACTGTCTTGAATGTTGCAAAAATAGAGAAATGGGAGCTGATAGAGATCAATTTCTTGTTCCACGTAGTTACTGAAACTGTCACCCGATTATGTACTTTGGAGGTGAATGTCAACTTCTGGAAGCTCATTATTTGCATCTAAATAAGCGAAAATTTCACTTTATAAGCTGTAGATTTAAAGACTTAAAGACCAGCATGCAGCAGCAGGCCAAAACTCTTCCTACTCTACTAATATCAAAATATCACGATTACAATACTTCTCTTAATATTTAGATCGGAGAAATATGAAATGTTCATTCTGATCCAGCTACGCTCACATAATTATTTAAGATTTATTTCAGATCTTCTCTTCTCAAAATTACAATGTATTAATGAAGAACTCATAACAATAAAATGACTGCATGAGAAAATTAAATGCACCCGTAGGTTCCTTCTCTAATTTATATAAATAATTGAGAAAAAAAATAAAATTTCAGTCAGTTGTCGATTAGTAAAATCAAAATAGGGAGATACTGTCCGCCTGAATCTAGATAGACTCCTTTGGAATGCTATATTGTTAGTCTCTAGTCCAAAAGAACCTTCTGTTTGGTAATCTAACTTATTATCATCCTCAAACACCTTTACATGATCATGCATACTAGTTTACCAATTTTATCTATCAAAAAATATTATCAACTATAATATCCTTACATCAATAATAATTACGAAATAATTTTGGTAATCTAATTTCGAAATTATGTTCCTTTGTGAAAGTCCGACGTCGTGCGGAGGCTCTAGTAACCAAAAAACATGCTTTAGGGAAGTTTTAAAATTATAAATATTCATCAATGATCAAAAAATATTTGGGGAGAACATTTCTTTGGAGGTCTAATTCCATAAAAATATGTACAACTATATGTTGGAATAAAACAGATTGGTCTACAACTAATAAAATACAAATCAGGCACTCATGAAGTTTGAGATCTGAGACTTTTAGCAGCTACAAACAGCATTAAGGTTGATTTCAGTGTAATGTTGCATTGATACGTCTACTTCTTAGATGTGATTACAAAAACACTGATATTATTGGATCTGAAGAAAATTGGAAATTATGATTTTCACGATTAATATTCATATTTTCAAAATGAATAACATTATATTATACACAGACTTTATTCCAGGCATAAAATAATAGAAATAACCTGTTAATAATGACTGGCAAATTTAAACACAAGTTCAATAAGAAAATATTTATACATCTCGGAGTTCATAAATACTAAAATCCAAACAAATTTTAATATCTCCAACTTCCATACGCTACAATAAACACATAAAAAGCGCGCAGCGCTTTCGGTGGCCAAAGCCCGAATTATATTTCACAAGAATGTTTACTTAAGAACTGTGAAAAAGCCCCTAAAAGGGACAGCAAGATTTTATTGTTTCGGTGTATTCAGCACACATGCCTTCAATGTGTCATATAACCTCACTAAAGAAGTTAATTTTGAGTATATTCTGTGAATTTAAGACATTAACCAATCACTTTATGATAATCAAAACTTTCTTCCGCATTAGACATCAATCATTCCACCAATCACGTCTCATACTTCGCTTTTATAGTCCCTAGATTATTTCTATACGTGGTATTTCGTTCTGCTCGTATATGTGATATTCTGCCCGTTCACAGTGTCACCAGGACTATTCAGTTTACATTATTCAATATATTTGGATAACATAACATGGTGTAGCCGGTAATAATATCTTGCGATTCTTAACGCTACAGTCTGTCAATGTGAACAATAATCCTAATTTGTTGAATTTTGTTCTGATCACTAAATAATTCAAGAGTAAGGGACAAATTTTTATCCGTAAAATAAGTTAATTTGCTATTTCGTATACCAAAAAGTTGTGAGAAGTAGGGTTTCTTGAATTGGATATTTTGTGACAATTTGAAGACTTCTTCACTTTCTGGTATTTTCCGTGATCAGATGATAATGGTAGTTTCATAATCAATCAATGAATAAAGGTATCAGCTAGCTCAAAATTTTTATTCACGCTGTATTACATTGCATGTAATTGCGATACTAACTTGTTTTGCTGATATACAAATTTATTTAGGAATGGATATCGATGGACATTATTACCATACGAAATATTTTTTTTACCTTAATTATTATTTATGCTTTGAAAAGACCCCCAACATTCAACCCAAGACATCGATGCAGACAATATTGCACGTATTTATTATAATTTTTTTTTTTATTGTGAGACCGCCAAAATTCACTTCTTGAGATTGCCATGGTAAAATCCGTTGTGAGCATCTCTAAATCCAATCGACTATTTTCAGCTTGATGTCAAAACATACGTATGCATGTGTGTATGTTATAACTCACATTTTGTATTTATGACTTGTCTAAGGTCTAACTGTGCACCTCGCATTATGGTTGCAATCGTTTGTATTGTTTCTTGAAACTTTTTTTGATTTTTCGCACTCAGTACTAGAAATTGCCGTAGCATTTTAATGGTTATCTTCTATTTTAGTATAAATCGGATGAGCCGGAAATGCATTTTATAATTCGGTTTTTTCGTTTTTTTCGCATGAATTCAAAATAATCAGCCGTAGAATATTGGAGTTTCGTATTAAGTATTTTTATAAAATCTAGTTATGACTGCAATCGGTTGAACGAAAAGTGCAGCTCACGAACAGTTTTTCGAATTTTCCGCATAAATCCAGAGCGATCAGCTGTAGAATGTTGCAATTTTGTATTTTGGACTATTGTATCTAAATGATCCTCTCAAACTTTGGTTTTAATCGATTTTGCCTAATAGTAGGAGAGCTAGTGAACCATCCGACTAACCAGTTTCTCACAAGGCTAGAAAATGTTCAAATAATGTTTTATTATCGGTCAATTAAGAATGTACCGTTCTGGTAGGAATCTCGCGGTTGCGTCATCATCTCTTTAAATTTTTGAAAATGTCGATCATTATTATTTTTTAATCCTACTCCCACAAGGCTACAATTTTAATATATTGTAATTTACATATGTTTAATTATTAAAAAGATGGACAATGGATACTTAGAAAAAGTATGAGCCAGACGATAAAATGATTGAAGCTGTTTGGATATGTGAGTTTTACTTTACAGTTTCGGCTGCAAATAGATCATTCTGATTTCAAAGATCAGAATGATTGTCCCATTATTTGCATATGTTTCTCTACGCACCTAAACATTTTTGGATTGAAAATAGATACTAAATAAGTGAGATAAATACTGTCATAAAATATGATTTTTTGACTTTTCTATTATTGGTCCTCCCAAATATTTGAAGAATATTTTCAAAATATAAGATATGATGTGTATAAAGATATTCATGAAAATCTCTCATTTTGAGTTGACAGTATTTCTCATCCAGGACAAAATTGTGACAGATGGATGGATACTTGATTGTGTGAACAAATTATTATGAAAATCAAAATGTTCTTGTTACTCTTGGAGTATTCATCCTGATGGCCTTTCTTCTATTCGTTCAACCGTACATCATAAGCTCAAAAGTTGGTTTCTCGCAGTCGGGAAAGACGTAAAAGTTCGCAGTGGGAAGACAGCTTTTTATTTGTTTTAGATGGCCAACTTGTATTAGGGACAAAATGTACATATTGCTAGTTGGGGGAGGATTTTTTCATGTATTGGTGACATTTTGTTAGCCATAAAAGTAACGTAAAGTTTTTAGGGCCCAGGTAGGTATCCAAAGCTCTAGATCCGTGATGTACTCACCAGAAAGTGATATAGAACAACCGAGATCTCCACATCAAATTGTTCAGCAGTCGAAAAATAAAAGAGTTTTCTCGCGACTTCACAAAAATATCTGGTCATGAGAACTTGTTCCAAATGAATAAAATTTTCTTATCTGTAATGGAAGAGTTCTATGAAATATTCATTCAAATTTCATGAGCCGTTATAAAAGGATTAAAGAATACATCATAGTTAGACCTAATAAACAGTCTAGAAACTCGTTGCTTGCTTGACGGAATACTTCTGCATGTCAATTATTATATGAGTATGTTTATCGGCAAAGATACTTGATTATCTCACTATCAACTATCATACTACTTCTTTAAATTTAGATAACTATGTAAAATCTGATTCAAATGGGTCAAATATAATATATTATATAGGGGTGAGCCTGAATTTTTGTTAGGGATGAGATACACCTCAACTCAGGGGATTCGAATAAAGGAAAAAATAGTAAATATTTGAAAGAATAGATTGTCGAATTCTACACTAAAAAAGTTCTTATAATGCTAATTCTGCCCAAATATCCATGAGTTACAGGGACAAAAAACACTAATTATTGAAGGTTTTTAAGCAAATTAGCCATCGAGGATCACATGCTAAAAGAAGTTTGTCATGACGAAAAAATTAAATTATGGAATATCAACAATAATCCATGTAATCAAAATTTGTTTAGACTTATTGATGCCGGGATACTATTGAAGATGAGTGCATTTGAATGAAACCTTGAAATTCTCACTCTTCTCAAACAATAATAGCTCTGGTTCAGGAAAACTCATCAACATGTAACTATTATCAAATTGAAATTTATTATAATAGCTTGAAAATTTTTCTCGGCAAATTTTGATATCCGCAATCAAAAATAATACAAGAGAAATGAACACGATATTTTGATTTTTTCTATACAAAGAAATGCCAGTTTCCCGCTAACAGTAGATACTTGACTCTAAAAGAAAATCTTTCAAAACCAAGTTTTCTTTCAGCTCTATCATTATTATGCATACGCTTCAATTTTCACTTCAACGACTTTAATAGGAAAAGTATTGCAATCGTGATTTTTTTTTACATTTCGAGATTTTGATGAATCTTCAAGTTTTAGACTCCATTGAACCCGAAAAATATAATTAAAAAAATGTCGGTCGGTAGTGAAACTACCTACGATAACTTGAGAACGCAAACGAATTTTTGACTGAAATTCAATATTTGAGTTTTTTATTGATTATTTTTACCATCCAAATTTCGACCAATAGAATTGCACCATTCGACGTCACGTGGTACAACCTACACGGTTTTCAAGTGGAAATTTTTTGGAAATTTTGTCTGTTGGTTATATGTACAAAACAAAGAATATTCAGCCGCGTTGATTCAGCATCTGTCAAACTGATAGACAGATTGAATGTGAAAATGAGCAGATTCAGAGTCGAGTCTCTGGAATATATTGATAAATTTGGATGGGAAAAATAATCTTCTGAATACCATTCGTGATTAAATTTAACCTGGATAAATTTTCAGATTGTTACGAGAGCTTGCTACCAATTTATTTCGTGATATTGATCAAAAATCACTCGCTTGACAGCTCGTGATTTTTTTGTCAATATCACTCAATAAATTGCTTCGCAACAAGCTCTCGTAGCAATCTAAAAATTTTTCCGGTAAAATTCAACCACTTATGATATTATATATGATTATTTTTACCATGCAAATTTCGACCTATAGAATTGCACCATTCGACGTCACGTGGTACAACCAGCACGGTTTTCAAGTGGAAATTTTTTGAAAATTTTGTCTGTTACTTATATATACAAAACAAAGAACATTCAGCCGCGTTGATTCAGCATCTGTCAAACTGACAGACAGATTGAATGTGAAAATGAGCAGATTCGGAGTCTGATGAATTTGGATGGGAAAAATAATCTTCCGAATACCATTCGTGATTAAATTTAACCTGGAAAAATTTTCAGATTGTTACGAGAGCTTGCTACCAATTTATTTCGTGATATTGATCAAAAATCACTCGCTTGACAGCTCGTGATTTTTCTGTCAATATCACTCAATAAATTGCTAAGCAACAAGCTCTCGTAACAATCTAAAAATTTTTCCGGTAAAATTCAACCACTTATGATATTATATATGATTATTTTTACCATCCAAATTTCGACCAATAGAATTGCACCATTCAACGTCACGTGGTACAACCTACACGGTTTTCAAGTGAAAATTTTTTGAAAATTTTGTCTGTTGGTTGTATATACAAAACAAAGAACATTCAGCCGCGTTGATTCAGCATCTGTCAAACTGACAGACAGATTGAATGTGAAAATGAGCAGATTCGGAGTAGAGTCTCTGGAATCTATTGATGAATTTGGATGGGAAAAATAATCTTCCGAATACCATTCGTGATTAAATTTAACCTGGCAAAATTTTTAGATTGTTACGAGAGCTTGCTACCAATTTATTTCGTGATATTGATCAAAAATCACTCGCTTGATAGCTCGTGATTTTTCTGTCAATATCACTCAATAAATTGCTAAACAACAAGCTCTCGTAACAATCTAAAAATTTTTCCGGTAAAATTTAACCACTTATGATATTATATATGATAATTCCACTACAATATAAAGTAAGCCATAAGAAAAAAACAATTTTATCGTTTTGACAGCGGATAAAAAGAAAGGTTACTTTTTGCAAGTGATAAATAGTTATTTACATTACAAGATACGAAAGTATACTTTTTTGTGTGAGGTGGTATTTGAATGGCCGAGGTGAAGCCGAGGCCGTTCAAAACCTCCGAACACCTGAAAGGGCTTTCGCATCGTGTGATGTATTAAATTTTTTCTGCTACTGTTCTATATCTATATAGATATTAATATTAAATAATGATTATTATATTTGAAATAATGTTATGGAGACTGTTTTACCTATCTAAAATTATCCATAGCAACGGTTTATTTACGTTATCTTTCATCGGCGTCTGTTACAAATTTTGAATTTCAATAATTTAGTGAAACATTGCATTTAACCGATTCAAAATGTTAATAGAAAATGAAAATGGTATTCAAAAGGCAGCTAACAATGCATGTGCCTCACTTCTTGCGGATAAATCCAAAGAAAGGTACAATCAAACAAACAGCATGTTTTCTAAATGGCTTGCTGATAAAAACGTTACTCGAATTGACGAAAATGTAATGCTTCGGGCGCCGATATTTTGGATTTGAAGAGCAGATGGAAGTCTTCTTCGTAGAGTAATGAAATTGAAATTTCTAAGAAGGTATTACATGAAATTCACATTAATATTTCCTCAAATAAAGAAACAGTGACAAATATAATTTTTGACGTAATTCAAAATTATAAAAATCTCCCAATACAAACGGAAGAAGTTAACAATTCAAATAATATTCCTACTATAATTTTTTCCAATTGTTCAAATTGCATAATTACTTAAAACCAATAAATAGATAAAATTAAATTAAATAGATTGGATAAAATCATATTATTGTTATAAAGTACTTATTTATTTGAATAAATATTGAAATTTCCAATATATTTGCAATTTTTTAAACTTTTACTTTTTTGTCCTGGCCCCGAAAGTATTACTTTCGTAGCTAGCAACGCATAGCAACGAGGTAACACGAAGGTTTGCTTTCGTTATCGTTCGAGTTACCAGGGCTACAAAGCTCACTTATTTATACAGTAGCAGAAAAACGTTATTTCCCTTTCTCCTAGCTACCAAATCAAAACATTCACTATATTAATGTCATTTGCATAATTTGTCCATGTTTAAACTGCAAAATAAACAGAATTTGGAATAGTTTCGAAGAAAATATAAAAGAAAATATCAAGAAAAGTGTGTCTATAAATACAAAAAGCAATAAATCATATATCTGTAGACAATTCATCGTATTTTGTGAAAACCAGAATTATGTATTAGGAAGAGGTACGATATGTCAAATTTCATATATTTTGCTAGTGGAATGTGTCAAATGAAACGTGAAACGATGTATAATAATTGTACTTTCAATAATTGCACATTCAAATAAACTTTTTCATAAATAAAATGTCGTTAAATTATCTCGCCGAATTACACTCTAGCATTTTATTTTTCTTGAGATAAATCAGTTTGATAACTCAACCTTGTAACCTGACAGCAATTTGACACTACCTACGGTGTCGTGATTTTATTAAAACAGTTTTCTTGTCAAATTGCTAGGTTTCGTGAAAACAGAAATTTATCCAGCAAAATAAAAAGCTCTTGTGTAATTACTGTTGAAAAGATAGGTTTATAATTAGAGAATGAGATTTTTTCAATCAGTGGTACCAAGCTTTATTGATGAAGTTTTTCAGTTTTTCACGTTTATTTTATGAACGGTAGTATTTATCATAGAATATAAAAGAACTGAAATTGATCGTTGAATAATTTGGCACAACGTTCACCTGTTATATTACTCAAAATTATCAGTGGCTCATTTGCTATTATTAAAATTTGAATTATTATAAGATTTGTCATGTTTTTCTGAAGTGAAGAAATTATGACAATCAGATTGTAGAATAAGACTAAGTATTATTACACATATTTTGACATCACATGCAAACGCTTATCTGATGTTTTTTTCGAAATAAGTAATTTGGTTCTATAGTGTTTTATCAAATTGGAGCTTCTGCGGAAATAATTCTAGTACAAGTATCAAACAATCTCGACACCCGAAAGGGCATTAAGAGATTTAAAAAGTTTATAATATAATAATAATAATAAGTATTGAAACGGTTACTTAAATAAGTGTCTATTTTTTTTTCGAATTTTTCAAATAATTCTTAGTCAAGTATCAATTTTAAGGCTTCGAGGAGATAAGTTCAGTAGAAATATGAAATAAATAATAATAGTAATCATAGATAATCGCAAACTGTGACTTTAACAATGACAGCTGTCACTTCGAAAGTGATAGCTGTCACTTTGAAATATGCAATTCATTGATGCTACACTCCAAATTTATGAAACAGTGATGAAACTGACCATGAAATTTATGGTCGGGGGAATATTGTAATGGTCACAGTGGATTTTTTTTACTGTGATGAGAGCATTATCTAGAAAATGTATTTCGAAATAGTATATTCTACGAACGAGCGAAAATTGTAAACCGAGCCGAAGGCGAGGATTACGGTTCGCCAGTGTGGAATACGCTATTCCAAACATATTGTAGACTATACTTTCTCTAAAAAGGTTTTGGATACTCACCAATATTTCACAGGAAGCTTAAAAAATTATTGGATGTCAAACGTAAATCCAGATATGAATACTTGAATTGTTAGGAAGTAACCATGGTAGTAGCCAAACTAACAGCTTCTGATTCGTCGAATTGATTCCAATGTCATACAGAATCATTCTAAACGGCATACGGAATCATTTTGAACGATTTTTTGGAATGTCATTTGTTCCAACATAATTTTTGGTTATGGAATATGCAAATTCTAAAACAGTGTTCGAGAAAAATTTATATAATGAATTTTTTTGGCTTTATGGTTGAATAACTTGACAGAAGAGTTACTTACAATTAGAAATTGAGGTAATAAACTTAGAAAAATGCTTATATTCTTATTTTTTTTTCAATAAAATCTATCACTTATGCGATAGGAATAAAGGTAATTTTCACCGTTTACTTCTTGTCGAATCTACGCATTTGAGATGAATTAGAAAAACTAACAACCCATGTATAATTTTTGTCAGCTTGATTTTAAAGGAGACTAAAAGACCCTGAAAATTTTTCTTATGGATCATTCCTAACATCAATTGCAGGAGAGATATTGACCAAAATGAGGATCAGGCCTTGTTCTAGCAAATTCCTTTACTGTTTGTCTGGCGATAATATCTTACAATACTCTCCATTATAAAAATATAATCACAATTTTTATAATCTTTTGATATCCACGCATATTTTTTGGGTAGTTGGACATAGCATGCAAATATGAATTTGTATGAATATCTATATTACAAGCTTCCGTTACACTTATAATGTATTACAAGTGATGTTCAATAATAATAGTTAATTCATACATTTCACCCTCTTTATATCGGCCATATTGAGGATGCAGCCGATAAATTTCAATTTCTGATTTCTCACTCGTGATCAGGAACCCCAAGCTGAGATTTCATTAATTTATTCCAAGTAATTTATTTATTGCTAATTTTTTAACTCCAGGGTTAGTTTTCACCCTTCAAGAAGTGGCAGCAATCATTTTACTGATGGGATTATAAGTTTTATATCCGAAAATATACAAATTCACCAAAAATATTTCTATACTTCTTTAAAACAAGCAAAATATAGCAAAATATTGCATCTCTATTCTATCAGCCATATTAGGGATGGCATAGCCAACTTTAAAACTCTGATTTAAGATTCGCTATTAGCAATCTTAAAATTCTCAATAATTGGAGCAGTATTAAATTTTTGAATTCAGGGATCGTTTCCACCATCTTGGGGATAAAAGCATACCACTTATTCGGTAATATTCAAAGTAACTACCCTTCAGTTCGAGAATCCGCAAAGCAAAAAAGTGTACAAGGCCTATAGAATTAGTTGGAAGTATGAGTGCTTTTTGAATAAAAGCAATCGTACTATACGTTTTTCTTTAGCGATAATATTAACATATTTTATCATACAATAGGCTCCTTCTGGAAGTTTTACGTAAGACAATTAACTGTATGGAAAGAGCTAATAGCATTCTGTTTCAGCACGAGCCTAAAAATCATTTATAGCCTTCTAGAACAGTGGTTCTTAGCGTTTTACTAGTCGCGGTCCCCTTAAAATTATATTCGCGGGCAGTACCCTCATCTCTCCCATTAGGTAACATACTCGTGATTACTCGTACACCCATAAAAATGGTAGATTATAGACCCAAATGTCTGCTATTTATTTATTGTAATTTTTTCGAAGTTATTCTGAATCGAATGTGCGAAATTAACAAATCAAATCATAATTACACTAAAAACAAGCTTGAGGCTGTTTTCAATTGCTAGACAAATTTTAATGAATGATTTGAGATATATCACCAAGTTAGATGAGTGAAAAAATTCTCATTTTTAATATCCTTCGATTATTGATAAATACTTATATGTTTAACAGATTTTTCAAGCTTGTTGCTATTAGGTTAACAGGCTCTTCACCCGGCTTCTGGCTGTCAACAAGCAACATGTTTTTCAATCTGTCAAAATTATATCGGCATTATCAATGACTCAAGAATATTATACCTAAATAAAATCTTCATAAAAATATGTATTAATTGATGTCAGTTCATTGGATTTCGAAATTTTACACTCCTCCACAAAAGTTGCTAGCAAGTAATAAATACATAAATTAATTTGGCTGTTTAACAAATTTTATCACTAAGATTTATAAAAAAAAAATCTAAATGCTTAGTACTTGATGCCTTTTTCAAGTCACGTGTCTGATATTGACGAATGTAGTCGTGATTATACTTATAATTGCTGAGCAATCAATGTGTCAAACGTAATGAATATTTTTTTGAACATTTTTATTTTTACTAGTTTTACATTCAGTAACTGTATTCCAATTATCATCTTCAGTCCTGTAGTCCTTGATAAATAGTTATAATTTTGACATTTCTCTCAAATAGGTACGTTGCTTCCAGGATAACAGCTCGGTGCCGGAGGTCTCGTGTGTGACATTGACAAATCAAATCATGATTACACTAATAATCGTTTGGAGAAGATTATTAATCGCTAGACCACCAATACTACAACAATGTCTTATTTGAATTTCACTTATTGTGTATTCAACAATTGCATTCAAGTTGGTCATTACTAACATATTGTCAAGTTTGAGCAGAACAAAATATTTATACCAAATATCCTTATTTTCAAAAATTTTGGTAAACAATGACATGCGGAAGTTTCACTCCGAATGTGTACCTATACTAGACTACTGGTATGATTCATATGATTTACTAAACACATTCATTTTTGTCCTTTGTTAAGTTATTAAGCTCTCCGTTCTTTTGTGTGTGCTCTATAATTGTCAGAATATTGAATTTTATTATTGTGGATAATAGGTTGTATGTAACATGTGTGTGAACAAGCATTTTTAATTTGTCTCGAAATACTTGGCCGAATGTCATAATACATGAATTCATACACTATTTGTCCAAATTACTGCTTTACAATGTTTTCTTTTTATGTGTTAATCTCTCTGATTACAGTTTTCTTGTTCTGTTCATCTTGGTCGCTCCTTTAACGTTGTATTCCGTTCCACTTCTTTCGAATTCTAAGCCAAGGATAATAATTTCAAAAAATGCAAATATTGATTTACTTATTACTGCAGCGTCTGTTCAACTTGTTAAAAATTCCAATGTCGTAACTGATCGCTGGAGAAATCTCTTAAATGGGGTGAATTCTTAGTGATAATTTGCCAGTTCCGTTCAGTGAATTTGTGATTTTTTCCGGTTGCGAGGGGATCGCTTATCGGGACACCGTTTACCAAGTTAATAGGTGCAAAGGGGCTCTGTTAGAGTTCGCGGTTCGAACCCCTATAAAGCAATCATTAAATATAACACCTTCGAACTGATTGTTATGCCTGGCGCACGTTTCACGCTCAATTGAAATCTAAGGGCTCTATTTTTTAGACTTCCCTTCCGGAGGCTTGTTACTTTCAATTGACATTTGAATTTCACGCCAAGATTTATCACTTTGGGATTCTTTTTACCCTCAAAAGAGGTTACTTGAATTGTCCTATTATTTTTCATATTTTATTATCTCCTTGAGAATGGATTGACTGCTTTCTATAAGGAAAAAGAGGATTATTATTATTATTACAAAAATCCAGTATGCAAAATCTCAAACAAAGTATCAATTTTATATATCTTCTACTTTAAATAGTAGTGATGGAGATAAAAGCACTTTGTATGTAAATAGTTATCCGTCAAGAATAAAAATAATCCAATATCATAAGTATGAGATTGAACCATTGACTTTCAATTATCGTGTTCACTATGTCGTTACATTCTCTGTCCAGCCCTCGTAGCGAATAGACGTGCTATTCACTATTACGAGCGAACAACAGATAAGCAAATACATAATACAATATAATTAATAACTGGTCAAATCAATAATAAATCAAGTGTTTCATAACCCAAGTGTAATTAAATAACTGTGAATAGTGTCAGTGCAAAAACTAGGAGCGGTCTGCGGACCGAGACTCCAAGTGGTAAAATGGAAACCAATCCCGATACAAGTTGGCAAAGAGTTCGTCCTGCAAAAACTAAGCGAGATACCTCCGTATCTAGAAGCAGCAAACGAAGAATGATGAATCTCACACAAAACACAAACACAGTGATACACACCCAAAACCGATACCAACCCCTAACTGGAGAGTCAAACTATGAAGAAACGGACCCAAAAATTACTCAAAACATTGAAAAAGTTGCTAAACCACCGCCAATATTTGTACCGAACGTAGCAGAAGTGAAACCACTAAGAGACATCATAGCTGCCGAAGCAGGTGACAACTTCTTCATTAAAGCAGTAAGTAATACACAAATTAAAGTACAATTGGATACAATTGATATCTATAGAAAAGTTATCCACATATTAAAAGGAAAAGGTGTGAGCTTTCACACATATCAAATTAAACAAGAACGAACATATCGAGTCATAATAAAAAATCTCCATTATTCTACTGATCTAAATGAACTAAAATCTGAAATAGAAGCAAAGGGTCACAAAGTTCAAAACATATTCAACATTAAACATCGTGTAACAAAGGAACCGCTATCCATATTCTCAGTAGAACTTAAGCAAGACACAAACAATAAAGAAGTGTACAAAATAGAATTTTTACAATACACGAAAGTAATCATAGAAGCCCCTAGACCACAACGAGAAGTGCCACAATGCGCTAGGTGCCAAAGATATGGTCATACCAAAGCTTATTGTCAGCGACAAGCGCGATGCGTTAAATGTGGAGAAAATCACTCTACTAAAGACTGTACCAAAGATAAAAACACACCTGTAATATGTGCCCTGTGCCAAGGAAACCATCCTGCAAATTATAAGGGTTGCAACATATATAAAGAAATGCAGAATAGAAAATTTCCGCAACTAAGGGCAAGAACAACAATCCCTCAGACTATATCATACCCAACTACTAATCCAGACAAATTTTATTCTCATGCTACTAGCAATAATGTAAATCAGCCACAACCGTCACAAACCAACAACAAACTCGAACAGATGATGATAAAAATGTTAGAGAAAATGGAAACAATGCTAAATCTTTCAACAGCTCTCGTCGCCAAAATTTCAGAATGCCAGAAAGTCTAAAAATAGCAATATGGAACGCAAATGGCTTGGCTCAACATAGCCAAGAGTTGAAATATTTTATCATACACCATCGAATAGACATAATGCCAATATCTGAAACTCATTTTACTGACAAATCGTACTTGAAAATACCTCAGTTCAAGATATATCAAACAAACCACCCGGATGGAACTGTACATGGTGGTACGGCTATCATCGTTAGACAAACCCTAAGACACTACGAACTCCCAGAATATATGATGGACCACTTACAAGCGACTTCAATAGTCGTAGAAGACCGGACAGGTCCATTAACAATATCAGCCACATATTGCCCACCTAAACACACTATCAAGAAAGTGAGTTTTGAAAACTTCTTCAGCACTCTAGGTAACAGATATCTCGCAGGGGGCGATTATAATGCTAAACATCCTGAATGGGACTCGCGAGTTGCAAATACAAGGGGAAGAGAACTTTTAAAAGTCATACAAGACAATCAGATGCATTATGTTACACCACTAGAACCCACATACTGGCCCACAGATCGAAATAAACTCCCAGATCTCCTTGACTTCGGAGTAATAAGAAACATCTCACAAAACTACGTAAGAGCTGAATTCAACCTTGAATTATCATCCGATCATACACCTGTGATAATATACATGAACAATGACATATTGAAAATAAAAAGAGCTCCTACTCTACACAATAAACGAACTGACTGGGAATCATTCAAGGAAATATTAGAACAGAATATATTGTTGAATATCCCTCTGAAAACCAATCACGATATAGATGAAGCCCTAGAACATCTTATACAGAACATCCAAAAAGCAGCGTGGAAATCGACACCCTTAACAAATGAAAGACAGTTATCACTTGACTACCCGAACGACATTAAAGAGCAAATCGCCAAAAAAAGGCGCCTGCGAAGATTATGGCAGTATGATCGTAACCCACATAACAAAACGAGATTAAATCAAGCCCAACAGAAAGTAAAACAAGTCCTGCAAGACTGGAGGAATAATAAAATTCAAGAACACCTGAGTAATCTTACAAACACAGAGCAGACAGACTATTCACTGTGGAAAGCCACTAAGTACCTTAAAAACTCAAACGCCAGAATCCCACCAATCAGAACATCTCACAACAATTGGGCAAGAAACGAAAAGGAAAAATGCAACATCTTCGCCGAACATCTTGAAGGTGTATTCCAGCCGCACCAAATAGGAAATGAGGAAGAAAATATCAAAGAATTCCTGGAGACTCCAGATCAACTGTACCACTTATGAAAAATATTGGAATGCACGAAGTGATGGAAGAAATAAAGAAGACAAATTCAAAGAAATCACCGGGATATGACCTCATCACCGGAAAAATTCTCAAAGAACTCCCAGAAAAAACACTTGAATTAATCACTTTTATATTCAATGCCATCATAAGAATAAGCTATTACCCAACTCAGTGGAAAGTAGCACAAATTATTCTAATCCACAAACCTGGCAAGCCGGAAGAGGAAATGACATCATACAGACCGATAAGCCTACTTCCTATCTTATCAAAAGTCTTCGAAAAAATTCTCCTGAAACGAATAAATTCCGTCTTAGAAACAGAAAATTTAATCCCCGAATACCAATACGGATTTAGGCAGAAACATGCTACAATCGAACAAGTGCACAGAATTGTTGGCACAATCCAAAGAAGCCTAGAAGAGAAAGAGTACTGCTCCGCTGCCTTTCTGGATATAACGCAGGCTTTCGACAAAGTCTGGCACGACGGGCTTATCCACAAAATTAAAAAAATATTTCCAAGTAATATCTATCAAGTGCTCAGATCTTATCTAACAGATAGGCTTTTTCAAGTCAAATACAACCAGGAATACTCTGACCTGCACCCTATAAAACCAGGCGTCCCGCAAGGCAGTGTACTTGGACCAACCCTGTACTTAATATACACCGCTGATCTGCCAACTTCAGAAAAAACCACAGTCGCTACATTTGCAGACGACACCGCAGTCCTAGCAACAAGTCCAATACCAGAGGAGGCCTCTGCAGTATTACAAGAACATTTATCAGCGTTAGAGAACTGGTTGGAAAAATGGAAAATAAAAGTCAACGAGTCCAAATCAACGCATGTAACATTCACCACTCGCCACGGAACATGCCCACCAGTTTATCTAAATAACTCCCCCCTACCACAATCAGAAACAACTAGATATCTAGGATTACATCTCGACAGACGTGGAAACTGGGGAAAACATGTTAAAGCAAAGAGAATGCAGCTAGATATTAAATACAGAAAGCTATACTGGATGCTAAATAGGAACTCAAAACTAACTATGGAAAACAAATTATTTATATACAAAACCACACTGAAACCAATATGGACATATGGCTTACAGCTGTGGGGAACTACAAGCAACTCCAACATCCAAACAATACAGAGATTTCAGTCTGAAGTACTTCGAAATATTGTCGACGCACCGTGGTACATCTCAAATCAAGCAATACATGATGACCTAAACATAAAAACAGTCAAACAGGAAATCAAAAACATCAGTACCAAGTACCTAAACAGACTAGAAACACACACTAACAACAGCGCAGTAAATCTACTAGACAATAGCAGTGCCACTTATAGACTGAAGAGAGTCAATTCGCTAGAACTTCCATATAGGTTTAACTAAGAACATAGTTTACGTGTCAATAAGTTATTGTAAGGAATAAGGTTAATGGACCTTTCTTTCCCAGGTTTACATACTTTACATGATTTACTTATTATCTGATTACTGATAGATTGTAAATGAATATGCTGTTATTAAAAAAAATAAAAAAAAACTATGTCGTTACGTGTACCTTACGCTTAAAAGAAAAAAGCCTATCGTCAAAGATTTGAACTCAATTCAACGGTTTTTAGAAGATGCAGGGAGAAACATGAATATGTGTTTCATCTACTAGTCTAATTGATTCTATTATTGATATTTAGATCAATTTTATTCATTATTTTGAATATGTCATTCAGAAAGTCCTATTATATAGTTGTAGACATGTAGGATCTAATTAGCGCCAAAATATGGAGCGAATTGAATATTTGAATTTTCTTTATTTTCAGCGTATATTGTAGAATTCACATCCAATTTGAATTTTAATTCTGTAGCTATATGAGTGTTGAATTGAATTTTGACAGAAAAATCTTACGCCTACGTTCATTGTAGAACTAACAAAACTGAATATACTCAGACACAAGGATGAGTCCGTCTGATTTCACAGAATCGTTCCTTGTTAACTAGCGCTTCTCACTATCTCATTACAATATTTTCATGTGGCTTCCATGCGTGGTTTATTTGATAAAAATAAAAACTCTTTGAACTGCCAAAAGTGACATTCGAGAGAACAAATTATCAAACTTTTATTTCATTCGAGTAATGGTATATGAATAGGTACGGTTGGAAAAATAATAATTCAAAAAAATCACTGATTTTCTTGAATTAATCGTGATCTTTTTGGTTTAAATGATTTTTTTTTCAATTCTTTAGAAATGTTCCACAAAATAAAATGAAATTCTCAATACTGATCGTTTATATGCATGAATAGCGATAATTAGATCTGATTTGGATTTGTTATTCCACATTTGAAGTTATAGCATAAATTTAACGTAAACGTGCTGACAACTCAGGATTTCTGTGTTCTAATCAAAATCTTCAAAAAAAATGTTTCAAAGAATCGAATTTCTATTCATATGTATCATCGAGATGTGATTCCGTTCAGTAGTAGAACAGAAAAATATGGAAACTATTGAAATCATTGCCCCTATTTTTACCTCTTGAAGAATCGCTTATTTTTACCAAAATTCAATGCATTGTTTTTTTATATCTCATTGTTTTTATTATAGCCCTTTTTTATTTATTCCAAATTTTATTCTAGTAGCGTTTGATAAAAAGGTGAAATCGCACGGATTTGAGTCATATTTTCTCGTATATCTCATAGTTTACTTCAATTAATACTTAATGCAAGAACAATTTCTCCAAAAATTCATTTCAAAAAGTAGGTAGATCTATATACGAGCAAAGCCGCGGGTAAGCGATAGACAGTTTTACAATAACACATCATAACTTCTTTTTTCAAATTTCAAAACGCAACTGGAATTGTGGCCTATTGAATTCTTATTCAGTTTCTATTTGCAAAATATCCAAGAAGTAGGAGAATTGGAATATAGATTTCAACAAACTAAATTTTTACTTACTGTACAAAGTAACAAGTATTGTGAAACCGAAAAAATTCACCTATCAAGATTTTGATGAAAATATCCGTTTTTAGCATCCCTGAATCCATTTTGACTATTTTTGGCTTGATGTCGGTACGTATGTTCGTGCGTGCGTACGTACGTGCGTAACTTGCAAATCTCAGAAATGGTTGAACGTATAATGTTGAAATTCTGTATTTAAGACTGGTATAAGGTTTAGTTGTGTACCTCGCATTATGGTTCCAATCGTCTGTACCGGAAGTGCACTTTACTTGAAACATTTTTCGAATTTTTCTAATAAATTCAGAATGATCAACCATAGAAATTTGGTATTTAAACTTGATGTTGTATCAAAATGGTCATCTGCTTTTTTTGTGAGAATCGGCCAGGCCAGAAGTGCACTTTAATTAAAGCTTTTTTTTTTTAATTTCTTGCATAAATATAGGATGATGCGCCATAGCACATTGAAATTTCGTTTAAAGAACTTTTATAGCATCTTATTGTACATCTTGCATTATGATTGCAATCGGCTAAACCGGAAGTGCACTTTACTAGAAACTTTTTCGAAATTTTCCGCATAAATTCAAAATAATCAGCCATAGGATACTGGAATTCAACATTTGAAATTGCTGTAGCATCTAGATGGTCATCTTCTATTTTTATAACAATCGACTGATCTGGAGGAGCACTTTATATGACATACTTTTTGAATTTTCCGCATAAATTTCAAACAATCAGTCGTAGAATATTCAAATTTTGTATTAGGCACTTTTATAATATATATATAATAACCGGAAGTGCACTTCAGTAGGAACTCATTTTTTAATTTTGCGCATGAATTCAGATCTGTTGGTAGTCGTAGAATTTTGGGAATCAGTATTTAGGAATGTTGTGGTATAAAAATAATGGCCTACTGTTTCCATAGCAACCGACTTGGCTGAAAGCGCATTTTACTTGACAGATTCTTAGAACCTTTTGAGTAAATCTAAAACGATTTACTGTAGAACAATGAGATTTTGTGTTTGATTTTATATATCCAATGATATATATGATCGAACACAAAATCACATCGTATTATACACATATATCCAATGATGTACAAGTAAGTCACGTGATGTTTACGTCAGATTTTTTCTATATCCTTTTTACTTACTTGTACTCAGTACAAGGAAGTATTGTGAAATCGACAAAATTCACTTATCGAGATTTTGATGGAAATATCCGTTTTGAGCATCCCTGAATCCATTTTGATTATTTTTGGCTTGATTTCAGTACGTATGTTCGTGCGTGCGTGCGTGCGTTCGTGCGTTTGTGTGTAACTCGCAAATCTCTAAACTGGTTGAACGTGTAATGTTGAAATTTTTTATTTGAGACTGGTTTGGGTCTAGTTATGCACTTCGCATTATGGTTCGAATCGTCTGTACCGGAAGTGCACTTTACTTGAAGCTTTTCTCGAATTTTTCTGATAAATCCAGAATGATCAACCGTAGGATGTTGAGATTCAGTATCTGAACTTGATGTTGTATCAGAATGGTTACCTGCTATTTTGGTATGAATCGGCCAAGTGCACTTTACTTGAAACTTTTTTTAAATTTTTTGCATAAATCTAGAATGATCAGCCGTAGCATATTGAGTGTATGAACTTGTTGTAGCATCAAAATGGTTATCTACTATTTTTGTATCGATCGGCTGAGCCAGAGGCTCAGTTTATGTGTAGAACAGAAATTCATAATTTGCCGTATAAAACAATCAGTTCAATTGAAATGATAAGGTAGGCAATGATAGTCTGTTGTCAATTTTTTTATTTTGTTCGACATTTCACATGTCAAAATATTATAAAAATTATATTGATCATAATCTTAGGTGACAGAAAACTTTATTGAATAAATTTGTGTATATACCAAATGATGTACAAGTAAGTCACGTGATGTTCACGTCAGATTTTACAATCGATCTTTCGTTTTACAATAACTGATAATATATCCATTTGGGTTTTTGAACTCTTTGCCAATGAAATCAACCTTCTTATGACAACGTCATAATGTTTTACTATAAAAATTTTGTATAGATTGAGTCAAAATATTGAACTGCCTGGAGAATTAATTGTGTGTGACTGTTCGAAAAGAAGTAACTTTTTATTATAGCCTTAGAGTCACTGGTTTCAAAATTAATACTCATGATACAAGTATAAAAAGTTATTCTTTGATGCACTACTACTTGCTTTAAAAAACGAGCGAATCGAGTGTTTTTGGAAGCTCTGTGAGTGCATTAGATACTTTTTACACGTATCTCACAATGTTTTATCTTCAATCGTCCTGCTTTTTGTAAAACAGTCAATCATTTATGGGTATTTTCTCTTCTGTAAACGACTACCAGGGACGGCAACCATCAGTAACTAAGGAAACAGTATTAAGAATTGACCTGTTTTCATTGACGTTGACATAAAGTTCTTGAAAATTTGAATTAAAATATCAAGTTTAAAACGACCAAAAATGATATTAGTGTGGTAGATGAGTTTTAAAATATCTTCCAGATAACTAAAGGAACCGATAGATTTGCGCACTGGAATCGTGCATTGAATGTATGTAATAAAACTTTGAATGCATAGTTTTCCATGAAAGCCTATTTTTTATATTGGAAATGATGTAAGAAACTATCACTTTTTATATGATCGTGTATAGAATATTTTCTCATATGAATTTATATATTTCTTTGTAATGTATGTTTTCTCCTTCCTGATTATTTATATCTACAATATCGACGATTTACATTTTTTTTGAGAAACAGCCCCCATCCTGTTAACACCATGATATATTGGAGTCTGTATATATTTATATATGTTTAATGGAGTAAAGTTGATAAGTTTTCGAATCTATTTTAGCAATTTCCTCTAATTTTAAAAGTTCTTATATACTTTCCGCAACTATAAGTTAAGTTTCATTCTAACAGATTTTCAATGAAGGAAGCAGGTAATGAAAAAATTTGATTAGAAAGTGCGATGAATAGATAAATGATCGGACAGAAATTCTCAACAGATGATCCGGTTCGATGGCTGGATAGCATATTTCATGTCACTCGATTTGTAACTTTTCTGTTCATTCTCCATACAGTAAGAATTATGAAATATAAAACTTTTACTTTGGCGGAAAATATTGAATATCTTCACTTATAATAACGATAGAAATAACTCCCCTAAATAGGAATGCTTGAAAGCAGTGCAACCGCAGTTTTGATGGATAAAAAACGCTTCTATTCAACGTCGTATTCAAATATGACTAATGCTCTTTTTAGTGTCTGTATCTTATTGAATCTCGGTTGATCGCTCGCTGAATAAGTTGATAGAAGATCGAGCAGCCATCAAAGGCCGTATTAAGATCGTTTGTGAACCGCGGGAGAATACAATGCGCAGGATGTGACGAAAACCAATGGCTACCTGATTTAGTATTGAGTCGGAGGGATATACCATCATTTATTAAGATTAAGGAATATTTGTCTGGATGCGGATGAACTTTGAATGAAGCACGATGTTGTAAAAGCCCTGTCAAAAGAAGAGAAACAAGTTTTGAGCATATTTTATACTTCGATAACGATAATTATCTGGAGCTCATAATAAGTGACTCATAAGATGTTTCTTGCTAGGTTCAGATTGAAAAATTTAATGAGAAAGCTTCAGACTTTGCTTTTGTCTGTCCCAATCTGTTTTCCATGGCGTTCCACTGAATAAGCTGCAGATATGATTTTTGCATTTTCTGTGTTTTATAACAATCAGGTAAGAATGAGCCCTTTTGCTGTAACTTCGTAGACTAAATGTAAGAATCTGAATCTGATTGATCCAATTCCGAGAAATAGGTTTTCGTTACCAGAATCTCCCGTGAACAACTCTTTCATACTGGTGAATGGATAGTATCACGGAAAAGCCACATCTGGAGAAAAGAAAGGATACAAGATTGACTGGATTCAATTACGCAACTCCAGAGAAATGAGTAAGTGCATTGTCGTGATGACCTTTTTTGTATAAAAAATCGATTTTCAAGCAAACAACATGACAATATATAACTCCATAATATGCACTTGTAATATTTCCTCTTTGTTTCAAATAGTCGTGAAGGATTACTACTTGCGAATCCCAAAGTATAGTATCTATAGTTTTTTTAACCGAAGAAACAGTCCTCGCATTTTTCGATGTCCACTCTTCGCTGACAACACATTTTTTAAATAGTTCTCTAGTCTTACGCATGAAATGGTGTGTCCTTGTTTCGTCCTCAGTAATGATATGGCACCTGAGATTCTGTGGATCTCGCTGAAACAAATGCAAATCGTTCTTGGAACATGTCACACAATTTCGTCTTCGGATAACTGTGAACTATCAAGGGATTTATCTTCATTCAGCTTCCTCATGTTCAAATGCTATATATCTGTTCGATCGTGACGTCCATAGCAGAAGCAATTCCATGCACCTTCACTTTTCTATCACTTATCACTAGGTCATAGATTTTATCAATGATTTATTGAGTATTTGCTTCATCAAGAATATTTAGCTCATATGACCATAAACAAAATTGTTGAGATCACTCACAGATCACTTCAAAAAGCAGATTCAACATAATATTTATTAAACTTCTCAGTCGTTAAAGGTGATTTGCCTTCCATAAAGTGATGAATGTCCAATAGATGAGATCCCCAATCGTCCATTTTCTGGAAATCACTTGACTTGAACGATTGAAACGAACGCTAGTTACAGAAAAATATGGCTAAAATTTGGTGTAATTATCTCCAAGACATGCTACTAACTAAAAACTACCTTAACATACACCAATGGTGAAGTTTCTATGCTTTGTTCGGACTTCTTAAATCATGCTCGTCAACGGTTTTTCACACAGTTCGTAAAAAATTTTTATGAATAGCGGATTCCGCCTGCTCAATTTCTGGCGCCCTAAACTGTCTTGATCGCCTTACCAATGATATAGGCATGATGGTTACTTCAGTTCACCATTATGATCCAAAAATAGAGGAATTTATCTATTTATAGAAAAAAGAGGAACCAACAGTTCGAATGAATCAATGATAGGATTCCATCAAAAAATCAACAAGAAATATACATATGCATGTGCAAAGTATCATAAGAATATCAATCAACAATTCATGAAAGATTAATTTCAACCTAATTATAAGCTACTAATGATGAGGTTTCTGAAATTATTAAGTGAATGATGGAATATATCAATGTGGCAGAATTTAAAGTTATACGTATTCATAATTCTGTTTATTGGTGAGTCTTTGTAGTTATTAGTGTGGCTGAATGTTGATAGAAGAGTTTGTCAGATTGCGTGAAATTATTTGGAGTCCAAAAATTGAAATTGTGAATAAAGCAAGATGTGAAAAGTGAATTATTTAATATTTTGTGAAGTAAATTCATGTCTATCACAACTCTTCTGTCCTCTGAATTCAACATATGAAAATGTTCGCATCTATTAAGACAATTATTCAAAGAAATATTAAATTTGTAGCGAAGAAAATTGAGATCTTTTTTTTGCATGCTACCAACCACATTGTTATTATTCCAGATCATTGATTTAATTATATTCCAGTTCGGATCGAACAAAGGAATTATACAGCATTATTGATGACTCCGGTTTGGTGAAATGCTCAGACGTTCTTATGACAAATCCTAAAATTTTATAAGCGTCTCTAGTGATAATGTCAATGTGCTGGTTAAGTGGTAATTCACCATCGAAATGTACTCCAAAATCCCTTATAATTGTTTCAATATTTAAAATTTGATTATTGATTGTGTAATTGGAATTGTAGAGGTGATGTTTACGGGTGAAGTTAACGACATGACATTTTGCGGTATTAAGTAACAAATGGCTTCTTTTACAATATTCTTGAAGGGGTTCAAATCACTTAATAATTTCTTGCAATCATCATGGTCATTAAAAGTAGTGAATAATTTCAAATCGTCGGCATTCAGTACAAATTCAGAATATAAGAAACACTGACTAATACCGTTAATAATAATATTAAATAGAATTGGTCCTAGATGAGAGCCTTGTGGTACTCCCGAGGAAACACTGAAAACCATTAATAGAAACCAGTTGTGTCCTATCCGTTATATAAGATTGTTTCCACCGAAATAAGGAACCATGAAGCCCGATATTAGACAGTTTATTCAGTAAGCTAGGAAGATGCACCCGGTAGAACGCCTTAGTGAAATCTGTGTAAATTACGTCAATATGTGTTTTTTTTTGTCCATCTTTGAGCTTATTCAACAAACGGCCGTAAATTAGTGAGTACTGATTTTTTAGAACAGAAGCCATACTGTTATAGAATAATGATACTTTCAACGTAGTATTTTAATTTTTCAACAACAATGGCCACGAGGATTTGACCAAATGAACACAAAATAGAAATTGGATTGTGATTGACCACGTCATTAATATTTCCAGTTTTATGTATTGGTGTTACATGTGTTAATTTCCACATTCCAGGAAATACAGCAGTTTGAAGCGATTTGTTGAATAATACAGCGGCTCAATCAAATAAAAACCACAGTTTTGATGAATTTGTAAGGAGTTCGATCTCTTGCAATAGAATTGAAAAGTAACTAGAGAATATCATCTTCCACTATTTATTAAAGTTAGCAAAAATACTCTGGAGATACTTTGAGCGAAGTTTTTAAAATGTTTCTGCAAGTTCTTTTGCCTGATATCTAGTCGTTAGCTCTGCAAAAAATTGACGCTATTTCAGAATGATGAAAGCAGATCTACTTGTCTGCTCTATTCTAGCCCAAAAATTTTCCAATATCATATCAAGAAAGTAATGCCAGAGTATCAAAAATATTAATTACAATTTTAAGCAACATATTGAACAAAAGAAACATCAATGTGCAGAGCACACTTACAGTTGACAGGTTTTTCTTTACCAGGCATATTTTATCTTCATGAAGGTTGTACGTTGTATCCTGTACGATGAAAACAAATCCAATGAATGTGAACAGGAAAAAACATTGATTAATTTATCTTCTAGCAAGACAAGCCAATTGACTGTTTATTGATGATATCAATTTCTTCTTCTTGAATAGATGAACAACAAGAAAGTGGGTAAATTCCTCAATGCTCGACATTAGGGGCATGTCAACATGTTGGTAAGGCAGTTACCACGGTCGGTTGGTCGATATGTCAATCTGATTCTCGTACAGAATAAGGGTGATTTTGTACGTAGGTATTTCAGAAATTGAACTGTGGAATGTCGAAGGGAAATTCTTCGGTTTCCGTGGAAAATGCGGTTTTCCACGTCATTTTCCAGTTTCCGTTTTCGTGTTTACAAATAAGAACAAACGATTACTATCGCACGCAATCGGTAAAAGTAAAATGCATACATGAAATTGAATTTTAAACTAATAAGTATGAGAAATAGATTTGATCATGTTTTGATTTACCTATTTTCGAAGAAACTGTACATGATAAGGGAATTATAAAACTACTAAGAAATAAATATGGAATGTTTCATGTTCTTATGGAGAATTACATATTTTCACACCAGGTCGCGAAGTTTTAGCACAGGATGAAGTCGAGTGCTGGAATTATAAAATTGATGGTTCAACCCATGTTGTGAACTCTATTTCTTCTACGACCACAGTTTTCATTGTATCATAGAATTTTGATAATATTTTGAGAAATCTTTGAATTCTGTGATGGAACCACAATGGATTGACATTGATATTGACTTGATAATTATAGTCGATTTATTAGGAATCCTAGTCATGTTCCTGATTGAAGTTTAACATAGGGACTTGACAGGGACCAGATCAGGTCATTTTTTATATAAATAAAATCTAGATCAATATGACAAGTATTGAGGGTTCGAGATGGGATCAAATCATTTCGATGTCAATCCCATGTGGTACCACCACTGACATAAATATAAACTATTTTTGATAAATTTTGCTTATTATATGGAACTTTTTCAATTCACTTATAAATTGAGTGGCTATATATAATTTTGGACCAGTGGCTCAGAGCGTCAGCGCGATATTCACTATATACGCCTATGGTTCAAATCCTGGCTGACATGTATAATTCACTGAAAAAAATATTCAAATCATACACAGCATCATGGACTAACCACCAGTTTGTTTCAAAGGTGGTCCTGGTAGCATTAGAGGTCTCACTGATGCCACTCGATCGTATGTGATCTGAGAACGTCGCATAGATTGAGACTTAGAATCTAGACTCGGTAAAAGAACGTGTATCCAAATACTAGAGACCTTGGCTGTACCAAGACTGTCATTCCACAAAAGAAGTAGAGTTATGGGATAGGTTCGGGAAATATAGCTTTGCAAGTATATATCAATTTTACATTAGCAGAAAAATCGTATTTAGTTATCTGTCAGTTGTTCATCAATTATCATAAATAGATTTATTCAGCTCGAAGAATTAAATTTGTATCCATTCAGGTAGAATGTGAATATATTTGTTGCTTCCATTTCTTGAATTCATTTCCAACGAACTTGTTTTGAATATTGTATTCAATGTGATTGAATCGTGTTCACACTTCGACTAATCAGAAGGCTTAAATCGTAGTCCCATAAGAGCCCTTGGACAGTTCTTAACTGGAACGAACTATTCATAAGTGTCAATTCCGTTCTGATTTTTGTTTTTATTGTACTATATTCAACATTACATTAGTTTTTTTTTTATATTTATCTCTTGGATTATCCACTCGGAAACTGTCTTCTGATATTAATTTTGACATTGGCATCAAAAATAGATGTCTGCTTTTTAACTTGTCCATCAATAGCCACAAATATTTGATAGACTGATTTTTATTGTTCAAAGTGCGTACAGGCAAGTACTATTATGACCACAAGAATTATATTATTCAACAGTATATTATTCAACAGTATATTATTTAATTAGCGTAAAAACTGTTTTTCAGAAGATTAGAGCTTGAAGCATGAGCTAAATGCTAGTATTGTAATTTTATAAATAGAGAAAAGCTATAAACTATTAATTATATATGTGAAGAGGGATCCAAAGTTTATATATAGAAATAATGTAGGCTTTAAGGAGTCCAGGTATGATATAAATGAAATAAATAATATTATATCACACCCGAATTCCTTATTTCTATATAAAAACTATTAACTCATAAAATATATCCTATCAACGACTGAGTGTATTTCATATCCATAATGTATTTGGAAGATATTAGAATTTAATATTTAGACCAGCGTGTTGATTTTTTAACTAGAAAGCGATACTAAATACGTATTCGTTGCCTCGCACCAATCTGAAATCAACCATTTAATGCTAGTCTCGGTTGAATACGCTTATTCAACTGGTCGGGAGCAGACGAATAAGTATTCGGCACAGTGAATATAGTTCAGATTATACCGAGAATAGTATAAAATGGCTAACTTCAGATGGCGCTAGGTGACGAATATGTATTCGATATCGCTCTCTAGTTACAAAATCAACACCCTGATCTTTCAATAGTCGAATATCTCTATTCGTTAGAAAATTACTATGGAAACAATTATTATGGCAACAGTTGTTCCTATGGTTATTATAAGAACTTCTTACTTTAAAAACTAATATTCAGTAGAGGTCAAGTTTATGGTAGTAAGGTGTCCTAAAAAAATCTCATCCAAGCAGTGATAAAAATATTTTTATATTGGTTCATCGCTACAAACAATTATCAATTAATTATTCATTTTTATCATTATCTTCATGATTTGATGTTTGAGTTCAGGGACCATGATTTGAAAATTGCCAAACATTCAATGAGAATGTTCTGTTAAAACTGTTCTTCTGAAGATAATAGAGAAAATGTCTAACATGCGTTGCGTATTCTCATATTTATCGATTTGAATGATTCGGAGAATTGGATCTGACCGAAAATTTTCCATATCTGATTTCTTTTAAGTAACAGGTCATAAAAAACTGCTAAAAAGATGTAAATGATGGTGAATTTCTAGCCTAGTAAAAAAAAAATTATCTGTGTACTTACAGCTGCTCTTTCTAATGAATTGTCTCGAATATTTTACAGAAATAGGAAATTAGAAATACAGACTTCGAAGAATATCTTGGTCAGGAAGCTATTGGACAAGGTGCATTGATTACTTTTTTTCATCATTATAATACACACTTTTATTTACTTCTATATAAAAATACATCGTATTAGACCTGAAAACTAGGTAAGCTGTCATTTCGGCAAATAGAATAAATGACATACAATATTTGCAGTTTGTTAAGAATGATACGCAGTTTCTGGTACTTTGGTACTTGAGAATGAAATATTTCAGAAGGACCAAAGGAATTTCGCGCCTGAGTTACATATAACATTTTTTCTACCGACAAAATACTTCGTATACGTTGTCATGATGAAAATAGTGCACAAAATTCTTTGTGCACGTTGTCATAATAAATAACCCTAATGCAACATTTCGCATACTCATATTGATGTACAAATGACATAGTTTTTTTGACATCTAAAGAAAATTTTTTTTTTATAATTTGTGGAAAATAGAAAATATATGTGCATGCCCAATTCCAAGAAATGAAGGGAAACTTATGAAAATCAAAATTACACCATAAGTCAAATTCTCGTTTGAAAAATAGTTTGTTCTTCTTAATTCTTATGCATTGTTATATACTCATATTTATACCTAAAATTCTCCATATGAAGGTTGATATCTGCTGACTTCTTTTAGAGAGTTCATCTTTGTAAGATTTTTCCACTTTATATTTTGAAGCTATTTCATGTAATTGAGAAACACTGTTTACGTAAGCCTTCGTTAGCTTCATCAGAGGTCTTTCTGAGTAAAGCAGCCCCATACACTTTTGAAAACACGTTCAAAGCTTCTTTTCTGGCATTCCTCTTCTTCATCAGTTGTTGAGTGGCAATGAAAGAATTAGCCGCCACCGTTTGGCCCCGAGTGTTTCACATCACACCCTGTTATGGGTCGGGAGCAGGGTGGAGCGGTAGTGTTCTGGTGCGAAGTGATGTCGACTTTGATCAAGGATTAGCAGGTCGCAAGCTTTGAGTCCCCAGCTATGATTCTATGAAATATTAATGGATCGAAAGGTAATGGAATAAATTAATTTCTGAAAGCGATATTTCGCGAACACCCGGATTAGGATGCATCGAAACAGGATATTAAAGAGAATAGTTAATCAACAGGACGAACAGCAAGAGATAAAGAGTACGGACGAACGCACAGACCGGAGCGGATAAAATTGATTTCAGAAGCAATGTACATTCGTTAAGAGTGAAATTGAGTTTGGTTCCCGTGTTCGCGTCTGCCTTTTTTAAATGATTTTAATTTTGTGTTTCAGAAGCATTTATGTCCAATTTTCTTGCAGATTAGAGAAATTCACCCACGGAAAAATGTTTTGCCTTCAAAAAATTCCCCTCAATTATTTCTACGATACGTGGGACTGCAATGAATCTCTATTAATTACGTCTGGATTTGAACATTCTGTTATTGATATACGAATGTACATGCAAATCGAAAGTCATAGAGATTCAGAGGAATAATTTTTATTCAAATATTCATAATACAGAGCTATTAAGGAGATAAATTTGATCAAAAAGCAAACAAGAGTTTGTAAGTCTCGCACATCATTCTTTGGAAGAGTCGAACATCGTATCTTTGAATAATTCCATCTCCTGGAATAAGACTAACAAGAACTAATTCGATGTTGATCTAGCAATAGAGAATCTGAAGGTGATTCTGTCGCTTCAATCACATTCATAATAATAACATACATACAATGATCTTTATTCTCTCCACTCGAAAGAAAAAAACCCTACTTTACAAATAAATAATACCATCCATACTTCTGGACCAAATATACTTGGTAATACGTGATAAATATTAACTTCTATAGCACTTAAATTATAATGAATCCTTTTTTGCTGTAATCTTTACTTTACTAGCAGATCCACCAATGAGGAAAATCCCAAATTCAGACCAAAATCTTGATGATACTCAGGAAATATATCTTTTCCTACGCTATTTATACATAACTTACATATGTTGGAAAGAGAACGAAGTTATAAGTCTGGGAAAAGTCATGAAGAATCACTTCTCTCATCAGTAAGATACCAATTTGTTGACGTCAATTTAATAGATATTTAAAATTTACTCGTGTGTCTTACAATATTTTGTCTTTGATGGCCCTAACTTTCATTAGATAATCTTTTGTAAATGTCACTTTGAGAGCTACTATTGGTGACTAAAAAAATAATATTATGTTTTGAACTGTTTTAGTTGAAGTTTCTGTTAATTTAAATAGAAATATCAAGTTTAAAATGTCCAAAAATTATCTTACTGTTATGGATTAGTTTCAAAAAATCAGAGCTGCTGGATTCAAAAGTTCTATTGCACAGTTTTGCATGAAAGCCTACTTTTTACATTGGAAATAATGTAAAAAACTGTGTTATACGATCGTAGATAGAACTATTTAAGTTTATTTATTGCAAAATTACAGAGATGGACATGTAAAATACGTCACGTATTATACTAGGTTTTTACATGTGAGAAACCCCTTTTTCCCATTGAATTATCTTCCTACTTTTCACGTAAAAAATGTAAAATATGTAAATGATCGAGAAATAAAGCTATTGGTCTTGTGATGTTCACAATCCTATTGGATTTAGATATAGAAATATATCATTTGAAACATTAACGGTTTACATTGGCAATAATTCAATTTGCTTGGACAAAAAGTTGGGTTATATTGTTATTTTTCGAACAATCGAGAGATAGTCTAGTCCAGAAATGGGTTTTCTGAGAGAAATTGTTCTAGGCCCGGTATTTCAGTCCTCGGTTTACCTTAAGTGGAGCTTAATTACCTTGGTAACAATGGTTCTAGTAATCATTACTATGGAAATTAAGCTATGTTTGAACCAAACCATGGACTGAAATACTCGGCCTAAGGTCCGGTATTTCAGTCCTCAAGTGAAAGCAACGAGCGAGTGAATTAAATCTACATGAGCAAAGTAATATCGCTTTTTTTACGTGTTGAACATGCTATTTTTCTGTATACTTTATGGAAAAACTTGACTGGAAAACTCCAAGAATAGAAATACTAATCAAGCCTGTGTTCTTGCAGGAACGTAGTAACGAACCTATTCGAAAACTGCTAAATAAAAGCATGGTAACAAATAAACAATATTAAAAATTGATTTGTCAGAAGCGTCAGAAGCTGAAGATTCTCGCGAAATTCTGGGTGCAGCTAAAAGAGCGACTTTACAGTTGTTTCAAGCGAAATCGAGAGAATTTTTGTTCTCTTATATCCTTAACCTGTAATTTTTTCTTAATTAGGTCAAAGCTGTTATCTGGGCGCGTGTCATAGTGCTTTTTTTGTCTGTTATTTTTTGTTGCTAATTAGAAAAGTGTTGCTAATTGAAAAACTGGCATTTTTCATTACTGATTTCTACATATTAAACCTTATGTTTTCCATTAAGTATAGAAAAAAAAGTGCATAATTCACTCCATAATTTAATTCTAGATATTTATGCCAAAAATTATCAAGGTGCGATTATAAATCTGAGATATGAAAGAATTGTGACTAATAGTTCGTGATAAACAATAATTATCACTGATATTAATCTGTTTCATGTAACAGCAGAGTAAACTTTCATGATATACTTGAAATTTCAGCTACCAATGATTTCAATATTTTAATAAAATCTATAGTATCAGAAAAAGTGTACAATGGAGTATGCACCAATTTCACACTAGTTTGACTCCACCACTCCATTCAATCTTGTGCTGAAACTCATACCTCATGTAATAGTATATTGTGTGGCTAGGGGCGGAACAAGACGATTTCAGTTGAGGGTGAATGTTGCTTGCACGAGCGAAGCGAGGGCTGGCATCACCCTTGGCTGAAATCGTGTTTTGTCCCGTGCTACACACTATATTTTTCATAATACCTGCATTGAAACTTTCCATATTACAAATTTGTCATAACAAAGTAAATTTTTTTTTTCATTATGCAGGTAACAAGTTGAGAGTAGCTGCTGGTGCTTCAGATGTTGTAGAGTACTTGAAATTGTCGTATTAATACTTTTTTTCTTGAAACTAATCGTCTTTTTAATTCAATTTACAGCTATGAATACAACAACTGTCAAATTAACTGAGGTTATATGATTTTCATTTAGAGATTAACAATGAACAAATGCGACTCTACCAGGGATAAAACGATGTAAGATACAAAATCAGTGGGCAGAAACAAACTTGTTTCTCCCCTAGGGTAAAAACAGGCTTATTTCTGCCCGGCTACACTCTTATTTGTCTGAAATAGTCTTGTTTCGACTATTGTGTAGTGCGTTTTTTGTTTGTTATTTTTTGTTGCTAATTAGTAAAGTGTTGCTCATTGATAAAATAGCACTTTTCTCTACTAATTTCTACATATTAAACCTGATGTTTTACAAAAAGTATACAAAAAAATATTTTTTCAATTCGTGCACCAAAAGTACCCTATTACTGATCTGAATTCTGCTTCGAAAGTTGTCAATTCCAAACCATGGAAACTGTAATTATTTATTTCCTAATGTCGACAGGAAGTTAATGGATATTAATCTCCTACGCAGAGAGAAAAAATTATAATTGTAGATCAAGAATACCGTTGGCATTTTTGAATTTCATTGTTATCATGTCAATTTGATATTGTGTTTGCAATTTCAAACGAAAATGTAAAAAATACCAATCGCTAAAATAAGTCAGGTAAGTTATTTTCCGTCGTATTAGTTTACTGTAAATGTGATCGCAATTGCAGAATCATATTTGTAAGATTGATAAGTTAGTTTCAATACATCTGAATTCATTTTAAAAGTTCAATGATGAAATACTTTGGTGCACTTGTTACAATAAGTATCGAAAACAACACGGAACTGAACAACCGGCATTATTTTCATGGATTGCACGAGGCTACACCTTGGGTTTTATCCTCATCTTCACCTCGTGCTTCGCCCTTACCTTTTCCTCGAGCTTTGTTTGCCCTTGCTTACACTGAGTGCAGCCAACTTCGTCCTGAACAATAATAACGGTCGATTAGATCTTGTATAATTTTCGAATGAATAGGTTAGTTGGAATAGATTTTAAATACATTTTAAACATATTTAACGGAATATTAAAGAATAGATTTGATGGATTCTCTTTTTTTGTATTCAAAGTATTTCTCTGCTGTATCAGAATTTAAAGCTGTTCTTATACACAAAAAAGAGTGCAAGTACTCGCAGTTCATATAAGACGCTACTGTTCATACTTTGCGCCTGCTTACACCGATCGCATACGTCTAAATGTAATATTCCTTCTCGTTCCTCAAGCTACATCACACAAAAATATATGAAAGAATTTTCAATCATAAAAAATTTTATCTGATGTGATCTATATAGGAATATTGCCATCAGCATATCCATTTCTATAGCCATTACTCAAATACGGTGCTTCAGATAAAATAATTAGTAAATTTCAGGCTTCTATCTTATTTATCCTACAGCTACATCTACAGATGGACAGATATTGCAGTGGAAGTAAGAGAGCTCCGTAGCGGATCCTTTGAGGATGAAAACGTTCTTGACTTACTTTGTGTCAGTATTCAAACATATAAAAATATCTCTGGGCTATTATTGTGCACAATAGTTACTGTTCTGAAATCAGAAGCTTATGTCAGCTACGTATAAAACCTTAGTTGAGTAGAGGTGATTTTATTGCAGTCAATTCTTTAAACGAACAAATAGACTCAAACCGATTTTCAATTCCTACTAATCTTTATGTATGAAGCACAAAAATCAAAAATATGTAAGTTGTGAAGCTCAAATATTCAAGCCAAAAATATGAATTCCAATTCCTTTGAATTTTTTCTGGTCGTATATATATATATATATATATATATATATATATATATATATATATATATATATATATATATATATATATATATATATATATATGTATATATATATATATATATATATATATATATATATATATATATATATATATATATATATATATATATATATATATATATATATATATATATATATATGTCTACCTTGTTAAGATTGTATGTTTATTATTCGGGGTTATTTCCACAAAAATTTTATGTGTCGCATTACGTAAATTTCGACGTTCGTTGTTCGCTGCAAGGCGTATCTTCTGGGAGAGCTGATTTAGCAAACATTCAATGTTACAATGTCTAATTGCAAGTTAAATTATTAAATATACAAAAGGGGCGAAGTGGGGAATTATTATTCGACAAGTAATCCCAGATAAGAAGGAATGGAGATATAGCGCTGATCCACAGTTCAGAGTTGTCTCATGCGGGTTTCGCCTAGGGCACACGACCAAGCTGAACTGAATCAACGTTAAAGATAATGACAAAAAACACAAATTGCGATTTTTAAATTACGTTTCCTCCGCACCTCTCTCGTCCATTCACCAACTCTGAAATGAAAATGATACGTGCCCTCGGCGTTTTTAATTTTCAAGAAATGATCGTAGAAATATGTTAACAGTCTACCTTTCCTTACTAATAATAAGAGAAAGATAGCAACATGCTTGTGGGATTTTACACGGTGAAGTTTTGCCTGGTTTGTTACCGTGAGTATATGCATCCTTTTCTGCTTGATCAGTAGTTGCCTGTGGCGGAACGTTGGCATAGGGACTGCATTACCCACATGGATGAAACGATAGTGGAGACACCTCTTAGACTAATTGGAATGATGCTTCCTTCTTATATATCTATATGTATATGTAGAACGAGAAGATGAGTACAGGCTACTGTTTTTACACTGATTTGCCGACGGGCTTAATACAAATTATTGTTACATGTATCTTGCACATTTCTTGGGGTCTTTTTGTTCTCCTACCTTGTAACCATCCAGGGATCTTAATTGAATATTTTTTTTATCATTCAGAAAATCACAATTAATAGATTGACAAGATGACGTAATATCACCCTATCGATATACATGCTATCAAAACTAGTTTATAGACACTTATCTGTCTGCATAAGTTTAGTATCTCGAAGTGGAATGCAATAAGGGCATCCATAAATATACATATTCTAGATTGCTGAGGGTTTTATCCTCTAATTTTGACTTCGCTGTAATCAGGAAGATTAGCATAGCTTTCAGGAGCTGATAAATATCAATTAAAAGATTAGGAGGTTTGAACACAAAAAAAAAATCAATTAATATTTGATTATTTTTGCAGGTACGCACATGCGAAATGAGATTCCTATCCAAATTTTTATATTTCTCACCAATAACATTAAAATTTATTAGCTTAAAGTAAATTTCAATAAGACAAATTGGTAACAGAATGAAAATTTTCTAGAAGAAACAAGATGAATTTCAACTCTCACGTCTTCACGCAGATTTAATTATCTGTCTATTTTGATAACAATGAATTCAAAATGTAGGTACTCTGATCTGACTATGGATATGCTCCATACGAAAATCAATTTTTAGGTATATAGACGCTCTAATAAGTGTGAGCCATAAAATTGCAACAAATTTATATAAATTTTATAAAATCAAAATCTGATAAGTTTCACAAAAATACAAATTCAGGAGTTTTCACACCATCATCCTGAATAGGGCAGCACCCGTAGACATGTGTTTCGTCCTTATTAGGACACTTCAGTACGGTATATGCGAGACTATTGAAAAGTAAGTTGGTACATGGCATGCAGAGAAATGAATCTGCAGCAGTACCATCTACCATAATACAGCCAAAATAGCAAGGTTGCTGCCCTATTCAGGATAATGATGTGAAAACCGACCTCTGAATTTGTATTTTTGTGAAACTTATCAGGTTTTGATTTCATAAAATTTATCAAATTCTGTTTCACGGTCAAACTTTAAAGGTCACTTCATAGTGTCCTGCATTTCTACAAATTAAGATCTTGTTATTATTATTTTCCATTCGTATAAGGACCAAAATTGTCTATTATTACAAAGCTGAAGCAAGCTAACAAGCGAGGCCTTCAAGAAATACTTATTGGCGAGCTGCATATTATATTTATCTGTGTACCTCTCAGTTCTATCGAATGTAAAAATAAATACAGATTTATCTTTCACTTGTTGAGTTGACAGATGTTAATAAAACTGTACAATTCCAGCGACAACCGTAATGAAAAATTGCAATGACTTATTTCCTTCAATAAATTGAGCATACAATCAGAGCTATTGAATGCAAAATTGCAAATAATTATATTAATTCTCATCTTATACATTTCACTTACTACCTCGATTAAGCACACAGAAAATCGGAGTAATCTTACAGGATGAAAAGTGAGCCATGAAAAACGAAACGTCAAAAATAAAAACAAATATACAGAATTCAATCCAGAGAATCTATTTATTATGATATAATTCTAAAAAACATGTACCTATAGATCATTAAAAAGTATCTCTTTTACTATACGTTTGCAAACGTGTAGGTATCATCCGTAAAAACTTTTTGTTGGTAGGACCCTCTTGATTTTATTATTTCTATTATTATATTTGTGTGTACTACCGAGCTGATATATAATTTAATAAATATGAGGTAACAGAATCTGACATTATATCGCCATGTGATTTTTGATTCGATTGTTTCAATTTATAGTAGGAGAGCTAGTGAACCATCCGACTAACCCGTTTCCCACAAGGCTAGAGAATTTTCAAATGATGTTTTACTATCGGTCAATTAAGAAAGTACCGTTCTAGCAAGCATCTCGCGGTTGCGTCATCTTAAATCCCTTAAATTTTTGAAAATGCCAATAATTAATTTTCTACATCCTACTCTCACAAGCTACAGTTTTATTATGTTATAATTCACCTATTTTGAGTGTAAATAAGAATTGACAACCTATTTTGAGGGTTGCGAGTATGTGCCAGATGATAGCAAAGTTGTTATCAGGATAGTAATTCATAACCAGCTTCCACAAGGCTGAAATTTTGAGGACATATTCTTTCAATAATTTCAAAAGTATATGTATGTATTCTGGCGGTTGCAAGTGTCTGCCAGACGAGTCGAGTATATAATAGTCACGACGCTCGCAGGGAGAGCAAGCACAGCAGACATGCTTGTAGGAGTTGCAATGTCAGTAAGAGATAATAATTAAACATAACTTTCATGAGATGACAAATTATATTTTCATTGTTTTGTGCATCACAAAAAAAAAACATTCTTGCAATAAACATTGTAAATGGAATTGATCTTTTTCATAAGTACTCATTTAAAACTGAACACAAAGAATCACATAACAGGTCTCATTCGCCCATTGGCATATTGGCTCCTCATGGCCTTTAAGGTCAAATTGTAGCTTCGTGGCCGCATGAGACCAATGTGTCACCATTTCTATTTTTATTTATGAGTTATAACTACAACTTTTCTCTATACGTTATCGCATATAACACGAAAGACAATTTGGAACAAATTTTTGGAAGAAATTTTTGCCTAATGATTCGATTTTTTCAATTACATGGTGGCAATCAACATATTATATACTCGTCTGGCAGATACGTGCAACCACCAGAGAACGCTGGCAGTCCACACATACTTTTTAAATGATTGAAAGAATATGCCCTCAAAATTTCAGCTTTGTGGAGCTTATAAGTTACTATCCTGATGACAACTTTACTATTATCTGACACATTTTTACAACCTTCAAAATAGGTTGTCAACTTTTTTTTACACTTAAACATTTGTAAATTGCTACATATTGAAACTGTAGCCTTATGGATATGAGATTAAAAAAAAAAATTATTATCATTTTCAAAAATTTAAGGGAAGATGACGCAACCGCGAGATGTTTTCCAGAACGGTACTTTCTTAATTGACCGACAGTAAAACATCATTTGAAAATTCTATAGCCTTGTGGGAAACGGGTTAGCTCCAAAACTACCAAATGTTTTGAAGATAGTTAAATTTGATATATTTATTTATAAAGTTATTGTGATTGGGGAGCTTCTGCTTAGATGTCACTGTGGTTATATCAAGAAAAAATGTACATTCATTTTTAAATGTGAATCCAGAGGTTTATTTTAGATGTGTAAACAAACACCGCTACACATCATGCAACGATTTGGAAAATAACTCTCGTTCTCAGTTCTATATTTTTTTCAATTTGCTTTAGTTATTATAATAATAATGTGTGCTTGGAATGTCGTCTCCAATTCCAAATGTCAGATTATTAATTTGATATAGTGTAGATAAGATATATAAGATTTTTCCATATAATGGCTATTTTCCAGTCGAATAATCACAATACTTGCCATGGGCTTGTGTTCTGTAATTCAAACTTCTGAAAAAAGCCTCCAATACACTCTCATTGAATAGTTTACCACTAATTAGTTGTATAATCATCCATACCATTTTTGTATCTTGCTGAAAATGAAAATCTTACGCTATATTACAGGACAAACAAGCAGACTTTCAGGCTCTGATCACGAGGGATAGGTGGATTTAATATGTTAACATTATAAAAAAGAGTACTTCTTTGATCACTTCACTTACCTCCTTGATTTTGACCAATCAGATGACTTAAATCGTAGTTTCATAAGAACCTTGGACAATTCTCTACTTAAATAGACTATTATCACTAGAATACTTGCCTTAAAGTTTGAGAAAAGTTTGTTCATCAAACAAAAATAGTATTAATCTGTTTACAAACAAAATGATGAATATTACCACTACATGATGAATAGATAGGTTGGAAAAATACTCGTGAAGCTTTTGATATTGTGTGTACCCAATTTGCAAGTGACAGTCCCAATGTGGCTAATCTTGTTGTAACGAACTAAAATACCAATGGCAGCGCATTATAGTACAATTCGACCAAGGGGTTGAAAATCACGGAATAGAATAATAATTCAGAGCCTAGGACATGTGTCTCCACGCGTGGCTAACTCGCGAATTAACATTACTTGCTCGGCTGGGCCGCCATTTGCAGCCATAGCGTCTCCAGCGGCCGTCCCGCGAACTACATTCTACACCACACATCGAGAGAAATTCGTAATTATTACGTGGGGGCTTGGAGACGGGGGTCGGCAAAAATGTCACTCATTTTCATGTGCAGTGCGCCGGTAAATCTAGCCGCACAGTTTTAATTGTAGCTTGACTTTTTCACTTGTTTTGCTTTTGAAATTAGTTGCAGGCTCCTGATTGGCTAGCCATGATGATTACAACAGATTAGACAAAATATTGAAATGATCAAACAAAGAATTTTGTATCACTCATGAATAGATTTTCTTCCAATGTCAATTCAGCACATTGTTTTTACCTGATCGCATAGTAAATATCTTGTGCAGAATCCAACAGACGATATCTCACATTTTTGATGAATATCTAAAGGATATGTATTAAGTAATAAGTATACAGAGTGTAGACAGCTTTTATCTACACCATTGACAACTCGAGAACTATAAAAGCTACGGCATATTACTTGACAACAATTCAAGTTACGTAATTTGGGATCACTTTCTACTGTTACAAAAAAGTCCGAATCTTTGTTCATAAGATATGAGAATAGATCCACAATTCTCATTTTCATCCAGCGGATATTAAAATCTATGAATTCCCCGTACACAGAGAATTAATGAAAATTGTTCATTTGGAATTCAGAATTTTTTAAGCAGAATTCAGCTCAGTAACAGGGTACTTTCGGTGCATGTGTTACAAAAAAATATTAACAAATAAGGAGGTTGTCTGCTGAACTGTCCGGCTGTTTTAGACATTTAATAAAGATGAATATGAAGAAAGCAAAGGTATAATCTGTCAGTCGTGGACGATACCTGTAAGCCAAGCACTCAATTGCCAGGTAATGCCATCTTTGATTCATAAAGTAAATTGTATTATTGAACTACCATAATATAAATTTATCGTTATACTCGTACAATAAAGTATTCTTATAGTGATACTTGTACAATGAAGCCGTTCTACGTGTAGCAAACAGTTGAATGATGGAAAAAATCATTGAACTTTTAATTATGGCTCTATGGAAGAGACCACTGATCCAGGCAGAGTTTTATCAAAACTTGAGAAGTCCGACCAAGACCGGATTTATTCACATAACTTTAGGTGCAGCAGAAGAGTAAGGTAGTTGTAGACTCGAAGTAATTTTTTAACAGACAAAAATTGTGGGGAATGCTAATTTTTCGTCAATATTATTATAATTTATGATTACAATTGTTGTAAGTGACCCGTCTTGTCGTAATTTTTACAGGGAGAGTTATGGCAAGGAGAGTCATATTAAGAGTTGGTTGAATTTGGAGTAAATTTAACTTCGGACGTCTCGGTGCCCTGTATTGGTCACCATTCTCAGTTTTAAAAATTAAATTATAAAAACATTCTGTTATTTATTGTAATGACATATTGCGAGTCAGGAAGTACCTGATGCGAGTCAAAATAAAGACTAAATATGAACATGATGTCCTTGCCATTATTCTTCTTTTAATAATTTATGATTGATTCGTAATTGGTAGAAAAAGTTTTTTGATGATGTTCTGTACATACTTGGTAACAATATTTGAAGCTTAAAATTTCATTGTAAGATATATAGGACTTCAGCCTGAAATTGAGAAATGATTTCAATAGTACCTCACCAGCATTGTTTCTCCAATTTAAGAAGTACAACCAACATTTCTTTATGGTTAATGGATTTAATACCACTTGTGCATACTGTTTTAGTACTACTTCTACATTTTCATGAAGTATATCAGATATTTCATGTCGTTTTTACAAACTAGAGGAGACATCAATATCTGCATGATATTCGATATGCATTTTTACAACACTGTTTATCAAGGTGAATTGTCTAATACCGTGGCACCTAACTATCCAGAGGAGACCTCAATTTTCCAAGTATTGTCCCACATAAGACAACAGTTTTAGAATGCATTTAATTAATTCTCATCCGATCTCGATATTATCATATTTTTTGCTCATTTCTAACTCCAATCGTAAATAAAACAATAGTGACCTACAATTATTTCAAGATCAATGTACTTAGTTTTTGCAAACATGCACAAAATTTTTGAACTAATAGTAATACTTATATATAATATGATATTAAAAATTGCATTCAATGCCTGAAATCAACTGTCGATTAGATCAATTCAATCAATCAGTTCTCAATCAACTGAGAATTTGAAAAAGAGTAAAAATTGACCAGGACTTATTATTATTACTATTATTATCAGTCAAAATATTTTGTGCTCGATTAGAAAAGCCAAGTAAATTGTCCTTAAATAATTGGAAGTCGCTGCTGCATATCATACAATGTAATAGAATATTGCACGATGCACGCTTTCCGGTCCTAGTTCAAATTCCAATCAAAGATCTAAAAAAAAAATGGTTTTCTCCGTGACATCATATTGCATGCCTTTGTAACGTGAAATAATTAAAATTGATCTAAAGTCAAATGCTGAAAGTCAAGCAATTCGCAACAGCCCGAGAGGCTCAAATGATTGCGTGAAGTTGTAAAAGAAAGTGTAAGAAATGCCGTGTTTCCAAATTGCATGCCAATGAAAAGAATTGAAGTTTTAGTCATAGAAAATTGGCAAGCATTCATCGTTGGCGCAAGGGTTTGAAATTTGGGAGTAATCTTGCATAAATTTTGAACCAATTAACCGTGATTTCAAATGTCCCTGAATGTAGTAGAAACCTTATTTTATAGTGATATAATTATAAATTTGAAATAGCATGCATGTTGCTTAAGCCCTTTATATGACATTATTCTGCCTGCCATTTTGTATTACATCAGTAAATTGTTTCGAATTCATTTGGAAAATGGCAAGATTGTTGCTTAAGCCCCTCATATTTTAGATAATAATTAGAGTTGTATAAAAAACTCGCAAAATTTCTGTGACTTCATTTTGCCTGCCATTTTATATCACATCAATAAATGCTGTTTCAAATTCATTTGGAAAATGGCATGCATGTAACTTTGTCCGATCATTGAAAAACTTTGGAAAAAATGGTAAAAAAAAAGTAAGAAAATCTCCGTGATTTTATTTTGCATGCTGATTTGTATTTCAATGAAGAAATATGCTTCAAGTTAAAATAAAGAATGGAATGCATATTACATAAGACAAACATTTAGAAATTTTGAAAAAATGAAGAAGATATGATCTAGAATCAACTGAGTTTGTAATTATAGACATGGCAGGTAGATCTTTCATAATAATGCAGATTATATATTCAAAGTAATACAATTAGCTCATAAACAATACTTTTATACCAGTAAATTTTTCGTTTGGCATAAATAAGTGAAGAATAATATGAAAATGAATAGAGTCAAAGAGGTTTTTTTTCAAAGTTTCTCAATGATCGGACAAAGTTACATGCATGCCATTTTCCAAATGAATTTAAAACAGCATTTATTGATGTGATATAAAATGGCAGGCAAAATGAAGTCACAGAAATTTTACGAGTTTTTTATGCAACTTTCATTATTATTTAAAATATGAGGGACTTAAGCAACATGCTTGCTATTTTCCAGATGAATTTGAAACAGCATTTGCTGATGTAATACAAAATGGCAGGACGAATAATGTCAGAGAAATTTTGCGAGTTTTTTATGCAACTTTCAGTATTATTTAAAATATGAAGGGTTCAAGCAACATGCATGCCATTTCAAATTTATGACTATTTCACTATAAAATAAAGTTTTGCTTCATTTGAGGTAATTTGAAATCACGGCTAATTGGTTCAAAATTTATGCAAGATTACTCCCAAATTTCAAATCCTTGAGCTAACGAGGAATGCTTGCCAATTTTTTCACAAGGGTCTTATGACTAAAGCTTCAATTCTTTTCATTGGCATGCAATTTGGATTCACAGCATTTCTTACACTTTTTTTTTCAACTTCACGCAACCATTTGAGCATCTTTGGCTTTGGGTCAATTTCAATTATTTTACGTTACAATGGCATGCAATATGACGTCCCGGAAAAAACAATTTTTTTTTTTAGATCTTTGATTGGAATTTGAACTATGACCGGAAAGCGTGCATCGCTCAATAACATTTTTATCTTTCTTATCAAGGGATAAATTATCGACCTTCAAAAAGGCAAGCGGTATAAAATCGGAGAGCCCCACCAGTCACTAGCTCCCAGTCTATATCTTATAGAAGTATACTCTAATTCATTATTTTATATCTTCATATCGAGGTACCAAGATACTTGATATTTATACTTTGAAACTCATTCTTGATATTTTTCCATAAAAATTCATCGTATGTCAGAAAGTCGATATTCAAAAATTCCAATTCATGAACAACACCCCGGCATACATTGCAAAAATATTATAGGCTGCTCCAAATATTTTCTCTTGAAATCATCAGTAAAGTACCCAAAAATTGGCATTAAAATAAGAAAAATCGGTAATGACGTAGCCCATTATTATACGATTTCTGTTGCTAGATTGCATAAACAAAGATGAGAGTGTTACCAGTATTGCCGTTCGATATAATTAATATTTTCTTCTTTCTCATTGCTTTCTTATTCTATATTATATAGAATCAATTACATTTATGAATGATTCATTTGGTTTTTATTTATGTTTTATTGATTTGTTACGTTAATTTATCAAAAATTTGTTAAATGCTGACACCTTCTCTAGAAATAAAGATGTTTTTGTTAGTGTTGGCTGTTGGTACCAACTGTCAATAATTGTCTATGAAAATCAAGTAAATTTAGAGTTAGGTTATTTCGATGTTACTTTCTATCTAATAATTGACGATTTCAAAACAAATTTAATATGCACCTCGGCAGTGAAGTTTCTTTTCCATCACTCATTTGGTTTATTTGCTTCGGCCTGATGGCCGCGGCAACTAAATTCTACATTCGTGATGAAAAAATCAACCTCATTGCTTTGATGCATAAATAACTATTGCATTGTGTATTGAACGCTTAATCTCAATGTCGAGGATTCCTAAGGTCAGTTGCATAGAAATAATTATAAAAAATTAATTTTGATTTTAAATTCTGTATATTTCATTTTTATTTGAAACTTTGACGTTTCGATCCTTTGAGCAAGGATCTTGTTCAGAAAACAATGATACAAAAATAGGTTTTATTTCTGTATCATTGTTTTCTGAAGTAGATCCTTGGTCAAAGGATCAAAACGTCAAAGTTTCAAATAAAATATACAGAATTTAAATTCAAAAGTAGTTTTTTATCCAATAAAATTATGAAAGATGTATAGATTATCAAAAATAATTATGCTGTTATCTAACATATCAACTCAATTTTGCAATGACGTCTTGTTAGGGATAAAATGATCGTAAGAATAATTAATTTGCTTCTAACATTTGAATAGAAATTTAAAGATGTATTTGTTACAGAATTATCCATTAGAATATTATAATTTGTATTAAGATGTCAAATAATAAGGTGAGAAACACATGATTGAATATTTGACTATAAGATTAAAGTTAACAATGCTTTATGCAATGATACATATGGTTAGATTGTGTTTCATAGAGCAAACACATTCTTTAGCCGATACATCTACTACTATGGCACCATTGAACGTACACCGTGTCTAAAATGCTGAGCACATTTGTCTAATGAATATTTAATATTTTCCTTGCACTGTTTATTATTTAAATGTTTTATAAGCACCATAATTAAAACTTAATTTCAGTAATCGAAGCATGAAGATAAATGTTAGAAAAAGATCACCTAGGTTATGACGATGTCCACGTCATAGTCGCAGACCATTGTTTGCTATTCACATAGCATCACGTTCCCATGAAGCATGAACAACTAAAGCCTGAGCAGTTATCTCTAAATCGAAGTCGGCGGTGAACAGTTAACGCGGCGAAATTAATGTTACTGATTAAAATAAATAAACGCAAAGTGATGCGTTTTCCTGATTCCGTGGATCCAAGCGAGCCAGGGGGGCCTTCCGCCAGCGATTGTTCTCTATGAACAGTTGAATCAAGGAGGAAAAATCGGGTGATGGACTTATAATACTTTTAAGCAACTCTCAATTCAGACAGGAAGAGTTAAACTTCATTTTATATGCAGTAAGCTTAGAGACACGGAATGAAATCATTGAATATAAGGTACTATTAGAAATCAAAGAATAATTCCACCATAAGAAATGTGGAAAGTCGTAAACAACTGAAGCATACGAAATCAAAATTGACATCAATTCTAGTTGACAAAATTTTTTTTAAAGGAAACAAATTAAGAATTTTCTTTCCTTGTGGCATCATACATATTCTTCAGATCAACCTATTACATCAATTTCTATACTTGCAACAATTCTATGATATTGTGAGTTGTATTATGATTATTCCTTCTCAAAAAGCAATAAAAATTTGAAAATTTCAAGTCAGTTTTCAATGCAGGATTCTTAGCTATAGTAGAATCCGACAAACAAATATATTATATCAGAGCAGATCAATTATTGAAGTTTAAATTCTTCCATAATTATGTCGTCTATTGTTCTATTTAAGACAGATTTCTTATTTGAGATGTAATCAAACACTGCTGTAGGACCTCGTATTCTAAACTTCAAAGAACTGCCATTTAAAATTTGAGGCTGTGGCATTGCACGAATGGTCATATATTAAAAAGTGTGTACTACACTATTCCAAATTTTTCGATATTTACATGGATTCTCGGGAAACAGAAGGTAGCGTATTAATTCATGGAAGAAATTGTCATGAATGTAGAAACAACCTCTGATTGCTCCTGTTCCTAAATATCTGTATTTATAATCCAATTTAATGCACAAATCAATCAGATTTTGATCACAAATATTATCAAATGATAATAAAAATTTATTCAATGGATTAATTGGGAAATATCTCCTATCTGAACGCCCTGAAAATTATTTGTAATATAGCATAATTCACACAGGAAGTTTTATATTGTTGGTATGTTATAAAATTCGAAAATTTTCTTACAAGATTGGAAGTATTATCTAGTTTCAGCTTTAGCTCTTACGATTACTGATATTTTTTCCCCATTTGATGGTTCTCGAGAACTAAATAGTTACGATTGCACTTCTGTGCACATTGGGAGGTGGCTTTTGTTTCATGTGAAATTACATTTATTGGAATAAGAAAGTGAGACAAAATACGTATTGTTAAAGAGACAGAAATAATCACACCCATTAACCCATTAAGTTCCAGTATCAAATAAAACAAGAAATTTGATCTAATCAGTGATTATTCTTTACATCAGGATAATTTTGAATGAAAATAACTACATTTGATATTTTTGAGTTAATTAGTTTTCGAGAAATTAAGTGTCCTATATATATGACAACGGTATGATGTGTTATAAAATTAATATAATAAAATTATTATTGTGGTGAGGTTTGAAACATTCCATACATGATGTTACATCACGTCAGTAAGTACAGTTTTCCGGTTGAGAATAATAGTTTGGAGGCCGAGGTTTGACTATTATACGAAATCAATACTGAACTTATTTACCGTGATACTTACAAAATTTTTTGCACTTTTGGAAGATCCACCCAAAATATGGATCCTTATATTCTTTTTCATATTGAGTTACTACCTAATGATTGCTTATTCGCTGTGGTTTGACATTTTATTGTGAATACTCAATCACAAATAACGATAAATAAATGAATATTTTTTGTGGAAATCCACAATTTTTCACTTATCGCCTTTGCCCATGAGCGGTAAGTCAGCATAACCATAGTAACCATAGTTTTCAAGTAAAATCAACATACCTCCTCAAATAGAGCGCTGGTAAACATATGAAAACGCCCAATCATGCAAAAAAGCCTTTTTCGTTTTGTTTAGTCGAAACATAACGTATAGTTTCATTTCGCAGTAAAATAAATATTCCTCAGACATAAATTTCTCAAATAAATCTACCGGTGTAAGATAATTCAATAGTTCACAGATATTCTTGATTTTATCTATTTCTGAACTCAATTCAGTTATATTATTGCTATAAATCGGTTTGCTCATATGCCATCGAGAACAAATATCACTCAGTCTTCCTCGTTTTGATTTTTGCGTAATAATCTGAAATGAATTACTGATTTGTTCTAATGTATCTACTTCTTCATCAATTATATAATTACCTTGGAGATGTCTGGAACATCACTTATTCCTACATCTCCAGTGCAATCATCATCACTCTCATCAATGTCACTCAGAACGTCTGGTTCTGGAGGCAAACAGCAATAATCTATACTATTTGCCTATTGAAGTTTTTCATAGAATTTTTTGTTTTCAAATGAAGCCTCAATTACTGTCAGACTTAGGATCTGTTTCCTGTCAAACCGTAGATAGAACAATGATTTTTTCACAGAGAATATGCATACAAGCATGTTCTATTTTGTACTGTTATAAGAGTGTACGCACGGAAAATTTATATGTAAATTGTACCGTTGTCCTATATATATGAAACCAAAAAATTTTACGTCATATTTCTTATTTCCGGAATTTTTTGTGAACAGAACTCTACAAATCTATAAAACCTAAACCCTCAACATTGTTCCAAATATTAAATATATCTGAAAAATGAAACAGTATTTCTGAAAACGACAAATAATTGAACAAGTAAAAAGTTATCCAAAAAGGTGCTATTTTGAAAATGATTTTTCGCCGAATATTTATCTCAAATATGCAATGAAAAATACTTATATGGATTCGAGAAGGTCTATATTTATGAATTGAGCAATAATACATCACTTGAAATTATTTTGAAGCAGTAAAAAAAAAAGATAATTCTTGAGTACTATATATAGGACACTGGTACATAATGGGTTGAAGATAGAATTAAATAAAGTGTTCATTCGAAAGTTAAGCTTCTATGTCGCTTCTCAGAAATGCGTGGAAGAAGAATTTGTGTACATTGCTCTTTAGGTCCAGTATTTCAGTCCATGGTTTACTTTAAACGTAGCTTAATTTTCATAGTAATGATTGTTAGAACAATTGTTACTAATAAGGTAATTAAGCTCCGCTTAAGTTAAACCGACGACTGAAATACCGGCCCTTAGTTAACTAGAACTACAAAGATTTTTCTCGGAACATATTTTTTATCAATAGTTATCTTCAATATATTTGAAGAGAATAAGCTGGAAGAAATTTGTTTCTCTTGGCATCGTTACGTGACCTATGAGAAAAATTAACAAATCAAGAATAGCATATCTTGAGTGGTCCCTCAATTTTGCACAATTTTTTTAACTCAAAATTTGAATAATAGTGTTTAAATCGTGAAAATGTTTTTTAATTATTGACTTTCAATTTTGATCACATGCTGTAAGTTAATGATTCTGAGGTCATCAGGAAAGTCTTTGAAATAGTCCTGTTGAAGTGATGAGTAGATTACGAAAATATTGTTCCATAATTGCACTTATAATTCTATAAACAAGCTTAAACTGAGGTTAGAATGAGAGTGTCCGAAATGAAAAGTTTCTAGTAGAAATCTCGAACGCAATTGATATAAATAAATTCACGCCTCGTTCCCTCTCCTTCCAAGTTATATCTGTTGATGGTTGATGTGCCATTGTTTCGTGAGCAACCGTGGCTAACTTTGATGAGTGTGGGAGAATTAACTTTATTTTATTTATAATTGCAATCATGATGAGATTTTAATTGTATACTTAGTTGTATCGTCTTGTTTATATGAAAATTATTATTTCGTATGATATATCTTGACTTCCGGTTTCAACTAACTACAAATTCTTAATCTTTCTTCGGCTTTAATTATTTATTTTTGACATAATTACCAGGAATTATTATTTGCGGTAGCCGGAAGTTGATGTCATATTAGAATTTCTATTTTCAAAATCTCTATTAACTCAAAAAACAACTCGTATTGGATCGGTAAGTTTCGTGACAGAATAGCGCGACTTGATCTCATTAGAGAAGCGATTATAATACTAATTGAAGTGAATTTTTGAAAAAAATTCATGTTTATAAAATTTTATTCGTTGTTCAAAAGATTTATGCCATCATTAAATAATAATACAACATGGCTGAGTAAGTTTTAACTATTTAATCCCATTGAATAATTTTTTCGACACATATAATTAAAAAAAAAAAAAACTCCACATTTAAAAATGTAGTTTGAAGTTAGAGCTAGACACACTTGAATTATAAGAAATTCAGGAAGCGAGCAGTAACGATCCTCATTGGCTTCTTATTTTTCCTCCCTCACCTTCTACACACTCTGCACTTTTGTATAAATTTGAGCAATATGGGTTTTTGCTTCATTGAAATCTTTCGATGAGTTTTTTCATCAAAACACTCAAAAAAAATATTGAATAAAATTTTGGAACTTGACCATTTGTTTTATTTCTATTATAATTTTACAATATTTCACAAGTGCCCACAGCGTACTTCATTTATTTCAAAAATAGACTGACGTCCAGTATTTCAATCCATGGTTTACCTTAAACGTCACTTGATTTCTATCGTAACGATTGTAAGAACAATTATTACTTAGGTAATTAGGCTTAGCTTCAAATAAACCGAGGACAGTCGAGTGCCGTACAAAAATAAGCTTTTCCTAATGTCACACACTATACTCTCAAAATTATAGCAGTTGGTACCTACTTTATAATATTAATACATCAAATATCTAGTTAAGTAGAATATTTTAGTCTACGTGGGACAAATTTATATAGGCGAATGAGTAACCCTTAGGATGCGTAATGGTAATTATATTGTCCTTAATTATCCAGTCAATTGATGTTGTCTCAATGAGGAAATCACTTTTTTCTATTATTGTCACATATGGATTATCCTGTGCCATTCACTTGTTCACAATAGTATTTGTAGTAATATTTTCAAATTGGCATTGGAGAAATTCCAGTAAATATCTTTGTCAGTCGTTAGAAATTCGAATGATGGTTCGCAAAATGTAATTGTAACGATTGGTCCACCGCTTGTCTCGCAACATTCTGATTAATTAATAAACTAAAGGAAATTGGATGATGGTAAATAAACACACGTGGAGAACTAGTGGAAGTCTGAAAGTGGCACGAAAAAGTGAAACACATGCGATTTTGGCACAAAGTTACATTGTGCGACAATCTGTCAAGTGAAAAATGAACTGTAACTGTTTCAAATAATTTAATCAAAATCAATAAGTGACAACATAATTATGATATTTTGTATGAGGAAAAATTCTTCAGTCGTAGTTTAGTAGCGTATTTCATACATTCTCATCTCAGTCGAATAGAATAGTAGAGTCAAAGAATAAATTGGAATAATTTAATGTAAGGATGCAGTGTTACCTCCGTAACATAATATTTTGACAGCAACGATGATGATAGGCTTCAACAGTTCGAAAGAAGATAGCTTATATGACCTGCTGCACTAAATTCAATTACAAGAATAAACGGAAATATTTTGCTATTCAATGATATTCCTGTTGTTATTTCAAGTAATTGCCCATTCAAGCAGATACCACATTTTGTAACAGAGATACTGTAAGATCTTTTTCTAATCCGGAGATTACTGAAAAAAAGAGTGATAGGTCATATTTCTGATCAACCATAGTAATGATATTACATCATTAAACAAAATGTTGCTTGAATATTCATTCCATGGAGAAGATTAAGTACGTACTTTTAATTATATCTTGATAAATATAGCTGTACAGGTGAATTGGTTCCGCTCCTGCATACGCAGAACGAAACTTTTATTTCACGTTCGAACTTGCTTAGGTATAGAATTAGGCTTTTAGTTTGTGTTTTGACTATCAAAAAATGTATTTTGAACATAGAGAATATTTTATAATCTAAAAGCAAAGTACGTTATTGGGTAATAATTTACATTTAGGCTTTCAAATCATATATTAAATGTTTGGTGCGTATGTTAATTCTGATACGAGTTATTATTCATCATATTTTTCTTCATTTTACATCCGCACATCGCAAAGTAATTGCGAAAGCTACATTTGTTGCACATTGTTTTTGGTTCATACTCCTTATTATTTTTTCTCAAGTCAACATTCCATTCTAATATTTTCCGCATCTAGAAAGAAAACGATTCTTCTAGAGAGGATGGTGACCTTAAAATAGTGACAAAATAATATGATTCTGGCAGCAAAAGGAAACCTAGCCCATTGGCTTAACGTGGCGTATTCGTCACCGTACGTTTGCATCTCTGAGAAATAAGATAAATAGTATGTACCGGTTTCTATAAAATTCTCAATTCTTACAGGGTATGGTAGCAAAAGCAATGTTAAAATCGTAAAACTATGTGTTTCACAACAAACTATGATTTATCAAATTAGAATGAAATAAAATTTTCTGTATGGTTAATAAAATTAGGCAAATATAAGAAAAATGAATAAATTATAAGAAAAATTCACGATAAAATTTTGCAATAATTGTATAAGGAGAACATTTAAAGGATACAAAAAGAAAGCTGATCATATCAAAAAATCAAAAAGCAGTTGAACCCTCGTAAAAACAAAGTAACCAAATTCCATCGACAAAATCTGTTTTTCAAACATAAAGTCGCCCTTCCGATATCGCATAAATTCAATAACGTTCAACAGGTTGCCAGGGACGAAACAAGGGGGCTGGGCGGTAAAGAGAAAAACGACATCGCTGTTTGAGGTATAAAGAACTTATTTTTAAGGGATTCTTTCGGCCGATCGCTTCGACAAGCCGTAGGACAAGGGAGAGAGGAGTGAAAACGACAGCGAAGAGAAGTTCACCCCTGAATACACAGCTAACAGAGTGTTTCCGATCAAACGGGGTTTTTAGATGAAGGATGGTTGTACCATTCTAATAAAGTTGTGTTCAAGTGGGCATGATGTCGTGAATGGACTGAAGAGAGAATATTTGAAAACTAAATCATATCTTTCTCTTTAATTATATATTAACGACTAAGCGCTAAGTTATCGGTGAACCAAAGTACTCTGGGGCTACTGCCCACAAGACTTGGGAATCTGATTACCTTGGTTCTTTTTTAGAAAACCCTAATTTTCAATGGTAGACACAAAATATCCAAATATATTTCGGAACACATTCTGCATTCATCTCAAAACAGTGACTAATCGTTATACTCTGTGAATGGAAAAAATTAGTGGTATCCGCACTATATTGGAAGAATTTGTGAAATGGCTTTCCAAAAAAAAACTGATATAAGAAAAATTTGTCGAGGAACTTCAGCTTCTGGAAACCCTGATAGCAGTTAATAATGAAATTTGGAATAAGTATCTTCATATTCAGGCCCCTCTTACATAAAAGTACAATTTACAATTCACACGTTTCTTTCCTTACAAATTTGTGATTTTCTGGGTTGAACATAATAATTTTCATTTTGAAAGAGAATTACAAAATTCTCTATGCTACGCCTGTTATTCAATAAATTACAAATATTCAAGAAAACACACCTGTAAATTTTAACTTTCATACAATATGGTGAGTAGATAATATATTTGAATAATTGGTTTATATTTTAAACAAAGAACCAACGTTATTCTTTGACAATCCATTTTTGAATGGCTGACACTTTTTGATTGATATATCTCTCCTAACCTACCAAGGAATGGCAAGTCCTGTAGCTTTATATTGAAATTTAGGGCTCCATAAATTCCTGAATCACTAAGAAGTCAGTTGCAATCATCACACAGCTTAAAAATTTATATTTGTTAAAATTCCAAACATCAGTTTAATTTCTGAAGTGACAAATTAAACTATCAGAGTTGAAACTTAAAGTGAGCTATAACATTCACTACTTAACAAAAAATTCATGTTTCCATTTTCTATTTATTTCACTAAACAGTATTGTATTACCTCTTATTCTATTAATTACCAGCCTTGAAGCTTTTCTCCCTACATTTCCAATATTTATGGAGGCTTGATCTAGACACCGAGCTACAGGACCGAGTATTCATTCCTTGCTAGGATAGGAAAGAATACCGTTTCAAAAGACTCAGACGAGCTGCATATGGCATTACAAACTTTAATCAATTAACATGTATTTGTTAATATGTTTTCAAGCATATTGCCCAAGAATTATATGCATACAATAATATTTTTCCGTTCTATTTCATTATGAACTTGAGACAATTTCTCCAATATTGGAAATGTGTAAATATTTCTTACAATGTATTTTTTTTAAGTAATCGTCATTCATGAATTCAGTTTGAGAAGATTGGATCTTAGAACACATGAGTTTTCGAACATTTATTTTAAATTCTAACATTTGGCTCTACAGGTAGTTTTCAACACGCATATAAGTACTCGCAGCACTTCAACGAAATGGTAGAGCTATATTCCAATCCGAATTGCCCTCACACCTCTGTTATCAGAACCTCCGACAAGCTTCTGAATCGATCTGACCAATTTCGGTTCCATTCACTTCGGATCGGAAGCAACAGGTTGTCGATTCGATATCCGGATATCCTCTAACGGGATACGAACCTGCTACTGTTGAATTCAGCAACCGTATTGAAAGAGGATGCTGTGCAGCAATAGAAGAGAGATACCATTTAACTATCATTCCAAAAAGCTGAAATATCTAATTGATAATTATAATTAATCAAGAGTTTTGAAAGCAGTTACTCATATTTGGGTTCTTCTTAACAATAAAATTTATATTATATTTGTTGTTGGCATTACTTAGAGAATCTTCAATATTTAGAAATGTAGATTTGATATTGGAGGAAATATATCCAAGAAATAAACTGGAATTGTACACAGAAATCAAATATAACGGTTGTAATCGCTCTTATGACAAAAAAAACTAATTGGAATTTGTTCTTTATATTAGAAGTGAGACTTATATGCGACATCGTTCAAATATCCTGATTCATAATTATTATCATGCGAACTTGTTATTCTTTTGTCTGAGGTTAACAGATTAGGAATCGGTATCTCTTCAAAATAGGTTGGGACGAAGCACATACAACATTTTGTCAATAAAATCAGTCTACATCAGTCACCTCCATCAGAACACCTATTTCACATCTTCTCCATTCATTTTTATATGCGAGATTATTCATTCTTCCCAGCCGATATTTATCTCACACATAACAAATCAGGAAATTACCTACCCAAGCTCTTACACATTGGGTGCTAATGCGTTCTCTTAAAAATCCTCCTATCAAATATTATTTGCATTACAAATCATATATAAATTCATCTCTAAATATTGGGTACATATTATTTGTTATGAATATTATGTTCAGTGCCAACTACCCCATGAATTTCTTATTTTAACGCAATTAATATTATTATTTGTTTTTACTTTCTCAGTTATTATTGAGGCCACGAAGAGAAGAATATAGACATTTGAAATGAGAATGCTTCAATTTCAGGAATTTATAGTTCTCGAACCTCAATTTGCATCTCAGAAGAAGTCTCACAGCTTTGACCATTGATGTTTAATACACAATTATCTATTACGACGTCAAAATCTAAATCAAATAACATCCATTGAAGCCACAGCTTTCTGCGTTGATAATAGATTTTTGATCTAAGCAATAAATATACAAAATGTACAGATGATATTCTTAAAAATAAATCATTGTAACCAATCTCAACCCATCCAAAAAATTTATGAGAGCAAAATTTATAGGTGATCTAAAAATATAGATCACTATTCGGATTTGTGTAGAGTGTTATGTTTATTATTTTCAGAAGCTGTAATTGGTTTAAATTCATTGAAATTGAACTCAAATTATGATGAGTTTCCAGGAAAGAACGATTTACAAATGAAAAAGTCACTTGTCAAAATGAGTGAAGCACGAGTTCGCACATTTCAAGTATGTTCTTGCTGGCCTAATTTGACATAAGCGTACATGTATGATTTCATAGAATATTATGAACGAAATACTACCATTATAATAAAATTTTCACATTATTTTGTGAATATTTGCCAAGTATTCCAATTCACAGCTGAAGTGATCAGGATGACAAATTCTGTTTTCACTAGTTTTAACTGACTTGACGCGAAATGTAACGTAAGCGATTCACGGAAGAAAAATTCACATGAGTCATTACAGTTGCCCAGTCACAGTTAGATATTTGAGTGTCACGAATTAAACAGAGAAAGCAAATCTCAGGGCATCTGTGATGATTCATGTGGTATTTTCTTTCATAAATCGTGTACTATACGTATACGTTACATTTCGTTTTGAATCAGTTGAAACCATGTCTAAAGTCAAAATAGGAATGGCCTAAATGGAGGACACCTCTTGAACCGTATCGCGAGCACATTTGATCAGATAATTATTATAATATATTATAAATGTAATCCAAGATCCGCTGCTAAAACTATAATTACTCGACCATGCTCATGTTGGGTATTGTATGTTAATATGCTGTCGGTAAAACAGTTGATTACTTTACCGACTGATGGACGAGCCTAGGCGTCCAACTTACAATCTATTCACATTAACGCAGAAGTAAAGATCATGGTAGGAATTTTGCTACAATCGTGAGAAATCTCTTATTTTTATGTATTTCAATGCATTGTACAATTTTAGATTCATTAACTGCAAGACTGCAGGAATGCTTAATGGGCTCTTTTATTGCTAAAGATAGCTAAATTCATTTTTAATTTAGATATCATGGACTATTTTAATGAATTATCCAAGGTGCGTTTCTGGATTCAAATTTTGCTCTGAAAAATTTTCAATCTATCAATACGTCGTGTAAATATGGCAACAATAGAGTACATACTGGTAGGAGTGTAATATCTGTATTTCTAAAATTGCAGTGAATAATAAACTTTGTAGAGCTTGGGAATAATTATTTTCTATTAAACTAGTACAGATGATGCCTTAGATAAGAATGAATGATTGATTGATCATGTTGAAAATAATATGAGTCTTATTTTGAATGAAGAACAAATCACACAAATAATAATTTTACACAAAAAATTGTGAAATATGTGAAGTGCTATGGAACATTCAAAAAAATAAATAATCCTAAAAAAAAATTTTCTCCATAGAAATTTCAAACCTAAGAGTCGGGGCTGAAGCCACCAGCATCTTAGATCGGGGATGCAATAGTAGACATATGTTTTGTCTTTATTAGGACTCTTCAGTACAGTAGGTATAGCCAAGCCCAAGATAGTCAAGACTTGGATCCCAGAATCTATAAACTCATTGCGATAAATGGTCCGCAGCAGTAGAAACCACAAGCAACACCATCTATCGGGCACAAATGCCGATTACACAGCTGACAAGATAAATTTTGATGTATTTCTAGATATTTTGCACACATTTAAAGCTTCACTTCATTCGAAAATTTACTTGAGAAGGTTGACACAGTACATTAAGTAACTATCTAAATCAGTCGGCACCACATATTCATGAATTGATAAACGTTTTGCAGCACGATACATTAAATGCAGATTTATCAAAAATAGATTTTCTCGGAATATCAGACTGAAAATAATGAGAAAGCCTTCAAATGAGCTATACAACGCCACTGAAACAAGATGGCCCGTAGTCAGGACGCGGTTTTAAACTCGGTTCTAAGTCTGGCTCATGCATAACCATGACAACATGTCAAAACAGTATTATAACCTAATCGATTTTTAAACATCGTCATGGTTATATATAAGATAGACTCAGACCTGAGTTTAAAACTGCATTCTGACTACGGGCCTATGAGATTTGAATCTTGCTTATAATAGTTATGTGAATCATCTCTGCATTTTGGCCAATCAGAAGGCATGAATCGTGACACTATATAATAAATTTAGCTATCTTTTCGCATCCTATGGATAATAATATTGATACATAGAGCATATCACGAACATATAAATGAAAATTCCAATTAATTGGAGGTTGGTCAATTCGAAAATATTCCTGTTACAATTCATTCTATTCGTATTGTCCCAAATTCATCATTTTCAAGATGATATGAACTGTAACAAAATAACTCTATCAAATGCGACTCGAAATTAATTCAGCATTATTTCATCTAATATGATCAAAACTGATCCGGTAGTATCCTATCTATCCCGACTCGAACTGATGCAACTTCATTCTAGTGAACTCAGCCTGAACTGTCCAATCCTATTTAGTCCAAATCGACCTGACTTGATCCTATCCGGCCCAAATATAAATTGATGGTCTATGGATAACCTTAAAATCGACGATAGTTCGGGTTGAACCAGTTTTAATTTGAGATATGAATAAAAATTCGCAGCTCCAGTGGTAAAGATCGAACTCAAAATTGATTATTGTATGAAAAATGTAATATTGTGAAAATCTTGTTGAAATAATAAAAATGAGTCAGCTACAGTAATGATTGTTAGAATAATTGTTACTGAGATATTTAACTTTCGCTCAAGATTAACCAAGGATTGAAGTACAGTTGGGACAATAGATATATATTAACATTGTGTAATGGCTGTCAGTGCCAATTCACAATGTGCGTAAACGTAAGGAGTACGTAACCGTAAACATAAGCATAAAGTTGAACTACTGTATTTCAATGCTCGTGTTCACAATGCTCTTACGTGCTTCTTATGTTTACGTATTGACATAAGAGCAACGTAATGAAAACGTAAAGTTGAGATAAATTCAACTTTATGTTATGTTTACGTACGAAACAACTAATAGCGCATGCGTCAACTTTAAACACATGTTTTCATCTAAAAGTTGACAACACCCTGGATCGAAACATGCTTTAAATATGATTGACACAGAATTATTAATAAAAAATTCAACAATTTCTTCCTTGTCCTAATATTTCTCTCGCTGTTTCAATAATAATGAAACAATCGCAAAATCTTTTTCAGACATCATACAATAAATCAAAACAAACTAAACTCCAAACTAATAAAAATGAAACCAGAGAAAAACATTAAACACGAAACAGAATCGAAATCAACAGAATATTTGAAAATGCCAGTCAGAGAAACCAACACAATACATCAATAACCCTAATTTGTACTAACGTGAGATGAAAAAAACACTGTATTTTAATATTTTACGTTACGACCACTGTGAACATACATAATTTCTTACGCTTATGTTTTTACGTACTCCTTATGTTTACGCACATTGTGAATTGGCACTCAAATTCAAAGTTGCGCTAATAAATGAAGAAATATTGTCGTGAACAATATACTAATTGCAATGTTCAGGATTTTAATTGAACACTTGGATCACACGAACGTATCTCGTTCTTTATTAGCTAACTGCTAAGCTGTGTGTATGAATGGGATTGGATTATATGAAGTGTGGCTACACACGTACATGAAAAAGAATCGGTCGAAAGTAGTTGTTATATCCAATACTGATCTAATCAATTTGGCTTTCATTTCAGCAATCACAGGAAAAAAATTAAAGAAATTAGTTTGTAAATTTTGAGTAATCTTACCTCAGAAATAAATCGAACTGCGAGTTAATCTCTATTGTAGTGGATGTTGAATCACCTCACGTTAAGGTTTGACGAACGGCGATATTCAGAAACACAACGCTAATATGATTATAATGATAAGTTACGCCAGATATTATTGATAGCTATCGTGATCAGTTGATCGTTAACAATAATCAATCAACTATACGCCAGCAACGCCTCTTGTGGAGAAAATGAGAATCAAGCTCGTCAAAAAAAATCCTAGAGATGCTTTTGTTTTACTTTGTTTAATGCGGAGTTCTCACAGTATGTTACCCTAGTTTAGGGCGGAACCACCTTTTATTAATTACTAACTTCAACGATTTCACGTTGAAGATTTTTCGATTGTTAAGAGCAAGATATATTTAAAAATTGCCTCTTGACTGTTTGTTCGTCTCCAAGTTGTAACAATTTTGACGTTTAGTTATTCACAGTCACTTGAGAATCTATAATTTATTTTAAATTCAAAGAGCTAAAGTGATGACCACTCATGGAATATTTCGATAGATATTAAAAATTGAAATAGTAAGTTGTGCAATAAGAGTGTAAAGTTGAGCACTATGACTTAAGGCTAAGTTCTTAGTGACGAAGCTTGCCACGTCATTAAAATTTTTGGCCGAATGTCATAGTTTTTACAGTCATATTACATTCAAGATTTTCTCTACGGCCCTCAAGTTTCATATTTTGATGATTGTTGAGCACACAGCAATGAAGCTTAGAGCACAATTGGACATTCAGGTTCAAAAAATATCAGAACTAATGGAACAGTGACAATTACAGCAAGCATGAATCCACAATAATTCTGGAACGCGAAAAAGACTGACTTTATTCATCGTTTGCGATTCGTAAAGTATCTGCTATGCTCTCGGTCATAGGTAAAAACTTTTTTGTGTCATAGATTTAAAGTGCCCTTATTGCATATTATTCGATAGTAACATTTCGATTTTCTGGTCCTCATAAGATTTATTATATAGATTTATTTCATTTTAAGTCATTTGTGTTTGCACAAAAATGTCCATTCACAGATATTTGAATATAGATCATAATATTTCTAGCTTCAAAAATATGATGCTGTGATTTTCTTGAATATACTTTCATGACTAGAGTTTCACTAGTTTTCCTTCTTCAGAACTTCCACCACGATTTTAATTTGCATCCATGCTAACTCTTGTCTCTCCAATGAGGTTTGTTTGTATTGCCACGTTAAATTTTTACATTAATTTCAACCAACTGATTCAGCATGGAAAAATGCTCTTTGAATTGAATTTTATTTTAGAATCTTGCATTTAGATAGCTTCCAGATAAATTTTTAACGTACAATTTCAGTTAAAATAAGGGCTTTTCAATAATCGGATGATTATTATGCTTATATCGACTTCTAAATTTTCCTTATGATAAAGCTAGCATTTTAACTTGAAAAATATAGTCTAAGATCCGTTATAGGTGTCGACCTATGCCGATCGAATAACCGAATAAAATAAATTTTCATAAAATAGAATATGCTAGCAAGAGTAACGTTGATGAGTTGCCTCAATAAATATGTTCAAATAAAAATTCAATAATTTTTTTTCCCATATCTTCACTGATCTTGTAACCAAAAAAATTTAACATTAATTGGAAGTATAAAGCCTATAGAATATGCAAACATAGAGTTGCATACCTTTTTCTGTTCAAGGCTATATAGTTGTCAGGTTTGAATAGGTGAATCTTAAGTGATACAGAAAACGGTAAGCAGCCCTATGCTTGCATATTCAATAGGTTTTATACTTTGAATTAGTATTGAGTTTGTTTCGTTACAAGACCGGTGAAGATATGGAAAGAAAAAGTTGTTGAATTTTCAATCAAACTTAACCTTGAACAGATTTCTTCAGGCAACTCATCAACCTTACTTTTGGTAACAAATTTTATTGCATGTAAAATTGATTTAATTTGGATACTTGATTGGTGCAAGTCGACACCTATAACGGATCCTGTACTAATTATTTCGATATAAAAAGTAATATGCACTGCATAATTTATGGTAATAATAATAAGGTCCAAGATATCCACCTCCTACTAAATTTATTTGGTGAATAATAACTATGGTAACAATTGTGCAGACAATTGTTGCCATAGTTATTATTCACTAAATAAATTTATTAGGAGGTGGATATCTTGGGCCTGATAATAATAATGATAATAATATTTCTTCATGCACACAAGGAACAAAGGATGTTGAAAATTTACAATCTGCTTTTTTTTTCTAGATCTAGAAGCAATTCTTATGAAATTCTCCTTAAGCTTTTTCTCGTATATAATAGTACAAAATATAAGATAAATAATAATTGACATCCTTGGACACTTCGCTAATCAACATAAGCTAATGGTTTTTAGTACAAAATTTCAAATTCCTTTGGAAGTTGAAGAACCTATTATTACAACGATTGTCTTCAGGTCATCGAATTAGAATATCCGAAGTATAATGCAGAAATAATTTCCAATCATTTAGAATATCAAAATTACTTGATTATGAGTAGGCAGATGTTTTTGAAACAGACGGGACACGCCATCATTATTAGTATATTAACGGATGGATCATCATCTTCGATATTATAGAGTACTTGCCTACGTACCAAAGCATTCAGAATGTACTTTTAAACTTCAATTTTTTTCAGAACTTAGGAATAAGAACAGTTAAGCGTGAGGAAGGGATACTTAAGAGCATAGATAAAATCTGAGCAATACGATCTAAAGTTACACTTGAAATTAAAATGATCTCAACCGTTACTATATAGTAGATAAGTGCTTAATAATTGATTAGCATCATTTCATGACCTTGGGAGTGAAATTGAATAATATAATATGGGAAGTGAGACACAATTGTGTGAAACTAATTATTTTATTAATGGATTAGTGACAAGTGCTATAAGTAACAAAATCATAGAAACACTACGACATTTCACCACCACGCGTTTATATGTTCATAGAGCAGAAATATAAAAAACTCCATGTCCAAACGAGTCTGTGTAATAATTTAAATTTTATATTAGCAGAAAATTGAGATACAACATCTCTTGCAATGCAAAAAATTGGATGCATATACATTGTATATATAATATGAAATATCTGTAGTAATTAGGTCACATAGTTATTTATTTGAATTCGCTGTAACTGTAGTCCTAGTTAGTATTGACAAGGTTGATGTCCAATTGTCGAGCATGATTGACAGGCTATGGTCACTAGATGTTCGGTGGTTGCCAGGCAATAACTGTTAGACAATTGAATGTTGACCCATTGTCGACTTAGGTATATAAGAGCGTGAGCTAGGAGAAAGAGTCAGTCATTCAGTCAGTGATTCAGTACTAGTTAAGGTCGGGCCAAATAGTACCGCACCGTATACGATTGTTCAAACATAACCGTATCACGCCCGAGCGCACTAGATTCACCGACACTCGGCCGAGTCCGATTCAAAATTTTTACTTTTTAACGGTGACGGTGCGGTGTCGCCAGACTATCTTCTGTTTTTTTTTGACAATTAGAAGCATATATGTCAAAATGCGATAGTGGAAATGAAAGAATCTGACAGTTTTCGATTCTTTACAATCAAAAGAGTTATAAATATAAAAATTCAGAGTACTAGGATAAGTTCTGGAATGATATATCCACTACTTTGGAGGTTAACAGTGAGTCTTTTGATGAGTCAAAAACGGACGAGCTACGGACAAGTGTGGTGCTCATATGAACGAGCCGTGGCACGGCCAACATTCGCCCGGCTAACGGATTGGAAACGGTGCGGTATTGTGTGTCCCCGACCTGAACTGCGCGCGATATTGTGAGCATACGAGTTTGTGAAGTGAAGATTGGCACTGTAACCTGTTTTAATAAATTTCTTACATTGAAACTTGTGACAAATTGGTATCAGAATTTATGAAGGCCATGGAGAAGAATATAACAGAGTCTTTAGCGAAGCAGTTGCAGTCCATGGAGGAGAAGATGGCCGAATCTACGGAAGGTATGAAGGCCATGGAGAAAAAGAGGGTCGAATCTACGGAAGGTATGAAGGCCATGGAGAAGAGGATGACTGAATCTACAGAAGGCATCTCTACTGAGCTGAAAGTGGCGATGGCTGAGGAAATGCAAGCAGTGAAAGGCGCTGTAGCTGAAGATATGAAAATAGTGAGAGAATCAACAGAGGAAATCGCTATCGCGTTGAAGAATATGATTTTGGAGCAGATCGAAAGTATGACGGGCAAAGTTCAGGAGGTCGAAGTGAAATTAGATGCACAACTTACTGAAGTAAAGCGTCAAGTCAAACATCAAATGAAGCAAGTTGAGCATCAAGTCTTGGAAGTTGAACATTAGTTGGGAGTAAAATTGGACTCTATTGCTACCGAGAAAATGCAGAGCCTCGGTCTCAATAGCGATGGCATCTAAGCTAAGAGTAATTATAGCTAACTTCATCTTGAAACCAATACCGTTTGATGGCAAGACATCCTGGGATGAGTATTTTGCTCAATTCGAGCTGATTTCGAAAAATAATGGCTGGAATATGGAGCAAAGAGCTCGTGTACTGGCTGGAATGCTCCGAGATACAGCATTAGCGGTACTCCCAGGTCTGAATGAACAAGAATGCCTAGATTATGAAAAACTGACGTCTGAATTGAGACTGCGCTTCGGGGAGGAGCACATGAGAAAATTGCTACATAGACAGCTGCGAAATCGTACACAACTACATAAAGAAGATCCAACTACATTTGCATATACTGTGCAGAGTCTGGCCAGGAAAGCTTTTGCAAATTGTCTCAGCTCAACATAGGAATATGTAGCAGTCAGAAAATTTATGGACGGCATCAGCGACGACGAGATTGGGTTAGTTGTCCGGTTAGCGAATCCGAAGACGGTGAGAGAAGCGTTAACAAAGGCCCTGGAAATTGAGGCGGCCACGAAGGCATCAAGACTGGCGAAGAGAGTGTGGTGGCTTGAGCACAATGAGAAAGAGCCTGAGGTGAGAAGGACCACGACTCAAACACGAAGTCGCGAGCAAGCGCGATCTCCTTCTCGATTTGTACCGACTTCACCTTGACCGAGGAGAAGAATTAGATGCTGGCAATGCAGCAAAAAGGATCATATTCGAATAGATTGCCGTACCAAGCATACTGTTCATTATGGCATGGATACGTCATCTGGACGGCAGGAATTACTCAGATTTTGGAGAATGAGATGCTGGCAGTGTGGTCAGGAAAGATATCTTCGAGCAGATTGTCGTACGAGGCACACCGTTGACTGTGATATAAATACATCGTCAGCAAAAACCAAGTTTACCAGACCACAGAAGCAGATGCTGACGGGATCCCCTATTAAGAGCTCCAAGCTTATTGATCTCTAAGTGCGGAGAGCTCGAATCAGTCCAACCGCGAAAGGATTCGTGGAGAATGTACCATATAAAATGGTGCTAGATACTGGAGCAACTATCACCGTTGTGCTTCCAAAAGTTTTTGCAAGAATAAGACAAATTCCAGATGATCGCACCAAAGAACCAGTCAATTTTGTTAAAGACAGCCAATGGAAAGAGAATACCAGTACTTGGCGTAGAGGAGCTTGAATTCACAATTGGCAGACTAAAGAAGAAACGCCAAGTGTTCACGGCCGCCATCATGGATGAATGCATTTTGGGCGTCAAGTTCCTGCGAGACTTTGGTTGTGTCCTGGATTTGAAGGGTGACGAACTGCAGGTTGACAAGGAAGGAGAGATACCTCTCTGTTGTCGACAAATAAGAACGGAAGTGACTGATGTTAATGCTTCAAGAAACCCCAGCCTCGGTGAGATGACTTCAATTGGAGAGCAGAATAACTTCAGTGATAAATTTGGAAATCTGGCTAGAATTAAAGAATTCAAGCAAGGTGGACCCGTATTATTGATGCACAAAGTGCATCAGGCTCAACTGGAAGATTCTGTTCTGAAGATAATCATGTAGTGGGTAAAGACTGGCCAGAAGACTGGTTTCCAGAAAACGTCGGCTATGGATCAAATCACCAAGGCCTATTTGGCACAATGGAATTCTCTGAGAGTCAGAAACGACCTACTATACAGAATATAATATATAATTGATAGTGGAACAACTGCGTGATGGTAATAGCGGTGGACATTTCGGCATCAAGAAGACAATTGATAAAGTTCGTGAACGTTTCTACTGGATTGGCTACCGAGAAGATGTGGAAAAATATTGCAAGACTTGTGAACGCTGTAACTCGAGGAAAAGGCCCATCACTCGGCAGCGCGCTAAAAAGCAGCAGTACAACGTAGGCTCTCCGTTCGAGAGGATTGCCGTGAACATACTTGGACCTTTGCCTATTACTGCACGGTAGAACATACAAGCTGCCAGCGAAAGAATGAAGGCCCGATATGATCTGTGAGCCAACGGTCCTTGGTTCTAGCAAGGCGAAATTGGTGTGGTTCTACAGCCCCAGAAACAGAAGAGGAAAGTATGTCAATTAAAGAAAGACCGGGAGGGACCAGACGAGTTCTTAGAGTATTTGAACGACGTTGTATTCCGGACACATGGGATATATGATTTAGACTATTTTGTAGGGCTGAAGTTACTCCTAAAAAAGTAGGTTCTTGACAGTGTACCTCTGTAAGCACGATTTTTTTTATGAGACAGATGAACGGTTATGATTGCGGCATGCAACTCGTGAAATACCATTGAATTTCAGTGATATATGCAGTACTTTAGAAGAAGAATGCTATTAGAAATTACATAAGCAAAGTTATTTATGTGATAAGTCCTACTGACACTCAATCTATGTAGCTTTTATTTGTCAATGTTATTCATTATTCTCTATTCCAGTAATTCTCAACCTTTTTACTTACTTGTACAAAGTGCGTGCGTAAATGCGTAATTCGCAAATCTCAAAACCCGTCAAACGTATAATGCTGAAATTCTATATTTAAGGCTGTTGTCGTGGTACATCATTGTCAAAAAGTGAAGTCTAGCGTATCTACAAAAAGCGCCTTGCAAACTGATTTATAGATGCTTGTAATTCTTGTCAGAACTTGTTCATAGCACAGATAGTTCAGTATATAGATTTTTATGATAATATTGATGAGTAAAGACTAAGAAATCTAGAATAAATTTAGTGGATGTCTGAATTTTTTGTTGGGGAGTGTATCTCGTACACGTACAAATAGTAAACATTCAGGGGTACTGGCCGAAGAAATAACTTGGCAACATTGTGATTAGCTGTCATCACAATACAGAAAAATGTCGGAAAGATTGCAGTATAAAGGCAAATTTATAAAACAAAAAGTTTTAGATGAACGTTTGAAACTCTTACATTCTATAAATGAGGGTCGTGTAGAAAAAATAAAGAAGCATTATACGATGTGCAAGTATTGAAATCACTAACATCATCCTATCTTGATAATAATAATATTTTTAAAAGTTGTAAAGTCTTTTGGTGACTCGATTAACCACGTAATCGAGTTGCAAAGGATAAATGCTATATTATATATTACTTTTATTAAAACCTCTTAAAAGTATTTTAAAAGATGGTATTTTATGAAAAATGGCCAAAGAAGGTTTAACCTACGAAACATTAAGAAAAAATTGCGATGATGAAGGCGAGGAAGGACTTGTCCAAATTTTGACACAGTTAAAAAATGGCAAGCCACAAGTCACAAAAAATAAGCGTATTATCAAGATGATTGTTTCTTTTTTTGAGCTAAAAAATAAATGCGATTAAGTGCAATTTTATATATAAATTCATGCCATAGTATTTTTATCTATTATAATTAATATTTATATATTTGAGTTAATAATACTTCATTTTTATGTGCTGTGTTTCTTTAAATTTTCATGTTACCAATTATATAAAAAAAAATTTCTATCAAATAATATTGTTCAACTGAAACCATTATCAACTATTTATTTCAATCTCTTTCCCTTTGAATTTGTAGTTCGAATAGTACAATGCGATGTATAGAGTGGCGTACAGTGTTGCCAAGCATTTCTGTTCAACATGTCGCCACGTATTTTATATATAAAATGTTCAACTTTGCGTTCTCATATCTAAATAATGAGATGGTCAATATTTTTTTCTTTATTTCCAAGTACGCAGAACACATACACCAATTCATAGTTAGTTTTTTGGAAGAATCTGACTGTTAGTTTATTCATTCAAAATTAAAACTGATATAATTACCGCCTAAAATGAATACTCTCCATCGCTCTCCATGTTAAAATTTTTAATTTTAATTGCGTTTATCTCAAGTTTGAGATGGTCAATCGACTTCAAATTTCAAGGATAATTGTATAATAATATTGTTAATAAGTATACAAAAATTTGGGATATTCTGATACTATGGCTCTAGCACGACAACTACCTTAAGACTAGTATTGGGTCTTGATAAATGTACATCGCATTATGGTTGCAATCGTCTGTACCGAAATTGCACTTTACTTGGAACCGTTTTTTGAATTTTCCGCAGAATCAAGAATAATTACTCGTTGAATACTGAAATTGAGTATTTGAGATTTCTTTAGCTTTCAAATGGTTATTTTTTATTTTTGTATCAATCGGATGAGCCAAAAGTGCACATTATACAGAGTGATCAAAAATGATTGTCCGTGCCGCTTTGTTCTGATTTTTTCTTTGCCGCCTGCTTGAGATAGTGACCTCCAAGTGACAGATGACAGTTCCTCTGAAAACACTATTCTAACCTAATAATTTGGTAGAATAATAATAAATTCTCAATAATCAGTCAATAATACAGCTATTTACTTACTTTTTTTGTTTATTGAATCAGATTATAGATGAATCCGTCATAAAATAGGCAAAATATACGCCTTTGTGTTCTTGAAATGTTGGTAATGTAGTTTTCAAAATAATTAAATTTATACTAACTTTATTCCATGAAGATAGTTTTGATCATAATGCGAAATTTTGCCTGTCACCTGTCAGACAATCATTATTGATCACTCTGTATAACAGACTTTTAGAATTTTTCACATAAACTCGAACAAATCAGTCGTGAAATCTCGTATTGAGCACTTCTATAACATCATTATGATTGCAATCGTCTGAACCGAAAGTACACTTCAATCGAAACATTATTTGAATTTTCCGCATAAATCCAGAACGATCAAGTGTAGAATGTAGAATATTAAAATTTAGTATTTAAACTCTGAAAAATTTCAAAATTTTGTAGCACACTAACAATAAAATAAGTAAAACTCTACTTACGTCCAATACACTGGATAAAATAGCTTATGATTAGAGTTTTCAATGAAATATAAAATAATATGTACTACAAAAATAGCAAAATGTTTATTGAATGTTTAATCACAAAATCATTATACGAATACATTTAATGTGAAAGAGCTTGATGATTTTTGATGATTTCGTTTAATTTGATCGTAAAAATGATTATTATTGCTAAAATTTGACAGCATACAGAAGTGCCGCAGCACAGTGGTAGAGAGCCTCTGCTCTATTCTATATATCCCGAATAAACTCCATATGTGTGTATGTGAAGCAATGTGTGTGTGCGTCCATTTTATTTTCTAATTCCAATCAATGAAAAGTAGATAACGTGAATTTGATGAAATATAGTATGAAAATCACCTCTTTGAGATGATAACAATAAAAATAGGTGGAATTTATAGGTCATACGTTACAACTTATTCTATAGTAGAAATTCCTTGATTGAAAAATGGATATGAACAAACTAAAAATTTCGGACCAATGAGTTGATAATTACTACTTCTATTATAGTTCCCAACTTGGAGATTGGGATATAGTTTTTCGCGATGTTCGAAATATAGCTCAAAATGTAAATACATCTATTCAAATTTATCTCATGCATGATGTTACTATTAGCTGATCTTACAACTGTTTATTCAAAAAATTTTAATTACGTCCATCAACAAATTTTGTTAGAAGTCTCTTAAACCATATCCCAAATATAATTTATCACTTTTGTAGTTACTGCATAAGATATTTTGTTCCTTTCTTTCAATTTGTAATGTGACAAGTAATACTTAAAATGTTATTGTTTCACACACTACTGTTATTTTCACGAATTTCCATGATATCCCTTCTAATTTATGATCGTTACTTTCAGAACAATATAAGTATCTTTAAATTTAGCTGCATAGACTTAGTCCAACCTGTATTATCGATAGTTTGTATCGTGAAAATGTGTATTGATATTCTTAATTAAGATTGGAATGACAATAGTTTTCAAATCGGTGCATTATTTTATATCTGGAAAATGTCAATAAATCCAAAATTTATTGGTCATATACGGAATATCATATCTCCTATTGTTCAATAAGCTGTTGGAGCATGTAACAATTAAGCTTTGTTCCGTTAGCTATATTTTTCTGTGAATTAATATGGGTAGCATTGTGCACATCTCCTGTCGTTGATATTTTTACCAAATGTGATTTGTACTTCCTTGCTATATAAGCTCAATGATTGTTGAAGTATGAAATTTGTGAAGCCATGGAAATACTCTTGTAGGCAACATGTAAGTAAACATGCATAATGCGCAGACAATTTTTTTATTTGGTGGACTTTGTCTAGAAATACTTTTTTCACAGGTCATAATGCTGAGGTTTAGAAGTTCATACACTTTTACACTTGTTTCATGAATGAATATAATCACAAGAATAAAATTCAGAAGTACATATTCTAATTTCAATCACTTTCACTGTCAAGATTATGAAATGACATTATCAAACTATTACATGAATTCAAAAGTGCAGTATTTGCATGACCAAAATAGTTGGTATGATATGCCCTTCGGCAGAAAGTAACTATTTATTGTAATTGGTTCAATAAAACAGATAATCAAAGACACTTATTTCGTTGAAACGTTCTGTATTAAGAATAAATTATTGAGACTCTGACAAATGAACGATATTTATTATACAGTGATACAAGTGAGTGCTAAATTGACACTAATCTTACAATAAGCGTTTGATGTAAAGCTTTCCTAATGATTCAGACATCCATTAGTGTTATACCCCGCACCCAAATTTCATCTATCGGCAATAACCCATCACAAAATGCCGAAGATCATTAGTACCACCCTAAATTACTCAAAACTACCTTCCAAGTTCAATTAAGTATTACAAATTTGTACTCCTCCCTAATATCAATCAGACTCTTATGTCATTAACAAAAACAAACCTGAAGGCACTATATCACAAATTGATGATCGTACGAGGAATAGAACATGATTTTGATACCAACAAACTTCAGAAATGAACAGATTGTAGAAGAAGATGTTATCAAAAGTTTCTTCCGGACGGTAATGTGATTATAATTACAAAGTCTGATAATCTCAAATTCTAGACTGGGACGCCCACAAAAATCAAAAATCCGAAGACTTGTTGGGCTTGATGATGTCTTAAGGGCATAAACTTTATAATAAATTGACAAAGAGATTTCTGTTTTAACAACTGATTCTCCGAGGTAATGTGATTTTTGGATTCCCTCTTATGTGCAAGAGAGAGGGTAGATATTAACATTATCCCTGTAATTGTAAATGCATGTAAGTATGCCTAGAACGAAATTAGCCTGCTCTGTCTATCCTCTTCTGAAACAGCACTATAATTCTTTACGTTCTGTTCTCTGCTAAAAATTTCAGGCAGATCAAAAATAGTCGTTTGATTATTATTTAATTAAGTTTTTTATACTTTAATTAATTCACCATCAAGGCACATGAATATTGGGTATGATAGAGTAGAGCTTTAAATATTATAGATATATTTGTGAACAGGATTGTATCATTCTAAGGCTTACATGATTGAATAGAATCGAACTATTAATTTCAAATACCAGAGTAGATTTTAGAATTGGCTAATCTGAAGTTAGATATGAGAGAAAATCACATAGAAAATTGCAGAAAATTTGAAACTGAAAACCAATAACAAATACTCTTATATCAATATCAGACTATCTTCGAAAGTATGCTGAAGTGGTTAAAATACAATATAATACTTCCTATGCTCAAGGAGACTTGTATTATTAACCTAGTGTCAAGATTATGTCTCTACTTATTGTGATTTGGATGAGTTGATTTTTTCTATTCTTCTTTCTGTTATGTGTATAATCTTGTATTTTGCTATGATCAAAAGGCTTCATATAAATTGGTATTGGTACGAATCAAAGAGCAACAGAGGAAATACTGACACAATGAAGTTCTTCTGAACCGTGCTCTGTATATATTTACTATTTATCCTGAACTAGTTGTCACTCGTGATTTTGCTCGCCAATAAATATGATTTTTAAAATCAAGGAAATAGAATGTAGTTTACTGAAGCACTTGCAAAAACAGGAGGCACTATCCGCGGTAGCCTCGTGCTTCCGATATTTTTCGTTGTTTTATTTTATTTTATGGTTAATCAATCCTACAGCTCCCAAGCCAACTATTAGCTTTTCGGGATCAATGAAAACAGTAAAACTGTAAGCTCAAATTGCGATAACTCTTGGAGATCAATGAGAAAATAATCAATAATTGACTGCAGCCACCAGATCACAAGCTCAAGGAAAACGTAAACAATATAATTAATTGCAACATTAGGAAAAACCACGAGCTTTTCTAGAGATATTCACAATTATTCCATTCTAGGGTTATCTGATTCAATTGACTTTCTCATAAAGATATAAAAATAGTTGCAAATTTCTCACACAGAAGTATTGGTATATCCAGATTCACCTCTTGGAGATAGAGCTTCAAAGAACTCATTCTTCGTGGTTTTTATGACAATTTAGGTCAGTACAGGGTCAACCGTTACTCATTTTCTTAAATCTATAGTTTTGGACGTACTTGCACCCAATTTTCAAGGATTTTCTTTTAAATAACTTTGATAAAAATCAAACTATTTTCTTAGGGTACAGCACATGACCACCCGTCAGTCAATTAGAAAACAATAAAGACTAAAAGGATAATAAGGGTTTGTACGTGCATAAGTTATGTATAGAATAGTCACAACTTGAAACTGGTACTAAATGAAAGCTGCTGTTTCGTGGATTTGCCCAAACTGCTTGATTTCAAGCTCAGTGATTGTGAGAGATAGTGATTTGTGAAATCTCTGAACTAGCAAACACTCATGAGCTGCAAAAAATGCACTTTGATCATCAAGATGATTCTTTAATTTTTTGCTATTGACTATTTAGATGAGATAATTCAGAACTGCATGAAGATAAGAAAATTAGCTATGAATTTTTTGAACTACTTATCAAGATATGATATTTCATACTACAACGCGAGTCCTACTTTGATAGTACATATTATGACAGAAATTTTCACGCAAGCACCAACAACAACTCCCAAGGTTGCAACTCAATCAGATGAACGATGCGCGAGTGGACAATCATCCATTGCGACTCGCGCGATAATTATTGTACGTTAATATTATTGAATCAGAGACTTTCATGCAAGTATCAACAACAAAGAGTAAAGCTCACAAGCACTAAAATTTTTTTCAATAATGTTATTACAAAACAGTATTTTTTCAACAGAATCACAATAAGCAAGAATATCAGCTTCGCATTCTTCATCACTTGTGCTTTTGGTACTCGAATCAACTATCATTAAATTGTCATGTGCTCTGTCACAATAATTTTCATATATTGAACTTATATAATTTATTGAACTTATATCCATTGAGACTTCTGTATTGGCAGCCCTTTTTGGATTAAAACTACAGTTTTTAATATTTTTTGATCTTGAAGCCATAAATGAAGTATTCTGTAGCCTACGCTTGATGAAACATTAGTGTCTTGTCAAAACTGTTTCGTCATTAAATTTTGGCTTCCAATGAGGAGAAGAAAATTGGCTAGGTATGAAATTAGGACTCAGCTTCTCTTCTCCCTTTTTATTCTCAATGAAATGTGCCCTGCAAATTAGATATCTTGATGTAGGATTCCAACTGTATGTATATTCACTGAACAATAAAAAAATATATCTTATTTTATTAATTTAATATCAAAATTCGAGTTGAAATACCATAAAAATTATTGAATTTCATTATTCTCATATTTACTTTATACTGGAATTATATTTACATATTGCGTTCGCACAAATTTTTTGAAACATCTTTATAAATGTACAATAAAGATTGTGATACTTACTTTAGCTTTCTTACGACGGAAATCCACTTTTCTCATTGAATAAACTCATGCTTATATATATTTTGGTAAACAATAAAAGCTAGCATCACTATTTCTCGATGTATTATTACAAATGATAATATAGCATTCACGAATTGTCATTTCTGACTTTTGGTTTTATATCAGTACATGTGCACTAAAAATGCCAACTTTCGCCGCTAAGCGCGCACGGTCGTTCAGTGTTTCCTTTCCAAGCAGCTGCACATAGCGAATACGTTTTAGATACTATGTCAGGAGCCTCTACGCTAGAACCAACATGAATTTTATAAAATTTCAAGTCAACCGGATCAACTATGTGCAAACAAACAAATACGGCTCATGCGACTCTTTTTTACATACTTGTACTAAGTACAAGGAAGTATTGTGAAACCGACAAAATTCACCCATCAAGATTTTGATAGAAATATCTGTTTTGAGCATCCTTGAATCCATTTTGACTATTCTCGGCTTGATGTCGGTACATTAGTGCGTGCGTTCATTCGTAACTCGCAAATCTCGAAACTGGCTGAACGTATAATGTTGAAATTTTGTACTTAACACTGGTATAGGGTCTTGTTGTACACCTCGCAATATCATTCCAATCTACCGAAAGTGCACTATAACTTGAAACTTTTCTCTAATTTTTCAAACAAATCCAGAATAATCAACCGTAGATGATGAAATTCAGTAATTCAGTATTTGAACTTGATGTTGTATCAGAATGGTTATCTGCTGCTTTTGTATAAATCGGCCAAGCCCAAAGTGCACTTTACTCCAAACTTTTTTCAAATTTTTTGCATAAATCCAGAATGATCAGCCTAGCATATTGTAATTTAGTGGTTGAACATGTTGTAGAATCAAAATAGTTATCCACTATTTTTGTATCAATCGGATGAGCCGGAAGTGCAGCTTATAACAGACATTCAGAATTTGTCGTATAAGACAATCAGTTTATTTGAAATGATAAGGTAGGCAATGATAATCTGTTGTCAATTTTTTTATTCTGTTTGACATTGTACATGTCAAAATATTATTAAAATTATATAATTATATTCTGAAATGACAGAAAACTCTATTGAATAAATTTGTGTATAAAATCAAATGATGTACAAGTAAGTCACGTGATGTTCACGGCAGATTTTTTTTTTCGGTTAATGGTTCTATGTCAGAAGTTTCAGGTAAATATCAGCAACAACTGTAGCAAAATTCAACATGATCGATTCCGGTGTCCTGGATATAAACCTAGACAAACAAACAGACAGACAGGCAGAGAGAAAAAAATTTGAAAAAAGGGGAGTTTTAGGATTTGATATCCTACAAATAACCATATGAGATTGAGAATAAGTATTTGTTGCATTTACTCTATATTCCTTGGCTGGATTCATAGTAATATTGGTAATAGGCAGTTGAGGGCCGTAAAAGAGTCTTGCATAGAACACGTGTGTGAAGAAACATTGAGAAGTAAGGGTAGCTGTAGGAGAGATACTCTTTTTATGAGCAAGGATGAAAATGAAAATCACAAGAAATGATAAATTAATTTTTCTCTATCTTCAATCCAGAACCACTGTAAGAATTCAATTGCAATTTACATCTTGAATGAACTCTTCACTCTTTACTTCTCTGACCTATATATAGGGAAAGTATTTCAATCGTGATTTTTTGGCAGCTCGAGATTTTAGTGGATTTTCTCGCTTTAGGTCCTACTGAACCCAAGAGGTCTGTCGGTCTATTGGTCGGTCTATCTAGAAGCACGATAATTTCAGAACGCGTATGAATTTTCGACCGAAATTTCACATTCAAATTTTTTTATCAATAACTTAGGTTCAAGTTCGTAGATGAGCTTTTTCAACAAGTAGTACAAAGACTTTATTGTTGGAACTTTTTGTTTTTTTGTGTTTATTTTATAAACGGTAGTATTTATCATAATATATTGAATAACCACAATTGATCCATGAATATTTTGGAGCACCTTTCACCTGAAACATTTTTTTAAATTGTCAGCGGTTTATTTGTTATTATTAAAATTCGAGTTATTATAAAATTCGTTATATTTTTCTGAAGCAAAGAAATAATAAGAATCATGATGTGAAATTAGAATTATTATAACTCATATTTGGACATCACATGGATACAGGCAAGTAATTTGGCTCTATCTTGTTTGGTATCAAATTTAAGCTTTTGTGAGGATAGTTCTAGTAATAGTATCAAAGAGGATATTTGAAAGAATTCGAATAATGTCTAGTATAATTAGCTCAGTAAATATCAAAAATGAATAATCAGTGGAATCCACGTTATCATCTAGAAATTGAACATCCGGCGATCGAATTTCAAAACTGAAAGTTCCGATAAATTGAAGACTCAGAAAATCTAGAAAAAGACTCTTTATTTTCAAAAGTATTTATTTTATGTAAGCACTAAAATATAACCGTCATCTGCCACATTGAAAATAACAGCTGTCATTTTGACAAAGACAGCTGTCACTTTAACAATGATAGCTGTTACTTTGTAACATGCAATTAATTGATGCTATACTCTAAACTGAAACAGCGATGGAACTGGCCATGAAATTTATGGTCGGAGAAGTACTGTGTGTGGCCACAGCAGATTTTTTAACAAAGAGCAATATATTATTTATAGTTACAATCGTTCGTTATGATAGATACTTGATGCGTAGCTACCAGAGAGATACAATTCTTGTCATGAGGAGATAAATATGATTTCACTTTAAATTGCGAAAGGAATCATGCAATTTTCTGCCTGAGTTCATAGAAATAATTTATTTTTCTACTCCTCATTACATAATACGCAACCAAAAATACATTAAAATTAAATATGTTAACTACAAAATGAATAGTCATCCATTAATGCAATGTTTGAGTTGTTCGGCAATTATATTTTTTTCTAGATACTATTGTTTTTCTGGAGCTTCAAATATGTAATTTTTAAACAAATGAAAGTTATTATGAATAATGCAGTACTCATATCGATGAAGTTGAGATAAACTCTGAAGTAATATACTTATAATTATCTACCTATCAGAGCGTGACGAATTCTCAAAAACCTGCACATTTATATATTAAATTGACCACTTGCTTCTTTTATAGTCTGAATGATGGATTATCATAATCTTTAATTACTTATTAAATTGATAATAACATATCCAACTGTCAGCAAAGAGAGTACATTTCTTGATTTTTTATTTCATAAATGACAGCCAACACGTTGCAGGATGCAAATTTATGTGTAAATCATCAGAAATAAAATTCACATGAAAAAGTTGTTGGATGTGCAGCAAAACAAATAAATAAAATTTTTGAGAATTTATAAGGATGATTAAGCAAATTTCGAGATTTTTGTCAACTACTCAAGTGACAAGTCAAATGCTATTATTAAACACTTAGCTTCAAAATTCCTTCATTATTGCTCAAGAAGAGACGAGACAGGGTTGACCAAGATATATATTTAATCTTGAAAGATGCAACCTGTTTCTATTATTCGCATACAAATTGAAATAATCAACGATATCATTATTCTTGGGAAAAAATTGAGATATACATCGAATATTAGATTAAGCGCTTTTTTGAGAGATGAGAATAAAAAATAGATCATTTTCTTATTGTTTCAACAATAAATAATGATTATAAATAGATAATGTAGAACAGATGAGAGTAAAATCAGCTTATGTAGCAAATCATACTGTACATATTATTTTCTTAGAAAGCGAATGAATCATTTTTGTCGTACTCCTTCCATCGAAGAATAGTATATTCTAGAATGAGTATTGGAATGGCCTATATTCTGAACGAGCGAAAAGTTTGTAATCCGAGCCAAAGACGAGGATTACGGTTCGCGAATGGGGAATACGCCATTCCAAACATGTTGTAGACTATACTTTCTCTAACAAGGTCGTCAAAATGATTCTAACAGCATACAGAATCATTCTAAACGGCATACGGAATCATTCTGAACGATTTTTTGGAATGTCATTCGTTCCAACATAATTTTTGGTTATGGAATATGCAAATTCCAAAACAGTGTTGGAGAATAGTATATTCTACAATAAGTATTGGAATGCCCTTTATTCTGAACGAGCGAAAAGTTTGTAAACCGAGCCGAAGGCGAGGATTACGGTTCGCGAGTGTGGAATACGCCATTCCAAACATGTTGTAGACTATACTTTCTCTTACAAGGTTTTGGAAAATCACCAATATTTCAGAGGAAACTTAAAAAATTATTAAATGTCAAACGTCAAATCCAGATATGAATACTTGAATTGTTAGGAAGTAACCATGGTAGTAGAGCCAAACTAACAGCTTCTGATTCGTCGAAATGATTCAAAAGACTTACAGAATCATTCTGAACGGTATATGGAATCATTCTAAACGATTTTTTGGAATGTCATTCGTTCCAACTTAATTTTTAGTTATGGAATATGCAAATTCCAAAACAGTGTTAAAGAAACTAATTTCTACATAAGTACGAGAAGAAACTAGTCTTCAAAAATTTTATCTGAGTCTTAAAAATCATCACATTCTAATAATCTACCTCTGAAATAATTAAATTGCGTATGTTAAGTTGAGATTTTGGTATAATTTTATGATAGCCAATAAGATTGAGCGTTTTCAAGAGAATTAGCACGATTAAAGACTAATTTATCCACTATGCTAGTTCAAAAACATACTAAAACATACAAAAACATACTAATTTTGATGCTTTCATTCTTTTCCAAGTGCTTCTTTCTTCTTCATTTGGCCTATCAACGATGTAGGATAGATTTTGATTTATTAACATGTGAAAAACATGTTGCGGATGCTGAGCTCTTTTTTTCACATATTCAGGAATAGAATGGTTTCTAGCTCTTTAGCCAGACAATCTTTATTATTATATTTGCGACTTCTAAGAATCAATAATACACGGAGATAATTCTAATTTACTACTTTTTGTAGGATTTCTAAGCAAATAATCGAGCAAATAGTTATATCAAAATGTTTGTTACTTCAATCTAGTTAGTAAAATATGAGACCCTGTAATATTTTCACGACGGCTAACATCCGTGGTGCTCTGCATCAATCGAAACGCTTGATCAATAATAATAGACTTATCAGCCTTGGCGCATAATATTGTATTCTACAATACTGTTAATAATCCAGCATTACAAGTAATACTTCAACAAATTATATTTTGGTCACTCCTGTAGGTATATTCTGTCGATTATTCCATCCCTGCTTGTCATTCAATTTGATTGAATCATATATAAGAGATCATACCTCCCTGATAACAATGATTGAGTTAATTTTCCATTATAATTGTCATCAACATTTCGAACGTATGAATCAAGATGCATTTAAATCGTAGGTGGTCTTTTAGACCAGTGGCAATAGTTTAAACCTTTTGGGACCTATATTCTACTATAATTATTGTTTTCATCAAGCAGTAAATTGTCATACATTTGCCTATTATCGCGTCCATCGATTTATAAATTATAGTTATTTTGATCAAATAAACTATAATTGGGAACTTAACTGGCGCCATAAAAAACAAAAAACTGTGTTTCATGGTTTGACAGCTTGTCTCAGATTCAAATTAGGATATTTTTTGTTTCTCTCCAACGTACACCAAACATATTATTTCTTCTTGGAATTTATTCCTGCAGTCTACTCACACTACCTAAGGCATGAACATTTGTCGAATAATCATATCTGTAATTTGAAATTTGCTCTGCTGATGAGGTGGATATCATCAACATATCTACTAAGTATGTATCTTTGTAGATTATAGATAATGTTTGATGATTATTTAAAGAAAAGAGCTTAGAGGTTGCATTGTCTTTATTGGAATTCAGAATTATCTGCTGTTTCTAATAATATAAACCACTAATAGTTATCTAAGTCAAGTCCGTGCGGATTTGCTGAGTATTAATTATTGATATAAAAAGTAATCGCATTTTGCTTGATGAAATTTAATTTTGCCAATCAATAATTTTAGAAAATTTGACGTAGATATCATGTGACTTACTTGTACATCATTTCATAAATTAATATACAAAAATTTATTCAAATGGTGGAAAGATGTACTTATTCGTTATGAATCATAAACTTTATGTTAATTGCCTTACAACCAATAAGTATTTTTGAACTGATTTGTGCGATATTTACATAAATTGAAATTTATGAAAAACAGAATGATTTATTGTCAATCAAAAAACATTTGCAGTTATGAGAACATGCACTCTATGTAAAATTTAATTTCAAGAGATGTTAAAATTTTGAAAAACTGTTCAGTAAACCGCACTGTCGGTTCAGCCAATCGCAATCATAAAGCGAAGTGTACTAGGTACTATAGAAGTGTTTAATACGAAATTTAAATATTATACGGCTAATTGTTTTGAATTTATGCGGAAAATTCAAAAAGACTGTTATATAAAGTGCACTCCCGGCTCAGTCAATTTGTACAAATTAGAAGATAACCATAAAGATGCTACAGCAATTTCAAATACTGAATTCCAATATCCTACGGCCAACCATTTTGGATTTATGCAGAAATTTGAAAAAAGTTTCAAGTAAAATGTACTTCCGGTACAGACGATTGCAACTATAATGCGAGATACACAAGACCCTAGCCCAGTCTCAAATACAAAATTTCAACATTATATGTTCAACGAGTTTCGAAATTTGCGAGTTACGAACGCACATACATGCATACATTCTTAAGTACCAACATCAAGCCGAAAATAGTCAAAATGGACCCAGGGATGCTCAAATAGTTATTTTTGTATTAAGTGTGCGAAGTGAATGTTTTTCTTTTGTTGCGCGTGAGAATGTCAATTTTAACCGAGACCGTAAGGTCGAGGTAACAAATTCATTCGAAAGCGCAATAAAAAATACAATCACTTCGCGCACAAAATACAAACAATATTTTTTCGCCAACTGTCAAAAAATAATAGATCAACAATAAATATTGTTTTATTCAGTAAAATGTACGAAAAAAGTACAGAATAAAATCAATTTGCAGTCACCTGGGTATTGTAACCAAAAGAATGCGCTATTGTTGTTTGATAAATAAAGAATTGTAAACAATTAATTTTTATACTCAAGAATAAGTAGTTTTGTGTACAAATTCATATTTCTTTTTTGTTAAATACCTGTTTGTTTCTATGCTTGTAACATTACTAAAGTGAATTATATTAGATTAGGTGTGCAAAAATAGAATTTTCTTTGTCACTGGTGGAAAAATATGTCTCATTTTTGCACTAGTGAAAAAATATGTTTCATTTTTTAACTAGTGAAAAAATCACGAACTTTGCGTATCCATAACAATACAAAAATATCATGTTTTTTTGACAGTTGGCGGTAAATGGATATTTTCATATATAATATCATAAGTGGTTGAATTTTACCGGAAAAATTTTTAGATTGTCACGAGAGCTTGTTGCTTAGCAATTTATTGAGTGATATTGACAGAAAAATCACGAGCTGTCAAGCGAGTGATTTTTGATCAATATCACGAAATAAATTGGTAGCAAGCTCTCGTAACAATCTAAAAATTTTGCCAGGTTAAATTTAATCACGAATGGTATTCGGAAGATTATTTTTTCCATCCAAATTCATCAATATATTCCAGAGACTCGACTCTGAATCTGCTCATTTTCACATTCAATCTGTCTGTCAGTTTGACAGAAGCTGAATCAACGCGGCTGAATATTCTTTGTTTCGTATATATAACCAACAGACAAAATTTCCAAAAAATTTCCACTTGAAAACCGTGTTGGTTGTACCACGTGACGTCGAATGGTGCAATTCTATTGGTCGAAATTTGGATGGTAAAAATAATCATCAGAATCTTGAAATATGAACTTTGTCGACGTCACGATACTTATTTTTATTTTGTACACGTGAGTAAAAAGCAAATAGATAGCTTTTTAATTCCCATTTGAAGATAATGTTCTTTTCGAATTTGAATGGTAGGAAGTACCTACTTCGTATCCAAACTATCGATATACAATAGTATGCTAGTAAAATAGATAACATTATCATGAACAGAAGTATCCCTTTGTCCTTGGAGTGAAAAACTCTAGCATGTCTTTGAATTCCAGAATAAGCTCCATATAGTAAGAAATATTTGAATGATCAGGGATAATTATCATTTTGAGAAACTCATTATAGTTGTTATCGACCCATATGATACTATCATGATAAATTAACATACGAGAAAAGCTATTATTCATGTCTGTAAAAATACTATCATTTATGACGTAGTCTCAACAATAACGACAATAAGAAATAGACATATAGTTTTTTGAGTGATATTCATCACTTTAATCTTCTATATTCATAACAATTTTAATAGAACGGATATTTCATATCGTTTAAGACAACATCCTAAACTGCAGACATATGGTCAGCATATGCACTATTGTGATTCCTACATTATAAATTTGAATTTAAACAGTTTCATTCGTGATGCGCTATAAGATGACTTCAGTACTTGTACTTATATTCCTTGACAATATTCTAAATCAGAAAGTTCTTATTTATTAATGACCTGAAGTTTTTCGTTTGGAACATTATAGGCATATTTTGAATACAAAGGCTATTTAAATGAAATTTTCATAGCCTTATTTATAATAGACAACTTTTTATGCTCGATACATATGCAAAATTTCTCCTCCTCCTACCAAAAGAGTATTATTCGAATGAGCATACTTTTGTGAATTGAATAATTAGATGTAATCGGTGTAGTTGGCAGAGAGGTATGCCATCTACGTATCTCTTAAGTTTTTGATCTGAAAAAGAATTCCTCCCACAAGTAAAAATCTTGAATGCATTAATAGAAGAAGAGATCAATGTCTTCATATGCTCTAGTTTTAAATAAATGCATTGAATTTACGAAGCCCTCAGCGTGCGAGTCACATCTGCACTTGACCGATTTCTTATATTATAAATATATAAATATACAGATTTTCAGCTGGTTAAGTCGTTGAATTTTTGTTTCATTTAAATCATTGATAATTCGATTATACTTTCTAGAATGAAGGGGAAAGATAGTGATAATTTTTTTCCTCTCCGTAGACTATAACTAATAAAGATATATGTCCATATAAAAGTATGAATAATAATAAGTAATTCAAGACTATGCATGACAATAGATCTCTTCTCGCTTTAATACAATTATTAATTGTCCCCTTTTCGAACTAATTCAAAAATTAAATTATTGGTTGCTCCCCTAGAATTAACAGAAAAAAATGCTTTGTTTTTTTTATACGAATTCGATTCGAGTTTTTTTTGTCGGAGAAAAAGGGGTCGTAGATGTTACACCTAATTTCTCACGCATAAAAAACTTTTGGGATATGTACCGGATAGGTTCAAGATCTTATTAGACTGACTACCATATCTGTCCGGCTGATCAAGAAAAACTAAGGCTAACGATTATCGTGATTCACTTATATTGATCACATCTGAAGGTATGATAGTATATCAGTCGATAAGCGTATAAAAGAAGTAGTTTTTCAGGAGAACGAAGTTTGGAATACTAGCAGAAAGCAAGTGTTTCATACATATTTTCAAAATATATCTAAAAGTGATCTACTTCCGATGATTTAGAGTAATAACTCATTAGGAAGAACATGACGGATTATTCTTATCATATCTTATTCGAATGACATAAATCTTAAAGTTTCTTGTTAGAATATAAGTTGTGATATAAAAAAAATAATTGAAAATTGAAGAGTGAATAAGAATAAAAAATTGAATCAATCAATAATTTCGTGTTCGCAACTTTGCGTTGGTAAATCAGAGCATGGACATCAAATTGGAAAATGTATTTTATCCTATAGCCATTATTGAAACAGCATTCAACAAGTTGAAATTTGTTGGATACTGTTCAATTTTTACTTTTTTGTACAAAGTAACAAGTAAGTATTGTTAAACAGAAAAAATTCACCTATCGAGATTTTGATTGAAATATCCGTTTTGAGCATCCCTGAATCCATTTTGACTATTTTTGGCTTGATGTCGGTACGTATGTTCGTGCATTCGTGCGTTCGTGCGTGCGTGCGGACGTAGCTCGCAAATCTCAAAATTGGTTGAACGTATAAAGTTGAAATTCTTTATTTAAGACTGGTATAAAGTCTAGTTGTGCACCTCGCATTATGGATCTAATCGTCTGTATCGGAAGTGCACTTTACTTGAAACTTTTTTCGAATTTCTCTAATAAATCCAGAATGATCAACCGTAGGATGTTGAAAATCAGTATTTGAACTTGATGTTGTATCAGAATGGGTATCTGCTATTTTTGTAAGAATCGGTCAGACCAGAAATGCACTTTGTTGGAAACTTTTTTCGAATCTTTCGCATAAATATAGAATTATCAACCATAGCATATTGAAATTTTGTATAAAGAACTTCTATAACATCTTATTGTACATCTTGCATTATGATTACGATCGACTCAGCCGGAAGTGCACTTTACTTGAGACTTTTTTTTAATTTTTCGCATAACGCCATAATGTTCAGCCGTAGGATACTGGAATTTAGCATTTGAAATTGCTGTAGCATTCTAATGGTCATTTTCTATTTTTGTAACAATCGGCTGGCCGAGAGTGCACTTTATATGACAGACTTTTTAAATTTCCCGCATAAATTTTAAACAATCAGTCGTAGAATATTCAAATTTTGTATTAGGCACTTTTATAATATCTAGTTGTACACCCTGCATTTCAATTGCCATCGACTGAACCAGAAGAGCGCTTACTTCGAAACATTTTTTGAATTTTCCGCATAAATCCAGAACGATTGAACGTAGATTGTTGAAATTCAGTATTTAGGACGATTATAACGTCTAGATGCTCATATTCTATTCTTATTGAGATCCACTGAGCCGGAAGGGCACTTTACTTGACAGTCTTTTGGAATTTTTTGCATAAATTCGAAACGATCAGGTGTAGAATATTGAAATCTAGTATTTCAGTCTGCTGTAGCATCTGAATGATTGCTTATTATTTTCATAACAATAGACTGAGCCGGAAGTGGCCTTCAGAAGAAATTTATTTCTAAATTTGCGCATAAATTCAGATCTGTTGGTAGTCGTAGAATTTTGGAAATCAGTATTATGCTGGGGCCACATTTACGTCTAATGACATGGATTGAGGCGTTATTCAATAATGAACACATTGTCATTGACAATATGTCAATTTTCACATAGCGCCTTACTTAACGGTATTAGACATAAGTGTGGCCCCTGCATTAAGGAATGTTGTAGTATAAGAATAATGGCCTACTGTTTCTATAGTAACCGACTTGGCTGAAAGCGCATTCTACTTGACAGATTCTTAGAATCTCTTGGGTAAATCCAAAACGATGAAATGTGGAACGACGTGATTTTGTGTTTGATTATATATATCCAATGATATATATATATATATATATATATATATATATATATATATATATATATATATATATATATATATATATATATATATATATATATATACATATATATATATATATATATATATATATATATATATATATATATATACATATATATATATATATATATATATATATGTATATATATAGTAGAAGGGTAGTAACAACCGACTAGTTGAAAGATAAAAATTGCAAAAATTGCAGTTTAACGTGTTTGAAAGGACACAACCGTTACACCGTTAAACTGCAATTTTTGCAATTTATATATATATATATATATATATATATATATATATATATATATATATATATATATATATATATATATATATATATATATATATATATATGCCGTAGTGGATCTAATTTTATTATCATGGAAAAGAATACTGCTTCCACTACTAATTATACAAATGTCCATTTGAATACATCTGAGAAAACTGATGGCTTCGATAAATATGAGCTTGACCTTAAGTTGACACAAGCTTGTTGAATACTGAATGAAGTTAGTTTTAAAAAAGTTTTCTTGAATCAATTTATGCAGTATCAACATTTGTTTGAAGGCAAACTATAGAACGTAACCTGTTTTACAAACTTTTTAGACACGCGTTACTCTAAACACTTGTTCAGCTTGTGACTTGAATACTCATGACCTAAGAACGTTATTAATTATTTTTTTAAATTTTTATTTGAATCTTGCTGACTCTTCAAGAATCATGTGATTCAAGCTCAACTATGCATTGAATACACCAAATTGATTGGTATTTATTTTTGTTATCACTTTTCAACTTTTATTCAGACTTGAGACTCAAAATTGAATGAATCGTGAAGGTATGAAATATTTTCGAGTTTTGTATCATAGATACTACTCCGGACAGCGATGGCGAACTAATGACACGCGTGCAAAGTGAAATTGGTGGCATGAAATCAACTAGGAAATTTGAGGTACATGAGCAAGACAATTAATTTCTTGTCCCCATTCAAGGTCATACAAAAAAATTGCCAATAAAGATCTTCAGGTTGATAGCAGTAAGTTTTGTTGTTTTTTTTTTTCTTCCATTATTCACTGAATCAAGGTTTCTTTGTTGATATGTCATTGAATTTTTTTTATCTGAATGTCATGTAGATCGATGAAGTTTTACCAACTTCGATTTATAATATTGATATTAATGCTTCAAAATATTACACTCAAATATAGCAATATTAATTTAATGGCGAAGATTAATTCGTGACACTACTTCAAATGATGGTCTGTCATAGAATGTCGTTGTAGATCTCATCTACCTTACACTGGAAATACTTTTTGAAATGAATAAGCTATATGTGATCAATCAGAAACATGGCAGAACTCATTGATTCAAAAATTATAAATCATCTATACCCTTTTTAAAACTGAGCTGTTGAAAAATATCGCAAGGAATAAAATAAGACAAAAAAAATGTTAGACTTTCTAGATTTGTTTTCGAAACTCCTAATTATCTGTAACACCGGTAAATAAAATTTTGTTATGTAAAGCAGAGATGTAATCTTTCCACGGAAAATGATTCTGCAATTTTATGTTCATGTTCTTTTTTCAATTTTTCCGATTGAAGGAGTCAAACAGCAACAGTGCAAAACTTTATCGCAGGGTTATCTTGAACAGTCATTCACCGACATGGAATGAAATTTGAAAAAGTTTATTCTGAAATCAGAGATAAATATAATGACCTATAATAACATGTTCTATATGTTTTAATGTTTACAGAGCACAATCACATATACCAAGTGATCTCGGCCATATTTTTAATTACAACATTGTAAGTTACGCTACGTAATTTGCTCATACAGATTACACTTTTCATCCATCAGATAGGAAGATCATTTCCTTATGATTATATTTTAATTGTTTTATTAAACAAAAGAAATATGTGTAACAAATATTGCGGCAAGTACCAAATTATCATTTGTGCAGAGTCATTTGCTATCAATTGGAATAGGATCTCCAAATTAAACGAATATATTTTCGCATAGAAAATTCAATATGAATATATTGAATGGTATTTTGTGCTGACTTGTTAATAAGGTCTTATTCCAATTTATTGAAAATCATGCTTTTCTTCTGGGAACGTGACGATATTCATGAACGACTGCCAACAAGTACGAATTTCTTATCATATTGAAGATGAGCGCTAATGCTTAAAACCCAAGTAGAAATAAATATGATCAACTGCACAAAAGGATTAACTTCCGGTAAACTCAGATTGTGTACTGTCAGGGCTTTCTTTTGATTCCAATTCTAATCCAGAAACCAATCAAATTTCCAGTGATTCTTTTGTTCAAATAGGAGAAAAAGTCATGAACATAAAAATTTCTCAGGAAAGCATAAAAGATAGTGATGATCATCGCATTCGAAATAATTTTTCAATCTTTGCGCCGTCTTTCTTACTGCCATCTTTGATTTGAAATTCATAGAAATATTTATGAAACAGTGAGTTACAACTTCTTTCTTCGACAAAATTTTTGAGACATCTAGTTTTTTGGAAAATTGTTTCCAAATTGTATAATATATCATATCTGGGGCCTATTGCATAATAAAATACAAGGTAATATTATCAGTGAAAATACACATAAAAACACTAGTAATATTAACTTGTATTCTATTATGCAACAGGCCGCTGGTTGGTATAGAATAAATATTGGATATAGAGACAAAATTGAAACATGGTGGTTGCGTGATATTATCTTGTCACTATTTTTATATTTTCTTGAAATAACGACTTTTTCATCCTATACTTATCAAAATATTAGGATATAATATGTAACACAATTTGAAAGTAATTCATCGCAGAGAATTGTGGGTTCAATTTTTTTTTTCATACAGTAGACGTTCCAAGTTTTTTGGTATGAATAAACGTAAAGGTATAATATCAGCTCATATATCATTATGAAATTGGCATCAGGTAATTATTAATTATTAATTATATGATTATATTTGCTCAGCTATAAGAATATTAAGTGCGAATTAGATGTGTTTTTCGGACAAAAATCAAATTTGCCGGAATATTTTGAAGATGGCTGTAGTTATTTTATATATTATTATTATTAATGATAATGCCGTGCAATACTCACATAGCAATTAAATTTGTTTTGAACAAGGTTCAACCGACTGATATAGTATATTTAATGGATATTTTATTCTGAACCCTATATAGAAATCTAGATAACATAATACGTCACTTAACTATGGTATTATAAAGATTTCATTGATAGTGAAACGGTTTCTGTTGAATATTAAAAATTATAACTTATAACAATGGTGAAATATTATGACTATTAACCAAATATATTACTACGAGAACATAAAAATCCAGATAAAGTATAACACATTTTTACTTTGTCCCAAATGAATTAATATCATAATGTAAGCAAGGGAGAGGTTATATGCAGCCTATTTCAAATATAAACTATCCTTCCCTAACACACATTTTATCAAAAGGAATAGATACTTCTATTATTTCGAATGTGATCTTGGAGAGCTGTCAATTTTGAATGCTGTTTTTGGATAGGTTCCTGATTATATTTTTAATTTGATAAGAAATTCAAAATGCTTATAAAATTACACATGTTCAAGTGATTAGAAACTCAAAAGATGCAAGTTATGAAAATCGTTTATTGCGTACTCCAATGAATCAACCATACAATACTTTCAGGAAGATCTTATTTTTCTCATTGAGTTATATCAACAACTCTTTCGCCGATCCTCTAATCAACCTCTACAGACCCTGAAGTAAATATTTGCTTTATCATATTTCTATGAATACGATAAAAATAAGCAATTTTGATTTGTAATCCTTTTTATGATTGGATGTTCAACCAGGAATATTTTGTAGTGTTATAGTTTTAGTGAGAAAATGTAGAGTAATATAATACTAATTCTGGGATTCAATCTTCGTTTCACTTCTATTGTCACCGTTTTACCTCACTTATATACAAAGTAGAAGTATTGTGAGACCAACGAAATTCACATTCCGAAATTTTGATGAAAATATCCGTTTTGACTAGTCCTAGTAAAACTCATGATTCAAATAAAAAATCAAGAATCCTGATTTTTTCTTTGAAATAATCTTAATTTTTTTAATTTATTGAATTATTCAATTTTTGAAGACTGTATCACAAAATTGAGTAAACCTATAAGACTTTCAAAAAATTATTGGTTTTGAATTGAATTAGTATTACGCATTCCAAATTATAGTACCAATGTAAAATTTACGTGTTCATGATAGGAGTTCAATGTTTTACAAAAAACTTTAAAAATGTTTCTTGAAGAATTTAATTCTCATTTATTATACGTAGTTGAAGTATTATCGATTATTTTTGTAGTGCTATCACGAATGTTTATTGTGCTTGCGTTTGAATACCACGAGTGTGCAGCACGAATGGTATTCACAAGCACAATAAACATGAGTGATTGTCCCACCAAAATAGTCTATAATACTTTAACTACAAATGGTATATGGAGGACTAATCCAGGAGTCAAACCATTTTTTTCAAATTAGTTTTCTATGAATCTAGTAACAACTCACGTAATTTTCATAGGAACGAGTAAACAAACTTCTGTCAAACTGAAAAATTAGAATTTCTTGCATTTTCTTTGATGAATAATAGAGAAATATATTGCGTCTTGATATGGGAACTAGTTCAGAAAGGTTTGGTGATAGATCAGAAGATGAAATTGATGAAGATATTCAGAAAAATATTCCATTAAATACGAAGAAAGCATAAATTGGAGGTATCCACATCTTTGAATAAAATATTCACTTGGACCACTAGTGTAATATCCGATGGTATTTCTACACGTCCAAATACCCACTGATATGAACCGTTTCTATGGCGATTTAGCATTGTTAACCACATTATAAATACTACGAATGGAATAATCATGCAAATATTTTAAATAATCCCTTTATTCAAAACATCATTCTCTTCTGCAATAGAAATGTAACCGAATAAATATATAAGAAAAATTAGATGATTCAAATCATTGATTCCTTTGAAAAACCATACTTATTTAAATTATGATTTGAATTAGGCCAATCCTGTAAGTCGCAAAAGTTAGAACCTCTTAAATGTATAATATTGAAACTTTGTATTTAAGATTGGTCTAAGGTCTAATTGTGCACCTCGCATTAGGGTTGCAATCGTTTGTACCAAGTTTTGAAGTTTTCGCATAAATTCAAAATGGTTAGCCGTAGAAAGTTGAAACTCAGTATTTGAAATTGCTGTTAGCAACTCAATGGTCATCTTCTATTCTGATACAAATTGACAGAGCCGGAAATGCACTTTAGATAATAGTTTTTTCGAGCTTTTTGCATGAGTAATATTGAGATTTCGTATTAAACACGTCTTTAACAACTAGTTATACACCTGGCATTATGGCTAAGATCGGATGAATCGGTAGTTTAGTTTACGAAACTCCAGAACGATCAGCTGTAGAATGTTGCAATTTTATATTTAAGACTATTGTAGCATCTGAATGATCATCTCAAAATTTGATTGCAATCGATTTCTGCCTAATATCAATTTCAGTGTCAACTGTCAATTATGCAGTCAAAAGATGAACAACTAAGTAATGTGGTGTCTAAATCATCAAATGCGTGTAACCCCTCAACTTCTAATACTCAAATTGATCTTCGTAAGTCAAGTTTGATCATAGAACTGATGGATCACTTTGTGCTTTTTGAAATAAGTATCAAGAATGAAAATAGTCTTCACAATAATTTTATCGAATAGAATCAACTCATGTACAGTCAAACAATTCATAATCGTTAAAAAACCAACGCTCGTTGAATAAAGATAAAAAAATATATATATTGAAAGCCTGGAGGTGAGAAAAAGACAGGCATATTTATCACTGTATCCAGGTGGTATCTTTGTCGTAAATTTTTTGTCTCTCAGTGATTGAATGTGAGAACGACAGGCATATGTTTAAAAGCATCGGTTGCTTGATTTGCATATACTGGGCAGGTGACAAGCAATGTAAGCGTACGATTGAATCTTGGCCCATACTGAATAAGGGGATGGAATACACACCCTCTGAATACACGAGGTTTAGGGGTTTTCTTATCGCCTACTCCTTTTGAGCAAATTTACTTGTACGATTCAAAAGTATGATTTGATAAATTGAAATTGTCAAGGATGAAGTCAGACATATCAAATCATTTGAATAATTTCAAGTGATTGTTTGATATCAATAAAAGAATAGAAATATGAGCATTAGTGCATAAACGAGATAGGTTTACTTATATCTGCATTCAGCTCCTTTTCCAGATCACTCTGTCACTCAATTCTAGGAGTCTTCTCCTAATCAATCACTACTTTCAATACTTTTCATTTAATCTTGATCTTGTATTCGTGTATTAGACAGAAATAAAGTGATCAATAAATTTAGTCACAAAGGTAAGTCGAATATTCCATTATTCTCAGGGATAGAAAATGCAGTTTCGTGATCAAGGCATATTCGGTCGTCTCTGATACGATAACAATGCTTTACGACAAGCGCTACACACATTATTCCTTTATTCACCGTCATAAATACACTCCAAGTAAATTTATTAATAGGTTAATTGTTTTTCCTATAAGATATAACGGCAACTGTAAGCTTTATAAGACCAAGCAACACTTTTATCGACGAGTTATGCGATTTTGATCCACCGATAGTTGTACATGTTAAATCATATAGCAAATTGTTTTGGAATGAAAGGAAACACGCTGATGCACATGAGCTCCCTGTTTTAGTTTGAATTAGCCTTTTCTGAAACTCAGACCTATTCAGTGATTCATTACTAGGCCGAATGCATCAAGCTTCCAATTGAAATCTTTGCCAGTAACTGAATTAATTTATCTAATGAATATGTTTTATTGAGTAACTTCTCCATATATGTGACAAAAATAATAGAAAAAACAACATTTCAAGTAAAAAATGCTGTCTTTTTCTAGTAAAAATATATATAATGAATGAACAAGTTGTCAAGACAACAAAAATTTATGAAAATATAGTAATTAGGTGAGTATATAACAGTATTAATATATACTTACCTACTTACTATATTTTTATATATTTTGGTTACCTTGACATCTTGATTATCTCTTATATATTTTTTCACTTGACAAACATTGTGAATTTTATAATTTTTTGGCAAACAAGTTCTGAAAAGATTTTTACTCAATTTACATGAAATTTTTGTAATAAGATTGTGTCACTATTTTTATAAACAAATAGCAGGAGGAAAAAAACATATTCCAGGCAAGATTATTGGAACCAGTGATTATTTGACTTCTGACAGCTTTAATCTCAAGCTCGTATCAAAAATCATTTCTTGCAGCTCATAATCAAATGTACTAATAGCAAATGTGTAAGGTATCTGCTTCATTTGTGGAACAGAATCTTTGATATAAGGATGCAGAAATATATTTTCAATAGTCAAGGACCTAAAAAATAAGTAATTAAATTATTTTTTTGTAGAGAATATTATGAATTTATAATAGATACTTCAGCTCCAACAAAATAATAATTTTCTTTAAATGCATTCCATGTGAGGTATTTTCTCTAAGCTTCTGCATGCAATAACTCCAAATATCCACAGATAAAATCCGGAAGGGACAATATGACCAAATTTCAACCTTAGAAATATAATGATAATAGGAAATCATCAAATATATCGATTAAGTGTAGATTCCCTATTAGATATTCTACTTCAAATTTGCGATATCGGTTCACTGATTAATGGTTAACCGGTAGTTAGCTGAGTCTCTCCAAAATTTATTTAGCAGTAAGTAATATAATATTCCTGTAAGAAGTATCTATTTCTTTTTAAGGAAGAAAAGAAACCCAAGTATAATTTATTATATTTTTTTAGTTGTACATAAATAAATATTGACTTTTCTTCTACTTTTAAGTGCGAGAGTGTCAGATACAACCACTGATCTCTAATAAACACTGGATTGGGTTTAGGCCGCTGGAATGCGGCCTCAATTGAGCGTCGCCATCTTGGCAAAAACTAAGGTTCTGTGTCAATTGGTGACAGTTCAGTATGGTGTTGGGACGCAATTTTATACTGAATAAATTTTGTTTATTTATTTAAATGTAGATATATTAATACATAATATTGTTATTGTTTTATTTTATTAGAAAAACTCAACTGAAAAAGTTTGAAGATATAACATATTCCTATTTTCAGTGAAGTATTACTTTTTACAGGTTTTATGGAGATCTAGAAGGATACATCAATTCATTATGTTGAAGTAATCAAACGATTTGATTTCCAATTTTAGATTAAATTGAAAATATCATGAATAATAAAATCATATTGTTGGGCAATGTTACAAAGTTATGATAACAAATTTAAGTAATATATCAAATTTAATATAAAATATCTTGCTCACAAAATTAATCGCTGGACTGCAAATTTGTGCTTACTTACGAACAATAAAATCTTGATTATTAAATGTATTATTATTCTCCTATCATGTGTAGTAGATATTTAAAATTATTAGTTTTGAATAGGCAATATTATCGCAGAAATGCACTTCATTTATTCATATAAGTAAATTCACAGTTCTAAATTTCAGGTAACAAAAATTTATAAAACTATTGAACGGATTAAATAATACTAAACTACAATGTTTAGAAAATAGTTAAAACACAGACTAAAAAGTTCACAAATATTTTTAACTATTAATAAATATTTCAACTATTATAACAATTTTTAACTTTTGTTGATTATTAATGTATGTATTTTAATATATATTGAGAATAATTTTTCCATCTTATTTGCATTATACTTTGAATTTCATCGAGTGTCTAAACCCAATCCAGTGTTATATAGAGATCAGTGGATACAACGAACCACATAGAGATAACTTTCAGACTACAGATCGTCATATTACCCATCTAAGTACTATCCATTGTAAAGCGTGCACTTTATCAGTTCCAATCTCCACTTTTGCACTAAACTCAATAGTAAGCCCATAAAATGAAAAGTAATTTTCAAAACTCTTCATTTGATATCGTTTAATTCTAATGTTATCTAGAACTACTGTATCGAAAAAATTACCAGCTTGACAATTTTTCAAGTTCAGACGCATCAATCACTCAACGAGTATAATCAGAGAACTATTAATTAGATGTCTTCCAACATCTTCAGTGTTGTACAAAATACAAATATGAGCGTTATAGTAGTTTTGGTATAACCATTTTTTTTCTCTTATTTGGGCTAATTCTCACAAATATCATTTTATAATCTTGGATTCATACCTTATAAAAAAAAAACAAATCGGTAATTCACCCATGAAATGAAATTGACCGGAGCAGCCTGCATCATCGAATACCCCATTCTGAAGAGTATTCGCTGCGACGTAAATCCAAACCGTCGAATACCCACTGCAGCAAATACATCCCAATTACTGCTTTGTATGAGTGTCCTTTGAGGAGAAAAGACTGTACTAGCGATTTGATAAACTTTGAGCATGGCACGTCGAGCTTGGTCAGAACAGATAAAGCCCGCCAGTAAGTTGAGTGTGGAGCATCTCCGGTTGATAACAAAAACCATTGTTAATGAATATTAAGCATGGCGCGTCGAGCCTGGTCAGAACTCATTAGTTGACTGTGCACCGCCGGTTGATAACAAAAACCACTGTTACAGTACCGCTGATACACAAAGCAGTAGTAGGAGTAAATTTACCGCAGTAGATATTCAACGGTGTGGACTTCCACCGAAGTGGACATTCGTTGATATGGGTATTCGACGGTGCAGTATGCAATCAAATTGACTAAAATTTCTACTGATTTACTGGTAAAACAGTTGGTAAATTTCCAATTCCTACTACCATATTGTTTGAGAATGAATATATTAGAAATAATTTGCTTGTTTTACGATCCCGTATGCTTCTACTTTCAAGAATCTTTCAATCCTTTAATAGTAAAGAAGTTTTATCATGATTTTATCAAAATATAACACTCTCCAAAGAAATTCACATGTGCCAGTTGAAGAGTGATCAGGTTCACTCAAAGTTTCAGTTCAAATAAATTTCTGAATCACTTTTTTATATTTTATTCTAGAAAAGTTAGGTGTTACTTGATTGATACAGTACTATGCTATTATTTATTCAAGTCAATCTTTGAATACTTTTTTCTGTAAAGGTGTTTTATCAAAAGGTCAGAGGGTCATACTAAATTTAAGTATGTAAATTTATAGGTTTTCTAAAACAACTACACATATTCAACCTCCAAACATAGAAAGAAGTAGCCTTATTAAAAATATTTTGAAACGCCGAGAATTATCATAAAAATTTGTGATACTTTTGTTCCCATATCTAAGAAATTCATCGGAATGATTTATTATTCTTATTAAAAATATTTCACATTAAATATGTCATACATACAAGGTTAGAACAATAATGAAATAGATCGTTAATCCAATGAAATATTCACAGGACACTGTAAGCATTTATTTCCTCAACGATTAATAAAATATTCAACTGTATCAAGAATCACATTTTATAATGACGGTTCCAAAATGTAGACAGGTTTGAGCAGTTGTTCTTAATATATGCAAGTAGATCGTTACAATACCGTCTGTCTGAAGAGTAAACCCTTTCAGTTCACAGCTGAGAACTAGTTTAAATCGAGTTTTTAATCACACAGTATAACAATATGCAAAATAACAGTATGCTAATATATCGGTGATGAGACTATCTGTTATTAAATCGATACAGGGTGCCCCAATAGAAACGGTTAATTTTTCACGAATTAAATCTTCAGGGTAAAGAGAAAACGAAGGGAGAGTCAAGGGTCGACGTAGAATAAATTAAAGAAAAGGATTATAATGTTAAATCCGAAACCAAATTGAAATTAAGTCTGCGAAACGATAGCTTTCTTAAGCTGGCCATAAATTTATTCTTGAGATTTAAATGCATGAATATACAATTACTCAGATTGATTTTACCCGGGCCGCTGCGTAAAACTCTTAGAAGGCGACAGCATTGCAGGATGGATAAAGATTCATTCCTTCAAATTTCACCCGCTGGTCTATTGGTACAGTAATAAAATTGTAAAATTTTCCTCGGAGAATTTTATTGCCAATGAATATACCATCAATTTTTCCATAAAATCTACACATTCATCAAAGAAATGTACATTGGTACAAAAATTTATAAAATTGTAAATGAATTCTACAGACATATTCATATTTTCCAAACGAAAACAAACATTTCAATTATCAAGCATTTATTAGAAAAATAACAATAAATAATCTGATAGAGAAAATATTTCTATCGAATCGTTGGTGGAATGAAAATGGTTTGAAATTACGCAATGGGTTACTATGTTTATCTATCAGATTGCAAATATCTTATCGGAATGGAGTAGAGAAGAGATTTCTGGTCGAATATCCCCTAATCATTGATGAATACTCAAGTATGCTTCTTCTAGATTAACTGTTCTCCATTTTCGGCATTGACTTACCATTGTGCAGGCTCCCATGACAAAAAAGCTACCCTATTGAACACCTCAAAATTATAAATTGAGAATTTCAGAAATAAGGAGGCCATCAATGACGTTTCGGACTCAATTTGATTTGTCCATCTTTAGCTGTAAGTATCATTTTTTGTTACAATTGGCATACATAAGTGAGTTTTTTTTTTGTTTTATCAACTTCTCACCAGCAGGTGTTAACAGAAATAACAAAAATTTTTGGTTTACAAACATATTACAGATTGTAGTGAAAAATATTTTAAAATCAGAACAAAATATCATCAGATCATTTTTTGTTTTGATTTTTAAATATTTTTCACTACAATCTGTAGTTTGTTTGTGGACCAAAATTTTTTGTAATTTCTGTCAACACCTGGTGGTAAGAAGTTGATAAAATTTTTTTATTTATGTGTGACAAATTGTAACAAAAAAATGATACTTACAGCTGAAGATGGACAAATCAAATTGAGTCCGAAACGTCCTTTATTGTTTCTCAAATAAATAAACATATATTCACAACAGATCCCTGATAGCCTCCTTTTTTATGAAATTCTAATTTTTGGATCCTTAAAACTTCTTGATAAATTGAGAACGGCTGAAAAACATGTAAGAAACATGTTAAGCCCGCCAGACTAGTAAAAATTTGTTAATTATTATTTTTTATGAAGTTTTAAAATCAGCTAAAAAAAATGTTTTTTTTTTTTAAACACCTATTTGAAATTCATACAATTTGTAGTAAGTAATGAACTATTTTTGAGAAAAATTGTCTGACTGACAATTTTTGTTAATTAACTTCTGACAGACCTTTTATCAAAAATAATTTTTTTCATGAAAATGCACTTCATAACACCTCATTGGTTTTTTTTCAAAATTAAGTTCAAGATCCCTTCTATCTATTACTGACAATTTTTGTTAATTGATTTGTCAGACTCAATTTTGAATGCGCAGCATCAATACATCAAGATCAATCATTGGCATCTCGAAACATTTTGTTAAAAAAAAAAGCAACTGAAGTTTGGGATATCCTTTGCATATAAAAAATTTGTTGTCATTAAAAAAATGTTTTTTACCATGTCAGATTCAATTTTTAAGCGCCGTGACAGCAAAAACATAAACTTTTTCAAGGGCCTTGTCGAAACAACACCTTGATCTTTTTCTGGAAGAAAGTTTGACATTCATTTTATGCATACAGATTGGTCTGTCAGCGAAAAGATCTACTATGTCAGACTAATGCCCAGTTGCACCGCTATCACATAACTTTAAGTACGGAATAATTACCATGGGAACAATTGTCTATACAATGGTAATCATAGATACTATTCTTCCCTTAAAGTTAAGTGACGGCGGTGCAACTGGCCATTAATATTTCAAGTGCAGCGACCAACTTTTTCAATAAAAAAAATGAGTTATAATCGTTGCTAATTGAATACTTTAGATTCTGCAATTCTAAAACAATAATGTAGATCCCTTTCATATACTTGAATACGTTTTTCAACAAAATATTTGTTTTTACTGTGTCAGACTTCATTTTTAAGCATCGAATCTGTTTCATAAAAATAAACCTTCACAACGGCCGCGACAAAACATCATTTTAATTTTTTTCTTATTCTATTTACAATACAATACATATATGATTATAAGAACATGTTACACCTAATTTTAATAATGGTATATGTACGCGGTGTCTCTGCAGGCTCAAAGGATTTCCTGAAATTAGAATTTTGCTCCGTGCTTAAAAATATTTGCCTACCCCTGCTGGTATTGGTACTAATCGTAAACTGAATGATAGACTACTACTAGCAGAGGGAGTTGCCATAGAGTCAATGTGACTACTCTGTAGACTCTATGGCGTGGATCCTGATCAATATTAGAGGTATTAATTAACAAAAATTTTCAGGCAGACAAGGTCTATTAGATAGGAACAATCTTAGACTATATGTAAAAAAATAATCAAGGAGGTGTTATTGAGTGCACTTTCATGAAGAAAATTGATTTCAACAAACGGTCTGTCAGAAATTAATGAACGAAAATTGTCAGTCAGATAAGTTGTGATAGATAGAAGAGATCTTGAACTTTATTTCGAAAAAAAAAAAACCAAAGAGGTGTTATGAGGCGCATTTTTGTAATTTTTTTAATTCATAACAAGAGGTCTGTCAGAAGTTAATTAACAAAAATTGTCAGTCGGACATTTTTTTTCAAAAATAGTTCATTACTTACTACAAATTGTATAAATTTCAAACAGGTGTTTCGAAAAAAAAATATATTTTTCTTTAGCTGATTTTAAAAATTCATAAAAAATAATACTTAACAAATTTTTACTAGTCTGGCAGGCGTAACATGTTTCTTACATATTTTTCAGCCATTCTCAATTCATAATTTTGAGGTGTTCGATGGGGTAGCTTTTTTGTCATGGGAGCCTGCACTACCAAGCAATGTACCTACTTCCAGAAACTGTCAAAATTATTTCGTTATCAATGATCTAGGGCTATTATAGATAACACAATGAATTGATTAAATTCAAAATTCATCAGAATTCTTTATGAATAAGCAGACTACAATACGAGAGTTAGCAAAGATGAATTAAAGAAAAACTAATAAATAAATATCAACCACACCTATCAACCGGTACAAGTGTGACAGACGTGTGATGGGTTTCGTCATACTTTTAAGCTTTGTGACCATACTTTCCAGTATTATGTACATGAGAATGAAGTTATTCATCATATATAATCAATTGTCACAATTTTTTTTCCCAAACACTTTAGTCAGATTTTACTTTTTGAGATTAATGAATACTGTTTACCCGCCTATTTAATTCAATATCAAGAAAATTAATTATATTTTTTTGATACGTTATCAACAGTCTATTCTTTCGACATTTTTGTATGAACGAATAGTTGCTATTATCTTTTGCATTTCTATAATAATATCTAACATTATATGTCAGCCGATGTCTATTCCTGTATTATTTTATTATTATTACTCGATGTATATCTTAAATCTACAACTGTTTTTCTCTGGTATATTATCACTTGTTATTTAGTTCCACACAATATGTATAATTCTTCCGACAACATTTCTAGTGATAAATTGAGAAAATCAAAACCTGATGAGTTTCACAAGAAAATAAAAATTCAAGAATCGGTTTTCACAACATCATCCTGAATAGGGCAGCAACCGTAAACACGTGTTTCGTTCTTATTTTTTGTGAAACTTATCAGGTTTTGATTTTTAAAATTTATCAATTTCTGTTCCACCGGTCAAACTTTAAAGGTCACTTTACAGTGTCCTGCATTTCTTCAAACATTTCTAATGCTTTGAATCTAGAAATAATTACTATTTTTTCCTCAAATATTACGTTGAAAGATGACAAGAAGGAAGAATTCCATCGGCAACCAAAATTTCTATTCGCGATGCCAGAAATAGATGGATAAATTATTGGGATTTTGGATTTTTTCATGATAATCGCCTGAAAAATGCTGTGTGCACCTTAGCCTGAAGTGCTTGTTCTGGTCTCACCTGAATGCAAACAACAGATGGACCAAAAAATATTATTTTCATGGCCTTGATACACAAATTAATATTTCTATACATGCTGCTGCCTTCTGCACTTATGTTAATGAAGAAAACATGCGCTCCCAAACTAATATGTCCATTATGTGGAGCTCACTACATGAAATAAAACTAAACATATATTGGAATGTAACATGAAAATATCCATAAAAGTGAAGAGATTTATTGATAGGTTTTCCTGGAAATCATACAGAATTTCAAAGTATCTAAATACGCCATCTGTTAAAAAAGAATAATGAAGTAAATGGAAACGCATTGTCAATATTACAGGTGATTTCGTATCATCAAGTTAGCATATTTCAGATAACGTTGAAAACAAAATATCAGTGATGAAAATATTACAAGGAAGAAGAAGTACCTTCTGAATAGTTTTCATAATCAACCTAGGCGTTTATCCATGGTTATTCGTTGAGATCATATTAACCCCCAACTACTATCGAGGGGTCAAAATTGAGCTCAACTATAAAATAGCTCGCTATAATTCCGTTGTGCGCCGTATGCCGCTATATGCATCCAGATATTCTTCTACAAGGAAGTGGCTGATAATATTCCGTATCAGTCGTATCTGGATGCAGCAGATTTTGCGGTATAGAAACTTTGAGGTCTCTGATGATCCCAGGATAGTACTTGTGTGAGAAAGTCATTTTAATAAATTTTCAGAATTTTTAGTAATAATGGCCACAGACACTATAAAAAAGTCGTCGCGTGAATAAAGCCAAAGAAGTCATCGAATTTTTACTTGGCAACAAAAATGAGAATATATGGTTAGCTCAGTGATGTCAATCTAAATCTAATACGGCGGACTCTCAAAAATGACGGATCAGTTATTTTTCATGCATCTGCATGATATGGGTATCAAATGGAAGGGTTTGCTGAGAAGAATACGAAAAGTCAAATGACATCACACTTTATTGAATATAGCAGACAAAGCTTTTTTATAAAATGACGTCACTCTAAATTCAATTTAGTGGAGAGTTACACTACTGGGTGATGAATTCAAACTTTTCGTCGCTGGGGAGGCTTATGTAGCTCTTAGCCGAGTTACATCTTTAGTAGGCCTACTCATTGAGAAATTAGATATTTAGAAATTAACAGGTGCAATAACAAGGCATTAATAGAAATGCACAGATCAAGATAAAACTTAAAAGTTGAAAATAAAATTATTGGTTGAAAAAGAATTTCAGAGGCATGCATGCTTTCAAAAAATGATAATCTCATGCAAAGGGTTGTGTTGGATGTTATTTATATAGATGAATATGATTGGATATATCGATTAAGATTCTGTATCCACTTGTATATATAGACACGATGTTATATATGTGAATCACTGAAAAATGATGATTCATTTTTATACCTTATATGCTATATACATAAGTAGATACAGGATTTTAATCGATTAATTTTATTTGATTCATCTATTTGAATAAAAATCAGCACAGCTCTTTGCATAAAATTATTGATCTCATTTTAGAACAACAATAGAAGCTTACTTAAAAAAATTCTTTCTTAATTAATATTTTCATTGTAAATGGAAACATGATCATAATTTTTGTACGCAATCATGCATAAAAACATCATTCATACAAATTATTCCAGAATAGGAAATACTATTTTTCGAACTAAAGATAGATACTTGTAATAAAGTTGATAGATTCGGTAGTGGGCACTTGATGAAACATTTAAAAAAAATTAATTAAAAGTTTATTTCAATAAAAACACTTGGTGTAAGTTTCACAAATTAAAATTTATTTAACATTCGATCGATTTCGGTTTGTTGTAATTTCTGAAGATGGTCTAACGAACCGAAATCGATCGGATGTTAAATGGATTTTAATTTGTGAAACTTACACCAAGTGTTTTTATGGAAATAAACTTTTAATTAATAGGTACTTGTCGCACACAAATTTATAAAATGGTACAAAATTACTAGAAAATTTCAATAAATGGGAACCGTTTTATATATTACAATAAATTTTATATTAACGAGATACTTGCCGATGTCTTTTAAAACTATGGCTTGAATGAAAAAATTATGCTAATATCGAGAGCGTGAATTCAATCCATTCAACCTAACTCTGCAGCATTCCAACATCACGCAGCAAAAATTTGATATAGAATTTACTACCACATTTAATCAATTGCTGAATCCGGTTGTATTTGAATATGAAAAATAAATTAGAAAACTTATTTTGATACATTACAGAACGAGATTTCCAAGTGTTGGATAATCATTGTAATAATATTCAATCAACAATCTACTGTCCATTGATTCCACTCTATGCTCTATTCTTCTCTTCTAACATCAACATGGAATCAATGAGAAAAGATTTCTTAGTGATATATAGCTAAACGAACCTCAATGTCCATGGTGGGCAAATTAAGGTCACAAAAACCATTCAGAGAGAAAAATAATCTTAGCGAAATTCCGTTGGCGTTCAATGAGTCCAATAAACGCTTGAAAAGCATCACAATCCGCTATTCTGGATTCCCGCAACGTAATTGGACAAGCGGAAACGATAAAAAATCTGGCCTGCGAAGATATATCGAGCAGTCATCAGGAATCAGGGAAAGAAAAATTATCAGAGTGCAGGACCAGGCTTAGATAGAAAGTAATCATATTGATACTTCTTATTCGAAACCATTAGAAATAATTCAAGATTGAGAAATTTTGACTCAATATCTAAAATCATATTTGAAGGATCTCGTACCAGTCTTAAGAAAAGGTGATAACTGTCCGATTTATTGACTAAAATTTCGATGTGCAATAGCTCCAAGTAAGTTTGACGTATACATAATTCAAGAAAAAATTCAGGCAAGAATTTAAAAAGATGATAAGTAGACTCAAAGCAAGTAATTAAAATAATTTCAATTTTTCTCTTGATCGACGATAGGAGTAGAAAGCATTATAATCGTGAGAATTTTCAAGGCAATACCGAAAGTGGCTTGTTTTTTCATATTTGGGCTAAGTTCTAGCACATATGCCATTTTGAGCACTGAAGAAGCAACCAATATGAAAAAAATTATTTATATCTACTGTCAGATAGCGAATGACGAAGACGGCTTTTGCACTATCAACGAAAGCATTTTTTGTTATCATGAATAACATACTTTCTGTGATTATTAAGACACAGTTCTTCGGAATAATTCTTCTTCTTCATATTTATTACGGCTCTGATATCATTTGTATCCGTTCGACGCGAGATCAGCATCAGCATCACGACGCCTGTCATTCCCGTGACGTCACATTCACGGGAAACAATTATTCGAACTGTCACTTGCATTGATGCTGAAATAATTGAATACAACTTTATTTCATTTCGCGTTTTCTTCTTCGTTTCTTTCTCCGTTTCGCTGTCGTTTAATTTAACTTACGACAACTGATATATTTAAAAATTGAAAATTTGTTGTCTCGAATTAGGGATTTAAATTGCTCAACTTGCTCCGGCGAATTGAAAACACAACCGACAGCTATCTTTGCCAGCGATGCTTTCTTCTTTCTTTGAGAGAGGCTAATGACCTTCATAGAAGTTTCCGTATATATTCTGTTTTCAATCAATAATCAGCAATAATCATATTATACTTTTATCAGGTAATATCTATATTTTAGCCAATTCCACGTGGCTGTTTTTTTTATCCTTTGAAATTAATAATATCCAACTGTAGTCACTCAGTGGGAGAAGAAAAAGTAGAATCACGGATAACAGTAAGAACCATAACAAACACATTGCGGCTACTCCGAAATTTGAATGTCTTATTGTCAGTGCCAAAAATTAATATGAAAATGATTTGAGTTGTTTCAAAAGGGGTGCTGGATATAACGTTGTACTGCACTCGTGTGAAATGTGGTTGGTCACCCATCTTCTAGGTGTAGTGGTTGAACTATTTCTCTCGTGACTAATATATCACATACCACATTAGTATAATAAATTACTATAATTTGGTTACTATAAGAGGGGTGAATATGTTCACAATTGAAAAACTAGTTAGAATGTTAGTAAATCTTTCGACAATGCTAGAAAATTTTTATATGATGTTTTATTATCGGTCAATTAATAAAATACCATTCTGGCAGGCATCTCGCGGTTGCATCATCATCCTTTGAATTTTGGAAACTGTCAATAATTTTTTTCAATTCTACTCCCAAAGCTACTATTTTAATATGTTGTAATTCACATATGTTCCAGAGTTAAAAAAAAGATTGACAATCTATTTTCAGTATTGTAAGTATGTGCCAGACGATAGCAAAGTTGTCATCGGGACTGTAATTCATCACCTGCTCCCACAGGGCTGAAATTTTGAGGGCATATTCTTTCAATAATTGTAAAAGTATATGTGAACTGGCTGTTGCAAGTGTCTGCCAGACGAGTATATAACACGTTGAGTGCCACCATTTATTCAAAAAATCGGATTTTTGGACCAAAATATATTAAAATATGCTCGTTTAAGATTAAACCTAAAACGTAAATTAGACACACACTCTGCAGTAGACAATAAACAACTAAAATAAAATATTCACATCAATCATTTTATATCAGCCTTCGTCTTACATGATTGTTATATCACACCACTATGGTTATTCATTATTATGTACAGTTTGTCAATTAGAAATATTACCTCAACGTATGTAATCATCTTATCTCTGAAACCAGTATTTACATCAGATTGGTTTGTCATATCGCATTGTAGTCAATAAATGGGACATCAATTTGTGTCTAATCTTATTCATCAAAAAACCCTATACATTCGATAGAGTTCATCATTTTGATATTGGAAAGTCATTTCTTACACCTGAAGCAGGGGACAACTCCTGCGGAGGAGCAGACAAAAAACAGTGAGTATGTCAAATCTTATTTATCCTGAAACTCGTTTAGTGGTTAGTTTTCAATAAATAAATTATGGCAGAACGTTTCTTACACCTGACAAGCAGGACAAAATTGTTCTTAGGGTAGGTACGTTCATGTTGAAGCAACGATAAATGATAAGAGCTATGATAAGAGCAAAGCGAAAAGCAAACCATTGATTATAATGTAGGTGCTTTTACTGAGGAAAGCTGCAGCGTTGTTTTCGCTTGTCGATCGACGATAAGAGCGACGAAAGACATTCAGTTGCATTTCTACGCTCAATAAAGTGTTTTCAAGGCTATGTTTGTAGGATCAAAAGATAAAGATCACCACAATCGATATACTTTGGACTAAGTATAGAGCAAAGTTGCTTCAAAATTGGGAGCAATACGTAGTGTATAAGCCTTTGGCCATATTTTGAGAGTCTACTGTTCTTAAAAGACCAATTTACTCCCAAAGCTTCGTCAGGAAATTTTCCGAAATTTATAGAAAATGAGGAATCGGGTGAGGAGCATTATGAAGATGTCGAAACAGATAATCAAATAATTGATGGTATTTGTTCTATTGACAATTCTCCTCGCAGTTTTCTTTTCACTGAATATTAGTATTCTGATCAAGTGTCAGACCATCATCATCCACCACAAGTGAAATTGAAAAATCTGACGTGAACATCATGTGACTTACTTGTACATCATTGAATATACATATATATATATATATATATATATATATATATATATATATATATATATATATAAGACGATGTGATTTTGTGTTGGATCATATATAGCGTTGGATATGTATAATCAAACACAAAATCTCATCGTTCCACAGTGAATCGTTTAGGAATTAATATCTGATTTTATTCGCAAAATTGAAAAACAAATTCCTACTTAAGTGCACTTCCGGTTCATTCTATTGTTATGAAAATAGTAGGCAATCATTCGGATGCTACAGCAGACTGAAATACCAAATACCAATATTCCACACCTGATCGTTTCGAGTTTATGCGAAAAATTCCAAAAGACTGTCAAGTAAAGTGCACTTCCGGCTTGATGGATCTCAATAAAAAAAGGATAAGAGCATCTAGACGGTATAGTCGTCCTAAATACTGAATTTTTACAATCTACGTTTTTCTTTTGGATTGATGCGGAAAATTCAAAAAATGTTTCAAGTAAAGTGCTCTTTCAACTTAGTCGATAGCAATCAAAATACAAGGTGTACAACTAGATATTATAAAAGTGTCTAATGCAAAATATTAATATCCTACGACTGATTGTTTAAAATCTATGCGGAAAATTCAAGAAGTCTGTCATACTTCCAGCTCAGCCGATTGTTACAAAAATAAGAGATGAACATTTAGATGCTAGAGCAATTTCAAATGCTGAATTCCAGTATCCTGTGGCTGATCATTCTGAATTTATGCGGAAAATTAAAAAAAAGTTTCAAGTAAAGTGCACTTCCGGTTTAGCCGATCGCAATCATAATGCAAGATGTACAATAAGATGTTATAGAAGTTATTTATACGAAATTTCAATATGCTATGGCAGATCATTCTATATTTATGCAAGAAATTAAAAAAAAGTTTGCAGTAAAGTGCACTTCTGGCCGGACCGATTCTTACAAATATAGCAGATAACCATTCTGATACAACATCAAGTTCAAATACTGAATTTCAACATCCTACGGTTGATCATTCTGGATTTATTAGAAAAATTCGAAAAAAGTATCAAGTAAAGTGCACTTCCGGTACAGACGATTGGAACCATAATGCGAGGTGCACAACTAGACTCTACACCAGTCTTAAATACAAAATTTCAACATTATACGTTCAATCAATTTTGAGATTTGTGAGCTACGCACGCACGCACATACGAACGCACGCACGAACATACGTACCGACATCAAGCCAAAAATGATCAGAATGGATTCAGGGATGCTCAAAACGGATATTTCCATCAAAATCTTGATTGGTGAATTTTGTCGGTTTCACAACACTTACTTGTTATTTTGTACAAGTAAGTAAAAACGTCGTATCAAAGATGATACTATACTTACTGCATGATTGGAAATGGAAACAAAAAAAAACTAATATTCACAAATAAAGAGGAAGAAGAAAACAGAAGAGGACGAAGACATTAATTTTGTTGGAAGCCTTTGGCCACATGTTCTATTGGATACAACTATAACAGGTAACACAGGATTTTTCACGAAGACAAATCCTAGTTGTCACGTTAACAGAATCTCAACCAATTAAACCAGCTCCTTCTTTTGAAAATCAGTAAAGGTAGGGTCACATAGCTTATGTTATGTTATGTCATTATGTTGAAACCTATTAAAGCTTATGGAACATGTCACATAGGTTATGTCATGTTCGTAATGTCATTTAACACAACACAACAGTTGATTTCAGTTCAACTTTCTGACGCTGTGCTATGTCTGCGCCGGCGCAGTTGACGGTTATCATTCTTTGATATTTTATCTAATCTCGAAAGAAAATTTACTAATTATATTAGTAGAAGGTGATCCTAAATCCTATTTAATATTATAAAAATTATAAACATGTTGTAAGAAAGAAAATACATGAGAGCGTTTATAAAATTATAAATAATCTTATTATTGAAAATATGTACTTCTAAAATCCTACACATAATGGCTTCACGTCTTTGTGTCTGTTGACATAACATAACAAACAAACATAAGCTATGCGACCTTAGCTTAATGCTGGGGCCACACTTATGTCTAATGTCATTAATTGAGGCGTTATTCAATAATGAACATATTATCAATGACAATATGTCAATTGTCACATAACGCCTTACTTAACGGCATTAGACATTAGTGTGGCCCCAACATAACAGATACTGGTAGGTTTGCTTGATTGCTGTCAGACACAATTTGGCAAAGTGAGGCACCTGCTATTTTGTTTATTACTTCCTAGTAGTAGATTCTTCTGTAGTTTTACTATAAGAAGAGCTCAAGCAAAACCCGCATGCTCTGAACAATGTTTGAGTGTACTGCGAACTAACATGATTCATTATAGTTATACATATATTTCATTCAGTTTGAGATAAGTTATTATAATTTTGTTGATATTTAATCCAGAATGTAATTTCAAGATACATTGGAAAAGTATGTTTTGCCAACCTTATTGTAGCCATTAATCTTTCTTCTTGTTGAATTTTTTAAAAAATTGTCGGCAAAAATTTTCATTGAAATGTAATCAAAATTTTTTATTCTTATTCTCATTTTTTCAAAAAATTTATTTAAATATTTCCTCAGATCTTTGTACAAGTATTAAAATTATTCTCTAAGCATGTATCGTTTAGTATTTATTGGATGTGCTGAATATTGATGTATTCTCTGGAAATACATAATATGAAACTGAATTTGAAGTAAGAAGTTTTGCTTCTGAATCAGAATCACTCATTATTTTTAGGTTGAATAATTTTTATCGCTGCTCTTACATCTCCAAAGTAAATCAATAAAGAATGAAGAAATCGCTTTGCTTTTATCATCGCTCTCTTCGCGTTTATCATTGCTCTAACATAAACATACCCTTACAGAGTGCAAGTCATGTGATATTTCACGAGGATAGTGTCAAAACTCATCTACTTAACAATTAAAATGAGAGGGAAGTATTGAAACATAAATTATGACATTGACAGATAGATAGCCTCCTATATTGATTATTAAGTTAATGAATTTTTACACTTTCCTTGAAAAATATCACATGGTTTGCACTCTGCAAGAACAAATTTGTCCTACTTGCCACGTGAAAGAGATGTTTTTGTATGAATTGTTCAATGAAAACTAACAACCAAAGAGTTTCACGATGAATAAGATTCGACAAGAAAATTTTGAAAACTTACTATTGATATTTGGTATTATTTTTTACATGCTGAATGATCATCATGTACCTTTTTTACCTGAATAAAATAACTAATTCTATTAATATGACAGTGAATAAGATGATACACCAGCTCAAACAGTCTACAGAGCATCTCACCCAGAGCATGACATGTCACCAGCTCAGGCAGTTTATAAGGCATCTCACCCAGAGCATGGCATATCCCCAGAATTTAGTCAATTCGTGGAGTCTTTGTAGTAGTTTAAGTTGACATGATTTTTTTTGAAATATTCCCGCAAGTTTTTGGAACATTTTCCGTTAAAATAGCGTTGGATTCCCTCTATACTATAGATGTATTCTCTCTTTTTGACATTGGAACTCGTACATGTCTGTTATGCTCGCACTTCTATCGAGTGTCATGACTATTATAATACTCGTCTGACAGACACTTGCAACCGCCAGAATACGCTGACTGTTCACATTCACTTTTAAAATTATTGAAAGAATATGCCCTCAAAATTTTAACCTTGTGGGAGCAAGTTATGAATTACTTTGGCAATTTTTTTTCGTACTTAAACATATATGAATCACAACATATCAAAATGGTTGCCTTGTGGGAGTAGGATTACAAAAAATAATTATTAACAATTTCAAGAATCTAAGTGATGATGACATAACCGCGAGATGACTGCCAGAATGGTACTTTTCCAATTGATCGATAATAGAACATCATTTGAAAATTTTCCAGCCTTGTGGAAAACAAGTAAATTGGATTGTTTACTAGGTCTTAGACTGAACCAAATCTAGAAATACCAGAAGAATGCAATAGGAAACAATGATATTCATCGTGTTCTGAAACATATGTATAGAAGAACAAAATTTGATTATTACGAGTTATATTGATATTGTATTATCAAAAGGAGCATCATATCAGAATTATTCTGTACGTTGGATAGCCCACAACTCTTTTCACTCTCTTTTGAAACAGAGTACCTTATACATACTTTTAAAACTGAGTATCATTTAAAAACAGAATCAATAGCATTGTATGTAGACCTGTAAGAAGCTATATTCATTTGATCCTTCATTACTCTATTTATCGCCTATGAATAGGTGTATGTTGTGCCACTTAGTACGCTTGGTAGGTATTACCCTACTGTAATTAGAAGAAGAGATTAATTGTGATCTCAATACTAAATTTCCCATCACATTATGAAAAATCGTCCCTGTGTAAGCTATTAGTCCTAAATCTCCTACTAACTACACATCCCTTGAAATGATGCATACTAAATTTCAATTTCCTCTTCAGTAAGAACTAGTGTTGTAGGTATGACAGCTTAGGGATATGATTTAATTCTAGACCTTTAGGACAAAACAACAAAACTATGATTTCCTCCCATCTCGCCCTACTTGACAATGCCTAAAACTACCCCTGTCGTTGGAATTCTTAATCTCCTCATGTTGCACGATGTCCGAATTGTAAAGTACCCCCAATTTCAGGACGGGCGTATTACAAATAGCTGCAGTGACGTGCCGGTAATCCAATAGGACTTACGACCCGTCAATGTCATTTCTTAGATTAGCGGACTACTAGTAGAACAGTGGCGGAGAAATATTGCCATTAAGTTAAGTTATCGAAATATACACAGGAGAATTCATTTAGTCTAGTGTTCTTCATTTACGAAATATTTCTTTGCGAGGCATAACCTAAGTGATTTCATGTAGCTGTAACTTTGAATCAAATTGATATCAGAAAGGTAAAAATCAATTAATAAATAGAATATGTTCAATACTTTATTGATATTGCAATTATAAGCAAAGTAGCAAGTAAGCCAGCTATGTTTTCTCAGATTTTAATCTTAGGCTAGTGAATAGTGAAAAAATATCCACACTGATCATTTGCCATCTGCAAATGGAACTGACCTGATTCATGTATATAATAAGATGAATCAAACTACTTTTTATGTGTATGCACATATAAAAAACGTAGGACGAAATTGGTGACAAAAATTTATTACTTACTGTCTGTAAACAATACAGACGACAAGTTTCGTTCGTAAAAGAAGGTAAGAGGAAATTACAGACGCTTACCTTGTGAAAATTACTATATCATGCTGGAATTATTTCATACATCGTTGAGTATCATGTGTGTGCGTACCATTCTTCTAATGAATTATTATTTGAATTATATCGCACTTTTCTTGTTGAAGAATTAGAATTCCATTTTCTGCCGTAAAATTCTTGCTTGGATAGTAGCGAATGAAATAATTCATTGAGTATATTGTTACAAACATATGATTCTTCAAACCATTAGGTTTGTTATCTATTCTATATATTTTTGTGATTATTATTCAAAATCGTTTCTGTCGGTTGTCAGACATTTGAGGATAGTTTATTATTGCAAAATGTGATTGTTGTGGTAAAATGTATTCGGTTGGTCCTCTGGCTGTCTGGCAGCGCTTTGATTGGTTTAGAGTCCAATAAAGCATTAGACGAATGTATTTAGACCCACGTGGGAAAAAAAAGATAAAGTAGCTCAAATAGTGACAGTAAGCGTTCTCAGCTAGCGATTTCACATAAAGTAAGAAAGTGTACTGTGAGTTGTGTGCAATTGTTGAATAACAATAAATAGATGACAATATGTTATTCGGGATTTGTGATGATGTAGTCTCTCGGATTAGGCTATTTGCAGTTATCTTCTCGCCTCCTAGCCCCAAATAATTTCGTAAGGTGTAACACAAAAATTATTAAAATATTGCCACATATCGTGATGTAGAGAGCAGTAAACACAAATTTATCTCTTGTATAATAATTTCCACCGTCTTTCAAGTCAATTTCACATAAAATTTATGACATCCCACATGAAATTGGCTTTCTTTGCTGGCCCTAATAGCACGCCGTTGGTCCATATAGCTGAATACATACACATCTCTGCGATGTTCGTGTCGGTGGCATGCGTATCTATATAAACCTATATATGATATATTAAGGAAATGATTAATTATTAGAAACGGCTTGCACGGTGGTGAGCTGAATGGCCGCCGAAGCCGAAGAGACCGTATAACTAATGATTCGACCACGGCATGGGCTGTCACTGTTCGTTGCTGCTACTACTGCTGGACCCTTTCTTTAAATTCACAAGTGACAACTGTCATCAGAATTTGCACCACGAATGGAAATGGATGTAGTGGATCCAGAATGGAGAACAGGATGATCGATATATAACAATATTCTGTTTGTTGTTCACTATAAGACTTGGTAAGCTCTAAAATATATTGTGATCCAATAGTAATGCTGTGAAGATATTAAGTAGTATGTATAATGAAATATTCTGTTTCTTATAATGCGGAAGAACTTAAAGACTACGATATTGCGGATTTAATTTCATTTACTTACATACAGATCACGCCTCTTCCCCAAAATGAGTTTGATGTAAGCCTTTTTAACCATTGTTGAGAAATTACATATTTATCAGCAATAATAGTTCTATTACGTAAGATAGTATCAAAATTAATTCAAAATAATATTCTATGATCAAAAAAATGCATTTAATGTGCTATATTGATTCAGGATCAAATAGCTTTGAGATTAAAATGGATGTCATTTTAGTTTTAATTTCACATTTCATTTTTATTTGACACCGTCTGTTTTTCAAGTAAATCAAAAACTAATGGACAAAACAAACTGCATAGTCCATAGCTGATGATTCTTTCTAGTCTGCCGACTAGAAATAGTATGAAGTCTTTCTAGTTGTTGTACTTGAATGAGAAAAAAAATCAAACTTAATTATGGCTGAGAAAACTAAGATCTATAATATTCTCAGGTAATTGAAAAGCAAGACATAATTTACAATATTTATTGCTTGAGAAACTATCAACAACACTGGAAGCGGACCAATGAGATCTGTTCATTAAAAATTCTGAAGCATATAATAATTGTTTATATTGATCTTGATATATTAGTGCAATATGTGAATGTCCATGTTTTATATCCGAATTTGTCTGTTATGTTTTTGTTTAGGAAATAAGTTATAAAAAAATTAGGATTGTATTTTTCTAAATTTTTTTTGAATTGTATAGATGAGTGGAAGACCAGCTTATGGCCTAGCCTGACCTTTGAGGTAGAATGTCAAAAAAGTTTATTTTCATTTATCATTATTATTATTAATATTGTTATTTGGAGAAGACAGAAATGGCTTATGATGTTTATATGTCAGCTGCCTATCTTATATTTATGAAAAGTGTGCCGTCTCGCGTGAAAATGCCGAATGGTTGTTGATCTGTTATCAAAGAATAGAAAAAAAAATAAAGAATCGTCTTGATGATCAAAGCGCATTTCTAGCAGTTCATGAATGCTTTTTATTCAAAAATTTGCAAATTACCATCTCCCACAATCACTGAGCCTGAAATCAAACAGATTGGGCAAATCAACGAAGCAGTAGCTTTCATTTAGTACCAGTCTATAAGTGCTGCAGTTTCCCAAAACTCAGCGTCATATCAGACAGCCAGACTGCTAAAATATAGTAAATATAATAGCACATTTTTCTCCAAAAATGCGCTGTCAAATACCAAATAACAAATAAAGATTGATGGAAGATCACCCTCATCCAATTTTTAACTGAGCTTCAATCTCTACTGAAAGGAAACTCATTTGAAATCAATTTTTCAATATCAGCTATACTTTCTGGTTTATTGACGATTTGGGATACTTGTTTATCCACCAAAAACAAATCGAATATCGAAATTTTCATTTTGTGACTATTTTTCACATACCTAAGAAGATGATTTGATTTTATCAAAGTTATATAAATAAGAAATCTCTGAAAATTTGGCGCGATTACCTCCAAAGCTACAGGTTTGTGAAAATGAGTAACGATTGGTCATGTATTTGCTTAATTTGATCATAAAAACAAATTTTATTTCATTCTGATACTAAAATTGAAAGCAGCGAGTCAATATCTTGCATATTTCGCAAGATATTGAGGTAAATAGTTTCTACCCTAGAATGACCAGACTACCAGCCCATATTGATTCAAGATTTTAAGTATGGAGCTCAATTATTGACATGTTTGTCATTCTATGCAGCAATTTTCTGATTTCAAGTATGTATAGTTCAGCAGTAATTACCATTTGAATTTTCACTTCATTTTTCAACTAAAACTGGGTGTATGAATCAAAAAGTCAAGAAGCTTGGACTAACCTACGAAAAAATAGCTTTAATTTGGTAACAGTGCTAAAAATGGAATAAATATTAATAACGCTTTTAACCCGATACAGATTTAGAAGACTCTTTTTTAGTGTACATTGGTTGATTGAAAAATATTTTCTAAGCTATGGTGTGCAGTTACCAGTCGTCAAGCGACAAATATTTACTCTATAATTGTGTGAAGAGTTTTCCATAGCGTATATTATTGATTATAATTATTATTCCAGTAGAAATCATACTGACTTCTCGCTAAAGCTGGACTCGACTTCACAACTTTCGAATAACAAAACCGGCATATTCTTACTGATCCATGAATTACCTACGGTTTGTTTAATAATGAGCCATTATCAAGGAGTTAAAACCAACTCTTCTAAAATTGAAATATAGAAGAGAGCTTTAGAATTACCATCAGTGATATATGGGAAAAGCAGTTATAATACATTTTTGTTAAAGGGAAAATTTTGGAACAAACCTATGCAGACAATACTTGCAAAAAACAATAACTAGTATTCCCACATGATTAAGGTACCTTATTCTAATATTCATTTTCTTTTGTGTCGAATAACCTTATCAAAATTCATACCTATTTGTTATTGAACAAGCAATGATTATAGATAGAAATCAAGTTATTTGTAAGTTATTATTTCTGCCAAATTCAGCGCTATAAAGATTAGTCGGTTATAGAGACAATATGCACATTCAAAAAGAAAAATATTTTTGTAAACATGCTGTTGCCGTCTGCACGTATGTAAATAAAAAGAGCACGCGTTTCCAAACTGATATGTTCATAATTTGATACCAATCACCTGAAGCCCAACTGAATGAATATAAGGGAGGCTGGAGCTAGAGAACATCAATAAAAATCGACCGTTAAATCCAGCCCACACAGAATGTTTTTTTTTTTTTTTTGCAAAAGTGAAATTGACTTTTTGCTGTGCTGTTGCACTCTATTGAAGGCTTTTGATCAAGAGCTTATTTGATTCAAAAAAAAATTAAGAAGCTTCCAAATTATGCAAAGAAATTATGGAGATACAAAATTATGGTGTTTTGTTGAAGTCTGCTTATAAATTTTTTTTATTATTTCTTTTTCTATCATACATTCATTATCTTTTGTTAAATTGATTAGTTTTTATCTGTTTAATTATTCTAAATAAATTGTCAATTCCTATAAATGTATTAATATAAGGTTAAGTGTAAGAACAGCCAATGCTGAGCTTTGCCAATAAATAAGTTTATTATTATTATTATTATCATTATCATAAGCAGCGGATACTTCCGCACATGTGTGAATTGGAAGTGAACATTTCAGATGTATATTGCATATTGCAGTATAAGTCTTCAAAATGAGAATTTCGAGGTCCCTTTTCAAGGACACAACAATGAATACAATATTCTCATCCATTATATTATTTTAATATATAAAAATTATTATTATTACTATTCAGATTTAATTGACTCATCAGTTTATATATAATACCAACATTAGTTCACAAAAAGCCCAAATGACGACACCACTAGAGCTATGCAGCTAACGTATAAGTAGTTATTCATGTATCAAGGGCATAAAAAACTTTTATTGAGATCAAAATTGTGTTTAAGATTAGGAGCCAAAACCTTCTCAATCTGGTATATTCAATTCGTGGACATTTAATTCGAAGAGAAAATTATTATTCTGTACAAACTCATTCCACACAAATAATTTCAATTCATGCATATCAGATTACAATATTTAATATCATAATAGCGCATATCTTCGCAGAATTTTACGTAATATCATCATCGAAGATTCTGCCTTCGGCGTTGATATCGAATCTATGATGCGATGAAACCTATCAAAATTTTTTCCTGTTGTTTGAATGCTGATGATCCATCTGAAAATTAAATCACAATTCTTTCTTCGGGCAGTGCCTCCCAAGTTTTCAATAAAGTAATAACAATTATCTTCATCGAAGGCTTGGGATGCTGAGTGAATTTCGCCGGTAATAAAGAGCGCCAACCTTTATTTACCGACTGTGCAGCATCCGCCAATGCTAAGCTACTGGTCTACGCGGCGGCAAAGAAAATTACAGGCCATGGAATCGATCATTTTTCAATCAACCGTGCCTTACTTGATTTAATAACGCTGAATTGAATTCCGATCTTTGATTACAGCGGAAAATACCAATCTGATAGCTTTCTGAACAAATAATCTTACGAAGGTTCATCTATGCTAGAGTGCTTTGGAATAGTTCTTTGAGGTTTCTGATAGATTGTCTCGAGGAGACCTTGGTCTATCCACTTGTATCTCACCTTTAGACCAATCTATAAAATTTGATGTTCTCAAGTAGGAAATTGAAAAATTCAATAATTCTAGAATATTTGACTTCAAATATTCTTTGATGCAAACTAACTTCCCGAACCTTGACTGATACATCACAGGTCGAATGGTGCAAATTTTCAAACAGAATCACTCAAGAAAAGGTGTACGACCACAATAAGCAAAAAGCTTGTATCTTTTGAATCTAATGATGTATCAATCAAGGTCCGGGAAGTTGATTCTTATTAAAGATGATAATAAGCAAGAAGTCCAACATTATTCTATTATTATACTAACTTCACAAGAATTCCAACACGTTATGTCACAAAGATTGTAAGATGATATATGACAGCTTTATTTGCCACATGCATGGACTTATTACATAAATTGAAATGACCCCAATGCCATCCTTGTGGGAGTCCTGAAATACGCACTTCCAAATAAATATTGCTTTGCATCTTGCAAAAAAAATATCATTGCGAAGTTGATAATTCACTTATCTTAAAAAAAATAATTGGTTTTAGTTGATCTCCAGAAATTCTCTTTTCTCCGTGAACTGCTTCTACTTTTATTTCTACCAAATATACAATATGATTCACATAAAACAATTTAGATTGAATACTCGACCATTATCAAAACTAGTTTCTTGCAGGTGTCGTGTAATATTCAGACGTTAGAGTAACCATCGGACTCATTGGTCAGTAGATCCAGTTTCAGATTGGTGAATACTCTGTTGTACATATGGGCGATGTGCTAAAATTATTTATTACTTTTAATAATCGCTTCACCTTGTCTACACACTGTTCTTAAGACGATTTAAAGTCTGCACAAGATTACTTAAACATATATCATGTTATATGACGATTTAAAAATACCACACACATACACTTGTGTAAAAATATACTTGAATAATGCTCATTAAAGCTATTATAAATTATAACTTATAATCCTTAATAATATTTGAGGATAACATAGATTCTTAAATACATCCTTACATGAGAGATACTCAACAATTTTTCAATAAGTAATTGGGCATGAATATACAGCATTATACCATGAAATGAAATATTTGGTGGTGTGACTTGCCGATTTACTAGAATTACTGGTCGAATATCAGTAAACTTGTTTGCTCTCATACTGTATACATGCCTTTCCCGCTGCCTTAAACAGCAATTTTTGAAACGAATTTAAGACACATAACATAGTACTAGCTGACATTTAGGCAGTACCGCTTGCGCACGGCGGAAGCTTAACATATTATTGGATAAACTTTAAATAAAGATATATATGACAAGTTTTGAATAAGATGGATTATGTAAGGTGTAATTGAATGTAAATACTCGTAAATATGTTATATTTGACGAATTCTATCAATATAGTTCTTATCAGTCGTTTTGCATTTTCACAAAACTGTACTTATTTGCTCATGGAAAAATAATAGTATATTATACAACAAGTATAGAAAATCACCTATTTCACACGAGATGTGGGATTTCTTGCACGAAACGAAGGATAGTGTGGAATAACTGATTCTATATATGTTGTACATCATACTTTTTCTACAATTACAGTTTCTATTAAATCAGATAGATCATCAGTAACTGAAATTTAAAATATATTTTCACCAATGTGAAATGTCTTATGGATCGATTCTGTTCACTGTCCTATAAATTTGTAAAATTGTAAATTCATAAGCTACAGATCGTTCGTAAGAGAACAGTTTACAAATTTACAAATATGGCGATTCTGTTCCTACATCTATAGGAAACGTTGTTACAGATTCCAAATATCAAGATTATCTCGTAAACATATCTTGAGCTAACTTCATTCTATTCATTTGACAATTTTTCAATACTTCAAAATTCAAACGTCAAATCTCATATTGAAAAAAGTATTGTTTTACTTGTATAATACGTGTGATTTTGAGGAAGTTAAATACTCAGTAATATATATTATGGCCTGAGAAATTATTACTAGATTTTTTCTGCAAGCAAGTGTCGAAATATTGATGATTCAAAAAAGTAATGCAGGTACAAATGATATTTTTAAATTCAGAGTTGGTAGAACCTAGAATCAATTAATTCGATATCGGTAAAAATTTGAATAAAAATGATTGTTCGTCAACTAGGTGCCTACTTTCAGATATACTGAGATTTGATCCCTCTGAAATTGTATGAATGATTCAAGTGTTTGAATTAATTCATAAACTATAGTTTTGTTCAGCCTAACATTTTTTTGGAATAATTTTTTGGGACGTCGAACGGGTTTGTAGTGCCCCTGAGGTTTCTTCGTAGTAATCGCGTATTATTTTCAGAAACTGTTTTATTAAATCAATCTGTCAAATAATTATCAGGTACATATTCCAAGAAATAACATCCCAATTTCTGTCTCTCACCTTTTATCATCTTCTTCTAATAAAAGACCTATAAACATAAGCACTGCATCCTGATTCATTTTGAACCGTCAAAATCTATAACAATTATGGCTACTTTCTATTCAACTGTAAAAACTTACGAGAACCGTAAGAGTTTATGAAAAATCCGTAAGCTACTGAGGTGATCAGAATTGCGATTTTATCCGTTGCATACTATGGGGCTTACGATTAGCGTTACAGATCGTAAAAGTGTGAACAGAATCGACCCATTACATCTTGATTGTTTGTTCTGCTTATTTATTGTAATATTCATTTGGAACATACTTGAGATCGGTTGATTGATATTTCATTGTTGTGTAATCTAATTGTTGCGAATGTGTGTTATCTGCTCCAATTTGACAGTTGTGATTCGTAATGTTGCCAACCTTTGGAATAATTAAATATTACAAAAATAAGAAAATAATTCCAAAAGAACTCAGTGAAATTTGTTACTTATTTGTACTAAGTACAAGAAATTGTTGTGAAACCGACAGAATTCGCCTACCGAGATTTTGATGGAAATATTCATTTTAAGCATCCCTAAATCCTATTTGACTATTTTTGGCTTGGTGTCGGTACATATGTTCAAAACTGGATAAACGTATTATGTTGAAATTTTGTATTGAAGACTGGCATAGGGTTAAGTTGTGCATCTCGCATTGTGGTTCTAATCATCTGTACTGGAAGTGCACTTTACTTGAAACTTCTTTCGGATTTTTCTGATAAATCCAGATGTTGAAATTTTGTATTTGAACTTGATGTTGTATCAGAATGGTTATCTGCTATTTTTGTATGAATCGGCCAAGCCAGAAGTGCACTTTACTTGAAACTTTTTCAAATTCTTTTCATAAATCTAGAATTATCAGCCATAGCATATCGAAATTCAGCGTTTGAACTTGTTGTAGTATCAAAATAGTTATCTACTATTTTTGTATCAATCGGCCAAGCCGGAAGTGCAGTTTATGAGTATAACAGACATTCAGAGTTTGCGATATAAAATAATCAGTTTAATTGAAATGATAAGATAGGCAATGATTATTATAGATTATTCGCTTTTGTTCAACATTTTACATGTCAAAATATTTTTCCCTAAATTTTATTCCGTAAGCATGACGAAAGCGACAAAATTGGATCAGAATATGCTTCTTCATACAAATTCAAAATTAATTTTCATGATGTTGGTCACACAGTTCAGCTTTAATTTCAGGATATTGAACTCCAAATATACATACTTATCAAACCTCTCGAAGGCTTGAAAAACAAAATGAGGCACTGAAATCTACGACTATCTGACGATCTAAAAGTACAAGGAAATATTGTGAAACCGACAAAATTCACATATCGAGATTTTGATGGATATATCCGTCTTGAGCAACCCTGAATCCATTTTGACTATTTTTGGCTTGTTGTTGGTACGTATGTATGTATGTATGCGTGTATGTGCGTAACTCGCAAATCTCAGAATTCGTCAAACGTATAATGCTGAAATTTTGTATAAAAGACTGGTATAGGATCTAGGATCTTGATGTGCACCTCGCATTATGGTTGCAATCGTCTGTACTGGAAGTGCACTTTACCTGATACTTTTTTTTTAATTCGCCGGATAAATCTAGAATGATTAGCCGTAGGGTACTGTAATTTAGTATTTTAAATTGCTGTAGCATCCGAATGATCATCTCCTATTTTAGTCCAAATCGACTAAGCCGGAAGTGCACTTCATATTACAGATTTTTCGAATTTTTTTCATAAATTTAAAATAATCAGTTGCAGAATATTGAGATTTCGTATTGAGCACTTTTATAACATCTATTTGTACACTTTGCATTATGATTGTGATCGGCTAAGCCGGGAGTGCAGTTTACTCAAAACGATTGAACGTAGAATATTAGAATACAGTATTCAAGATGATGGTACTGTCTAGATGCTCATATCCTATTTTCATTGAGATCGACTGAGTCGTAAGTGCACTATACTTGACGATCTTGGAATTTTGCGCATAAATTCAGAACTGTTAACCGTAGAATCCTGGAAATCAGTATTTAGGAATGTTGTTGCATAAGAATTATGACATACTGTTTCCATAGCAACCGACTAGCCGTGGAATGATGAGATTGTTGTGTTTGATCATATATATCCAATGATGTACAAGTAAGTCACGTGATGTCCACGTCAGATTTTTATTTCAATGGTCAACAGAGGTTTATATCAAGTACTAGATATTGATCAATAATCTTACTGAATATTAGCTAAAGAATATTAAAATGGATAATTAGCATACAAGCTGGTCAAAGTTGTGTGAGAAATAATTTCTCACGATTTTTCCTACAGTTGCGTGAAATTGTTATTTGTCTAGTTTTGTTGTATATGAGAAATATGCTGTTCTCTATAGTAAACGTAGAAAAAATAATTTGTTATCTAAGTGCGTTGATTATTTTAACTAACAAATTTTGGCATTTAAAGAAGAAACATTTATTTGGAATTGAAAGGTGAGAATAATAATCGGTGCTCAAGTAGCACATAGAGATTAGAAGGAGAATGAGATTAGGACAAAACTGACCGCGGTGCTCAAACGGTATATCTTCGAAACGATAATAGTTATTCAAAGAAAAAGCTAACGACACTCCTATATTATATCAATTATAAGGTGCAATCATTTCTAGAACTATTCTGTATTCTGTTTTGATATTGAAAAAATTTGATTGCTCCTAACATATTGACCTTATTCCCAATGCTCCGAGAGTTTGTTTAAAATAATGTATCATCCTGTTTTTGTAAAAAAGCATGTGTGCGATCCCACAGTTGTTTTTTTAATCAATTTGAAATTTTGGAGTTTTTCTTGATATAAGAACCAAACTTATCTTTTATACAAATTCCTTATTATTTTCTGAATATCATCATTTTCGCATGTATATTTTTCACAATTTTCAAATGAAATCTTTGAATCGTGATAACTTGAGATCTCACCTTCATTTCAATATTTCTGTTTCATCGACAATTTTCAAAGGTCATTTTACAGTGCTCTGCATTTCTTCAAACCTGGCACTTCGGCTGTATAATGGTAGGTGGCACTGCTGCAGATCCATTTCTCTGCATGCCATGTGTCGATGTATCAACTCATTTTTATTAGCTTTGCGACTACAAGTCCGACTATTTGCGGCTTGCTGTACTGTACTAAAAAGTCCTAATAAGGACGAAGCACGTGTGTACAGCTGCTGTTCTATTTGTGAAACTATCAAGGTTTTGATTTATCAAATTGTGCTTCACGGACAATTCTCAAAGGTCACTTCATAGTTCCCTGCATTTCTTGTTATTCCATCTTACGAAGTATTTGGCAAAATTGGAACTAACAAGCTTATTTAATATTTTCATGCGACAGAAGTTGAAATCTCTATACTCCATTTGTTGTAAGTAACAGTGATCATATTCATACATCATAATTCATGAAGACCTATGAAATTATAAACATCTTCAAGAATTTTGAAATTATTGTATTGCATAGAGTACTTAATCGTTCTATCTCAAACAGGTGGGAGGATATGGTATTTTTAACTAATCTTAATTCTGGTTTAAAATACAATAAAAAATTCTTTATACCAATAATGACGAAATATTATAATGTAAAAATGTAAAAATTATGTGACTGATAGGATATAACAGAAATTGAGTACCTATATAGGATCAGAAACTTTTCGGTCACTTTCAGTTGTGCCAGCACCTGTGAAGTTTCAAAATATTGAAGAGAGATGTATCTCATGCTTTGTTAAAAGTACACAAATCTGAATCAAATTCTGTGTTTGTCTATAAGTCTTGAAAACTCATAGGTCCTTACATTTAGAGCAAAATCGCAATAATCTTGTTATCCTTATGAACCAATTGACATTAATTATCAATAGTCGATGCGTTTTTATCAGTTTCTCATGATCTGTAAGGCTTATGGATTTGCTCAAAATTGCAAAATAAATTTTGTAGTTTGGAAAGTCTCATAGACCAACTAGTTTGAGACATTTTGCATATAAATCGCTGTAATAGATTAATAATTTTGATTTTCCAGCGGGTTCAATTTATTTCAGTTGAGTTGAATTTTAATATAACTGCTTTGTGATTCCACAAGTAGATAAGCTTCCTCCCTCTTTCTGATCGTCGTTTATTCCAAGGGTGTCCAGTCCACAACCCTTATTCGAACGATCACGCAACGGTTAAGCAGGTATCCACCACGGCCACCACGATCGCTAAACGGTTCATACACTGTTTTTTACCGACGGTAATTAATCGATAACTGTAGATTACAACTCTTTAGACATTGAAATCATTTGTTAGAAATGAGCCTTGTCAGAATGATTTATCCCAAAGAAATAAGGGAGAGGAGCAAAAAATTAAACTACACGTGTATGATACTAATGTGAAATGTATGTCTCTCTGCATCCAATCGTTTCTTAAATATCAAAAACAATAAAAATATTGTTAATTTGTGTAAAGTCTGGGCTTGCGATTATTATTTGCCCTCCAATTCCGAAAATTAATTTTGAATAATCGTGTTCTTAGTAACAATGAATACTAGGTTACCCCTGTCATATTTTGAAACCAAAATATTAAATTAGAAGCACATTGCATTATTTGATAAGCGTGTAATATAAGCCATTTTATAAAATAGAATGAAGACACTCGAACGCTCATTGTAGATGTAATGGCGACAAAAATTCAATAGCCTATACTTGAGAAATGTGTGAATCTGCCACTGAATTAGATACAGTAATTCATTCAATATTAGGGACAAATTTCACCAAGTCTAATTTGACTTATCTAGGAGTTATACTATTCATAAATGAATAGACCAATTGGATTGCCCAATTTTCTCTATTCTTGCTGTATTATATTAAATATGATTGCGTTACCAAGTTGTGAAACAGAACACCACTGAATGAGTTTCACTAACAAACGAATCCATTGTAATCGTGTCGTGTATATTGATAAATGATTACAATTTTTTTATATCTACAGAAAGTTATATGAAAATTGAATGATACTAGTGGTCGGTCAGTGGTCGATCGAAATTCATTCTATTCCCAAGTTTGAACAAATTAAGTTAATATTCGACAATCTATCCGAATCTGAGATGAAAATAGTGATTCCCATTTGAAATTTCAACGTGACGTTCTCATTCCTTCCTGCCTTTCGGGGAGTTAGAATAAGATGTCAGATATTTTTCCATAAGATGTATATTTTTCGAGATATTTCAGCAAAAAATTATAACGTTTTTAGCTTTAAATTAAAATAGAAAACCTCACATATAATTTCAGCTTTCTACAATCCTTCTCAATATAAACTTTAAGTATGTCAAATCTCACATTCCTTCGTGCGCGCAATATGCTCAAAAAGAAGTACAAAGTTTTCTCTTCACGTATTAATATATAGATAACTTATTGATTATACAACACAAACTTAACCTAATTTCCTAAAAATACGGTCTACGAACTCAATATGTCACTTATCAAACAAAACGACATCGTAGGTGAATTCAAATTTCCTAGCAACACATTCCGTCCTCCCATCTATATTTGGAACCTCTTCTTGTGCAACTTGATTATAATTGACTCAATAATAGATTCCGTATGAAATAGTTCCCAATTAAATTTAGTCGTTGTTGGTTCTACAAGCCTTAAATATTGAAGATGTATTTGAAGATTGTTCGAACTTGACATTTCGAAAATATGATGATCGAAAATAAATAGAGCATTGCTCCAATAACAAATACAATAGATTGTTAAATTTTTTGTGGGAAAATAGAATATTATTTGACAAAAATGAAGAACTCAATCAATTTAGAAAATCGTGGAGGGAGCTCCTGAGAGAAAATTCGTGAAAAGATGGTCCATCCATCAAGAAATGATAGTGAAGTGACAACCTAAAATAAGACTACAAAAAATATCGACAGTCCAATGTTACTTCGAGCAGATTTAGCGGTTTGCCTGGGTACTGCAGTCAATTATTTTATATTGAAGACAAAATCATTTGAAGCAGTTACCCCTCAGATGCAAAAACAAAAGATATCAGTTGCCATCATATAGACAGACAGAGGAAGAATTATATTGCCTTTCGAGGGAATAATAAAATCTACACTTTAATTAGGGAGATTCGTCACAAAATGAAATAATCGAATCTAAATTGCGGCTATATAAATCCAATCTTTCGTACGTTTTTTGTTGAAATGATTCTTGATTTCTGTAAGGCTCCTGAATCCAGTGTCCAAACATTTGTATCAATGTGATGGAGAAAAAAAAAATCAGAAGATTTTGAATGGACTCTCCGAAAAAAAATTAAATGAAGTGTCACCGAAAAACTGTAACTTACAGATGTGTAGGCAGACTTCAAAGTCATTGAGATACAAGAATAGAAGGCTGTTGCTGCTGATAGGAACAGATAGAGCAATACATTTGAAGAGGTTAAAACCTATCAAGGATGATGAGTGAATGAAGTGTTATCAGTTAAATCAAGCTAGAGATTCACGGGCTTGACTTGGTGTTTAAAAACTTGGCTTGAAAACCAAGTCAAGTCAGAGAAAAGTCAAACAGCTTCACATGTATCAAGCCAAATAGTGATTTTTAAAAGCTTGCTCTCTCTTGGCCGTCCTGGTGGTTTTTTCCTTGGCAATTGCAACAAAAAACATTTTCCTAACTGTGTATCAATTAAATATGAATGTTTTTCAATGAAGAATAAAAGCCAAAATAAATTGAGGTGTATTCTCGTTACTGTCTATGTTAATATTGGAATTTATTGTAGGTGGAAAATAAAGTCTAATTATGTGTTTTTCAAATCGTTCAATAAATTGAAAAGAATTTTCTTCTTCATGATTCTCAAATTTCTTGTTACTGTTAGTTCTACGAATTTTTCTCTTATGGCAATAAAAAACTGCAATGTGAAAAAGACTACGGATTCTTCCCTTTGTACAGAATCTCTAACCAAACTCCCCTCGATGATATCATATCTGAAAATTTTCCTCATATGCAATTCAAAATTTATTATAAACAATTAAAACTTGCAATAAATAAAAAAAAATATATTCAGGGAATGATATTGATTTTATTATGGTTGTTTGATAGGAATTTGTTCTTGAAACTATTTCACAATTAATTAATTTTCCAATTGTTTCCCAAATTCCTCCAGAGAGTACTTATTATTTTTCTTGTAACGTTATCATTTCAATGTATAATGTATAATTGGATTAGGTAAATCATTGATATTTTTTCAATAATTTATACAAATAATTTGAATCCATCTGTTTATTATACATTTCTAAGCACTGTACAATATACTATCGCACAAGTAACTGGCTGCGGAGGACTATATATCAAAATAAGTAAAGTATTGTTCTAGGCGTTATGCCAGATCTCAAGCATCACTAACAAATTTCTTCCTTCAGGTTTCATGATACAAATTGATTAAAAAAAATCTCTGTAGCTTCTTTTTTGTATGTTTATCAGGAGAATAACGACTTAAATTACTAAAGCCCCTTCACAAATGAGTTTTTGTACAACAGAACATACTTCATATCAAAATTAGTTCAATATTCTGGATTGCAATAGAGGATCCGTCAACCTAAAGAGCTTCACAGTATGCTTAATCTCTTCGTCAGAAATAATAAGAATGACAAAAAATTTGCAACTTCGAAGCGTGTTGACCAAAATGGATTAATTTTTGTGATTATCCTGAGTGATATATTAGAGCAAAAGGTGGAAAAAGACTTGAAGCGCGTATAGCAAACATTTCAGTTTTTTTGACAACTCCAATTAGTAAGTTTCATTAAGACCCCAGCAGTTGTTCATAAGTTGAACTCGTATATAATAAATTTCGAAATTACAGACGCGAACCAATCATGAAATATCGGCTGGGTACAAAAAATAGTTCAACTTATTTCTGATTCATCTTTGTTTGAATCCCGATGAAAAATGTGCCTTATTTCGAAACGTTTATCAAACAGTATCACCCTATTAATTATTAGTTTATAATTTGAAATCCATGGATAATTGGTATAAATACCAATCTTTATATAAATTGGTTATCCGTAGTTTAATATGGAAAATGCATTTACAATAACAGCAAGTGTGAACTGACCTCTACCCAACTAATATCTTCATCGTTGTCTTGTGTACACTCTAGTATATTTCTGTTTCTTTTCAACTAATGTAATCGGGAATAGATTAAGGAGATTGTGTAATTCCTCCACGTCAATTTCCTGGACAGTTGCCCCCCACAGTGGCGTTCGTCGCAGGGGGCACCCGATATAAATCAAAAAGCTACTGATAATATGAACACACTGGTTGCAATTATGAATGCGTCAAACTAAAATTTATGTGGCTGGTTCACAGCCGGCACCCCGTTGATTGTGAATCAGTCTTGAGTGTTACACTGAGTTTTAGCGGTTAAAACATGTTTTTACCCTTCGTGCGATTTATGGATAATACGTGGCTGATTAATTGAAATTATACCGGGTGCCATTACACATCTTGACAATTACTTGGGCTACCTAAAGAAACCTACATCAGAATTTTTATCTCAAGTTCTTACCAAACATTGTCTAGTTGCTTCTTTTTGGATACCTCGGCAAATTGAGTTCAGTTTTATAATAAGAATATCACGGCCATTATGAATTACGGATGAAAAAACCTGACAATTTATCCAGAAACAAGAAATTGATTACATAATATGGTATAAATTTATTACTAAGAATAATTAGAATTCATATGATCTAATATAATACAGTATATAATGTCCTTCTTCTGTTTGGAGGTGAGTGAAATATTACTCATTTTTTTATCAGAATTGAGTAATTTTATCGATTCGCGTAATCGACATGACTTCCACATCATTTTTATATTACTCAACTACTAAGATTCATTCAAAAAGTACTTCTGATGCTCATATTATTGTCACTTATTTTTGTATTATCACTAAATTTTGAAATTAAAGATCAACTCGCAATAAAATGGTATTGCCGATGCCGCTACCAATTCAGGTATCAATGCTGTTGTCATTAATTTTTCTATCATCATTGATTTCTGCCATTTACGATGAAGTCGTATCACTGTTTCAAGTTTTGATTTTTTATAGTATGGTTGACTCTATGATAATATGAATGTATGAGAACAGGTGACACATTATTTCTCCCCCGTTAAAAACCATAATGATAATTTGTACTAACACTGACATATACTCCAATGATAAATAATAGTGGTTTCCACATTCAAAGGAATATTCACAATGAGATTGCCGATGCTACAACACCAATGTCGATGAGACTATCTTGAAAAATTAACTTCTGTCATTTACAATGATAATGTCTCCACTTATTATCCTTGTTGTGGTACAGACAATATAGACTTTGCGTTCCAAATTATTTTTTTGACAATGAAAATTTGGTTACTGTTAGTGGTTAAAAATAAACAAAAATGTAACAAAGTATTACATGAAATCTTGTGAAAACTTGGTAAATGGAGAATTAATTTCCAAAAAATAGTTTTCCAGTAATATCTTGGAGATTATGCATCAAAGAAGAATTAGTTTTCCACTGGAGTCCTAGATAAAGTAATATTGCACATTTTGTTTTGCTTGAGTTTCTAGTATAAAAACAGGCCGAAATATACCACTTCAGGTATAAGTACCTTATTTCATTGTCTGGAATAATGTCGAAAAAACAAGCGATACCTTTGAAATACAAGATATTTTAGGAAGTGATTCACCTTCTCAGTGGAATTATTCTCAAATAACTAGTTCACTTCCCCATAAATAATATAATTTATTTTGAATGTGGAAATTATCGACATTTCGTCATTCTACAAAAAGCAATAAAACCTCAGTATTTAAATATGCTTCATATCTTTTTTTGACTGATTGAAAAAATATATATTAAGAAGCAGAAGATCTAAGCTTGATATATAGTTTTAGAATAGGATCCTCCACGATTTTCCAAAAATACCATAGGTGAATTCTCAGCACATTCAAACTACTCTTTTTGTTACGGAAAATCTTTGTGATTAACAAACACGATTCTAGAATGAATGACGCTTTAAAAGGATACAAAAAATCGCCTTGTTATTGTGATATTACGCACATTGGCACTCAGCTTTAGCATTGCTTACAATAGAGCCAGCGAAAGATAGTCCTGGTTCTAAGAAAAAACCAGGAAATTAGTTTTGTATTGGACCTGGCAGAAACAATCATCGCGAACCAAATAGATTTTTTATAAACGTCTCAACACGGGAGATACGAAAAAAGAGGTTGGTGACGTGGTACCGCAAGTGCCTCGTTTGTCTTCCCACTTATACTTTCAATAACGGTATTATTGACAATAAACGATATAGGAAATTGGGTGTCATCAGGAAAAATAAGATAATCTCTGAATAGTTTCAAGAGTTCAAGTCTTGAATAAAATACCTTCCATGAAGTTATTATATTTTTCAAGTACTGTGAGATTTCAAAAAAAAATTGACCTATGTGTAACTTTCAAACAAGTAACAAGAAATAAACTTGACATCCAACAACGGACATCCATCGAGATATATTGTTATTCATTATTTTTATTACTCATGCGAGCTAAGTACTATTTTGTGCACGTTTTTCCGGGCGGTAAATGATTTTTTGCCTTTTGCGTGCGCCATGTATAATTTGCGTGCGACAAGTAAACATGAACAGGAATCAGATACAATAATTTTCTGTCCTCAAATATGCACAAAATCTCGAAACAATTAATTTAAAATCTTTGGGAAAAGGTGTTGTCTTTGGTATTTCAACGTTTTATTAGGAACAAAAATATAGCTTAAACTAGTGCATGGCGATAAAAAACCAAATGACAGGTGTCAATTGTTTGAACTAAAAGTGATAATTGAACTCTAATTGCAGTGTGAAATGAAAAATGATGAGTGTTACCAATTGGAATATCCCTGAAAACAACAAACGAGTTGCATCTCAATTTTTAAAAATAATATAAAATTTTTATTCTGATAATTATCTTCAATAAATTTCTATTATTAGTCTGAGATCTATTATAGGTGTCAACTTGCACCGATCAAGTAACCGAATCAAATTCATTTTCGATGAAATAAAATATATTGACAAATTTGACGTTGATGAGTTGCCCAAAGAAATCTGTTCAAGATTATGCTTACTTGGAAATTGAAAAATTAATTCTTTTCCATATCTTTACCGATCTTGTAACCAAAAAATTCAACAATGATTGGAAGTATAAAGCCTATAGAATATGCAAACATAGAGTTGCTTATCTCAACCATATCATGAATTCCAATTTTCTTTAAGTTTTATGAAGTTCAAAGTCATTCTAATCATAATATTTGCCCGTATATTACAACACGATCATTAACTTAGCGATCCGGAGTTTTTTGACATATAGAAACAATTGTGATAGCAAATATATTCAGAAATTTTGTCAGAGCTACCAATGTTCATTGGCTGAAATAGATAATGATGATTGAGCAATGAGATAGCCCTAATTATTATCTTCATAGTTTTTGCTGAATATTTGTAATTCATATAGATTATTTTTTGTAATGAATTGCAATCTTCCTGAGTTGGAGAAAATATCGAATAGTATCTACAAATGTTCTAGAAATCAGTTTCTTCTCTATTTTCATGATGAAAAATGAATTAAAGTACGATGAACTGAAAGATCTTCGACCGTATGATTTCTCAGTGATATTCTCAATTCCAACTTTTGGGTTTCAAACATTTCTTCAAGAATCTTTTAGTGGAGAATTTCCCTAGCTTTGTGTAGGTAAAATTTTAGAATACAAATGTTTTCTAAAAGTAGAAGAAAAACATAACCTAGATATTTTTAAAATGTCATAACTTATAGAACATATTACTAATTGTTTCGCAATCACATCATAACAAAAACATGAGAGAAGATCAATATTATATTACTTGTGAGACCTCCGACTTTAATAACTCAGAGATTTGATGGATCAATTTTTCACATAAAAAGAAAATATTAAATAATTGGGATAGAGTTTTCTAATTATTAATTACTGAAGAGGATGAATAAAAGCAGACAACATTTAGAATCATCTCAGATGATCACTATCATCCTGAACACAAGCTTCACATCTTCAAATACGTATAACCAACTGTTCCAATATAAGATTCCAAGATTATTATAAAAATTTGAAGATTATTGAATAATAATCAACGATGCAAATTCAAGCATTTCTTGTAATTATGTTATCGTATGGAAATTAATTAATGTATAATGCAAAATTTGCATTAATAACAAAATTACTTATTCCAAGTTGTTATCAAGTTCCATGCGAAAACAATGATTTTCCATCACGGGTAATAACAAAATATTTTAATGATTATCGCGAAATAAGTGGAAACTCCTGGAAATATCTGGAAGCAGGCCAGACGGGAGCACTCCAGAAGCAATTCTGATACATTATAAGCACACGAACGAAGGAGCAACTTCGAGTTAAAGATAATATAAGTTTCATAAACAGAGCCAATGAATATGTAAGATCTCGGGATTTGATCCCGGGGCGTTTTGCTGCTGCGTCTCTGAGCAGTGACGTACGTCCCCCAGGGCAGCCCCACGCGATAATGGTTTGTTTTAATCAAACGTCTCGTTCCTCCACCTCATCTCCACTGTGGTGTAAATAGTTCCTTTATTTTCGCTGCATTTTAACTGCCTTGGTTGTAGATACTTCATAAGTAACTGATGCAAATGCATTTCGAAAACTTTCGGTTAGGAATTTAGGATTTGTGATCTTGTTACTAATGGAATATCTTGGCCATCAATAAATATTATCAGTTGCATCGAGCTTAGCTTAGATTGAACATAATCTCACAAATTAATAACCTTTTCTTCTCAAAATGGGAGCATAGTAGTTATTTCTATGATTTTTATCCAACTTTCTTCTTAATAATGTGAATTGTTCACATCATGATCATTTGCAAATTAACCAGTTTTGGCTCAAATTGTATGAGTTCAACCACATCTTATAACACAAATTCTATTGTATCTATTCACATTTACAATATTTAAACTTATCTCAGAGTACAACGCACTTTTCAATTTAGACAATATTTGTCAATATTCAAAATATAACTAGCTCTTGAAGCTATAACTTGAATTCGTCGATAATAACTTCAATATTTTCACCTGTCAAAAAATTTATCGATCAATAATAAGTTAATGATTTTGATACAGAATTCGGGCAATTATTCACCCCAAGTCGTACCGACATTCACTGATCTTTATTTAACATACGATAGAAATTCTCTTGAATCATGACTGAAAAATTTCTATTATAAATATCAGACCTCTGTATTATTTTATCATTAATCATTTCATATATTTTTTATCTACCGGTATCGCGTACAGATGTACTAAGAAGAGCACCAATTCATACAATCTGTACCATTGCTGAAGAAATGTTCGATGATATTTTCAATCAACACTGTTAACTCTCCTGTACCACATGATGAATATTTTTTGTGGAATTCTTAATCCATTTATTATCCTTTGGAATATTGTAATTTTTTGTTTATTCATACTTCTTTGATATTCCTGTTACTGAATTTTCCTGTTGGGCACTTTTATGAGAGCTCCCAAAATGTGCCTATAGATCAACTATCATCAAATTACAAACTAGTTTTGAAGACTCAAGGGAAGAAAATAATTTAATATTGACTTGAAAGTGAAGAATGCAATTATCGCTCTACAAGATGAAGCCAGGAATTTTTTTTATTGACTCGCATCGGTTTTCCTGTTCAGCATTTGCCGGTCGTTTGATTGTAAGTTGTTTTATCTAATTCCGATTTGAAAAATCAAATTTTACATCAATTTCTGACGTTATGCAACGTCCCATTCTTCATAACTGTCATGCAACAGTTGCGTAAAGTAGTTACGTAATGACTTTACATAACTCGCCATGTTTCAGAGCTAATCAATTATATTTACCTACGTACAATTAAAAGAAAAATTTAATATTCATAGTATGCAGCATTGGCAAAGTCTTTAATATCTAAGGGTACTATATCACTCAAGATATCATTGCTTGAGAGCATTTTTAAAAATTATTCTGACATTTGTGAAAACTCAATATTTGTTTATTTCAGTGCACTTTTGTTTCTGTAGCCTAGCAATAGATGGTCATGAATCACAGTCATCTGAATTTTGTGATGTAACTTGAGAGATGTTTTCATTCAGAAATCTAAATAAAATTATTCTGACGGAATTAGATAAAATTTTGTACAGAATACGTTATGAAAAGACATATTGTTTGACTCACATAATTTGCAAAACTCGCTACGCTCGTTTTGGCAAATATTACGTTTCGTCAAACAATATGTCACTTTTCATAACTAATTATGTAAATAACTATAACATCATTCATTATTGATATATCTAGCAATATAATATATATTTATTAGTTCCAAAAATCCTTGAAACTATTGTTGAACACACTTAATCATCTGGAATTGATATTCACAACTTGTGCTTACTATTTATATCACCTGTCCAATTTTAGATGAATATATAAAAAGCATACAGTTGCATTCCCGATCTAAGATGATGGTGGCCTCAGTCCCGACTCTTAAATTTGAATTTTCTATGGAAAACAATTCTCTTTCAGAATTATTCATTTTTTGAATGTTCCATAGCACAGCACTTCACATATTTCACAGTTTTTGTGTGAAATTTTTATTTATGTGATTTCTTCTTTATATAAAAAGATATTATCTCAGGTGACAAAAAACCACTAATTTATCATAAATTATTATACAGGATATGAAAATATCGTATTTCACACCAACAAATAATCCACTTACCTTTGACGATATTCTAAGATTTACCTGTCTATGTGATCTAAAATTAAAATACTCTAATTGGGAAAAAACTCACATAGCTACATTTATTTGATATTCTTTCTGTTGTCATCAGCAGCTGTATTTTCCCATAGGTTTCCACCTGTTACTTGTGACCTTTGACACTGAATTTGACCCGTCCCCTCTCCTTTTGGTCACCTGCTTTGCTACCGTTTCTCAGAACAACTGGCTGTCAGCGGTTGTATAAATTAAGACGTTAACATCAAAGTGTTCAACAAGATTCTTCACACAATTTTTAGAGTTTTTGTAACATTATCTTTATATTACGCTATTTAATTTTGTAAGAAGTAATTTAATATTACTCGCAACACGGTCGACTATGTACGCCTAATTTGCTTACTATAATTATAAATAAATTATAATAAAATTTAGAAGATGTAATTTTTTTGGAACTTTTTATTCATATTTTCAAATGTGCTATATCTCTAAATCAGTTTCTTGACTCCAAAACCAGTGTTGCCAACATAATAATAGAATCATGTTCTGCAACTTGTATGACATAAAAATTATATTTATGAGGCGATATGTAGAGTTATAAAAAGAAGAATGCAAGATATACATATTATAATTTTAATTTTTTCATTATTTATTTTACAATGGCTATAAGTTCTATGTCCAGTTCCCTTATTCGATTCTGAACCTTAATTGTGAGAAACAGTTAATAGTGGAAAAAATATTCATTTTAAGTTTCTACTGAGCTTATCTCCCCGAGAAGTTTGAACTAATACCAAAACAAACATCATTTGAATAACTTGTAAAAAAAATTGACAGTCATTTAAATATCCTCTTTGACAACTAGCTTTAATTTGATAGAACCAATTTACCCAATATAAAAAAACAATTGACGAACTTTTCATATGATGTTTAAATATGAGTAATATTAATTCTAATTTCACATTATGATTCTCATTATCTGTTTGCTTCAGAAAAATATGACCGAGTTTCAAGATAATCAAAATTTAAGTAATAGCAAATGATAATTTTGAAGAATGTTTTAGTGAATGTTGTGCTAAATTATTCAAGGATCAATTTTAGTGCTTCTATATTTCATGATAAATACTACCGTTTATATTATTAATACAACAACCTATAGTCTAAAATCCGAATTAAGAACGACCTTCACCCATCTGTTACAGCGGTGAGATTTTTTTCTATCAAATTTAGTATACTACAGAATACATCGCAAATGGGTTGGCTGAGAAATTCCTGGCAAGGCTATTAATAATTAAATAATGAAAATTCACTTTTTATTACTTACTTGTACAAAGTACAGGAGAGTATTGTGAAACCGAAAAAGTTCACATATTGAGATTTTGATGGAAATATCCGTTTTGAGCATCCCTGAACCCATTTTGACTATTTTTGGCTTGATGTCGGTACGTATGTTCGTTCGTGCGTGCGTAACTCGCAAATCTCAAAACTGGTTGAACGTATGATGTTGATATTTAAGGCTAGTATAGGGTCTAGTTGTGCACCTCGAATTATGGTTTCAATCGTCTGTACCGGTAGTGTACTTTACTTGAAACTTTTTTCGAATTTCTCTGATAAATCCAGAACGATCAACCGTAGGATGTTGAAATTCAGCATTTAAAATTGCTGTAGCATCCAAATAGTTATCTTCTATTTTCGTACTAATCGGCTTAGCCGGAATATATATATATATATATATATATATATATATATATATATATATATATATATATATATATATATATATATATATATATATATAAACTCATACTTTTTGAAAATATTCTCAGTTCTGATGATGGTATATTAATCAAAATTGTACAAAGATCGTTTCAATTCTTTCAATTTTTTGTGAAACTTACCGAGTGTGTCCATCTTTTTATCATTAAAATAAGTTGTTTGGTTAGAATCATTTTGCCCTTACAATTTAATGATAAATATATTACATTCATCTGGTCCTGCAGATAGGAAGCAAGGCGACACAAATTGACAGTCGCACTCTACGCAAATTTCTTGAATTATTCTCTCAAATTCATATAAGGACCAGTTCAGGATATTTTGTTTTGCCTTTGAAAGTTAAATTGTACCTCTTAAAGCAATCAAGAATAAATTCAGTGTTAGTGCTGTATCATCTTTCCATTCCCCAATGAAATGTTTCAGTCTCCTTGCGGTAGATTCCACCTTTCCTTTTCTTCGATATCGCGATTGAACGTTTGCGCTGAGTTGATTTTAATGATCGTCAACGCCGTCCGTAGGATTTTTCATCAGTATTAATATTGCTGCACCGGAAGATGCGAGAGCTGTAACCATACAGTTTTTTTCGCGGGAGTAATTTCAAATTTTTAGCTCATTCCAGTTGAGAACGGTCCAAGGACTCTTATAGTACTACGATTTAGGTCTTCTGATTTGTTGAAATGCGAACATGATTTACTCACATTAAATACAAGATTCAAAACAAGCTTGTTCAAAATGAATTCAAGAAATGAAAGCAGCAAATAATTTACGTATTACCTAAGAAGATACGCAGATATAAATCATAGAACTGCAAAAATCTATTCATGATAATTAATAAACGACCGATTAACGATGCAACTGGCAGATAGCTAAGTGCGATTCTGTGCCAATGTGAAATTGGCTCGCATTTTGGCCAATCAGAAGATTCAAATCGTAGTCCCGGAAAAACCATTGGACCATTATCAATTGAAATGGAGTATGCATCTCTGAACGTTGTGAAGTTCAAGCATAATTAACAGCACTCAAAGTTATTTATCATTGACAACGAGACGCATAGTAACATCTACGATATGCATTATGCTGAAAGTCTCTATATGGATATTTTTATTTTCCTGATCAATATATAATAGAGGAAGTATTGTGATCGCGACTACTTAACAGTTCAAGATTTCAAGTAATCTGCACGTTTTAGACCCTATTAAATCGAAAAATCATGATTTAAAAAAATTCGGTCGATCTGTCGGTTTGTCTGTCGGTTTGAGCAGGATAACTTGAGAGCGCGTACAAATTTATGATTGAAATTATATATTTCTTTTTCATTGCAAATCTAGTAGTAGAGGATCCGAATTAAGAACGACCTACACCCATCTGTTACAGCGATGAAATTTTTTTCTATCAGATTTAGTATACTACAGAATACATCACAAATGGGTTGGCTAAGAAATTCCTGGCAAGGCTATGATTAATTAAATATTGAAAATTGACTTTCTGTTTGACATTGCACTCATGAGTTGCATAATCGAGCCCTTATTCCGAACTCTTGGCCAAGTGGATCACTTCTGCCTATCGTTTTTCGCTGACTCTTTTTTCCCTAAATCTCATCTTGTAAGCATGGCAGAAACGAGAAAATTGGATCAAAACAGGTTTTTTCATGAAAATTCAAAATTAATTATTATTATGTAGGCCACACGGTCCAGCTTTAATTTTGGCATTATTATACTCCAAATAAACATACTTATCAAAACTCTTGAAGGCAGAGAAAACAAAATGGGACACTTAAATCTATGACTATCTGACGGTCTAGAAAGTTTACAGTGAACTAAATAGCTATTAAAATCAAAGCTACAACAAACAGTAAAGGCAGAAGTTTTTTAATTATAGCATAAGAAAATAAACTATTTGAGTGAAGATAGTGGATTTCTATACTCAAAATAGATTGATTATTGAGATTATTCCATAACCCACTTTTTTATAAGAATTCTATTTGAGTTTCTACTTACTTGTACTAAGTACAAGAAAATATTGTGAAACCGACAATTTCACCTATCAAGATTTTGATGGAAATATCTGTTTTGAGCATCCCTAAATCCATTTTGACTATTTTCGGCTTGATGTCGGTACGTATATTCGTGCGTTCGTGCGTTTGTTTGTTCGTGCGTTCGTGCGTTCGTGCGTAACCCACAAATCTCAAAACTGGTTGAACGTATAATGTTGAAACTTTGTATTTAAGACTGGTATAGAGTCTAGTTGTGTACCTTGCATTACAGTTCCAATCGTCTGTATCGGAAGTGCACTTTACTCAGAAGTTTTTCGAATTGTCCAAGATCCCAGGCCCGACTGACGTTACTTATTTTCTGAGGGTCAGAATGTGTGGAATAGAGTAGTATTAGTATGTACTTCTATCATATGGATACTTGCTAGCGTGAGCCGACAGCTAATTTACAGATACCAGATGCTACAGATACGTTAAAACATTACTAACTTTTCTCAAAGTCTGAGTGCTGATTTTTACTTACTTGTACTAAGTACAAAAAAGTATTGTGAAACCGACAAAATTCACCTATCAATATTCTGATGGAGATATCCGTTTTGAGCATCCCTGGATCCATTTTGACTATTTTCGGCTTGATGTTGATACGTTCGTGCGTGCGTTCGTTCGTAACTCGCAAATCTTAAAACTGGTTGAACGTCTAATGTCGAAATTTTGTTTCTAAGAATGGTATGGGGTCAAGTTGTGCATCTCGCATTATGGTTACAATCGTCTGTACCGAAAGTGCACCTTGCTTGAAACTTTTTCCGAATTTTCCCAATTAATCCAGAATGACCAACCGTAGGATGTTGAAATTTAGTATTGGAACCTGATGTTGTATCAAAATGGTTATCTGTTATTTTTGTAAGAATCGGCCAAGCCAGAAGTGCACTTTACTTGAAACTTTTTTCAATTTTTTGCATAAATCTGGAATGATCAGCTATATAATATTGAAATTTAGTGTTTGAATTTGCTGTAGCATCAAAATAGTTATCTACTATTTTTGTATCAATCGGCTGAGCCGGAAGTGCAGTTTATATGTTTAACAGACATTCAGAATTTGCCGTATAAAACAATCAGTTTAATTAAAATGATAAGATAGGCAATGATAATTTGCTGTAAATTTTTTGCTATTGTTTGACATCATACATGACATTACACATGTGAAAATATTATTAAAATTATATTATGATTTGAAGTGACAGAAAACTTGATTGAATAAATTTGTGTATATATCAAATGATGTACAAGTAAGTCACGGGATGTTCACGTCTGATTTTTTTTGTATTTAATATTGAAAAGTACGTATAATTTTGTGAGAATTTTGTCAGATGACTTGAAATCGTTTACAATAATTTTCTAACTGATATCAGTTTGAGTGTAATTCATCTTTAAGTTAAGCGCACGTTCTTGTTCATGAAAAAACCTACTTTTTGACAACTTGATATTCTTTAATTTCTTTGTGTTCCATTCAGTGATTTACATAGTTATCAACTATTGAATCTATGATGACATAATACATGCATTTACATACATGTCACCGAAAAAAATCAATGCACACCTTTCATGTCACAATCGATAAAGTATTTTAGGTACAGCCAGGAAGCACATACGTATCTATACATAAAATATAATGATTAAGTCATTTCACGTCATTTTCAGACTTCGCCATAATTGTTTGAAAAACCCTATATTAACTATAGGCGCTTTGGTGGAACATACCAAATTTGATCTTACTACACTATAGCTACCGTATAATATTCCTATGGTACTATGATTGTTGAGAAAGATTAAATAGTACCGTATCCATGAAAATCGACGAAATATATAAAATAAGTTCACAGTTTACACAAACATGTATGTATTCGCTATGTGCAGCTGCTTGGAAGAGAAACACTGGACGACCGTGCGCGATTAGCGGCGAAAGTTGGCATTTTTAGTGCACATGTACTGATATTAAATCAAAAGTCAAAAATGACAATTCGTGAATGCTACATTATCATTTGTAATAATACATCGAAAAATAGTGATGCTAGTTTTTATTGTTCACCAAAATATATATAGGCATGAGTTTATTCAAAGAGAAAAGTGGATTTCCGTCGTAAGAAAGCAAAAGAAAGTATCACAATCTTGTTTATACATATTTCAAAAGATCATCGGATGATGGATAAAAATGAAGGATAAAGAATTATTGAGTCATCTCTTCACGTTGCAACGTGAAGAGATGACTCAATAATTCTTTATCCTTCATTTTTATCCATCATCCGATGATCTTTTGAAATATATAATTTTTACTGGATATGACTATTTTCTAAACTTGTTTATACATTTATAATGATTTTTCAAAAAATTAGTGCGAACGCAATATGTAAATATGATTTAGTATAAAGTAAATATGAAAATAACGAAATTCAATAATTTTTGTGGTATTACAACTCGAATTTTGTTATTAAATTGATAAAATGAGACATATTTTTTTTATTTTTCAGTGAATATACATACTGCTGGAATCCTACATCAAGATATCTAGTTTGCAGTGCACATTTCATTGAGAATAAAAAGAGAGAAGAGAAGCTGAGTCCTAATTTCGTACCTAGCCAATTTTCTTCTCCTCATTGGGAGCCAAAATTAAATGACGAAACAGTTTTGACAAGACACCAATGTTTCATTAAGCGTAGGCTACAGAATACTTCAATAATGGCTTCAAGTTCAGAAAATATTAAAAACTAAAGTTTTAATTCAAAAAGGGCTGCCAATACAGAAGTCTGAATGAATATAAGTTCAATAAATTATATAAGCTCAATATATTAGTCCGTGAGACAGCGCATGAATTTTTTGTTGATTACCGCTCACTTGAAACTTTGTGAGTGGCTTCATTGTGATGAGTCCGACAACTTTTTCATTTGGCAAAATTCTAGATTTGGGGGCGTTTACCCGCGAGGGCTAATTAATTGACAGAATATTACCGTGATACTGATCTTTACACTAATCGAAAGATTTTTTGATAATAAAATGAAGGAAAAATATTGTCCGACATGAATATTGAGGCTACCGGAGAGTCCGACTGGTCATAAGTACCAACATACTTACCATTAGTACCAACATACTTATGACAAGTGCGGCTTGTCGGATTCACCGGTAGCCTCAATATTCATGTCGGACAATATTTTTCCTTCATTTTATTATCAAAAAATCTTTCGATTAGTGTAAAGATCAGTATTACGGTAATATTCTTTCAATTAATTAGCCCTCGCGGGTAAACGCCCCCAAATCTAGAATTTTGCTAAATGAAAAAGTTGTCGAACTCATCACAATGAAGCCACTCACAAAGTTTCAAATGCGCGGTAATCAACAAAAAATTTAGGCGCTGTCTCATGGACTATATGAAAATGACTGTGACAGAGCACATGACAATTTAATGATAGTTGATTTGAGTACCAAAAGCACAAGTGATGTAGAATGCCAAGCTGATATTCTTGTTTATTGTGATAGTGTTGGAAAAATATTGTTTTGTAATAACATTATTGAAAAAGGTTTTAATACTTGTGAGCTTTACTCTTTGGCACAGTTTGAGGTTGAAAGCTGATAGTATGACTTAATTTCCTAAAACCCGTTTTTAATATAGGATCCATACTTATTACGTTTATGATTAATTTTGATTTCAATTCACTTTTCACTAGTTGTCATATTTGACAAAACATATAAAAGTGGCAGTGGGTTCGCCGATCAATGCCGCTAGTTGTCACCACTTTGATGTTGCACATAGCGAATATAATTAACTCCATCCATATATACATATAAATAATAATTTGTCTTCAAAATGAGATTGGCTTGAGCCTTATTTGGAATTCAACCAGAGATCTTTCTTTACCAGATTTTTCTATCAAGACACAGTATTTATAATGCTTGGACATTTTAAATAACGATCATCAGAAGTAGACAATCTAATAGTTTTTTGGACAATCCTATTGGCGAGTCTTGCTAAGCGATACTCTATCTGGTGGCACTTTGTAGAACTACCGGAAGTGTGATAAATTATATAAGCATAGATGGGATTCGTATTGTTTTCTCTAAATTTGAATAAATTTAGGCAATAAATTTTATACTGCACTATTTGTCGACATGAGTAATGTTCATTGTTTCGTGTATGGATGTAAATCCATACAAAAAAGGACAGAAATTCAAGATTTCACTCAAACAGAAAAAATAGATAAGTTAAAAGCTTGGAACATGAAATCAAAGAATAGAAAACCAGTCAGTAGATTCATGCAAGTGTGTTTCCCTCATTTTGATGAGAATGACTACCTTTATTAGTATAAATTTCTTAAAAATCTCATTAAAATAAGTTTTGGGTGAATAAATAAAATCACTCAAACGGATTCTAATAAGGTCAAGTAATTTATTTCAACATATATTCCAATTTTTTGTAGTCGTCCTGTGGGCTCTTGCTTTCGTTTATAATCAAGTGACAAATTAAGCACTTCAAACAAAACAAAAGAATAGCCGATTATTTCTGCATGCAGCTAAATATGATTAATAAAGCACCTGATGAATAATAAAAGTACAGCCAAAACATGTTTGCAACGGCCTCTTTTTCCAGCTTTGCAAGAGTATGACATAGTTGTAACTTTCAAGTCATTTAATCCATTTCTTTTTTGCATCCCTAGTATAATGTGCGGATATTTCGCTAGTGTCGATGTCTGACGGCAAAGTGCGTAAATATTAATTTCATCTATTATATTTTTATTCAAAACACCGCATAATAATATATTTCCGGCATCTAAAACTTCTCTTTCGCATACACATCTAGAATTGTGATCTGCATTTAAATATATGAAATATTACTTTCAATTTCAGCTTTACTGGGATATCCATTCTGTAGAAAACAGAATATATTATAAGGCTATCATTTACCAATCTAATAATTCAAAAAACAACCAAAATACTTACTTTTGAACTTCGAAGATTACATAGATAAAGTTTAAAATTCCCGATATTCAAACTATATCATATGAAATTAAATCAACTCATAAAATTTCTATGCTTCATAATATATATACAACAAAAAAATTATAGAAATAAAAGTAGTATTCAAAAGTTATTGGTAATTATATTAATATTATACCTTACGGCCAAACACACTGAATCACAGCTCCGTTAGTTCCAGATATTCTCAGTTGGCGCTGCGAGTTTAATCCGACTCGCCAATTATGGTTTTATGCTGGATATCTTCTCGAAATACTAGTCAACCTAAAACACTCGGTTACGTTTCCAGTAGGCTTTCTATTGTTTACTCTTGTCTACTCTATAATAGATGAAATTGTGTAAAAAGTTCCTACTAAACACAAAAGTAATAAGAAAAATAGTAATAATTGTGGGTAAATAAAATGAACCAAGTTTTCTTTTATTGAATATTATTTGAAACAAAAGGTCTACAGAAATCCATCATCAGATTGTTGCGCCACTGTAACCGTAAAATGCTCTTGAATTGATGCTCCGTTCAGGTTATGTTTCCGATAGGTTCTTTTGTTCATCTCCACTGTCACAGCTCCAAAATGGCTGAGCAATCATATCTGAACTAAGAAAGATACAGACATACAACCGTCAACTCTTTTAATTTCCCGGACATTAAAAATGATGCCAAATTATTTATATTCCCTATACATCCGAAGTACATTCACTCCTTTGTTACCAATTTTACTCAAATTTTTACTTACTTGTACAGAGTAAAGTATTGTGAAACCGACAGAATTTACATATCAATATTTTGATGGGCATATTTATTTTGAGCATCTCTGAATCCATTTTGACTATTTTTGGCTTGATGTCGGTATACGTAAGATGTTTTTATATTTTTCGGATAAATCCAGAATAATTAGCCGTAGGATACTGAAATTCAGTATTTTAAATTGCTGTAGCATCTCTATGGTTGCCTATAAAGTATAAACCAATCGGTTAGGCCGGAATTGCACTTTACACATAATTCTCGAATTTTCCGAATAGACTCAAAACAATCAGTCGTAGAATATTAAAATTTGGTGTCAAGCATTTTTATAACGTCTTGTTGTACATTTCGCATTATAATTGCAATCGTCTGTACCGTCAGTGCACATTACTCAAATCAATTTTTTAATTCTCCTCATAAATAAAAAAAAATTAACGTAGAATGTTAAAATTCAGTATTTAAGACGATTGTACAATTTAGAATCTAGATGCTTATATCCTATTTTCATTGAGATCGACTGAGTCACAAGTACATTTTACTTGACAGTCTTTCACAAGTTTTCGCATAAATTTAAACTCGAAACGATCGGCCGTAGAGTATTGAAATTCAGTATTTCCGTCTGCTTTAGCATCTCAATGAATAGACTGAGCCGGAAGTGAACTTCAGTTGAAGTTTTATTCCAATTTGCGCATTTATTCAGAACTGTTAGCCGCAGAATCAGTATCTACTGATCGAGGAATGTTGTAACATAAGAATGATGACCTACTGTTTCCATAGCAACTGACTAAGCCGAAAGCACACTATACTTGACATATTTTTAGAATTGTCTGAATAAATCCAAAACGATTAGCCGTGGAACAATAAAATGTTGTGCTTGATTATCGTTAAATGATGTACAAGTAAGTCACGTGATGTTCACGTCAAATTTTTTCTCCGAGAACCTTCTATTCAATATTTTGTCCATAATCTAAATATTCTAAACTAATGCAACTGATCGAATCTTACTCTTTCAAGCATCTTTTCTAGTATCAAATTCTTCATATACCAATTGATTCCGCTACCAAAATTTTCTGGTACAGATACAAACTCAATGTAAGGAATTCGCTTTCATACAATAACACATACTATACATGAAGACATCAGTTTAAACGAACGTGCCCCTAACGCATCCAAAATCTCACCACTTGCGACCTATACTCTTCTTTCAATTCCCTGATCAGTTATTCCATCACTTGTCATTACTTTACTCAAATATACAAACTCGTTCACTTGTTCGTGCAGGTATTACGCTGTCAATCAAAACATTGTAATCAATCAACGTTATACCTTTACGAACTTCAAAATCTTACATTCATAATAATCATTCAAGATAAAATTTCATATCTTAACGAAACTCATATATTCTATTAGTCGTTTATTTCCATACTTTTTTTGGCTCTCCGTGATTTAATTTTATTTTATTTTGCGAATCTTCTGAATAGTGTGTTTCAAAATTTGGTTGAGATACGAGCACTTGTACTGGAGGAGTAATTGTAGAAGGTAATGCCGAGTGTTCGTTCCAATAACATTGTTTATATTGAAACTATAACTAGAAGAAGGGAAGCAGTATAATTCGGTGGTTAAGATTAGATTTTCTTTGTTTATGTTCCCGATAATAAAAAATTTTCGATGTGTTGATTGCGTTCGTGTCGTTAGTTGCGTGGGTCAGGTAAAATTCTTGTGAATAATATAATTCGGAGCCTTGGGTTCGCCTGTCATATAGATAAACGTCGAATCCATATAACGAAATTATTGCCTTTGTATATTGTAGCAATGTATGAGAACCAAGCCGATGCAATTCAATCGGGTTCTAAAATTCCTTCGTCATTAAAAATACATCAATACATCCACCTTAACGGCGCGTTATAAAATTATAAGCACCTTTTTTGTTTTTACGAGACTTCGATATTAAATTTAACGATGTGGCCTGTTATAAAAACACCTCGATTTTTATTTTTACTTTCCAATAAAAGACTTTCATGGCTTATATCGTCCTTCTTCAAATATTTTAATTAATATCTTTACTTATTGCTTCTTCGGCGTCAACTAAAACGACCAAAATGATCATTTTATGACGGCATGTACATGTATAATTTTCTTATCTGATTGTTTTTACACAAACACCTTGATCATCGGAAATTTGGACGATATTTTCACAGCAACAGCACATACTATACATGAAACATTACAAGAAATAATATTTGGCAAAACAATAATTATATAGTAATGAGTTTGGGAAATACATTATCTTGAGTGTTTTTTCAGAATGAAAATTACGTCCATTATTATTTTATGCCAGTTAACTGAAATTCACAGCCCAACTCAGAGACGTAAGAAATAGATATTCAATTCATGTACTGAAGACAAAAAACTTTTTATCTATAAAAGGTGTAACTGAGTTTGGGATGGTGTACTTCTTGTAGATGTACACATTTAATTTTTACTTCGGCTCATAATATAATAATTTCAGCTTCATAAATAACAATATAAAATCTTGATAAATCTAGATACGTTAGTGGTCGAAAATGGTTGAATTCATATAAAAGCGGACGTGAAGTGGGAATTATTATTCCGAAAACCATCGATATCTGGATGCAGTATATCTGATTGACTTTTTCAAGTATTCAAGAAACACAGTAGCCAGGAGATGTATTCAATCGGAATGAATAAAAATCTTGGGAGGATTTTCCGATATGATGTCCATTTTGGAACTGATAAGCAATTTTATCCAAAAATTAAATAATCCTGTTTTGGATTTTCTATAGTCCTAAGGTTTCGTAGAATATTCAAGATACTATGATAGATAAGGAAATAAAGAAATTTGATGAATATCATGCGTTTAATTTTTCAATTAGTTCAAAATGAATAGATGAATTGATGTCCAAAAATTCGACCAATTAATTGTTAGTATTTGATTCTATTACCTGTTGATTATTCTTCTTCTCACAACATAATAGAGTATAAATTGAGGTTGCCATCACTGACTGCAGGTGATGAAGGTGGAAAAATCAGAACATTCTGTTTCTTAGAACAAGACACAATATGAAGGTACTCATAGTACCTATTAGAGCAAGATCCCAGGCCCGCCAGACCTTACTTATTTTCTGAGAAACAAAATGTGTGGAATAGAGTAGTGTTAGTATGTACTTTGATCATACGCATACTAGCTAGTTTGTGGCGACGGCCAATTTACAGATACGAGGTGCTAGCGGTACGTTAAGACATTACTCACTTTTTTTAAGGTCTTGAGTGCTGATTTTGAGGTATGTTTCAGAGAATATTGTTAAAAATTGATAATCAACACTGCTAGACACTTTCCATCGGTGGTAATTTCTGCAAGACTCTTCAAAGCTCACAAAGAATAACGTGATCTTGCTTATAGTTTGAGTGCTAATTTTTATATATGACACTCAAGGTACAATTTTAATAGTTTTGTTAACAGCTAGATTAATCGTAGTGCTAAACATCCCTCAGACACATCTAAAATAGCGCTGTGAGTGAAAGCGCGAAGTCACTATTTGTAGGCTTGATAGTAAGTGAAGTATCTATGTGCATCCAACTCTTCCTTGGCCTGGCTATTTATAAAAAGTCTTGATATTGCTCACTGAGAATTATATATAAAAATTAGGACTCAGACTATAAGTAGGATAACGTAATTTTTTGCGAGCTTTGAAGTGTTTAGCAGGAATTACTGCAGATGAGAAGTTTCTGGCAGTGTTGATTATCAATTTTCAACAATATTCTCTAGAACATACATGAAAATCAGCACTCAGACTTCAAGAAAAGTGAGTATTGTCTTGATGTACCCATAAAACCTCGTATCTTTAAATTGGCCGTCGGCACAAACTAGTGAATATGTGTATGATCAAAGTACCGACTAACACTATTCTAATCCACAAATTTTGTTTCTCAGAAAATAAGTAAGGTCTGGCGGGTCTGGGATCTTGGACTATATATACTTACGTGAAGAAAACAGGGCAAGTCATATTTATATCCGAATTCTTTACTCAATTTCTTCTTGAATCATGGTCTCTTCAATGTTAGAAATATAAGTAGATAAGATAAAATCATAGCAATCATTGCCTACAAATCAAACTAGTTCTAGTGCAAACCTACTGGAACACTATAAAATTCCTCCAATTTTGAATAAAGTTTGTCTACCAGTGAGCTATGTCTAAGAATATGTTTTGTATTAGGTCTCCAATAAAAATCTATATATCCTCAGGTAAAACATAAGTGGAAGAATTAAAATTATCATCTTTTTCTCTTTTTGAAGATATATGAAATAATAGTGATAATTGTACAGCAAAAATGTGCGCACAATTTTTTTTTAGTATTTCTGTTCAAATGTACCTAAAAAACAAATACTTATCGTACCAAGGAATTGAATTATTTTTCAATGTTAATAGAGAATTGATGATTATTAAATTTTGCTGAGAGGGTGGAAATTATTATTGTGGATGATGAATGCTGCGGATACTTTTCATCTCATTTCGAAAAAAAATATTTTGTGTTGAGATTTTTTCTATGTAGTGTTTGCATTTGCTGTGAATAATCTAGCACAGAGAATATAGAAAACATAACTTAATAGCAGTAAATGAAATAATTTATGTGAATTTTATTCCGTAGTATTAGTTTACTGTAAATGTGATCACAGTTGCAAACATTTGTTTGTGGAATCGAGATGTATTTGGAAAGTTCAGTTAAGGTACTTGTTACAAAAAGTATCGTATGCAACACAGAGACTGGACGATTGTCATCATACCATCAATATATTTAATATTTTCGATTTCTTGGAATAATTTTTGATTTTCTGTCTTAATATCTCTACCTTATTATAGGAACATTAACTGCAATTGAATTCAACGGAACAAAAACCTAAAACTTGATTGGTATCTATAAATATCCACTCAAATTGGTCAAAATCAAACATAACCCAACTTAGTCCATAATATGCAGAAATTGTCTTTCTAATAACGTGCACAGGGAGAACAGAACAATTGGCAACCCTAACTCAACTTGAATTTAGCATGACGATATGTCACACGCGTCTCAACCAAAAAATCCTAATTTAGCAATGTTAAATTGATTCATAATACTCCAAGATCCCAGGCCCGACAGACGTTTCTTATTCTGTGAGGATCAGAATGTGTGGAATGAAGTAGTATTAGTATGTACTTTGATCATATGGATACTTGCTAGCGTGAGCCGACAGCTAATTAACAGATACCAGATGCTACAGATACGTTAAAACATCACTAACTTTTCTCAAAATCTGAGTGCTGATTTTTACTTACTTGTACTAAGTACAAGATAGTATTGTGAAACCGACAAAATTCACCTGTCAAGATTCTGATGGAGATATCCGTTTTGAGCATCCCTGAATCCATTTTGACTATTTTCGGCTTGATGTTGGTACGTTCGTGCGTGCGTTCGTTTGTAACTCGCAAATCTTAAAACTGGTTGAACGTCTAATGTCGAAATTTTGTCTTTAAGACTGGTATGGGGTCAAGTTGTGCATCTCGCATTATGGTTACAATCGTCTGTACTGGAAGTGCACTTTACTTCAAACTTTTCTCGAATTTTTTTAATAAGCCCAGAATAATCAACCGTAGGATATTGAAATTCAGTATTTGAACTTAACGTTATATCCGAATGGTTATCTGCTATTTTTCTAAGAATCGGCCAAGCCAGAAGTGCACTTTACTTGAAACTTTTTCCAAATTTTTTGCATAAATCTAGAATGATCAGCCATAGCATATTGACATTTAGTATTTAAACTTGTTATAGCATCAAAATAGTTATCTACTATTTTTGTATCAATCGGCTGAGCCGAAAGTGCAGTTTATATGTATAGCGGACATTCAGAATTTGCCGTATTAAACAATCAGTTTAATTGAAATGGAAAGGTAGGCTAATCTGTTGTCATTTTTTTGATTTCATTTGACATTTTACATGTCTAAATATTATTAAAATTATATCAATTATAATCTAGAATTACAGAAAACTTAATTGAAAAAATTTGTGTATATATCAAATGATGTACAAGTAAGTCACGTGATGTTCATGTTAGATTTTTATGTATGTTTTAGAGAGTGTTGTAAAAAATCAATAATAAACACTGCCAGATACTTCCCATCGGCGGTAATTCCTGCTAGACGCTTTAAAGCTCGCAAAAAAATAACGAAATCTAACTTATAGTCTGAGTCCTAGTTTTCATATATAATACTCAGGGAACAGTTTCAATAATTTTTGTAAGCAACCAGACCAATCGTAGGGGCCAAACATCATCTGAACACAATTAAAATGCCGATGTGAGTATGAGCGCGAACATGTTAATTAGATGACTGCATAACACAGCTTCTTCTAACTTATATTGATAGTGGTGTAATGGAAGTCTTCAATAATAATATTAAATTCACATCAGAATTTTTACGAAAACACAGTTAAATAATTATGCCATAATTTTTTCTCAGGCACTGCAAATATTTTTATTTCATTCAAAAGCATTAATATGACAATTGTGCTGAACAGATTCAACAGAATACTATATGCTGAATACACACATAATAGACTAGATTAGATCGTGAGTAGAAAAGAAAAAGATGGATGCACGTAGATAGTTTGCTAACTATCAAGCGTACAAATAATGACCTCGCGCTCATTTTAATTTTGTTTGTCTGGAGGATATTTGGTCCTTATGATTGGTCTGGCCATTCACAAAAAGTATTGAAATTATTTCCAGAGTATAATATAAAGAAAAAGATTACGTGATTTTATGGGAGTTTTAAAACGTAGAGCAGAAATTACCGCAGATGGGAATCGTCAATTATTTCTAACAATATTCTCTACAATTCGAATAAAAAAGTGAGTGATACTTCAACGTACCTCCAGCACCTAGTTTCTGTTAATTGGTCGTCGGCCCAAACAAGCAAGTATGCATATGATCAAAGTACATACTAACACTACTCTATTCCACACATTTTGTTTTCCAGAAAATAAGTAACGTCTGGTGGGTTTGGGATCTTGCGCTGTAAGGAATCAAAATTGGAATGTTACTCATAAAAAATTTTCTGATATTTATTTGAAGATAGGGAATTTTTCAATCTTTCATTGATTTGAAAAGTATTTTCTCATAAATCGATATCTTCCTTTTTTCGCATTATATTTCTGACAGTAATACATACTAAAAATAAAGGAGTGATTCTTTCGCTACTAGAACACGTTGTATTCTTTTCAAATGATCACAATCATCGATGAAAAACAAAAAATATTTCAAAATGTGATAAATATAATTCGATGGATTTGGATAAAAAAATTTCAACCAGAATACTCCTCATGCCTGCGTATGGATGTTGTTGCCCTAAATAAGAATTCCGCAAACTTTTCATCCCAAGTGCCACACTGACTCCTACAAGTCCCAAGATTCCCAAGGGACAAGATTTTTTTTGGTCGTTGAATAAAAAAATCTGTTCACTGTTTTGTATGATGATAAACTCACATTGTGATTCACAATATAATTGAAATAAACTACGCTGGGCCATAGAGGGCATATTCGAGTCGCGGCCGCGGGCCTGGGTGATAATGCTCGCTGGCCGTAGTTTAAAGATCCCTGCCCTAGGTAATCAATAAAATAAAATTCACAAAGAAACATGTTTTATAAGGAGTAAACTTCGATATAGCCTTTCCATGTTACTCTTTAAATTGGCTTATGGATAATAGCACTCCAACTATTTGGAGCTAGATTAACAAATAACAATACATCAGCACCTCTAGTTTCAATTACCACATTTTTTTACGGAAAATATAATATTATTGTAATAAGTCATACCGTTCTATTTTTGCAACTATTCTGTAATTAATTGTTACCTGGGATATTTTAAAGTTCAAATAGACTTCAGAGAAGATTCTATCGATTTTATAGATAGAATGCTTCATTAGAAACAGAATATAACAAGATTTCATTGGAAATTCTGCAAAGGCTTATTAGACATTCTGAAGAGATTCTTTGATAAGTACTCATTTGTTTTAGATTCGTTTATGTTTGTTATTACAAATCAAAACAACAATATGTGGGTCTCAGCAATTCACAATATGAATTAGAAAACTACTATATTTTCTCACGAGTTCCAAATGGGTTTTGGAAAGAATCTATCGATTTTTTGGACGGAATTTGCCATTAAACATAGAATCTAATAATATCTCACTGGAAATTTTGCAACTTCTTATTAGACATTCTACAGAAATTCCTTGATATGAATTGTTACTAGGTTCGACCGAATTAGTGGGAAATACCTTAGTTTAGGACACTAATGACAAGTAAAATTCAACAGAATGTGTAACATGAATAGGCAGTATTCCTTCACCAACGAGACTCTTGGAATAATTTTATTCTATGTTTTAATGTTGGCATAGAACCAACCGTGGTGTACGATATATGAACCTAATGAACGTGTTGTTGCAGAAGGTTTTGTATACTTGAATAGTTTGTATATTAGTGATTGCATAGCACTGATGATATTGTTTGAGGTGAAAATGAAAATGATTCAGAATTATTATGAATAGTATACAAATTGTACTGATATTTGGTGTTTGGGAAAAAAGAATTTTCGAATGACGTAAAACTGTAGCAATTTATAAGCTCGCCCTATTATGTCATGATAGAAGAATTGACTAGGAAACTGCAGCTCAAAAGATTTTTGGTGCATTAGGGTCGTTTGTACGGAATTTGGATTTGTTCCAACGGATACAACATTAACTGTTTATAATGGAATACCTTTGCTTACATTAATGTGAGAAATGAATGATGGACTCAGTTCCAGTAGAAAAAAATGGCATGGCATCGCTCGAAAAATTACTTTTTTCGTACTACCAAAAGACATGGACGTCATGCGTCCAATCATTACAATAGAGGAAACATGAATGCCTATGGAATGAGTGGAGAATTAAGGGAAGTGATGTCGCAGCCTAGTCCTTACTTTTACTAAATTAAATTGAATTAGTGCACTGTAAACGTGATATAATTTTTCTCTAATCTCACAGAAAAAATTTGGTGAATAGAGAAAATCAGTATTGAAACTTGAAGCAAAATACACAAACATGTTGAATAAACAATTATTGAAAAATCTAGGATGAATCTCACGTGAAGAGAAGAGGGTTTCATCACATATTTACCAAATATCACCAAGGTAAAGAGGGTCCAAATTTTGAGAAACACCTCACATAATAGACCTTTCTTAACCTAATAATATTTTGAATTCCTCAATTCAACTTGAATATGAGTCTGCTTTGATAATCAAACATTCTGAAAAATGTAAGGTAGTAGCTCTTGATAACCTCGCAAATGTCACCTTGACCTATTGCTCTATGACGGTATTTTATTTTTGACAGAGGAGCTTGGAATTTAGGTGCTAGCTGAACACTGGATTCAGTATCAATCAAATACCAATTATTTGCGATCTCAACTGGGTATTGAATAGCTTGGGATCCGAAATCGGAATTGAAGTACTGTTTTATTTTGTTGAACTTTTCTGAAACATTGAATTCACTTAGAAATGTTTAAATTTTCTTGTGGTATTTTGAGTGAGTAATATATTGATACTTGAATATAACAAATGTTTTTCGAAGATTTCTTCTCGTTTTCCTAACTCATGAATAATTTGCTGATTCATTCTCATGAAAACTCAACAAGAAAATAGATTTCTCAATATCGATGTCTAAGCTTAACAGTGCTAGTCCAAATTCGCTCAAAGAAAAATTTAACTTGATATATGATGTAGCAGATATTTTAGTGAGTAATTGTCGGAAGTCTGGGGTGATTAGCAAGGAGAATTAAAGGCGCACTTAACGTTTTAAGCCCATTGTGAGTAAGTAAACCGTTGATGCGCGGTGCGGGGGTGCAGTCAAGGCTCAGCTTTAGTAAAACACAAGATGCCAAAAGCAATTTTCTTACAGATTTCTGTTTTACCGGTACCGGCGCTACGTCATGCTCGTTAACAGCCACGTGATGGATGGCTAATTAATAAACAATCAAAATTCAACACACATTCACGCGCGCAACACGATACAGAGACTCCAAACATTTTTGGCTTCCAGAGCCTTGAATAAAATAGAAAAACGTACCAGTTTATTCTATAAGAGAGATTTAATCAACAAGAAAAGTCTTTTGGATCAAAACAAAGATTGTACCTATACATTTCACCCCCTAATTACATCAGTATTGAACATATTTTCATACAGTTGAATTTAAAAGTTGGTATTCATTGCAATCGCAAACGTGAATTTATCACTATAGTTGTTCTCATATTGAAGTATAGGTATGTCTATAACTATATAACTGCTTGTCTAAATATGTATCCTATCTTGCATGATACTTATTGTATGGACACAATCCTTTGCTATAGATAATTTCTTCACTAAAGTAGCCCATAGATCAAATTTCTACAATATTTTCACCTTTGAATGAGTATAGGGACAAAGCTAAGACATGTAGGAAATCATCTTCATTAAGTCATATAATCAGCATTTTTTAAATAACTAGATAGGTGTCTGCTCACTTAAAAGTTTAGTAACTGATACATCAGTAACCAATGTTTTCCGAAAAATATCTCCACTGTTTTGGACTCACCGTTCGTTTCCATTTTCCACCAAAACCTCAGGGCTTATTTTAATATCAGATCCACAGAAAACATACACTGCACACTACAGTACGGTGCGCGTTATCTTCTGATGTTGATTGATTGCAATTATCCGGGTGGCACGCACCTTCAGGAGGTGGATGAAGTGTGGGGCTGTAGGTAACGCGGGGTACCACAATTAACCCCAAGAAACCGCTGCTGACAGCCACCTGATCGTTGACTTATTTTCTTAGATCGTAGACGCTGATGCTGTATAATGGATAGATTATGAATGTTCTAAGGGTTTTAGTGGTTTAGGAAAAGTTCTAAGGACGAAAGACGGTGAAATGGATAAAGTGAAATAGAAAATCATGAGTACCGAGTGTAATAAAATTGAAACTTAAACGTATAGGATGCAAATTGTCACATTATTTAAGAAACAGCTGACTGATAGAATGGTACCACATGACGGATGTAGCTCGGCATATATATGTCACAGTGGAATATACAGATGAGAAACATACATAGTATTTAGTCAATAAAGTAAAAAAGAATGCGCGTTTAAACTACAGACGAAATCAGAAATGGTTATTTATAAACTTGCACTTTTAGTCTTTCATTGATATGATTTTTATGACACGTGCCCCGAATATGCCTACCCTACTACTGAACTGAACTCTACCTTGAAAGTTCTCAATTCCGAATCATGGAAACAACTATTAAATATTGATTACCTAAGGAGAGGGAAGAAAATATAATTGTAGATCATGGATGCCATTGTTATTTTTTAATTCCATTGTTTCATGTCGAAATGAAATTTGAAATAAAAAATTGTAATATGAAATGTTTTCGCATCTATATTTTTCTTGAAAAGCTTAGCAATGAGGTACTTCGATGCACTTATTGCAAAAAGTATTGTATGAAACACGGACACTGAACGGCGTCATTTATATCGCGGATATGTTGGCTGCATCCTCACCTTCACCAAGTGCAGCCAACTTCATCCTGGACAACAATGACGGTTGTTCGGGCCTTGTAGCATTATATAATATTATTTGAAACAAAAAGGAAAAATAAAAATCAAAATAAGTCCTAGCACACTGTTATTTGTTCCGAATATAACAGCGGTATAAACAGTACAGCTGTGACGGTCGAAAAATAAATAGTAATAAATAATATGTATATTCCACAGACTTTACTGACTGCATTCGAAGATGCGAGGAATCAGCTTTTCTTGGTGCAGGCAGAAGCGCACAAGTATTATTGATGAAACAATCAAATCTTGCTGCAACCTACAAAAATATCGAGAATTCTCAATATGATTCTGTGAGCTTCTATTAATATGTCCGCTCTATATGATTATTATGATTCAATGTTGAATGACCAATGAAATCATTCTCCAGTTCCTAGGATTTGGAGTTATATCCTACAATCTCAGATGCAACTTATTAAGAAATTACATTTCATCATTGGAGATGCAAACTTGGAATGAGAATAAGAAGTACAAGTTAATAAAATAGTAATTTACAAGTAATTACTAACGAAGAAATGTAGTCTAGGAGATATAATCGAATATAAACTTCAAGAAATGAGCAAGCAAACTGATAAAATTCTAAAATATGCATGGATGAATCTCAACATTCAAACAAAACTTGATTCGGAATGTTATGCTCGGTCTAGGCTTTCGATTTAATATCCTTGTAATTTTATATCCCGGTTGTGCGGCAGATTGTAGCCGAATAGTCATAAACATTATTAGTTACAGCTTAAAGATGTTGTATATTACGCCCATCGATATTTATCGACCGTGAGGAATGAATCGAAGATGGCTTGTTCTTGGGTGTGAGCACAAACAGTTGATGTGACGTTATTATCCAAGGCTGGACTTGATGCTGAGGTAGCTGATTGTCTGTCAGTCAATGGCTTCAACATTGGTTACAAATGATCTTCTACCTCTGCGAGCGGTCGACATATGCGCAGATCCGGAATGACAAGACTTTGAACTTGGCCTGCATGACGACAATTTTAAATTTTCCGAAAGATTATCCGGAATAGTTTCTTCTTATAAATTTTCAGGAATTCTTTGGACTTTATCTCAGTTCATATGCTGAAAATTTTTAACATTTCGTGCCCAGATTTTCAGGAAAATTCTCTTGTTTATTGAAAAGGTTCACATATTTGCATTTGTTCAGCTTTTCTTTTGGGATGTCTGGAATTGTCTTTCACTATAAGAAATAAAATTGTTCTCGGTCTTGAAGGAGTTTACCGATAAATAAACAAATCGTTAATAGATAAATAAACATGAGCATGATCATACTGTGGCTCACACTGACATTTGTGTGATTGTACTTCGAATTACGAATGCAATCATAGCTGTTCTGACGCATCAGAAAAAAGTATACAACGCAATCACATGATTTTCAACTGATTCTAACAGAAACAACATAATATCGTGCTTTCTCAACTTATTAAACAAATGTCATACACTTTTTGGAACTATACGAAGTAAAAAGTAAAAGCTCGTTTCATCATGTAAAGTTTTTGTCGTAGTCAGGAATTATTAGCCTTCAGAAAAAATAAAGTGCTCAAAGTATACAAAAGTGAATAATCATCGAATCAACTGAAATATTTGATTATTGTAGTTCACATGACGCCAGAAGAATGACTCAAAGGGCGCAAAACTCTGCTATAGTTTCTCTTACTAAAGCTATCAGGAGATAAGATTTTTCTACTCTACTTTAATACCTTTTGAGGATCATACCGTAGTAACCAACAAGTGATAATCGAGATTTTTGCCTATAGAGCATTCAATCAGTATTAAACGAGAAAGAATCTTGAGCGAAATAAATTGAGGCATGGTAACAACTATTATATTAAGAAGATTCTTAGTGGAAGATGTTGGAATAAATCGGCTGATTTGGGTAAGTGTGAATCATGAAGTAAAGACTTTTGAAGAATACCTATGTGGGAGGAAGTGAGAATGAAAATCTTCGCTGTGTGGTCTTATCGAAGGATTGCAGCTTCTTGATTTAGGAGTATTTAAATATTGCATATTTCTATCGGATCCTGTTATAATAGAGTAACCAGATATTCAAAATGTAGAGCGGAGAGAGTAATCGTCCCTGTTTAATGAGAATATATTGAATCCAGTCCTGTACCATCTTGGTGGGCCTCTCTCAGCATCCAAGCAGCTACTGTTCGACACACAACAATGATCTTCAGTTCAGATGATGTATAGACAGATAACTTCGTACGTATGTCAGCACTCGGTATTGTAGTCCCCTCAGCATGACTGGACACTTTTTTATTTTCAATTTTGATATCTTGAAGCGACTTCTGTGCCCAGTGGCAAGTTTTGGACAGAATAATGACGTCTGCATATTTTAGACGTGTCTACAATATGAAAAGAGATTGTTGGAAACCATCTTATGTCTTGAGATACGATTCACTTTTTAACTTGGTTGAGAATCTTTGATTGTGCGATAAGCAAAATGAGAGTCCCGAACATTTAATTTTTTTATTGTGATATGGAGGGAGAATTTCATTTGAATTGTATAATTTCTTTCTCTTCATTTGTATTGTCAGACAATTTATTCTCGATCATTATTAGAATTCAGGATATAGTTTTTCTTTGATTTAGTAGCCTTAAAACAGGTGTTGCAAAAATACCTTCTATATTTATAGTTATATCACATAAAAATATAGATATTCACTACACGTAGTCCAGTGCCTTATCTCAGTTAAGTGCTTCGATTCCTCTGTAAAGTATACAAAGTTATCTATTCACCAAACTGATAGTTTGTGAACAATGTCTCCTTTTATTGTCTTATTTAATTTTCTTCAATGATCGTTCGTTCAATAACGATTTATTCCTTCTTATTCTTTTGCAAATTCAAGTTGTACTAATTTTGTCAAACTATTTGTGCTTCTTCTACTGAGTATGAAGTCAATCTAGATACCTGAATCTATTCGAGGATTATTTTTTTTTAGGAATCCAGATGTTTGTCATTTCAGATATGAATTATAAAGCATCACGGCAGTAAACCGACAAGACAAATTGTCGATTTAACGCCAAGTAGTCCGCGATTTCCTTTACTCAAAATGTGGCATGCAAAAGTCTTCACTTATTTTTACTCTAAATATTATATTGTCAAATAGATTCTTTTATATTTGTGATTTGCAGTATCGTTATTGAAAATATCAACAGAGTTGTCAGTTTGAAACGCACAATGTCGGTGTCGAAGATTTAAAATATGAACTCATTATTTCGTCGAGTTCATTCTGCGTATTTATAATTTTATTAAAATGAATATTTTTTTAGGCCTGATCTCGAACGTTTGCGCTTTTTCTGTAGTTACAATACTCTGTAATTCTTCGTGTTTGATGCAGTTTAATGGAATCAAAAGATTAAGCTATTGGCACTCGATGAAACATTGTAATGCAGGGGCCACACTTACGTCTAATGTCATTAATCAAGGCATTATGTGACAATTGATATATTGTCATTGACAATATGTTTATTGTTAGATAACGCCTAAATTAATGGCATTAGGCGTAGATGTGGCCCGCGAGCATAACAAAAAATAAATGATTTAAAACACTTGATGTGAGTTTCACAGAAAAATAATCCAATGAATCTTTATCGATCCCGGCTTATTGGGCCATCGTCGGAAGAAACAGAATAAATTGAAGATGGTAACGTGAATTCCACTGATTATTATTTATTTTATGTTTCTACTTAGCCCAACTCCCCAAGACTTTAAAATTGATCCCAAACTGGATATCATTCGAATAACTTGTAGAAAAACACTTGACACTCGTTTAAATATCCTGTTTGATTTTCCTACTAGTTTTATTCCTGCAAAGCTTTAATTTAATACCAAGCACGATACAACCAAATTATTCATTTTGAAAAAACGATTGACGAATGTTTGCATGTGAGTTCCGAATGTATGTCATAATTATCCTCATTTTCTCTTTGGTTCAGAAAAATATGATAAATATTACAATAACTCAAATTTTACTAATAACAAATGAACTGCTGATAATCTTGGGAAATGTGTAAGTTGAATGTTGATTGAAATTATTCCAGGATCAATTTTAGTTATTCTACATTTTATGATAAATACTACTAGCCCAGTTGTCAAAGATTTTGACCTCTCATGAAATGTGATATAGCTTTACTTGTAGTTTTTTGGGTATAGAAGAAGAAAGAAAAATCTTTGTGGCTCTAAAATGTATGATAAATTCATAATATCGAAAACGAAATCAAAAATTTGGTTTTTGCGCTATATCTCGATTATTAAGAATTAGAAAGCGAATTCGGAAACTCTACGCGCGCCAAGCCGCTGAATACAAATATTCAAGCGAGGAAAAAACTGAAGTATCTTTGTCTAGAATAAATGCAAAGCAAAAAAAAGTGTCTTGGAGTGGAGGCTCTGAGCTTTCACAGGAAGCCATTAGTTTCTGATAATTTTAGTTTTCTGTTATAGAAAATTTGTCCGGAGTTTATAATTTCTAAAATTCTCACTGACTTTTATAAAATTGGAGATATATATTTTTAGGAGCATGAAAAAAAATTAATCCTTCCACATTCATCATCATTATCATGTAAAAATTATTAATATGATGAAAACTGTCTCTGTTTAATAAAACTCATGTTTTAAATAATAATTTTTTTTCGTAGCATTTATTTGACACAATTCTCATTTTAAAAACGGTAATTATTCATTTATATGAATCAGAAATTATTATTAATTTTTATTAAATGAAGTTGAAAATACACTTCATAAGTTATAGTAATTCAGAAGTTGATACAATTTGATATTTTGAAGTAATTTTTAATATAAGAAATAATCATATAAGAGAATGCATATTCTTTATTTATTTCAAATCCTGCACCTGGAAGTTGAGCTTAAAAAATTATTGGTACTACAAAATTAGAGATGAAGTCCTGAGCTTCAAGAATATATTATTCATTTTTTGATTACGCATTCATTTTATAAGCAAACATTAATTGAAAGATAGATGATTCTAACTCAATAACATCCAGTCCTGTCAAAATGTCAAAACTGTCAACTTTGAAACCTGTTTTGTGTTTGATGTTATGCAATTATTGCAGAAGAAGATAGATGTGGGAGAGCTTGTAACTGTAAATAAACAGACTTGCTAAGTTCCTTAATCATGTCTCTGACAACTGGACTATACCGTTCATAAAATGAACACAAAAAACCTAAAAGTTCTATCAGTCAAGTCTTGGTACCACTGATTGGAAAAAGCTTATCTACAAACTTTTACCCAACTTTTTAATAGAAAACTAAAATATGAAGTTTTAGTCAAAAATTCGTACGCGTTTTCTAGTTATCGTGCTTTCAGACCGGTCGACAGATAGACCATTTTTTTTTAATTTTGTTTTTTGAGTTCAGTAGGGCTTAATTCCCTATTATATGTAGGTCGGGGAAATAAATAGCATCCTTAAATGGTATATTGTGAAAAATGTGCGGCAAGTTGTCGATTATCCACGAGAGCGAAGTTAAGCGCACTCATTTCGTACGCAAATTATACTTGGCGCACGCAAAAAGCAAAAAGCCATTTACCGCCCGGCTATAGTACTTATATATATCTCTCGGAAACAAATTGTTCAAGAACTCCTAACGAAGTTTATTCTATATTCATTTTCGGTTCCTAGTGAGGGGAAATACGAATAGATCAGAGAAACATCATTGTGATCCATGAAACCAGATGTAATTTCGCAAGTACCGTGGATCTATAACAATTTGAAATCCAGAAGAATTAAAAATGAAAACAGTTCCAATATTTTGCATAATATTTACATTTTAAGTCCAAAAAAACTGAAAAACTATAGATTAAGTAACTATTCACCGCAGTTTCAAGCGAAGTGAAATTGGATTGCAAAAAAATACGAACAGATCACATTTGTGAAGCTATCTTATAATTAGTTCATAGCCCTTTTCCGCAAGTTCATAACCGTGCATTCTTATTCTTGCAGAAAGGTGGCAAATAACTAACTGTAGATCTATAAAATATGTATGTGAGTTAATCATTAGAAACACTATCTACTATAGTTGGTAGTTCATAGCACCATAGCAGATAATATTCACAATGATTTAATTAACTTTAATAAAAAATTTATAGCTGTTATTGATTTATACACCTGGTGTCATTTGAAACTCATTTATAACTCTTAGTAGAGCTAATTAAGATTTATCTCTTATCCGGAAAATTAATCCCTATAATAGATCCAATTGGTCACACATTGTGTGAGATTATAGGTGACATTTATAAACACATGATCGGAATTTTTACCGGACGACTTTTTTACAACCTTTCTTAATATATCTTAGAGCTCAGCTGTTTTTTATACAACGTGTTAGATAACACACTCAACCTAATGCTTCAATTGAAATAAAAATTTAATAAGGATACAATGAAAGATTTTTACACCTGGATTCTAATTATTGAATATTCCTTTTATGAAGTTTCTTTGAGTATTGAGTTTTTCATCAGTTTAATTGATTGTATCTTATGTTTGCTTGCCTATTATGAGTCCAACATATATTTTTATGAAGAAATTGAGCCATTTAAACTCTTTTCAAATAAGAAAGCTGTCTTCCATTAGCCGTCTCAATGACAAGTAAATTTTGATAAACAGTCATGTATTAAGAAATACATATCCTTTCTTTTCAAATGCTGATTTGGAAGATGACAATAAATTGGAACAATTTGAACAGCCATCCATGACTGACAAATGTGATAGATAGGAAATAATTTACACTCAAAAATTTCTCTTAAAAGTTGGACATGCATCCAAAGCTGCTGAAACAATAATAACTTCTATATTTTAATTCTATATTTATTATCTAGGTAAGATATTACAGTAACTGTGCACACAAATACAATGATAGTATCGAAGTAGTCTTAAAGAATGGAAAAGTAATTGGATTCATGAAATGGAACTTCTAGTTCATAAATCAGTTCACGGAATTTGATTTTATGTAGAGAAGAGATGAGTGGAAATAGTATCTTATGTAACGAAACCAAAAATTATTCTCTTATAGCTGAGTTCAAGTTTATTTGGTGAGGTTGAGTCAAGGCAAACAAAGGGGCGAGACTTCAGAAAAAGCACTGTTATCGGTTACCTAGAAATAAGTACATATTAATAAATATGTTTTATTGGGTATAAGTTCTGTAAAATTTATTAGAAACACAACGTTTCAACAGCAGTTGTCAAGACAATTTTGTTTATTTATATTTATATTTATTTTCACTTGAAAAAGGCAGCACTTTGCTGTTGAAACGTTGTGTTTCTAATAAATTCACAGAACTTATACCCTATAAAACATATTTATTTATAAAATGAGTTCTGAAATTTTTTTTCGTTCATTAAGTACATATTATTTTCTAGATGTCAACCTGGCGGATAGATTAAAAACTTTCTCTAAGATCAACAATTACAATCACCAAGAAATAAATTTTATTGTTATTATTGCTGTTGATAATTGAGCTCGCATTCAAATCTACTGAATTAATCATCAGGAAAAAGATAATATTTTTTCACGGCAAGCTCCAAATAATATGCAAACAAAGTGTTTAGGCTTTGCCAGATCTACCACTATTGAATCACGTGGGATTTGACAAGTTTGAATCTCAACTTGTGCTATGAGTTTCCTCGTTGTGTGCTTAATTATTGGCAAAATATAAAAGTAAAGGGCTGTACAAAGAATCTTGTTTTATACATCACATGATTAAGCAAGAGTAATATTATATTATCTGGATAACACTTTTTATGTTTCGGCAAGTCTCGATATTGAATACTTAGCCTCAGGCCATTATGCTCAGGCTCACGCACTTGTAACATGAGTTACTACTTTTTATTCTTATCGTAAAATATAGTGAGATTATACAAAATAAGGATGAGGACGAAAATCCGAAAAATGATTATTATGGCATGTAGCTTGAGAAATTGCAGATTTGTATGAAACTTAAATCCTCGAAACATTCAATTCAAACATTTTCCGTTAGAACGTATCGTTTAAATCCATGATTGAAAAACAAGCTGAAATGAGGTACTCCACTGTTCTGTTTTCCTCGATAGGATATGAGTAAATAAAAGTATTAGTGAAAATGTGATTCAAAAAAACCTAGAATTTGAGAAACATTCAACGTGCACGTTGTCAACAAAAAGAATTCCACTGATTTTTATATTTCAATATGATTTCTATATTTTTTCCATTATTTTTTGGCGTCTGTTAATTAAATGTTGTATGCAACCCTTGCACGAAATATCTTTTTGGAGCTTTTGAATGATTTGTGTCACGGCTGCCGCCTCGACCAAAAACTTCCATTCTCAAGCACCAAAGTATAATTTCGCATACTGGATACATGAATAACTATAATGCGCATAGAAATTGAAACAAAAATCTGTTTTATTTTTAAAATTAATGTCATTTTTCACCCTATAGATGGCGTTATGTCTTGCTTGTTTAGCATCATTCTAATTATTTTTGATTATTGTGATCTGTCACTCATGTTTTATTTTGATATATGTTTGTTCATTCTTTATTATTTTGGTATAGAGCCGGATTTCATGAAAACAGATTCCATCAATCAAAGAGTTGATTTATTCATGATCTTATCATTTTTATCTACTAATCCGTTGCATTTTTCTGCAGGTACCAAGAATATTATCCTAATTAACTTTAACCTAGAGTATACACTTTACTTACTTGTCAAAGTCATGCTTTTTTCAACCAAACAAAGTTACCAGTAGCTTGAAGCTGTTTTCTCTATATGCGCAATGCGCATGCCTGTAAAACAAAACTTCTTTTGGACGTCATCATGACGTCATATGAATATTAAATCGTTTTTTTTTTATTAAAACAAAGCAATATCCTATTTCATTCTCTTTGCTGAATAATTAAAATAGAGTTGCCTAAAGAGCCTGTAACATATTCAATTTTGATTTTAGATGGGCGCCTAAATCACCAAACCACATTGAGATTTCTGAAAAATAAGATCTGTCATTTCAAACTTCTCTAGGAACTTTGTCCCACGAAAGCGCTCGAGATTTTTTATTTTTCAACCTATATGACTCGACGAATATTTTTCTAGAGTTTCTTAATTCCTCTGATTTTTTAAAGTTTGAAAATGTTTTTTTCAGGCACTCAGTGAGAGAATAAAAGAGAAGTTACCGTAAACAGTAAGTGCCATAACAATCATGTCCCGGCTACTTTGTAATTTCTATGCTTTGCTGGTAGCATTCAAATATCTCGTAACTGTCAAAAAAATCAAACAACATATGAAAATTATTAAAGAAGCTTCAACAGATGTCTTGGATAGAACGTTGTATTGAAGTTGGTCACTTACACATTTTTTATTAGAAATATTTGGTGATAAGTTAACTATTAGCTGTTTTTAGGAGTAGAATAATCATCTAAATCTTTATTTTGGTGTAAAGCAGCACAGTAAGTTCAGAAAGATTGAAAATGAAAAAGTAAGTTGAAAAACAAGGCAACAAATCAGGCGTAACTAGATCAAATTCCTCACAATTTTTCACACGATATCGTAAACTGGAGAGTTAAATTCGAGAAGCGTGTGCGACATTCTCCAGGATTCTCCAGGACTACGCTCTTCCATAATACGGACAAATTACAGCTCGCTTCCATACACAAATAAATACAAACTGATTTACCGTTGCAATTTACTAGATTATTTCTGCACATCACATCCAGCAGTGTCAACGCCAGTGCTGCCCTCGCATCGCGGCAGGATGTAGAACTAATGATTTTTGTCCTGCAATCATCTCAAGTCGGAGACTCCCAATCTTTCACATTTTTTTCCTCTTCTATATAATTCAAATGCTATCATAATACAAATTATGATCAATGAATGTGTTAATGGAAGAATGGAAAATAGAATTGATAAATACGAGTATCACTCGTGCATGATTCTGTCAGAAATATGTGAAAGGAAACCTCTCCCCTGCAACACTGCAGGACTTACACGCTCAGATGTTTTTAATATTCAAATTCAAACTAGATTTTGAATAGTTTTGTGGAACTCTTTCACAGTTTTGTATTCAATAATCAAAATATCGAGCCAAATTATAATTTTTGCTTGTATTTGTTACCTATATTTCTATCTGCAATTTTAACTGGTTTCTTCTTCGAGATCACTCATACCAAAACTTGTTATTGTTGAGTTTTATTACTTTTGCTGACTCTTGTACATTCGGTAAGAGCTTCCCATACTATATGCCTATTGCGTAGTTCCTGTGGCTCCGCACTATCGGTTAAATTTCACATTCACGGGTATCTCGTTGAACCTGTCAACTGTCATATTCATTCTATGAGCTTAAAAATAAAAGATCATTCAGAAAGAAGATACTGTGTATCTGGAGTATTATTTATGAAGTGAATAGGGTCCGAAACTAATTGGATATTATTATAAATCCAGTATATGGGATCTCTTTATAGAGATTTTCACAAATTGTTTCAATGAAAAGCGAAAACTTTATTCTTCATTGGTTAAGTGAATCAATTTGATTTTTTTATAGTGCTCAAAAATCTTTAATCTGAAAGCAACATACTTGAGGAAGCTGTATTGATCAATAATCGAAGGATATTTGGTAAGAAAAATTGTTTAGTGGCTCAACTGTATAATATATCCAGAATTGACTTGAATACAACTAAATGGTGAGTAATAGATAGAGTTGAAATAAAACACATAGGACGTTCGAAAATCTTCTTAAATTTCTAAAGTCTTGCTTGGAAATAGTTTTAATTATATTCTCAGAATTTTGAAATGTTCTTAACAATTCTATAGGAGCTTGCGCAACAGAAAATTCAGGAGATAATATTTTGAGTATTAAGTCCATTCGAATGATATCAAACATTAGGATTCAAAAATATTTAATAAGTTTAACTGATGATATGCATGATAATCCTTATAGCCGCAACAAAATTACAGCTCAAAATGTTCACTTCATCCCAGTGAAATTCAACTGAAACCTACGTTCATACATACAAGTTATTCTAATCAGCATTTCAATTGGAAAAATGGAATCGCGAGAATGATTTGTTTTGATTTTATGAACCATTTCTCCAATTTCTACATGCTATAATTTCTAGTTTGGTACCACTTCTTGAAGCACTTCTTAGTTCGCCTAAATAAAAAGATACTATATAGGTACGCTATATTTAAAAAAAAAAAATGTCAGAGGACAAATTCTACTGTTTGAGAGCCCCAGCCTATTTAACTTTTCGTGATCCAAATAAAGTGCCGTATCTGAAAAAATATGGTTGCCAGAAGCAATAAAATAATTCAAAAATGTGAAACAATCTGTTCTTTTTTTTCAATTCTAAGAAGACAGGGATATTCTTAAAAGAGATGTCACAATTTGTCTTTTAGTTATTTCGTAGATCTTAGGATCGATAGTAACAATGCGTCAACATCATGATGGGATCAGCAGACGTATCTGAATACAAAGTACTCATTACGGTTCTGGACTCGGAACAAAAGAATCCTATTTTTCTGGGCCTGAAAGGGCGCAGTTTTTCACTTTTACTGTCATCGTCTTAATCTCATTTCATTCTTCCACGTACCTTTCAAATACATAACTATTTACCTGCATAATAAAATTTACTCTCAGGAAGACAGAGCTTCGTGCACCTGACGAAATAAGAGGAAATTTATTCCATTCACGATAATACTAGATTTAATCCTATTTCTTCTGGACTTGCTCAAAGTAATAATCCAAATCTAAAACCGAAATCACATTATTTATTAGACAAAGTGTACACTTTTTATGATAATTTTCTACATGAAAGATGAAATAAGAGAATAAAATCGCTCCTAAAGGACCAACCGATGTAATTGATCTATTCCGATTTGATGTTCTATCTCAGAAGTTTGCTGTTCGTCACTATAATCAGAGTTATGATAGAATCATACAAACATGTTTATTGTTTTAAAGGCATGAAATTATGGAATAATCCAGTTAATACTTTTTTAGGCGATCGTAACAAAAAAGGTGTCTTTGTGGCCCCTTTTACGGCCATGAAGTTTCACTTTTTGGGACTGATCTGTCTAATTTTACTTTTTGGGACTGATCTGTCAAATATTACTTCCTTGGGACTGATCTGTTAAAAAATACCTAATAAACACCTCATATCTACCTATATGGGCAGCTTGATGAACTTTTTAAGAAACAGTTTTCGCCGAAATACATATTATATTCTTCCGTCAACTTCTGTAGCTCTTACAATTCAAGAAATAAATACGCATTTTCATAAATGTCAACCTGATAGAAGACAATAAAATAAAACAATTTCAACTGCAACTAAGAGTTACAATTGCAATATTTTAGAAATAAATAAATAAAATTATGTGATTTTGAATTATTTCGTAATGATCGCCTAAAAAACGTTGTGTGCCCCTCGGCTTACAGTTCTTTTTTGATCTCACCTGAATTGCAGCCTCAGCTACGCTTCGGCCGCAAACAACAGATTCGACCAAAAAAGACATCCTTTACGGCCTTGATTTTAGTCCTCCAATATATTATACAAGACTTTAAGTACTCATTTTATGTCGATAATAATCACTTTCTTGAAATCAGACACTTTACGGCTAGCATCTAACTGATGTTGAACATATTTACTCCATTATTATTGGGCTATTGTGAAGACTTGACGAAAAGTACAATGTCAGCCTTGACAAAAGTGTTTCCTAGAGCCTCTAGAGTATAATATACACAATTACATCCTTGGTACATAAAATATATAATAATTGACTGCAGCACCCAGGATAGTCACGAACATCACCTGCGATAGTCCTGTGCTTTCGATATTTTGCTCTTAAATATATATAAATTGACTACAGCACCCAAAAAACTTTTTGGAGCCAATGAAAAAAAAAAGTATTAGAAATTCACTGCAGCACTGGAGCAAACGGTAGTCTTGTGATATAATAATTTTTTGCTCTTTTATTATAGAGTTAGCCGATCAAATTGAATATATTAATCGCACAGAATACGATTTTATGAACAAATATATTAGTGGTTCCCATGTTATAAAAATGCAGTGTCAAAATTTCAAAATGTACAAAAATGAGCCATGAATTTTCTAAGTGGCTCATTAGGATATTATTCGAGATAAATATTTACACTGCAATGCGAGTCGTACAATGATGATATTGTCAGGAATTTTTACGCAAGCGCAAACAACAACTGTTCAAGCTTTTAACCCATTTGGATGAACGATGCGCAAACAAACAGCTATTGGATACGAATTGCACGCCACTTGTTTACGATAATATTACGGTCAGAAATATTTAAGCAAGTACCATCGACAACATATGTACTTAGTTTCAGCTCTATCGGATGATCGAACAACTGAATACGACTTGTGCGTGACTTATTACACATTCATAATACTGTCAGAATTTTTTATGCAAGCACCAACAACAACTATATAAAGTCTCTACTCAATTGATTCAGCCGTTTCGGAGATAATTACCTAATGTTTCATCCAGACAAGATTTTTTGTCTTGATGATCATTCCTTTTCTTGATTTTCAAGACATTTTTAGATATTTTGAATATTTGAAACATTTCTTTAGTATCTTTTCAATTGAAGGGGTTGTTGTTCTTATGTCAAATATTCAGCGAGATATTTACAAGAATAAAAATTGTACACACAAAAAATGATTTGAAGAAGTATTGTCTTCCAAAAGATCTTTCACACATCAGGCCATTTTCTGAGACTGTGTAGCATATTATTTGATGACTGATATTCAAAAACTATCACCAGAATGTAAAGCTTAGAACAAAAGCCAAAGATGAGTGTTGTAGTCAATCGAATGAAACACAATCATTGTGCTCAAAACAAATACTAGAAATATTCAATCTTACTCAAATTTAGTAATTTTGATTTGTTTGCCCATTAAAGAGGGTGAGAGACATAGTTTCTATATCTACTAATCACATGAAGTGAACGACAAACTCCCTCGAAGAGAAGGAGGTTTATGATACGATAATTTTGTTGAAAGAATAAAACTGAAGTGAAGAATTGTGTCAATTGGAGAAAAAGTATAAATGGAAAAAGTTGCATAATAGGCAGCTTTATGTATCTGAAATAAGATACATAGTGGAACTATATTTGAATAAATACAGATAATATACATTTATTGCAGCACGTATCATGAAATAGGTGGTAGTTCTTTTGAATGAAATTGTCACACATAAGAAATTCGTATTGGCCAACAAATATTTGAATTACATAGAACCGATTTAGAAATGATTTCGAAAATGACGTGTGTTTTATACAAAAGTATTATAGCTGCCGAATAGCTCATCCATAGTGGTCCTCCTCATTTGAAATTCGGAACCGGAAGCTCTCAGTAGTCAGCATCTCCACCGTTCATCCTCCTTTCATCACTGGATGGTGTAGCTGGCTGCGTGTGGTCAGAAGACTCGGCCGGTGGCCGGCGTGCTGTAATGACGCTATTAGTGATCAAGATCACAGAGCTAAAACACCGCGGATCACCTCCTTGCACCGCGCGAGGCCGTATCGTGCCGCATGCACGTGCGACATAACACACGCGCGTGCGACCGCTACTAGCTGCTGATTAAAAGCACGGAAAATTAACATTGTCAATAAACATCTTCAATCGGTGAAACGTTGTTCAAAAAGATACTACTGTCGTCTTTAAAAACGACTTCACAGTTTGAAAATTAAGAAGTAAGTGATGAAAAAAATATTAGTGGATTTTTTCCATTTCAATTTTTATTCTTTGAATATGTTTAAATGCATGGAACTAGAGGCGAAAGAAATGAATTGGTGAATTTATCCTGAATCAATTTTCTTCATAAAACTCGATGAGTGGAATTTTGCCTGACGATGTGACGAAAATGAACAATCTTGAGATGGGAGGCTGCGCAGAGCATGAAACAGTATTGTTTCAATCCCATTTATATTGTTCATGTATTGACGCAGTACGTTGATGTGCACATTACGATACATTTCAAATGTTCATAGGCAGTATGGAAAACTGTTCTACAACATTTGAGTTCATATAAACCTGGTCTGAAAACCGATGGACAAATTATTTATTTAATTGGATAGTAAAAACATCACCCAATAATTGTCATCAGATTAAGATAGCAACGAAAAAATGCTTTTCACGGGAACATCTGTAATTTTTGCTCAGTGGAGAGCGGCACACACATATTTATTTACAAAGAGCACATTATCTAGATATGGATGAAAATGCAATTTTTCTAATAGGTGCCATATTTTTATTTCATCTTGCTAAAATTTACTTCATTTTTGTCTCTCTAACATCATAAATCTTGTTCAATTTCTATTTCGATTAGAAGATATCTTTCCACTTGGAGAAAAGAGGACTCAAGTGATCTTCATCTACTCTGTAAATAATTTTGATTATCATGAAATGATGTGTATTCGTAGCATCAAGTTGTGTGATTCATATTTTGATCAATATAACTTCATTAATGTAAAACACCTGACTCCAAAAATTTATATTCAATGGGTCGAATGAGAAAGAAAAAATGAGCCTAGATAAAGAATTCTCCAGAAGTGAGTTTGCTGTTATTCACATCTTATTATTCTATTATTTCAAAATATTAAATCTCCGAGAACTCAAAAATCATCATCATGCGCAAAATTTATTGATTGGAAATTATAGATCTTGTTATTGTTGCCAAAAAGGTGTGCTCTTATTTTTTTTCCCTTATATTGTGATTGATAATAGTTGCTGCATGGATCGTAGGCAATTTTTCTCTGCTGTATCTTCTCTTTGAAGATAAAAATTTGTTATCTGATATCAATTACTCTAGTAATTGAAAATGAAAAGATAGAGGTATTATTATAAGTAAATGTTTAATTTATCAAGCTGCTTAGCAGGAAACTGACTACTTCATTCTATTTATGTATAACTATGTAATTAACTTTAATATAAGGTTATCCACACAGATTATATACTTTGTTATTTTTATGAAATATCGTAGATACAAGTTGATTTATGAAAACATGGCTCATTCATCTTAACTTGGAAGTTTCAAATATAATCAATGAATGATATGTAAAATCAGTTACCTTGCAGCGTTATGCTCAACCAATATTAAAAATAAGTAATTCTGAAAATAATGCATGATCGCCGAGACAAGCACATTTGCACAATTTGTATTGCAAACAAACATTTTTCTACAAACGTCTGCAGAAAAAAAAAATTGAATTTAATTGAAATATTTGATATTTCTCCTGAAATTTCCATCCGTAATTTAGAACTTGTAGGATCAATTAATACTAAGTTTACTATGTGCTTCAACTTTTGACGTAGTGAAGGTCACTCACAAACAATTATCAAATGAAACACAGATCTTGTTTACGATCAATTTCCACTTTGGAACTAGTACCTGAATTTCTACATTCTAAGGTCAATATTCGAACTGATCATTTCTCATACGCATATTGAGTAATGGAACATCTATTTCTGGCACGAATTCAGAAATAGTATATTCTAAAACAAGTAATGGAATGGCCCTCATTCCAAACGAGCGGAAAGTTTGTGATCCGAGCCGAAGTTCTCGAATGATACGCCATTCCAAATATATTGTAGAACTATATTTTCTCCAACACTATTTTGGAATTTGAATATTCCGCAACCAAAAGTTATGTTGGAACAAATCACATTCCAAAAAATCGTTTAGAATGATTCCGTATGCCGTTTAGAATCATTTCGACGAATTAGTAGCTGTTAGTTTGGTTACTACTATGGTTACTTTCTAACAATTCAAGTATTCATATCTAGCTTTACGTTTGACATTTAATAATTTTTTAAGCTTCCTCTGAAATATTGGTGAGTTTCCAAAACCTTGTTAGAGAAAGTATAGTCTACAACATGTTTGGAATGGCGTATTCCACACTCGCGAACCGTAATCCTCGCCTTCAGCTCGAATAACATTACACTTTTTTCCGTCTAGATTTCTATTTCTAGTTTCATTCGAGCTTCGTTCGATTTTCAGATTTGATTCCAAAATCATTCGTGGGCAGTCGCATAGCTTTGTTTTTTCCAAATGAGTACAGTTTCGTAAACTTACAAAATGAAATATGGTAATATGACAGATTGAAATTAGCTGCGATAGAAACTGAAACGAAATTATAAAGACTTATTTTATGTAAGACAGGGTTTAATTTGTACAGTTCTACTAAAGATTTAGTCATATTTGGTAGCCACTCATTAGCCACTTTGAACAAAAACACAATAGAAAGATATATCCGCCCTGTTATCTATGACTCTGACAAACGTCAAAAACTAAAAGGTTGGTGTGACTAGCAATACGCAAAACTGCGTATGCGCTCCAGATTCTAGCCAAAATTCGGATAGAAAAATAGAACCAGATGTATATTTCTATGACATATTCAAGTGCGAAGATCGAACGGAAATTTCTGATTTACATTATGCTAGAATTGGCTAGAAGCTTCTCGGACGAAACTCGGACTGAAATCTAACCGAAAAAAGTACAATGTAATTCAAGCTTTCGGCTCGAATTACAAACTTTTCGCTCGTTCAGAATATAGGCCATTCCAATGCTCATTGTGGAATATACAATTCTCTAACACTGTTTCGGAATTTGCATATCCCATTACCAAAAATTATGTTGGAACCAATGACATTCCAAAATGTCATTTAGAATGATTTCGTAAGCCGTTTAGAAACATTTCGACGAATCAGAAGCCGTTAGTTTGGTTACTACCATGGTTACTGCCCAACAATTCAAGTTTTCATCTCTTGTTTTGCATTCGACATTTAATAATTTTCTAAGTTCCTCCTGAAATATTGGTGAGTTTTCAAAACCATGCTAGAGAAAGTATAGTCTACAATATATTTGGAATAGCGAACTCCACTTTTCACTCGTTTGGAATTAGGGCTATTCCAATACTTATTGTAGAATATACTATTCTCTAACAAAATTTTAGAAATTCATCAAGAATTCAAAAGGAATTCTAAAACATTTAGCCGGAAATGAAAATTTGGATTGTTAGGAAGTAATCATGGTAACCAAGCAAATAGCTTCTGATTCGCCAAAAATCATTATGGTACGATTCTTAACGGTATAAGAAGTGATTCTAAGCGATGTTTAAATTCCAAAACAGTGTTAGAGAAAATTCTTGAAGTAGCTAACTAATAATTTGAAATACAAAATTGAGTTATAAGTGTGATAAATACAAAATAGTATTCCAGTTGAATATAGAAGTATTCACATTTCTATAATAACGTATCATATAATAGTCCTATGATGGAAGCTTTCTTCAGAAAAATGAAATTTAGAGTGCAAGCTGAAAGCAAATATTGTAATGATCTGACTGGAAACTAATCATCATACTTTATCTGCAACTACTTATTGTTTAAAATATTATTAAAGCTATTGACATCCTAAAATATAATTTATAGTAATAACATGATCCATCGTAGCAAGGGTAACTAAGGTCTGGTATTTGCATCTCCGAATAACTTTATTTGATGGATAATATATCTTAGCAAAAAGTGTTGCAATAATTGTTACCATAATAATCATTTGGTGAATTCAGTGATCCAATTCTACTGTGAAATTACAATGGATACATTGTACTTATTTTTTAAAATTATATTAAAGAAAATATCAGTAACAGTATAGAACCGATAACGGTTATAAAACAATAATTAATCATTATTTCGGAGCTAATATCTGATGCTCATAGGGCAATTCTGTAACTCTCCACTACGCCATTGAACTACAAATGATGACAGATTCGCATAATTTCAATACTTCATCGAAACTTATGAATTCATTAACAGAAAACAATATTACTCTGTTTATATTTACAGCATAGCGTTACAGCAGCTCGAAGAATGATCCTTGACTTGATAAAATCAATATCGTGTGAAGAATACCCATTAGATACCCAGAATGTCGTACCAAATATTGAATTTTTTTCTCTTCAAAATTAAACGCTATATTCCTCTAGCCTGTATAAGAACATTTTAATGCTTCGTCCCTCAATGTTTCTTTTTCTAATAAATAAGACAGATTGTAGTTTTTCAACAGCTCAGACCTAGTCAAAAGAAGTTTTGTTCCGTGTTTCACGAGTTATTTGGATTTAGGTTACTGAAGTTTGAATCTCTATTTCAACTATTGAACCGGCTGCTTGATGTTGAAAGTCATTTATTCCACACATTAATTGACAGATTATCATATTATCAATATTTTATAATAGGAATCCAAATTCAGAAGCTAATTAAAGGGAATGACTGTGTCATTCGTATCTTCTAAAATAGCCTGGAGGATTAAAAACTGCAGACATTATTCTCGAATGATGAAAGTTGAAGACATTAGTCCGATATAGTAACATAACTTAATTTGAAATGAATGCCAACAAAATTGTTCTTTGAAAACTTAATCTCTATAACCAATTATTGCTGATATCATGAAAGCAATATAAGAGAAATCAAGCGTCTTTTAATAAACGAAAATTGCCGAAATGCTTCCGTTTGGGCTATAAAAACTACCCAATTTAAATCACCAACCTATTTCTCTGGAAAATAGCCTCCAAGTACCTTCTAAATAAGACTATTAATCTATGATGGTGAGTGGCGGCATAGACCAATAAAGAATCAATTATGGTATCAGTTAATCTATAATTAAACTAATTGGTATTGATGACCGGATTGTCTGAGTAACCAATAGCCCGAAGGATGGCCAAACTACGCTCACTTTAATTTACTACGTGTCGATATGTAATAAAAGAAAAATTTATCTTCCGCTCCGATCTTATAACGTCTTAATATATATCGAAGGGTGCTCTTCGCACAATGGATTATTTTAGTTGATAATTTTGGAAGGACTTTTATTACTGGATTAGATTTAGATATATATCTTCATCTATATTGAACACTCAAAGCTATTATTAAGTATTTAAGCCCGTTTTTACAGAAATGACATCGAATTGTAACGAAATAGGGCTAGAAATTTTATTGAAAAAATGCATGGGATCTGAAAAATCATATGAGATTTGATTGATGTAGTTTCTTACACAGCGTACCACCAATTGACTTAAATTTTTTTCCATAGACTCCGTGCTACACCTGATAGGAAGCCAGAAGGGGGCCATACTGCTTTTCGTCTCGTTCGTAGAGCGTGGAACAATGAAAATAATATTATATAAGAAATGGATTTTTGTAGTTTCCTGAATTAGATACTATCTACTAATTACTAAGAAACATATCATAACCTACATTGAAGATTATAATAATAAGAAAGCAGATTAGTCATTTTTAGCAATATGAAATAAATCACCATCTCACAGAAGATTAAGTTTGGATTCATGTTCTTATTTCAGCTGCTAAACATAAAGTTCAAGTGGCATTGTACTAGTTGAAATTCCATCCGCTTGTCGCTGCTTCTTTCACGATCTATTTGTAAATTACTATTGAGAAAAGCTCTCTTCACTACTGGAAAAAGCTACTGTAAGATTTTTTTTTCTGAGTATAGTATAGTCTAACATAATGTTGAGCTCTGTTGTTCCCGCATCGCTCGCACTATGTTGTTGGCTCTGATCGCTTCATTAACATGAGTCCTCTATGCTAAATCTAGATAATGAAATATAAAGATTATTCTTCTAAGTATATAAAATGTGCAGTGCCAACATAATATTTTTTTGACAATTGAACTGAAAATAGACCTGCTGGCACTAAGAATTATTTTGGAATAAAGCCATTTTCAGCACTAGTCTTTTCAGCTATTTGTTTGATATGTTACTCAATACTTAAAATCTAATTAATGTTTTTGAGGAATAATCCAAGTGTTATATCCCGCATCACAGGGCTTTCAATTCATAGGTGTGGAGCATTATTCAAGCCAAACATGGAAATTGATATTGTTTTGTGGTTATTGAATTGAAGTTCTTCATATTATGTTTTTATGAATTGTTTCACGTTGAGTGAACTCCAATTATTACGATATTCCTGTATTTTTATATTGCTATCGTGATTTTTGCGATACTGTATCTTGAATATTTTGAGGCTTGTTTATTTGTAATTGGAGTGAATCGAACATACGTTCATATGGTATATTTTTCTTCCAATAGCATTGGCTCCTATCTGTCGAAGTTTGTTGCTATGCTCATACGATAGATCACTTTGTGTAGATAAAATTGAGAAACTTCGTTCTAGCGTCTATTCATCTACACATCCGTTTTTGTTTTTTTATTGCGTGGATAAGATGATAATTCTGACTTCTTCTTATCCAAGAAATTTTGTTCTCAAAAACAGGGAGTTTTTCTCACAGACAGAAAATATAATGAATTTCTTAGGGTAGAATAAAGCCCTGTTTTTGATTGCTGCAGTTTCATGATATTATTATGTATTGAATTCGAATTCTCGAAAATTATTCCATGCTCTAAATGGATGAAAACCTCAGAGCGAATATCACTTACATCTGGTCGGTCTGTATTTGACTTATTGTTGATCAATAAAACCTTTATCATTCACTTTAATAATATTTTTATAGCATATTTTTCTTGAATTTCTAGTTTGGCATCATTCTTTTTAATCATGCATTCACAGCACATAGTAATTTATTTTCAGAGAAAACTATTTTCTGTCATATAATAGAGGATAGCAACGTGCGCCTTTCAAAAAATTAGTCCACGTTCAACAATAAATTCTAAACAAATAAGGAATTCGATGACCATATCTTCCCCTACTGAATCAAAATAACGAATACCTTCCTCTACCCTGAGTATATATCAAACCAGCGAACGTAAAGACAATAATAATAAATAAACAAGAAGAATAATAACGCATTCGTGGGACACTTCTTAAATTTCTGACTTACGGGCTGTCCGACACCCGTAGCGCTATCCGTCCACCTTGTGTTCGAATGTGTATGTCTTCGGTCGCCGTTTCGCAGCACTGCTGCCGATTATCTCCCGATACATCTCAGATGCACACCTATCGATCAACTTGTCGTTGTCTTTGTCCTACGCATGGTTGGCTTGCTAGATCTTCGCCCCCGCGGGAAAGAGATAGATTAAAATATACTGCAGGTGGAGCTTGTAGAATTAATAGGAATTTATTTATTATTTTGATATATAAATCAGTACATCTAAAGAATTTTTGACTCCATGAAAAATTGAATTTTTTCAAATAGTTTAATGAGATCTTGCAAATTTATACAAATCGTGTGATGAATATTTTTGTGGAAGAATTTTTACCAATGATTAAGTAGAACGAGACCATCAAGTCGATTATGCAAGATATAAAAACAAAGCACTATGTACAACTGCTTGCAAAACTTCATTATACATCACAGTGAGTTATACTTGTATTATTGCTAGAAATAATATTTGTTATAATAATCAAATTATCAGAATATTATTCTTGCATAATTGGGCATTTCCAGGGTATTTAAGATGGAATATTATTTTGCTATTTGGGTATCATAAGCATAAGGTGTACTTAATGAATCTTGTTTGGGTATCGTGAATTGCTTTTTTATAGAACTCAAATCTAATTTTTACTAGATTGGTAGCTACGTTTATAGATAGCCTAACTGTCATTTTGATTATGTCAAAATACAATATATTTTGAAGAAAATTCTCAAATAGTTCAAGCTTATATTTATTCATTTCTAAATAATAACAACATTCGGTTTAACAAAGTTTGAAAAATATTTTTCATTCACGCAATTCAACTATCTGCCAAGTCTCAGTGTTACCAAAATTCAAATGAAAAATTGAATAATCTTCATGGATGTTTTCAAAACAGGAAATTTATTATTTTTTGACATGGTAATATGGAACCAACAAGGAAAAATTGTATAAGATACAAGTTTTATAGGACATTTTAGGTCACTTGTTCATTAGAACACGTGCCCTAAAATCACATCTTATGGAACTTATATCTTAATATACTATATTATCATGTAAGCTGTGGTTACTATGGTTATGTTGACTTATCATTCATGGGCAAAGGCTGCAAGTAAAAAACCATGCATGTACACAAAATATCGATTTATTGATATCAAAGGTGGAAAATCTATTATCATAACTTCTTATTGGAATAAGATTGGAACTTCTATACCATCAGCAACTACTGAATTTTTATGGATATACTGCTGTGTAGATCTATTACTCTATCGGTTTATTATACTTACTCAAATAATACTCAAATAGCTAGTGAATACAATTCAATATATGAAGTGACACTAAAATTATAATGAATATTAATGAGGAATGTGTAATTTATATCAATTTGAAAAATACCAATAAGCTTTTGAATTCAATATTCCACAGTGTTTTTGTTGCTTTTTTATATAAAGTTTGAATTCCGGTTTGAACTAACTTTGCTACTATGACTATCTATAGCTAGACAGTAGAGAGTGCTAGAATGAAAAAGTTGGCGTTTTTGGACTTCAAATGCCGTCAAATATTATGTGTTTCTATGGCAATTGAATATGAAAATGAATCAACTTCTTGATCTCTCGGTTATTCTTAAAGATATTGAATTAATTATTTTGAAATAACATTATATTCTCAAAACAACCTTGGAAAATTGAATTGAATATAGTTTCATTGGAACACGGAATCTGTTCTATCAGATATAAGAAAATAATAACTGAAGAAATTGTCGAAAATGAAATGCCTCAACTGGAAATACTGTCGAAGATGTACTGCAGCTGTACCAGGATATCATTCCACAGCTCAAAAAGGTAAAGATGATAGTTCATTCGTACTTGTTTTATTTTATGATCCTACAGAACATCAAAAACTAATTGCTATTTCAAGATGTTCTTGATATTAGGTTAATGAAATACGGTTTCTGAAATTACAGAATTTGATCCACCGACGCATTTACATAGAATAAATACAATTTAGGTTAGTTACCTTCTGTTGTATGCTATTGAATTTTATTTATCAAAAACAATGGGTGTAGCATATAATTGTACGAAGCTACTCCGTAACATTGTAGCCAATTTTCAATATCTATCTGACGCAGTATTTTATAACTGATTCATCATTTTTTTACCGCTTCTTGTGTAAACTTTTGCACGACCATTCTTCTCTCATACAGCCTTCTGTTTGTCAAGCTATTTACTGATCAGTTCTCATATCGAAATTCTGGAAATGTATGTTGGCTCGCAGAAAATATAGAATATATTGAATTCTTAGTGTAACTACTTATTAATCCTGTTTATTCGAAGTCTAAAACGAAAAATCAGACCTTGTGAGTCTTCATTATTACGGGGCTCTGATTTTTATACATTATTTAATAGAAAAAATTAGAAAGAAAACACCCTATTTTCGTTGTTTCATACTTTATCTCTTGAGGATCTATATAAATTATCACTTAGTATATGATCCCAAAGTACTAATAGCTGGCAAAATCTCTCATTTCAAATTCTACAATTATTATTTGAATATCGTTCCCACAAGAATATCTTTGATTCAACGGAAAAATCCATCTCTCATATATCATTTCTTCCATCTTCTACCTTGTGGTCAGGTCCCCGACCACATCCAACTAATGTGTCAAGCCAATACGCAATAAATAAACAAACCAACATCGAGAAGCCAGGATTCAACCTCGAGAAGCCAAGAATGAGACTCCAACACAACATAAACCAAGTTTGGTTCATAAGTTACTAGCGATATCAACTGAAAGCAGAAGAAAATTTGAAGAGGATAGGTAGTAGATGCTATGTTTGCTGAATAGTTTTAAAATTAAAAGTGATGAGTTGTGTATAGAAGTTAAATGAGACGAAGCAAATATGATTTTTTCACTCTCAATTTCAATTTCAACAATGCAAGTATGTATGTGTGTCATCATTCTTAGACTAGATTTATTATTTGCAATTTTTGAATAATGGAGAGAAGTGATCTGAGGTGCTTCAGTGTTTGTGAAATTTTGATATTAAAAAGGATCTAACATTTGTATCTGTCCTTTGTGCGTTTATTTCCTTGCATATTTTACCAGAAAATTACAATTTTTATCATTATTCTCGATACTGATGATACTAAATGATAAGAAGGTGAGAATACATACTAAAAATATCAATAATGAAGGATTCTTTGAATGGTAGGATACTTAACAAGAATATAAAAAGATTTAAGCTGACTGAATTTGCATGCAGATCATGAGCATTTGTAGAATGATTCTAGTTTTTGAAGGAATCGTACTGCTGTTTCAAAGACTATTTAGAACACGAAATCGATCTCCGTCAGCTGTAGAGCTTCGTATTATACAAGATTCGAACTATCAAAACTTTAGTTGATCTTCTTATACCTTTTGAATAGTTGATTTCCAATATAAAGAAAATTGTGGTAAACATGTCACTGACTCATAAACCAAATTGGAAATTAGTAATTGATATTTGCTAACTGAGAACGTATCTCTTTTTTCTGATTTGATCACTTTTCTTCAAATTACAGAAAAAAAATACCAACAGGAGATTGAAGAAAGTCGAAATGATTTTTCCAGCTCCCGAAATTATATGAATAGTGTTTTATTTCCATCAAAGTTTGACAAATTCAGATAATTCCTTCTAATATTCATCTCCGTCGCCGATTCAACAGCCAGATTTAGAGCAAAATCATTCCTCCTTCGATCACTCTCTTCCACCCATCACGAATCAAGCACGTCTGTCAGTTATTCTGACTCGGGCATCGCCTACCAAGACCCGATCGACCACCCGTCGTGTCCACGGAATCAAAGATCTGTTATCTGTTGACTGAGTGATCTTCCGATAGCCGCCACTTCAATACTCTGTCTTTGTCTTAGTACTTCTTTGTCTCCTACAATGAAAAGAACCAGAAGATCACGGCGTAGGTGGTAGCAATAATAAAAAGAGATGATTTAGATTGCTTATAGAGGGCTGGAGACACGAAGATTTTTCTTGATGGATAATTTGATTAAAATCAATTTATCTTAGGTGATAGAAGAATAGGAGGATTGTGAACGTCATTATCTATATCCGCTTGTCGAACAGAAATAACAATAGTCACTTTTATACTACTACAATCCATCTGTGAGAATGACAATATCAGCAGATAGAGAGAGACCATTTCATAGTATCCTAGTAGCTTAATTTCCATTACTAATTATTGATTTTCATCTTGAAGTTTATCAATGGGTCGCATACCCAAGGGTGGAAACGCTTAATCAATTCGAAAAAATCTGACGTGAACATCACGTGACTTACTTGTACATCATTGGATATATATATATATATATATATATATATATATATATATATATATAATAAGACGTGATTTTGTGTTTCATTATATATATCATTAGATATGTATAATCAAACACAAAATCTCATCGTTCCACAGTTAATCGTTTTGGATTTACCCAAGAGATTCTAAGAATCTGTCAAGTAAGATGCGCTTCCAGCTAAGTCGGTTGCTATGGCAACAGTAGGCCATTATTCTTATACTACAACATTCCTTAATACTGATTTCCAAAATTCTACGACGACCAACAGATCTGATTTTATGCGTAAATTAATAATAAATTCCTACTGAAGTGCACTTCCGGTTCAGTCTATTGTTATGAAAATAGTAGGCAATCATTCAGATGCTACAGCAGACTGAAATACCAAATTTCAATATTCTACACCTGATCGTTTCAAATTTATGCGAAAAATTCCGAAAGACTGTCAAGTAAAGTGCACTCCCGGCTTGATGGATCCCAATAAAAATAGGATATGAGCATTTAGACGGTATAATCATCCTGAATACTGAATTCTAACAATCTACGTTCTATCGTTTTGGATTCATGCGGAAAATTCAAAAAATGTTTCGAATAAAGTGCTCTTCCGGTTCAGTCGATAGCAATAATAATACAGGGTAGACAACCAGATATTATAAAAGTGCCTAATACAAAATTTAAATATTCTACGACTGATTGTTTAGAATTTATGCAAAAAATTCAAAAAATCTGTCATATGAAGTGCACTTCCGGCTCAGCCGATTGTTACAAAAATAAAAGATAACTATTGAAATGCTACAGCAATTTCAAATGCTGAATTTCAGTATCCTACAACTGATCATTCTGATATTTTGAATGAATTTCTTTATGGTAGTATGTAAAGGTTCGACTTATTGATCATTCTGAATTTATGCGAAAAAATTTTAAAAAGTCTGAAGTAAAGTGCACTTCCGGCTTAGCCGATCGCAATCATGAAGCAAGATGTAATATAAGATGGTTTAGAAGTTCTTTATACGGCATTTCAATATGCTATGGCGGATCATTCTATATTTATGCAAAAAATTCAAAAAAAGTTTAAAGTGAAGTGCACTTCTGGCCTAGCCGATTCTTACAAAAATAGCAGATAACCATTCTGATACAACAAATACTGAATTTCAACATCCTACGGTTGATCATTCTGGATTTATCAGAGAAATTCGGAAAATGTTCCAAGTAAAGTGTACTTCCGGTACAGACGATTGGAACCATAATGCGAGGTACACAACTAGACCAGTCTTAAATACAAAATTTCAACGTTATACGTTTCACTAGTTTTGAGATTTGTGAGTTACGCACGAACGCACGCACGCACGCACGAACATACGTACCGACGCGACATCAAGCCAAAAATAGTCAAAATGGATTCAGGGATGCTCAAAACGGATATTTCCATCAAAATCCCGTAGATGAATTTTGTCGGTTTCACAATACTCACTTGTTACTTTGTACAAGAAAGTGAAAAGACTATTTCATTTGAGAGTGGCCTGAATGCAGCGTTAGAACTGGATTATCTGAATTTATATAAATTGGTTTAAGTCTATGCCAAATATTATGTATTTATTATTCGCCTTAAATCATTTTGATTATCTAGGTACAAATTGGTTCCAGCTAAATACGATTATCTGAATCAGTATTTTTATAATTAGATCACCGAATTGCTAATTGTCTGTACCTGTAAAAGGCATTCAAGTATTATAGGCTCATCATGTATACCTATATAAACTAGTTTAACGAACATCAGAAATCAGAATTGCATCAACAATAAAATTACAATAAAAATCAATTGTGTAAAGTAGCACAAATTAGACCACCGAATAAGCAATATGTATATGACTCTTCAGCTGAGAAATTTGGACACAGTGTCCTTCGATTGCCTCCTTATTTTTTAGTCCTAATCCAATAGAATTCATTTGGAGGCAATTAAAAGCAAATATAAGAGAAAATTATGTTTGTCCGACGTCAAATGATGGTGTTATTGAACTAATTCAACGTGAAATTAATGATATATAAACCGTAAAAATTGGAAGGACAGTGTTCGACATGTCATACAAATAGAAAACACATATATAGATATTAATATTATTGTTAAGCCATTAATAATGGATGTTGGCGAGTCCAGTGATGAAAGTGAGGTTTATAGTGATATGAACATCAGCGATAAGTATTTCTTTTTTTACTAATTTGGACATTGTTGATATTTTTATGTTCATGACTTTATGTATGTATTTGATGGTATTTTTTTTTTGTATAATTGTATATTCAAACAGCAAGTGTGCAGAATAACATAAAAATCTGGAATAATTCAATACGACTCTGATACTTTCTAAATATTCATTCCCATAAATCATGTTCCAGCTTAGCGAACACTCGCTGTGAGGATCGTCACAGTACACTTCTGGACAAGCTATAACAAAATATTCATCTAGAAAAATATATTAGAAACGTGAGGTTCTTCTAAGAAAACTCTTAATCAGATTGTTATCGAAATGTGTGATTGAAAATTAAGAGTTTTCTGTTTTTTTTTTTTTTTAATCCTTACCAGTTTCTATTATTGTCACACTTGGGTTATTCCACTTCCCTTATTAAAGATATCAGACACTCTATTTCAGATTATCTATACACAGAATTTAGTAGTAATTTAAATTTAAAAAATATTCTAAAGTAAGATAAATATTCTTGCTCAGATCTTTCTCAATATAAAATTTGCAATAATATTTAGATTTACTTCAGTCTGAGGAATCACCAATTTGAACTCTGTCAAGAGATGTGTTACTTAGAAGCAGTGATTATTATAATCAATATCATATAACTGTGTCCACTAATAAAGCATACTTCATTTCTCAATTGGTATGAGCTTACTGAGTCATTGCTACAAAGTTCTATAAAACATACTGTATGTCAGATTAGCTCAGCGAAGATATTATTGGGAAGTATCAAAGTGGTATTCGGAAACATAGATCAACAATAGATCAGATATTCTGTATCAGACAGATATTAGAAGAAGCTTGGGAATTCGATATCAGAATATATCAACTATATATTGATTTCAAGACTGCATATGACAGTATATGCAATTAGTAAGACTAAGGTCCGAGATATCCACCTCCTAATAAATTTATTCAGTGAATAATAACTATGGCAGCAATGGTCTGCCCTATTGTTACCATAGTTAATATTCATTTATTATACCATAAGTAGTTGAAGTATTATCGATTATTTTTGTGGTGCTATCACGAATGTTTATTGTGCTTGCGTTTGAATACCACGAGTGTGCAGCACGAGTGGTATTCACAAGCACAATAATCATGAGTGATTGCACCACAAAAATAGTCTATGATACTTTAAATACAAATGGTATATGGAGGATTATTCCAGGAGTCAAACGAATTTTTCAAATTAGTTTTCTATGAATCTAGTAACAACTCACGTAATTTTCATAGGAACGAGTAAACAAACTTCTGTCAAACTGAAAAATTAAAATTTCTTGCATTTTCTTTGACGAATAATAGAGAAATATATTGCGTCTTGATATGGAATCTTGTTCAGAAAGGTTTGGTGATAGATCAGAAGATAAAATTGATGAAGATATTCAGAGAAATATTCCATTAAATACGAAGAAAGCACAAATTGGAGGTATCCACATCTTTGAGTGAAATACTCACTCTGACCACTAGTGTAATACCCGATGGTATTTCTACACGTCCAAATACTCACTGATATGCACCGTTTCTATGGCGATTTAGCATTGTTAACCTTGTTATAAATACTACGAATGGAATAGTCATATATGATACCACAAGAGCTTCGAAATTATCGGATATTTCTCGATAGGTTCGTTGCAACCAAATGAACGTGTCAAGTTTTCCAGGTTAAGAAATCACGAGCGCGTAGCGCGAGTAATTTTTCTGGAAAACTTGACAAGTTGATTTGTTTGTAGGGAACCTTGAGAGAAATATCAGATTGATTTCGGAGTTCGAGTGGTATTCGGGAGATTATTTTTCCCATCCAAATTCATCAATAGATTCCAGAGACTCGACTCCGAATCTGCTCATTTTTACATTCAATCTGTCTGTCAGTTTGACAGATGCTGAATCAACGCGGCTAAATGTTCTTTGTTTTGTATATATAACCAACAGATGAAAATTTCAAAACATTTCCACTTGAAAACCGTGTAGGTTGTATCACGTGACGTCGAATGGTGCAATTCTATTGGTCGAAATTAGGATGGTAAAAATAATCACCAAATAAATTTATGAGGAGGTGGATATCTCGGGCCTAAGCGAAATAGTGTTGGATAAGTTGAACTAACTCTTATCAGATATTTGTAGATGCGGACGATGTCGCTCTATCAAGCAGGAATATAAACGATCTAGCGGCGACATACGGGAATATTAAAAAATTTGCAACTGAAATAGGCTCAATAATAAATAGCAACAAAATAAACACTCTTATTACGTCACTTAATGAGCACAATATCCAGAAGTCACAGAATTTTGATCTCGAAATTGTTGATTTTGTGTACCTTTGCTCAGAGACATACTCTCCAGCCATCGCAAATCTACAATTAATATGAAGTAAAATTTCAAATAGGAGTGTCAAAATTGGAATTTACAAAACTCTGATAGGATTAATAATTACCTTTGTGGCAGAGACATGGACATTGGGGGCATCTGATAAAACACTATTGAGGGTATTTGAAAGAAAAATACTTCGACGCATATTTGGACCTATACAAAACCTGAATAACTCATGTACAATAAGTACTAGTGCCAAATTGCAGCACCTGTACAAGGATGTTGACCTCTTGCACTTCATTAAAATATCCAGACTAAGATGGACAGGTCACGTCATTCGCATGAAGGAATAGCAAAACCCAAAAATAGTACTGAATACCAAAGTGTCGATGCAAAGGCCAAAGGTACGACCTAGAACAAGGTGGTTTGACAACGTTCTTAAGGACATAAACACATTAGACGTAGCAAATTGGAGAACAAAAACGTTAGATAGTAGAGCATGGAGATACGTGTTGGAAGAGGCTAAAACAATCCACGGATCCTAATGCTAGAGAAGAAAAAGAAGATTCCTCAAATGGAATTATAGTTCAACTCAATTGACACGACAATTTTTCCAATCGAAAATAAATTTTCATTTGGATTTGCCTCAAATTGTAATACTGCAGTATTGAATAGAAGCTCGAAAAATCCAGATCTGGAGCTGAATTACATATTTCTAAAGACTGATAATATCTTTTTATTCACTTCAATTTTCAGTTGATGTGATAGATGCTTCATGTTAATAAGTTAATATGGGAGCTATTTTCCTGATTTTCATGCTCTACAAAACATGCAGATACAATTTACGAAGTAATGTTCAGCGGATTTGACTTATGATTAGTAATAATGGAAACAGTGTAATTAACTGCAATTATTTTGAAAGCGATGAGCAGTAAATGTAACATTGAACTTTTAATGATATCATTAATATAATAAATTAAGTTCCATTTGACTCTGTTGCTATGACTTCAAAAAGTGAAGAATATAAGAGAAAAATAGTGTCTTTGAGCGTTGAGCACGGTCAAAAATTATGTATTATTAAGGTGGTCGAACATAATTGTCCAATCTCACCACTACTGGTTTCATTTGGCTAGAGGTTATTTTATTTTGGAAAAATTTTTTAGCACATTTTTGCGAAATTTGCAGGCTGGCTGTCTGGTTGGTTGGTTGGCTGGTTGGTTGGCTGGCTGACTGGCTGGTTGACTGACTGGCTGGCTGGTTGACTGGCTGGCTGGCTGGCTGACTGGCTGTCTTGTTGGCGTGACGCTGAGTTCTCTGCAGCTACAGCACTTACAGACTTGAAGCTCGTACTAAATGAAAGCTGCTCTTTTTTAGGTTTCATTTGGCTAGAGACTAACTTCTTTTGGGAAAATTTTAGCGCATTTTTGCAGACAAAATATGCTATCATATGCACTTTGGCTATCTGCCTGGCTGTCTGGCTGGCTGGCTGGTTGGCTGGCTGGCTGGCGGTCTTGCTGGCTACTGGCTGACTGTCTGGCTGGCTGGCATGACGCTGAGTTCTCAGCAACTACAGCATTCACAGACTTGAATCTAGTACTAAGTGAAAACTGCACCAACTGCTTGATTTTTTATTCATATACCCAGTTTTAAGTAAAAATTCAAATAAAAAATCGAAAGATAATTACTGCTGAACAATGCTTAAATGAAATCTGAGAACTGCTGCACAGAATGAGAAACATGTCAATAGTTAAATTTTGTACTCAAAATTCGGACTGATATGGATGAGTGATCATTTCAGGGTAGAAACTATTCATCTCAATATCTTGCGAGTTACACAAAACATTGACATGCAGTTCTCGGACTTAGTATCAGAATGAATTAAACTTTTGTTCTCATGATCACACGTCACTCATTTCCTTAAATCTATAGTTTTGGATGTAATTGCATCCAATTTTAATGGATTTCTTGCTATATGACTTCAATAAAGATCAAATTACTTTTTTAGGGTATAGCACATAATTTTCCGTCAGTCAACCACTGAACAATAATGACTGAAAGGTCTTATTGTGTTTGTACGTGCACAAGCTAAGTATAGAATAGTTGCAACTTGAAACTGGTACTAAATGAAAGCTGCTGTTTGGCAGGTTTTCCCAAACTGCTTGATTTTAAGCTCAGTGATTTTATACAATTATTTCAATAATAGAATCGTATTATAATAGACTGGGAACTAGGAGAAAACCATGAGCTAGTTCATGATCAAAAAATTTAATATGTTGTTAGCATAGTAACAAACATTCATGAGCTGCAAAAAATGCGCTTTGATCATCAAGATGATTCTTTAATTTCTATATAATCTCAACTATAGATACAACATTCAGTTGAATTAGATCAGCAGTGGTAAAAAAAGACATGAATAATTTCTGTGTGCCTGAAACATCTTTTCTTGGTATCCCACAATTTTAAGCTGCTTCGAACCATCATATAAAAATAACAATTTGACTTTGTGAAAAAGACTGAAGCTCCCACGAATAGTCTGTCGAAAAACTTGTGAGAAAATAATTCTCAATGTTTTAGAAAGAAATTGAAATCACCATATAAATTCAAAGAAAGCAATTCAAGTAAATCAATCTGAATCTCAAATGCTGCCATCTTAATCGATAAATTTTGATCGATCATTACTAATTTCAAATAAATAATAAAGGTAGGTACCTACTATTGATGAAATTGTTTCTATTTATAAAAAATCTTAACGAATGTTAATAAATTAAAAAAAAAAAAAATGTTATAGAATATGGCAGATGCTGTTCCCTTATATTTGATGATTTGTCTTTGTGGATATATATTCCAGAAGCTAAATAAGCAGTCAGAGTTATTGGTGAGTAAGTACTTCTCAAGCCTTTAAGCGTTGAAATCTTACTAACCAAACTTCCTCCAGCAGTTAACAGCGTGCTAGTAGGCGACCATGAATACCAGTTATAAATTAATTTTTGACTGGACCTGTGGGCCGAATTTTCATTTTGAGTTACGGCTGAACGAAAGTCCAACAATGGGACGTCAAAAGTTATGTCCCATTTGTTATAATCAATGTGAACAAATGTGTTGCGTCGCGAGCAGAGGTGTGGTCAAGTATCTACATATACAGGGTGCTGTGACAGACACGGTGATTTTCAGTCAAGGGTGGAGGACGGAATCAAGTGGCTTATGAATCGGGTTGTTGTTATTGTTGATTATAATATGAAATGTGATGAATGTGGGTGGTATATATCTTTTCATTCGAAATCATAGATTTTTAACTTAAATATCAATCATACCTCTAACTTATTACTGCTGTGCGATATAGTATGTTGATATTTTTATAGTCTCACTGCGGTAACTAATAGTATGGAATGAGAGTTTTGAACAGTTTTTCCTATGACAATAATCAAGTTCTAGTGATCAGCATAATTCAGTAGGAGTTAATCTTGCTAAAATTCTGATATTCAAAATGTGTTCGGAAGTTATTTGAAATTTACATCTCGAAATGACATGCAAAAAACATTTCGCATTGTTAGGTATCATAACTAGTTATAATACAAGTCAGAATTTGCTATCAAAGTGCAAGCTATAAGATAAGAAATTACTGTCGAAAAAATTTGAGTTAGCGGAGATAAAAATTTTATTTATGTGAAAAATTGTAGCAAATGTTTCTGGGGAAGAAAACTGCTATCCACCCATTAGAAAATGATGGCAGTGAGAATATTGAATATTATGCTTCATCTGGTTGCAAAATTGGACATAATTGGTAACAAGGAGTTTTATATCTGTTCAAATCTCAATAATCTTAAAATTGGAGTTGATAGATATCATTTAATGAATTGATTGGTAACTGGTAATGTGTAAAGAAACTGTCACCCGATGCCAAACTACCATGAATCAACAACTTTGGACAATCTTTTGTTTCACTTCACGTGGGCTTTTCCATTGGTCTGCTATTGGAACAACTAAACACCAGTAATAGATATTTGAGTTATTTTCTTCCAGCAGTGACGTGTGTCGTTGCTTTGTCACACAACATTTTTTATTAAGAATGTCAGCATTCAACTCTGAATTGGAAATATCTCCAAGTTTATAATGGCAATAACTCTTGATATTAAGTGTTATGGCTGTTACAAAGTTATATCTTATAGGCGTTATGATATCATCGGCAAAAAGATATGATGATTTATTAGTTATTGACGACTGGTTGGTTTATTGCTTTTATGTGGGCTGAAATCTCATGAATTTGATGCGATTTTATTGTATGGTAATCAATCAGTTTTTTGTGGAGTAGGAGTGGTGCGTTTTAAGATAATTTTTCGCCACATTAAATCATATATTCTTCAACCTTTATTAATTGTTTCTCGAATCAAAAGTTTATCCGTAAAGATGCGATACAGTTGATCAAGTAATACAAATTTAACTAACTAAAATATTTGTAGCTAATAGGATGTGATATATTATTGATACTCAAAATAGATATTTGCTGATGAACAATACATGATAGAGTATGCTAGAGTCGGAAAACATAATTTTTTTATTGAAGAGTGCACCAGAAATGATACTTATCACCAACAGATATGATACTGATTATATAATTGATCGATGAATACAACAATATACTCAAATTACGCTGTATTATAGACTTGATATCATCATGTTACTGAGTTGGGTTTTAAGGTCTTTCGGTACAATGCATTTTGCTTTGCACTTTTAGACTGTATTTTAATGTGAAGAAAAATGCACGATGTAATACACAAATTTTTGTGCATTGAACTTTGATTTTGACGGTGAACAAAATGTAGAGAAAAATACAGCATTTAATGCATCGTGTCAAACAGCCTTTAGTGATAAACGTATGAATTACAGCTATGAATATCGATCAACAAACAAAAAAAATATTATACATTAGGGTTCACTATTACAATTCTCGAATAAAGCAAGTATAAATAGCTCCTGAGTATAAATACTATAGCAACTATCATTTCAATAGTTGTTCTAATGATTATTTTGCCTGAAATAAAGTTATGCTAGAATTGTAGTATCGGTCTCGAGAGAAAATTCAATGGATACTAATTGACATATTGAATAAATTCATTTTAAAATATGAACTATATAGCTCAAGCTCCGAAAGTAATATGAATATATAGTTTGTGGCCTCGAGATGCTACATAGAAAACAAATCCGGTTTTAGTTGATATATGAACATTTTCATAACTCATAAATGTTGTTTTTGCTTCATCTTAATCAAAATAGAGATATAATATCAGCATTATATCATTCAGATGTAAATGTCACTCAAACAGTGGATTCCGTGCTCGCTCTTGATCAGATTTCAATTATAAAAATTCTTTCTCAAATTATCTAGGTATCAATGAATTCTACAAACAATTTTGGAACATGATGAACAGATTTTTCTGTTCGTTATTTGAGAGTTTTTGAGAGTTTGTTTGCAGAAACAAGCAGATAGAAATAAAATAACTGGCTCTATGAGTGTGATCCAAGAATGCGAGTTGAAGCCGAATTTTGGGAACACTATGATTCATGATGAACATTTATAAAATTGGAAAATATCAAAATTTTCGAAATTTTGTCGTCTGGCAATACGAATATTATTTGACTCGTCTTAATTATCTTCTAAAATTGTTTGACAATATTAAAAAAATCTATTCTATTTCCTTAATACAATTTTGTCAATTAGCAATTATATATAAGGAAGAACATTGACTTTGACCTCTCCTCCATATACTTTTCAAAAAAGTCTATTTAAATCTCTATCTAGTTTGTGAATATGAATTGAGTGATCATCATTCATAGTAACTGATAGGATTTTAATTACAACAGATTCTAATATAATCTTGTAAATCATATTCGTGCAACATTTGTTTCATATTTGAGAGCTATATGAGAAAATATTTTTTTTTAGGAACTTTGACACGATATAGGCACCATTTGAAATCTGAAGAATCAATCAAAATCTAGTCATATTGTTTGCTTTTGTTGATTTATCCGTTATTTTTCATAGATTTTGATTGGTCAAAATGCACACAAATAAAATGGTATAACCAACTTCCAAATTGATTAAGAGAATTTAAAATAGAAATATAATTAAATATTGCATGTATGATATTTTCTCTGAACGCGTTAATATATAATTAATTAAAATTTTATATGGTTAATAGAAAAAAAGAATAGAAATACGCACATACATATATTTAATTTTGAAAAAGATTTTTTTTTTCAATTAGTCCAACGTTGTAAAAACTCCAAGATACGGGAATGCAGAATTAATATTCTCCACAGACTAAGAGAAATCTACTACAATCAAATTCTTTGTCAATCAATATCAGTAAATCTGGATTATAGGGAGATATATATTATGAGGATAAAAAAGTTACGCCTTCATCCTCGAAGCTATTAGGGTGCAACACAGGCATTACTGATTGATCGGTTATCATCAAGTTGATGACTTGAGGCGTCTGCTGGCTGTCCAACGCACGGTTGATTGATAATCCAATGAAGGTGCATCGGAAAATGCATTTAGATTCACGATGGTTATTTATTATCGAAGCTATTGGTTTTGTTCTTCAATCCAGGATTCCACAAAGTCTTGTTGTTCACAAGAAGTGTCAAAGTTACTTAACCAGACAAAGAAATGCTCTTCTTTGCCTATTTTTTCACCTGATGTAGTTTGATCCACTGTTCGAAGACAACGGTCAACAACATTCTGCAATGCACTATTCAATTGGCAATTACAAGAAAAATTCTGCTGTAACAGTTTTACAATGCTTTATGTTTAAACTACTTGAAACAACTTTGTAATGGAAAGTGTTTGTGAAACTTCACTGAATTATTTGTCACCTGAAATTATCCATTCATCAAAGAAATATCAATCACCAATTTGAATAGGTAACACGTTCTTGATACAAACACCAAAATAATCTCTTTTACATTAATAGCCACGTCACTCTGGTATCACATATCTATTTTGACCTGAATTTAGAGCCAATCGCATCAAGTACTGGTAGTTTAACATAGACAAACATTACATATATTTTAGTCTCATGTTCCGACATTTGAATACAAATTATAATATTCTAATAGATTTAGAATCTTGAAATACTTTTTATTTCTATTGAATGCCATCTGTCATTTGAATTAGCTAACAACATGAATTTTTTGATCATGAACTAGCTCATGGTTTTCTCCTAATTCTCAGTCTAATATAATACGATTCTATTATTGAAATAATCGTACCAACATACAAAAAAAACATCAGCAAAGAAACCCTATGGGCAATAGATTGTGTAAATATCATGAATAATACTCAAAGTTATATTGTATTTTCTCATTGGACACTTTGTTTGTATTCTAATAGAATGAATTCAGTTCTAAGGATAATATAAAATAGACATGTAAATAATATCTAGAGGATAACAGTAGAATTCTGAATTGAAATTGATTCCATTCTTCGATTAGCCTACTTGTAGTTGAACACATTCCATTTAAAGTCTTCTTACTTAGTTTCTCAATAACATATTTTTGACCGCCGAATGAAATTTCAACAGTTATTTTTTTAGTCGACACAAAATTTGAACTAACAAATTGCAAAAAGTATTCTTAGAACACATGCTTTCACGCAAAGCCTTTCTATCATTTTCAACTACAAAAGATAGTCAGGTGATGTTGTATATTGGTCAGGACTTAACAGCGTCTTCTGATATTGTCTGTTGTATGTAGGTGTATTAGCCGGTACCAAGATACAGTGCTCCGAAGTGAATCGGCTATCAAAGTGTTCAGAGTCGATAGCCTACAGCCTGATGCATCCACTAATGATTATTACTTTTGCCTCCGAGATAAAAGAAACTTAACAACAGTCTCGAATGGTCTTTAATGGCGCTCAAATAAAAAAATACAAGTTTTATACCATGTAGCTATTTGTTTTCACGAAAATTTATCGAAACAAAATTAAATACATTCGACAACCTTTTTTCTTATTGCTACAAAAAATCTTGGATTTGAAAAACACTCACGAATCTTTGTAGTATGAAAATTTATAATAACTGAACGTTGATTTGGCCGATTGATCTGTCTTTTTCTATACTCCAATAGAAGATAAATTTTATGAGAAACTTATACAAGATACGTTTCATAAATTATAAAATCCTGAAGTATTAAGCGTAACCGTAGCAATATTGACAACTGAAATTCAGTCTACTGAATAAATTTTCAATTACATAATTGATAACCAATTATTACGTTATAATGAATTTATAAGTTAAAGCTTCAGGTTATGTTCTCCTTGCATTATGATACTGATTCCCTCTTTATATATTTATTGCTGATATTTTGGCAAGACAAAGGAATACTGCATCAATTTGAACATGAGCCCCTAACGTATTATTGGAAATTGGTTTTTTGGTACCTTGTCAGAGGGACTTTATATATAATATTCATAACTACGGTGACTTTGTACTTATGAAACTTAGTGACTATTATTTAATTATTTTCTCAGCGATATTTGAATTCAAAATAAGAATTGAAGCCATGAATTTTCAACTTTCCATGTGATATTGCGAGCTTCTTCAGATTAAGTTTTTGTAGATATTGATAAAGTGAGCCTCGTGTCATGCAAATTTCATTCTACTTAAGCAATCAAGTTGCTTTTACAGTTCCTGCGAAGCCAGTGGTAAAGTATATAAATTTATCTACGATCATGTAAAAGTGACGGTTTTTCTACATCATTTTTGTTGCAAAATGTAGGATTTTATGGAAAACGGTGCAATAAAAGTTCTATTGCATATTTTTGATGCACAATGTCAATGAGAATTCATCAGTTCCAATTATCAGTATTCGAACTTCTAGGAGATATTTCGAAACTCATCTACCACACCTAAATCATTTTTCGATATGTTAAACTTCATATTTAAATTCAAATTCCCAGAAATGTCAACTCCAAAGAAAACAGCTAACTCATGAAAATGTTTATTCAATCACTAATAATTGCTGTCATGATGACATTCACAAAAGAGAAAATATTCATAGATAATTGATTGTTTTTACGAAAATTAGGATGTTCAAAGATAAAATGTTGTAAGACATATACGTATAAAAAGTCTGGCATGCACTCACAGATCATTTAAAAATATTTGCTTCGCTCGTATTTTCAACCAAACTATTCATGCAATAAAGAATAAATCTTCACATCTTATATCAATTTTATATGACCGAGCGTAAGTGAACGTTTCTTGTGCCAAAGCTCTGCCACCATTTGAACGATTAGCAATCTAGTCTCATTGGCTGAATTTAGTTTTTTTGTTAATTCATGTTTCTGGCACCTCTCACTGATCCATTTGTTTGGTCATTTGTTGAGTTCAAAGGTCAACTTGTGCACTGGTCCTCTTATTGTGTACTAAATTATTGTCAAAATGTGGAAGTTAAGGGCCGTAGATTTTTTCATATCCAATCCTAGTGTGGACGGGCATTATGACGTTCGGCGAACAATTTCAGTGTCTCGACAAGCTTCGTCATCAAATACTTGGTCTCATGTCATAATGCTCAACTTTACACTTGTTGCATACATTATTATACCCAATAGGTATGACCAGTACAAAATATATCATTTTCTAAATTCTCCTTATATCAAGAAGATCTTGAAAATTTGAGGATCTGATGAAATTTAATACTATCCGCAGTAAATACCGAAACTGGAAATGTACTCCTCATGAAAACAAAATGGAATATTGAAAATATCTAAAAGTCCTTTCATCAAGAACAGTAGAGTAGAAATGGACAGAAATCCTAATATATTACCTGGATGTACCAGCAAAGTATTACTAAGATGTATAGAGTATTTCAATGAGAGCAACAATGTATTGGAAATTACTCAATTAATATTCAATTGCATGCTTTGTATTCAAAAAATTCAGTATAAGAGCATCAAAACAAATATCACGAAAAGAATTCATCTCGTTTTCAGCGTAAAAACCTGCTGTGGCAGTACTGTACTTCCCGAACCATAAATTCACGGCCAGTTCCATGGCTGTTTCAGAAATTTAGAGCTCACATCAATCAATTGCATAATTGTTCAAATGACAGATGGCGATTATATATCAGTCCTTACATCAAATAAGTACTTCCGAAAATTGAGAGTCCTTTTACAGATTTTCGAGTTCTTCAATTCATTGGAACATGAAGTTTCGACATTTGATCGCTAGAAGTGTAATTTAAATATGGTAACGAAGATTCCACTGATTTATTTATCATTGATATCAACTAATTTTATCTTCCCCAGAGCTCCAAATTGATACCAAACTGGACATTAATGACATCATTTGAATAATATGTGGAAGAAACAATCAATAATCGTTTATTTATCCTCTCTGACACTTTTATTAGATTTATCTCCGCAAGAACTTTAATTTGATACCAAACACGATAGAGCCAAATTGCTTATTTCAAGAAATAATAAACGAATATTTGCATGTGATATCCAAATATGAGTGATAATAATTGCAATTTCACATGTTGATTCTCATTATTTCTTTGCTTCAGAAAAATATTACGTATTTCATAAAAATTAAAATTTTAATATTAACAAATGAACCGCTGATAATATAGGTGGATGTTGTGCCAAATTATTTGGGAATCAACTTTCATCATTTCTTATTCCATGATAAATGCTACTGTTCATAAAATAAACTCAAAAAACTAATGAGTTCCATCGATAAAGTTTTGGCACCACCAGTTGAAAAATGCTAATCTACGAACTTGAACCTACTTTTTTGATGAAAAACGTAAATATAAAATTTCAGTCGAAAACTTGTACGCCTTTTGAAGTTATCGTACTGTCACACAGACAGACCGACAGACCAACAGATCGGCAGACTTTTTTTAAAATTATGTTCTTGGGTTCAGTAGGATCTAGAACGTGAAGATCCATCAAAATTTCGAATTGTCAAAAATTCTCGATTACAATACTTTCACTTTCCCTATTATATAGGCCGGGGAAGTGAAAAGCTTCATTGCCAATCGAGTTTTGTGGAGTGGACTGAATTGAACCAGCTGTCATTATTTGTCAAATACAAATCTTCTCTCATCCTTTGCAGTAAATGATAGAATATTAGGTTCAAACCGATTCTAATACAAATTGTGCGAAGCATTTAAGAGCATCAGATTCCAACTGATATACACTTTTTCCCTTTCAATATAATATCTCTGCTGAATGTCAATTCGAAATTTCTTTCAATAGATATTTTCCACAATTTTTTCAAAAATATATTATATTGTGTCAAAAATTTATGGTTCATTCTAGAACTAGCTGCCCTCAAAAATATATTATATATGATACTAGCTTGTACCCGTGGTTTCACTCGCACACAGATATACTTTTTTTGATCAATGAAAACAATATATAATAATTGACTGCTGCTATTAGTTGACAATAACTGAACGTTAATTCGGCTGATTGATCTGTCTTTTTCTATACTCCAATAGAAGATAAATTTTATTAGAAACTTATACAGAGTGATCAATAATGATTGTCTGACAGGTGACAGGCAAAAGTTCGCATTATGATTATGATCAAAACTATCTTCATGGAATAAAATTAGTATAAATTTATTCATTTTGAAAACTACGTTACCGACATTTCAAGAACACAATGGCGTATATTTTGTATGTTTCATGACGGATTCATCCATAATCTGATCCAATAAACAAAAAAGTAAGTAAATAGCTATATTATTGACTGATTATCGAGATTTTATTATTATTCTACCAAATTATAAGGTTAGAATAGTGTTTTCAGAAGAACTGTCATGTGTCACTTGAAGGTCACTATCTCAAGCAGGCGGCAAAGAAAAAATCAGAACAAAGCGGCACGGACAATCATTTTTGATCACTCTGTATAAGATACGTTCCATGAATGATAATATCCTGAAGTATTAAGCGTAACCATAGCAATATTGACAACTGAGTACGACTCGTGCATTACTTTCTATATGTTGATGATTTTATGCTAGAGATTTTCACGCAAGTGTTAACAGCAGCTGTAGAAAGTTTCAACTTAATTGATAAATTTTTTTTGGAGATTAGACTAGACTGTTCGCAAGTGTCAACAACAACTATAGGAAGTTTCAATTCATTCTATATATCAGGTTGGACAAACAAATAGATAGACAGACAAACAGAGACTCTAAAAAAGTGTGATTGAGTTTTTGAATCCTGTGAATATTCATATGAGATTGAGAAAAAATCCTTATTGCTAAATCACAGATAGGCATTTTATTTTTTTGTAAAGGCTACATTATCAACATTGTTAAATCAAATATCAGATGGCATGACCGTTATCCACCTGAATATCAGATTTCATGCCTCTAACAGCAAAAAAATACAATTTTCATATGAACTTGCAATCACGTTTATACCCCCTTAATTCAGCCCTGTTGCAAAATCCATGATCAAATGATTTTTATTCCCCAAAACCACTCACCTGCGAAATTTCGGTGTAATTTGTACTTTTTAATATTCTGTTGATATAATAACCCATCTCTGTTGTAAAAATTCATATCGCAGTATTTATCCAAATATTGACATTAAAAACATTGAATTTGGGAAAAAGATTGATATAATTGAAGTCTCTGACCCCCTGACGTCAAGAACTGAGCTTTTAGGGTATAATTCAGTCCTCTCTGTACCGCTTCAATCCAGCCCTGTCGAAAAAATTATATCGCGATATTCTTTCTTCCCACATCATTTACCCAACTCCTGAATTTCATACTTTCACCAACAAAAAAATAGAACTTCCATATAAATCTCCCTTAATTCGGCCTTCTTTGCAAAATCCTTTCTTAGTTGACATCTACTTCCGACATATTACCCATCTGCCAAACAACTTGATATGCTAGGCAGTTTTTGAAATTTTGTGTTGAATCAGTGAGTAGTATTTTGCTTTTATAGATATAGATAAGCGGTGCAACCAACTACATTATAATTAAAAAGAAAAGTATATTCAAATGAATCATCTACTTTTCTGAGAACGATACAAACTTTTAAGAACTGGAAGATAATTCAAATTTTTCAATGCTCATCCAATCATTCCTCTTCCTGGTCAAAGTTATTCAGTATTGCTCAGATACCAACAGTTAACTCTTATGTTTTTCAATACTTTTGTGAATTTCATGTCATATTTTTATAAATTTTTAACAAGAAATGAAATAGAACAAGTATCTCTGGACATTGAGCAGCTTCAGGTCACCATATTTCATATAATCATTTTATTTGCACAATACTCACATCACTCGCATGCAAGAACTCTACTGGATTTGTATGTCAACAACAATATAGTAATGAATGTAAGTATTGAATATACTTCAATATTAAATCACATAATGTGAGTGATATTTTTTGGGATTTCAGTCAATAATTCAGTTCAAATAATATTGTAAAATTTTGAATAAATTGCTCCATGGTAGTATGTAATGGTTAATAAGACGAAAGGTTGTTCGGAATCTTTGGGCTATCGATTTTGGACTATAATTGTCCATTTAGAACTTTCGACGCCAAGGCCTGAAGATGGACAATTATAGCTCGAAATCGATAGCCCAAAGATTCCAAACTGAATGTATGTTTTTTGAAACAACCTTTCGTCTTATTAATATTAGAATTATTTTAAACAAATATATAAGTTCAATTTTTCAAACAATAATTCCTTTTGCTTTTGAGGAAGGCTGAGGTGCAGCCGAAACTGTAAAGCAGAAAAGAAATTAAAATAAATTATTGACTGAAATCCTCAAAAGCGAAGGGAATTATTGTTTGAGAAATTGGATTTATATATTTGTTTGAAATAATATCAAAATTATTTTGAACAAATGTATAGGTTCAATTTTTCAAACAATAATTCCTTCCGTTTTTCATGATGGCTTAGGTGCAGCCAAAACTGTAAGGCAGAAAAGGAGTTAAATTAAATTATTGTCTGAAATCCCAAAAAATATCACTCACATTATTCACATATCCAGTCAGCGTCAACCAATTCATCCAATTAAAATACATGTTGTTTAAAATCGGAAGATTTTCACACTGCTGCAGATGGTCCAGATTAGATTGAAATTAAAGAGTTCGGAAGGAACAGTGAACTTATTCACTGACCCCTTCAAATATATTCAATAATTATGTTCGATATTGCAAGGCCGAACAAAAAATTAATTCAGACAAAAACTGTCACCTCTTTAGAACATACCTAATTGTATCATCTTGAAAAGACAATCGAAGCAGGTGCCTTAAAGTAAAATATAAAGACAATATACGAGCACACACATCTGTTTCCTGTTTTTATTCCGAAGTCAATGCGATCCATTATTTTCTTATCGGTTCTCAAAAATTTGTGAAATGACGTCTTGGGACCGTACACAATTATTTACGGTGAGTTGATCGTTTTTTCTTGAAATTTGCTACTTTCCAAGTTTTATCACCTTGGATGGTATTGATAATGGGTTCATTTTGATATATTTTTATAGATAAGTTGAAAGGAAAGATAAATATAGACCATCAAATATAGTACCATGTCAATTTATTCAGTACCGAGCGATTATAATATAAGATAATTGGAAAAGAACCTATTCAATGTAAGTCATAAACAACAAAACATATATCTTGAATTAGAATATTGTGAACATATCATGACAATATGAGACTGATGAATAAATTCTGTATACATGGAGAAGAGCTTGCATTCTAGAATATTAAATCCTCATTTTTATTGTTTTATTGAAACTTATAAGTGATTATATCACACACCTTAGCAACAACCAATGAAATTAAGGGATTTTCCATGGTAACGAGGTATATCGCGATAATATTTTCTCCTAGCTCGATATACCACAGTAGCTTTTTAAAAAATAATAAAAAATATAACAATTAATAAATTTAATGGTTTGTGAAATAATCCTTGCAAATACACCTCAAGATTCGGTATATTATCGCATATACCTTGAATTTAACTCAAATACTTTTTGTCTTGGGTAATTTTTTACTCGGCAAATTTGGAGATTTATAATCAACGATAATATCCCTCGAGCTAAAGCTCTCGGGTATTATCAGATTATGAATCCCCAAATTTGTCTCGTAAAAAATTACCCAAAAGACAAAAAGTACATTCGTGAAATTCTTCGGTATATCGATAATACACCTCTCTATCGGTATATTACCGTTGATAATTTTATTTCTGAAAAATTTTTCAACGAAAACTCTAAAGTTCTATTTATACTATACTTTTTCTATATTCAAGATTTTTTGAATATTCCCTCGTCTCTCTTCAATTATTTGCATTAAAAACAAAGAATATTATGCGATACTCAAAGCGCGAAATATGACAGTGCCTCAACTTTATTTTGCATTTCCATGATGTTTGAGATCTGATTCAAGTATTAGAAGTGATAAAATTATTGCTATGATAACCTTAACCGGTGGGAAATAGTAACACACTTATCATTTTATGATGGAGAGTATATTAGGTATGTAGCTTGAAATTAATATTGATGAAAATGTACAATATTTATCAAAATGTTGTGATTTTGTATTTAGAACTATTGTAGTATATCAATGATTGATCATTGATATACTAAAATAGTCCTAAATACAGAATTACAACATTCTACAGCTGATCGTTCTGGATTTATGCTAAAGATTCGAAAAACTGTTCATGAACTGCACTTTTGGTTCAGCCAATCGTAATCATAATGCGAAGTATACAAGTAGATGTTATAGAAGTGCTTGTTACGAAATTTTTGTATTCTACGGCTGATCGTTTTAAATTTTTGCGACAAATTAGAATGACTGCCAGTTCATTCGATTGGTACAAGAATTTACTTCGTACAAATAAGTAAAAATGGAAAACTGAGCTCAAATTCAATAAATATTATTCCTGCCTTTTATCCATCACACATAATGCAGATATTTATAGTGCATTCGGTAGATTAATTGATATTTCTTCAGCCATAGGGTGCGGTTTTTAATCGTCAAGTTATTGTGGAAAGTTCGCCACAGAGTATATTATAATTCAGTGAAAATCTTATTAATTTTTTGTTCATCGCGTCGGTGGGATTCGGCCCCACGACCTTCGGATTACAAAGCCAGGATATTTGTATTGAGCTATGAACACTTATACTGAACTTCAAATTATTGAGTTATACTTCAGTGTCGAATACAGGAAGATTTCTCGTTCTAAGGCTCTAAATGTATACCATCTTCCAGACTTTTAGTAATCAGGGGAATTCAGGTTCAAAGCGTTACATACATTACATAGGTAGGTGGTATATGTTTTTCGAGATACAGCGTCGGCCTTTTTCAGGACAATAAATTACTTCTTCAGGAACAAATTTTTCATTCATCTCAAGGTTAGTATGGATTTGAATTTATTATAAATTTTTTTTGTTACTATCAATATTTTTCCTTCACTAACTTTCACGTAGAGATTTTAGCACATAGCAAATAAATACTACAACTTTGTGCAGATCCTATAAGTATCATAAACTCATGAATCTGTAAATTAGACAACAAAGTCGCAATGTACTCTTCATGAATTTAGTCAGAAAAAGTCGATACAATTGAATCAGTTTCCTAGGGATTCAAGTCTGTAAGATATGGAATAAAACAGAACTGCAACATAAGCCTACAAGGATAGATTAAGAAGTTCGTGCGCAAATAGAAGCACTTTATATCTTATTTGAGGATAATAGTACATCAAAATATATAAGTTTCATAAGACATCATTCTAGAACACTCGTTATACTTCAGGAACGAGCCATTCGCTGCAAGTTTTTAACTTTGCAAGTGCAAATGCCCTATAATGTTTTATGAAACGTGTTTTTTATATTATTCTTTTTATTTAGGTTTTTTCATATTGAAAAATACCAAATATTCCAGATTCTTTTTTGAAAACAAAGACTAAAAACATTCTACTCTTCATGTGAATGCTGGTCTTAGCAGATTTGATTCACAATCTAACTATTCTTCTCGAAAATGTATCATATTTTGAAAGATGAAAATGATAATTACCATTTGTCACACAACGCTGTTGCCAATTTAATAAAAATCAGGCTTAAGAACCTAAAAAACGTAGTTTATAAGACTCAAATAAGTTTCATAATGCAGATATTAAAGAACCCAAATGAAATAAAATATATTTATTTTTCGACATAACCTGTCGTCAGACTTCTTCTGTCCAACGCTGCTCAAGTTTGTTAATCCCTTCCGACCGACGACTTCGAGACATCCATTTTGTGGACAAGTCTCTTACATCAAATGTTGTTACAAATTTTCCAATCGAGAAACACACATCACTATTTATTGAACGTACTTTATCTTCTCTATCACCCAAAATTATGAAATCATCTTTAAACCGTAATAATCGATGAATCTGATTACCAGCTTCCCTTTATTCTCCAGAGACGATTTCTCTCTCATAAAATAAAGTTTCAACAACTCATGAAATAATCTTCCGTTTATTTTGAATATCACATGAAATGCACGATTCAGAAGAAAATGCAAAATGGCTGAAATCTAGTTACATACTCTTGAAGTGATGCTATCAACTGTTACTGATCCCGATAAATACCAGTGAAGCCACCTTGTTGACTTGGTATGAGCTTTTTGAAACATCTTCTACAACTGTTATTCATACAGTTTATAGAAGAAAATTTTTTGTCTAATTTTGGACTTCTGTGACGAATATGTCATTCCTATGAATGCCATTACCTTCGCGGCTTCGCGGTCTCAACCTATATTTAATTCGTGGCGCCTTCTAATCCGGGGCACTCTAGGTTGCCTTACCCGATCTACGGGCCCAATAAAATCGTTAATCTCAATGTCTTCCGGCAGGAAATATATTATTAATTAATTACACTCCACTTTTCGAACAGCTATTGAATTAAGTATAAAGTATCTGTCATTCTGAACTACATATCGGTAACACTTGTACCACTCACTAGAAAAATTTGAGAGAACGCTGGCTTATTCGGGTTACTTTATTTACACCCATTTGTAATTGAAAGTGAAGATTGAAAGAGTTCGAGCGGTAGAGAAATGAGTTTTAATAAAAATTTCAGAATGCTTTCATTCCAACTCTTTTACAATTTCCAGCATCAATTCCTTGATTCAATTTTCTCCTATTTTTACGAAGGAAAATATAAATTGTTAAATTCTGCATCAAGGCGATTTTTTGCGGCATTTTCTTAAGAAATTCGAAAAAAGAAATTAAATTTTAAACTCAATTACTTCTCAGAGCGCGACTGGTTCACCTCTTGTTCTTTCTCGTTTCTCCAACAAATTGTGAGTTGTCGATGCGATCCCCTGGCCCCAAAGGATTACTGGATTCTTCAACCCTTTTTTGCATACTTGAATTAGCTAGCGGTGCACGTGGCTGCCATAGCTTCATTATCAGATTTTAAATTTCTCATCCGAATGAAAATTAAATGGATTCTCACCTTCTACGTATTCTTAACTTCTTGCAATCTAAAATTTTACACAGCATTTATTTTGAAACGTTATAATTGCGGAGATCGTATCATCAAAACATCATTTTTCACTGATTGACATTCCGTGGAACAATTGTAAGTATACTGAAAAAATTGAACATAATGAAAGAATACTGAAGATAAAAAAAAATTACAACACTTCACGATCATCGAAGAATAAGATCCTTATTTTTCTAATTCATCAAATAGTGACTTTTATTTCAACAATAAACAATTCTTTAAACACAATAAACAATACAATATTATTGTTCTTGGCCTTGCTCGTGTACAGTTTTTCTTAATCTTGGTCTTGATTTTGTACAGTCAAATATTGGTCCTGCCCGCATTAAGACATTTGTAGTGTTACTATTTCGTAAAAATCAGTCTTCGACAAATTGCATGGCGCAGCGGCTGACTACTTCTGGGTATAGGGTTTTCCGGTAACTCCTGACCTACAGAAAATTATTTCATTTGGGCCTAATTTCTTACCTCTGTTTATGAACTTTGGTCTCAAAATAGTAGTACCGTACATTTTAAATTATAATGGCTTCAAATTGGAAACAATATATGAATTCTACTGTAATGTTTATTGCTTGCCGAATTACTCTGTAAATAAATAAAAGTCACTATTTAATAATCTAAATGAAATAAAATCTTTAATTCTTCTGATGTCACTAATAACAGTATATTTATATATTAATTACTTAATTCTAATTTAATCAAAGTCACAGATATTTATATTTCACTATTTATATACACTCTCACTTCACTGTCACTGTTTATTATTTATTTCCACTAATACTCTTATTACTGTACTGTCCTACACGTCGTTGGCTTGGCCTTATATAGAGAAACACCGTCCTTCTCGAATTTTCGATTTTCGCGACTCTTTCCATTTCCAGGAATCGATAGAGGCTTCCATTGGGAGGGGTGATGCGCTGCGACGTGGCGCGGCGTAAGAGGCGACAAGAAGCTCTTCCCCATACTGCGTCGTATTCACGAGCTCCCCTCTCACTCCCGCACGTCACACTACGAACAAGAAACAGTTAAATGATTCTCTAAAATTTATTTAACATAGATATCTGGATTTGAGGAGTTTTTAATTATATGATTTTTGAATTTATTAACGGACAGAAAACAAAACTGTGACGAGGACGACAAAATTCAATTGTGTCCAAGGGTTAAGAATACTTTTAGCCAGCCCAGATACTTAATGTTTATAATTAAACTGAAGAAACTAACAATGTTATTTGACGCCGTAAGCTGAAATTCTCCCAAATTTTGTATCCTGTTTTTGAAAACAGATTCTCAGCTGTTTCTCGCGTCTAAATAGTAAATTTTATCGAATAACACCATGAAATTCAATATAATAACAGACCGTTCTTTCCCATCTGAGTATCAAAATATTATTTTCATTCAATGTACTATTCAAAAGCATCCGAGTTCTCTATCTAGATTTTCAGAGTATCTGATACTAAATTTAGTCAGATTCCATAACTAATATTTATACCTAAGTTATGTGGTAGGTGAGTAAAAGTGCAAGTTTACGGAAAAAAGTGTGAGAAAAAAGTCATTTCCCGTCAATAAAACAATTCACACATCTGGTATCTACATCAAACAGTGCCCAACAGTGCCCTTTCGGTATGCAGACTCAACTTATAACAGGTGCTTCGCATGTATCCAAACACACTCACCTCTGTTCAAATCAAACGCCAATATCACATAGTAAGCCTTGGAATTGGGCGGGGCCAAGACGCTGTCGGCAAGAGATCAAAGTAGCCGTGATATCCATAGCCAACTTTGTGTTATGTTTGTCGAACACAAGAATGGCATTCTTACCGATCTTGCTGTGGGTAGCAGGGCAAGAGGCATTTGAAAATAAATGTCTTAGAATTGGACAAACGTCGATATTTTCTTGACTTTTTTCCATCGGACTTGATTGGCAATAAGATCGTTTTTTCTAGTCTGTGTTGATTGAGTTTTAATTGGGTTAATTATCAAAGAATTCAAGAATAATTATTGGTTATTCGAGATGTTTTAGTATGTTTTTGTTGGTAATTTTTCGAAGAAACGTCTCCAATTTGCTTTGGGCTCATAAATTCAATTGTGGCAACGAGTTTTTGGGGTTATTATCCGAAAAAAACTACATATACTAGGTGTTAACATTTTAATGATGCAGAGTATTTCTCCTTCGTATCATTTGATTTGACTATTCAAAATCCGAAATCTTGAATAAAAATCAACATGATTTTCCCTAGATGATTGAAAAATCTTGACATCTGGCTTCCAGTCTAGTTCAAATGTATTCATATACAGTTTCCGAAAGCGAAACTATTCTACATGAAATAGAAGTAAAACTGAGTTTTTGAAATAAACAAGAGAAAAATTTGAGTGAATTGAATCAATAGATTCTTATGAAGAAAGCACACTGATTTGAATCATGATTTAGATCAAATGATTGAAATTAAACCAACCTTGAATAAGATAATTTATACATAGTTTCTAGCCTAAAAGTAGGCTTAAATAGGAAATCTATACAAAAAAGGAATTGATAGATAAGTTCAAAATCAAATCATATTCAGTCATTTGCGATCACGAGTGCAAAATTGACGAATCAAATTGAGTCTAAGCTACACTGAAAATTACTAAACTAACTCAAAATCCAATCGGACTCTTCTCTTTGTGATCACGTGTGCAGAATTGTCGTATGAAATTAGGATTATCCTAATAATTCTCCTGACGATATTCTTAGTTTTATTACTAAGAAGCCAAGGTGTCTGACGTCATGTGTGTTTAATTTGAGTTTTACTCATTGTATTTACATTCATTAGTTGTACTCCAATAAATAAGCCTGGTCAATTTCATTACCAAATCAGAGCACAAAAAAAAATTCCTGCCAAATATCATTCAATTAATAATACTCATAATTTTGACTGCTTTCTCAGCAAGCTAAGTGCTCCGAAGATTTTATAAATTATACGATGACTATAAATGACATGGGGATTTTGCAGCTGATGATTTCAATTACAAGACTATCAATTGCTGAATAACTGAAATTGTTCATTATTTGACAATTTTTATTCTTCCTATCATCATATGAAATTATTCTGTACCTTCTAGCATAAGTATTTCGAAACGTAACCTCATCAATAAAAATGTGATTCAAAATGCTTTACCCAATACCTGCACTCCGAAACCAAAAATATGGTTCATAAAATCAAATTTCCTTGAATGCCGATACAGGTGTTCAGATGTTAGATAAGCTCCCAGTGCTGCAGTGCAGCACATAAATCCCTAAACATGTCACTAAAACAGGGTGTTTGACAGTGATACCAACCCTATACCACGAACATCCAATCCCGAATATTTTTACAAGATTCCGAAGACCGATATTATTTGTCGATTCGTATCTTTGAAAAAAATCTAAAGTTGCTTGACTTACAGTCTGACAAATTTTTCGAATTTTTGTTGTTATGTAGTCGTATATCTTGTTTTATTGTCCGATGTTTAAGCGGTATTAGAAGAGTATTAAATTCTAAATGTTGTAAAAATGACACTAAAACTGAAAAGGCTGATCGAAAAGTTTTGATAATTTACATTTTGTTAAATTGGTGGTTATAAAAATTTATTCATTCCAGGTACATAGAAGTACAACAGATACTCAATGTTTTTCAAGCCAAATTTAAATTATTTTTTATGCTTTTGGGGTTTTTCATGATTTAATTGAACTGATATGGTCAATATATAATCTATCCGCTGAATTTTGTAACTTGTATTTATTGCTTACAGATTTTATTATTGTTATTACGAAGTTCTCTCTGTAGGATATTGTGCCGCTTTCAATAAAAAAGTGGAGAAAATTATACCATGCAATTGATCAACTAAGATTAATGCATGCTTGTAGTGGTGTTCATTTTCGTCATGCTGCATTATCACAATAGAAACATAATTTTGTTTTTGAAATCATTATTTGATCAAATTCGATCTTCCAGAAAAATGTTAGGCGCTATGTGTGTCAATTATCAACAGTGAAAGGTCAAAATCCAATGGAATTGAAATAACTTTGATCTTCCAACAACCATAATTCTTTTTCATAACATCATTCATGAATTTCAGACATTTCTCTTGATACAAGAGTGAGAAGTGTGTTATCATTAATCCAGTTAAGCATCAAGATTTCACTCCGATGTGCAAAATCAACCGTAGGAAATAAGCTGCTGCTCAATAATGATTTTCTCAGTAGAGAACCATAATACTCATAGCATATTATACGCCAAGGCTGAGATTCATATTCACCTAGCGTCAACATGGTTGTCTAAGATGCATAGCGATTGAGGGATAAGAGGCATAGATCAATAATAATCTTAGCCCTGATACATTCATAATTATATTCACTATCTACATTTGAACTCCACCTAACGATCTTTGTATTGATATTGATATGAAATAAATATTTGCATGGTTATCTACTAGTTCATCAATAACATAAAAATCTGGCGTGGACATCACGTGACTCACTTGTACATTATTGGATATATTTTTTCCATATAATAATACGATAATCAAACACGAAATCTCATCTTACCACGGCCAATCGTTTCGAATTTATTCAGAAAATTCTAAAAATCTGTCGAGTAAAGTGCACTTTGTGCCTTGTCGATTGCTCTGGAAGCAGGAAATCATCATTCTTAGGTTACAACATTCCTAAAAACAGATTTCCAAGATTCTACGGCCAATAGTTCTGAATTTATAAGCAAAAAAAAAATTTTAACTGAAGTGCAGTTCCGGTTCAGTCGATTTTCATGAGGATAGTGGACAATCATTCACATGCTACAGCAGACTGAGATACCAAATTTCAATACACTACGGCCGATCGTTTCAAATTTATGCGAAATATTCGAAAAGACTGTCAAGTAAAGTGCACGACCAATTCAGTCGATCTCAATGGAAATTGGATATGAGCATCTAGATACTAAATAGTACAATTGTCTTAAAAATTGAATTCTAACATTCTATGTTTGACCGTTTTATGTTTGTGCGAAAAATTCAAAAAATGTTTCTTATAAAGTGCACTTCCGTTACAAACGATTGCAGCCACGATGCGAAGTACACAAATGGACGCCAGATTAGTCTCAAATAAAAAATTTCAATATTGTACGTTATACGGATCTTTAGATTTGCGAGTTACATACGAAAGCACGCACGTACATACATACAAATGTACCAACATCAAGCCGAAAATAGTCAAAATGGGTTAAAAAGTGCTTGAAACGGATATTTTCATCAAAAGTTTGAAATGTGAATTTTGTCGGTTCCACAATACTTAGATTTTTATAATTTGATATTTGATAACCGATATACCGATGCTGCAGTATTTTAAAATTAGTAAGAGTTACAGGAACATTGAATCTTCCGCAAATTGAGAAGAAAGGCTCAAAAAAAATTGTTTCGGAGGCCGAGATTGACAGAAAATTCATCAAGAAAATTTATCAATCTTTATTGACCGTCCTTCATAGGGGAAAAACTCTCTGTAAAAAACAATACCCTAATTTTAGACAAGTGATAATTAATAACTTCTTATTCAACTAAATCTACATTGGGATTATTCAAAACTATCATATTAGGACTCCTCAAAAACTTGCTGCGGCACCAGAACAATTCATTCACTTTAGAGGAGAACAATTTAAATTATGACAGTAAGATATGATCAGCATCAACAACTAATAACAGGTATATCACTAATAGAGTGAATATTCGTTTAAAATAAGAGCTATCCCACAAAATGTTAGGATCTCTTGATCATCAACCGTGCCATCACGTTTGTGGCAAATCGTGCTCCAGCGACAGGTACGCCACAACACACTCACATGCAACCTGGAACGACTGTATTTATTTTACAAATTTATTGTCTAGAGATGGGATCTCTTTCGCAATTATATGTGATGAATGCTTCGTCCCCGGAATGACAGAGGTATAAGAATATGCTACCTGAATATATTACTAGCTGGACAACCATGTGAAAGAAAAACACCGCAGATTCAATCTTTGTTTTGAAGTAGATGTTCATTTCTTTGATTTATACAAAATTATCTGTTCATACAAAATCCATAAATAATTTTTAATTGAGAAATATGTTATATTATTCTTGGACATAAACCTGTTCAGTGCTAGAATTTTGCATTTTATACTTTTTTTTGCACTTCATTTTGAGGAAAGTCATATTATTGAATGAGCTCTCGAACATTTGTAGTTATTATAGTAAAATGTTATTTTATAGCTATCAGATGATATCAATAAAGTCTCCCACCATAGTATCAAAATCGTTTCATTAGATACTTTATATTTGTTACACTTGTGGTATGAAAACTCGTTAATATTTTAATTATTCAAGAAAACAACATTATTTGGAAGAATAAACCATCATTTTTCTAGAAATGCTGGATAGATCTCAAGCAATAGGGAATTTTGATGAAATTTAAATTTGGTTCAAATATTTTTTTCCCCAATTTTTATTGGCCGGACATTTGTACTAAACCATCATTTTGGTATTTAATATCTTTTTAATTGATTAAAATCAATAAATGAAAGTGCAAATTGAGCGCGGGAAATTCAAAGTTCTAAAACGCAACACCATTGGTTAAGACGGAATGTGACGTCAAATACAATACCAACAAGTGCGCACTGCTTACATTTGTATGGCATTGCAGGCTTTTGATCAGAAAACATGTGTGTTGTAAACTAATTTATTGTTTAAGTGTAATTTTAGCATCCTAGTGAGATTATAAATCATTTAAGACAAAGTGGTTTTGTAAAAGCACAATCGAATAATCTGCCAAGAATAGATCCATTCATGATGCTGTCTTATTTTCTTTCAAATCCAAATTTTACGTCCGCTGAAGTAAAAAGAGTGAACACTGCAAAGTAATTACTCAATAATAACACATTATGTACGCTATTTTAATAAATACAATCCGAAATATGATGAGCAGTAAACATAACCTATAATTTTTGTTAATTTTGAAACAAGCAAATGTTAAACTAAGCCGCATACATACACTGTATTTTATTGCTAAAACTAATCACATATAATGTTATTCATGATATGTCAAATTTATTAAGATACTTCATCTCTTCTGATAACCTTACATCATTTCTTACGTATTTTGAAACCTGTCTGGATTGGAAAAAAGACTTCACCAGGTACATTTCTAATAGTATTTTGCATTCAGGCGCAATGCAATACTTATAAAATGACTTTTGAGGTTTTTTAATACTGAAATAAGCTGAGAACGAAAACACCTGTAGTAAACAATGGACTGTAATGTCACTGGACATAGTATTTGACGTCATCAATATAGCGCGCGAAAATGGCGGCGTTTAAACAGCTCAAAATTATTCTCAATTTTAAATATTTTTTTAAACTGGATTACAGCACTCTTAAACATAATTTATATTTTTTACTATGTTATAACGATGTAATCAGTGAATAAAAAATATAAAATAAATTAATGAATATACCCTATTGTCAATAATAATACTACGTATTAGGTTTTCCTATCAAAAATTATTCTATATCCAAAATATTAGAATTTTGAATTTGCATGAGAGCAAATCAATGAACTATACTTATTGTTCCCACAATTATTGATGGAAACTATTTCAATGAGATATTAGAACTAACTGTGGAGGAAAAATTGCAGAAATTTAAATCTTATATTCGTATTTTTGCTCAATTTCTGAAATAATATCTAATCGATCTTCCAAATAACAGTTTTGTATCGCTAGAACATATTTATTGGCACAAAAAACAAGATTTCTGTAGTTTTTTATCCTTTTGTCTTATAAAGTATATTTTTCCTAAGCCGCCCTTAAAAGCTGGATTATGACTATTTGATAGAAAAAATTCAAATTCATTGCCTGAAACACAATAAAAAATATGTATCCAATCTTAGACACAAGGTTGTTAAATTAGGCGATGTAGATGTTTCATCACCCTCATAGAACATGAATCTAAATTCATACAGCTACTGAAAATAGTAGATTATGCCCGACCTGTGGAAAATCTGTCATTTCCGCCGTGTTGTGAATTGAGTTGTAATCGCCGGAGTGGAGTGTCAAAATATCGCACTCGCCGAAGGCGAGTGCGATATTTTGACACGGAACGTAGGTGATTGCAACTCAATTCACAACAGGGCGGAATTTGACAGGTTTTTCACACGAGGGACATATGCTATTTTATTTTCGACTCGGTGGAAAATACACAAAACTAGAGACGGAATTGCCTTCATTTCATAGTGCACAGGATATTCTTTCCAATTACCAGCACCGAAAGTGCCGCCTTGTGTGTCACACGCAGAAGCTCTCGGTAGGGATCAGGGCGAGGCCCCTGACAGGTTTCATAGGCGAAGGTGCGGTAGGGTCCAGGGGCGAAGCCCCGGCAGGGTCAAGGGACGGAGTCCTTGCGGGGGGCCTGGGGGGCGGAGCCCCCCGACTAGAAAAGAAATAAATACTCGCGAAAAAATAGTTTAATACCTGTAAAAAGTGAAACTGGAAACTCTTATAATAACTTATATGGTAAGGAACTGATTGCAATTTGCCTCGCCTGTTTTCATACGTCAACTTTCGATGTTTTTTCAGAGTTTTCTTTTCTCAACGTATTCATGAAATCCATTTTTTATAATAAAATTATCGGTGTCATCGTATATTTTTGTTATTGACAGATTGACAGTTGCTAAGATTTGATCATTTTATATTTGTAAAAAGATATAATGTATTACCGGCAGACAAAAGAAATACAGTATTTTCCACGTCGTTCAAACGGAGAAAAGGAGGTATTTTCCACCGAGTCGGAAATAAAATATATTTTTTTCACAATATCTTTGACTAGTTTCATTCAGCCGAATATTTCAGGCCAATTCGGAAGGATATATTTGCAGCCCTTCGTCTAAGTGATCGAAAGACATCGCGTCATAGACAGTTTTTTAAATTGAACAATTAGTGGAGGTCAGATAAAAAAATGAAGCAAAAGTATTACGGAATACTCTACAGATCTCTTTTAGAGCTCAAGATATTTTGATACAATAAAAAAAAAACGATCAGGACAAAGATGCAATGTGAGATCGTAATTTGTTACATTTCGGAAATATAATTTAAAATTTGGTACAAATTCCTACTTATATAATTTTAACAGGGTGAATAATCCTCCTAACAATATTTCTTACACTACAGAAAAACTGATGATGTTCGATCATGTACGCGAAATATAAAAAAATTACCTATTTTTTTTAAAAGCGACCTGATGATTATTATTTGCTTCTTCGGTAAGCCTGATTTTTAATCTCCCGACTAATCATCCGGACCTGTGTACTATATTTCTATCATAATTCTATGTAATATAATTTTTTACCTACCCGACCTATAATATAATAGGAGGAGTATTGGAGTCGTGATTTTTTGGCAATTCAAAATTTCGATGAATCTTCACGTTTTAGACTCTACTGAAACCGAAAAAATAAATTTTAGAAAAAGTCGGTCTTTCTGAAAACACGATAACTTTAGAACGCGTATGAATTTTCGACTGGAATTTCATATATAAACTTTTCATCAAAAAGTTAGGTACCAAAACACTACATTGTTGGAACTTTTCAGATTTTGCGTTCATTTTATAAACGGTAATATTTATCATAAAATATTAAATAACTAACACTAATCCAACATTCATGAGAAACACTTTTCAAAACTATCAGTGGTTCACTCGTTACTATCAAACTTTAAATTATTATAAAATTCATTATATTTTCTGAACCAAATAAATAATGACAATCATATTGTAGTTAGAATTATTATCACTCTTAATTTTACATCACATGCAAACTTTCGTCAATTGTTTTTTAAAATTAGTAATTTGGCTCTATCGTATTTAGTATCAAATTAAAGCTCTTGTAGAGATAATTCTAGTATGTAAAAGAGAATATTTGAACGATTGTCAATTGTAATAATAATAATAATAATATGTGTTTATTTAGCATAGAAATTGCTATTGTACAAAAACATGACACAAAAAATTAACAAAAAAAAAAATATTAACAAGATCAAAATATATCTATGAACAATAAAGGAAAAAAAATGTCTTAACAATCTAATTAAATCTATTCGTTGCAACGACTTTCTCAAAAGAAAAAAAGAAAACAGACATAGTACATCTATCTTATCATGAATTAGAATAGAATATGTAAAACAGTCCTGAAAGCATCATTTCGATATCTTTTAGTTCATTCTAAATTGTCATAACTTGATTTTAACAATTCGCAAATAGGAGATACTTTCTGATGACTCCAATGACTAAGTTCCATTTTGATATTCTTCCCAATTTGGGTCTGTTATGGAATATTATTCTTGTTATTTTGAAGTAAATAATGATATCTTAATATGCATTATATCAATCTCTGCTTTAAAAATAATTTTTGGGGAATAATTGTAATACATATTTAGTTTAGGTTCGATTCTCTTGATATTTTTATTCTCTTTCGCTTGGTTATGAAATATCGGATATAATTCTTATAGATTTGCATAGAAGTTCACTATACCTTAATTTTATTTGAGAACTAGAAGATAATGTTCCTATGAATTATTTATCAGAGTTCTAATATAATTTATCAGTCAAATTTGTTCATTTACACAAATTTTGAGAATTTAGTTGGCATCTAATATATGTGTCCGGCAGAGATATTAGTGATCTTCCTCTCTCATCTATTGGTATATTACTTCATAGCTCCTCAGGCGTGAACGCCACTCCAAGACATTTGAGAAATTGTTTTCTATCATGCTTTCTACGATCTAAGGTTGAATCAATATAAATGTATCGGTAAATATCAATTACATGCGAAAATTGATTTTACAGCTCCGCTCTTATACCACCTACGTTGATAATTTCTCTCATGCAATACAAACCTTTATACTCGAGTCCATTAGTGATTATTTTCGCTTGGAGCGGACACTATCCTGACTATAAATTAACAATTCTCCATGGCCGGAGCTAATGATCGAGTAATATCGATTAAGTATTGGTTTGATTGAGCCTGATTCGAACCTGAGTCAGAAATGGTATGATCTTTTTTTAATTATGGTACTGGATAGAAAATCGATTTCATGAGCATGTAAATATACTTTTGTTTATATTAAAAATTTAACTTTCTTACATTGTGTTCTGTTACACTTCGCGCTTTATCAAAAGATTAGTAGGATGCTTGTATGATTCAAGTTCAAATATAAAATTGTTGATATCTGGGGACGCAATAATATCAAAAACTTATTAATTTTTAGTTGAAGCAAATCTATTTTGCCAATGACTTAAACCATCAAGGCATTATGATAGATATTATTTTCGGAGCTCTTATTATTGTATAACTATTCATTATTATCAATATGACAATTCAGTCAAATATGGTTACAATTTTTATTTTATTTTATAGGAATGTGTGTACATTATGCAATTATACAAAAAAAAGATACTTTAAAGATGATTCTATTAATTTGATATTGAATGACAATTGTTCATTCCTCAATAAAATCGAATTTTCAATAGAGATGTTATTTGCCTGATGCTTATCTCGAATTGACGCTGAAAGCGCTGCATGATTAGCGTGACCATTCAGTTTTCTATTGAGACTGGATCCTAGTCGTATCTACGGGCTACGGCTGATGTAATAGGGTCACATTTTGATTAGTAAGCTTTATTCATAGGAAAAGAATTGAAATCAAAGAAAATCTGACGTGAACATCACGTGACTTACTTGTTCATCCTTTGATATATACACAAATTTAATCAATAAAGTTTTCTGTCACTCCAGATTATAATATTTTGACATGTAAAATGTCAAACAAAATCAAAAAATGGACAATAGATTTATCATTGCCTACCTTATCATTTCAATTAAACTGATAGTTTTATACGGCAAATTCTGAATGTTTGTTATACTTATAAACTGCACTTCCGGTTCAGCCGATTGATAAAAAAATAGGTAATAAGTATTTTGATGCTACAACAAGTTCAAACATTAAATTTCAATATGATATGGCTAATCATTCTAGATTTATGCAAAAAATTTAAAAAAAGTTTTAAGTAAAGTGCACTTTTGGTTTGACCGATTCATACAAAAATAGCAGATAACCATTCTGATATTAGATCAAGTTCAAATACTAAATTTCAATAACCCTACGAATGATCATTCTGGATTTATTAGAGAAATTCGAAAAAAGTTTCAAGGAAAGTGCACTTCCGGTACAGACAATTGACCAGTCTTAAAAACAAAATTTCAACATTATACGTTCAATCAGTTTCGAGATTTGCGAATTACGAACAAACGCACGCACGAACGTACCGACATCAAGCTGAAAATAGTCAAAATGTATTCAGGGATGCCTAAAACAGATATTTCCATCAAATTCTCGATAGGTGAATTTTGTCGGTTTCACAATACTTTCTTGTACTCAGTTTACCTTGATTGGGTAACTCAGTTTAAAGACCTTGTTGTGATTTTTGATGATAAATTTGCGTTTCATTTACTTGCTCATTATGTTGTCAAGTATTCATGCAGAGTTTTAGGATTTCTTATCCGCTGTAAATCATTTCATAATTTGATATCTCTCAAGAGCCTATATTTTCTATTAGTTAGAATATTATCTGCAAGTTTCGAATTCAATTTACAACACACACACCTCTAAGCTAGAATCCATCCAGAAACGATTTGTTAGATTTTGTTATTTCAAGAAATACAATGTTTATTGACTTCAACCACAAATTGTTGTCGAACGAAATTAATATAATGTCAGTATATAATCGCAGACAGCTACAATCTTGTTTGTTCTTAAATGATTTGGTCAACAATTCTGTGAACGATTGTATGTAATATTCTAGGTAAGCTTCGCTCTAACATGCCCCGGTTCTCTTTCAGAAATAAGCTAACCTTTAATTGTACTGAAGTTAGAACAAATTATGAAATGCAGTCTCCTGTTCAACAAATGTACAACATTTTCAATAATATTTTTTTTTGCGAGTAATATTTTCACAGATCCCGTCCATATATTTCAGCGTGATATATTGAATAGTATATTGTGTGGACGAAACAAAAAGATTTCCGCTAAGCATAAGAGTTGCTTGCACAATCGTGTTTTGTCCCGTGCCACACACTGTATTTTTCATAATACCTGTATTGAAACTTTCCATATTACAAATTTGACTAATACTCGGTTTTATAAATGGCAGAATAATTTACTTCCAGAGTGAATCAAATTCACCCTGTTAAATGATAGTCGATTTTTTGACAGCAATGATTCTGTTGTCATAAAGAAATTCAAAACTTTTATGAAACTTGCCATGCAAAGTGAATATTTTACTTTTAATTTTGCAGGTAACAAGTCGAAAGTAGCTGCTTGTGCTTTATCAATAGGATGTTGTAGTGTACTTGAAATTATCGTATTAATACTTTTTTTCTTTAAACTAATGCTCTTATTAATTCAATTTACAGTTACGAATACAACAACTGTCAAATTAACTGAGGTTATATAATTTCTATTTAGAGATTGACAATGAACAAATGCGACTCTTCCAGGGATAAAACGATGTGAGAAACAATATCAGCGGGCAGGAACAAGCTTGTCTCTCCGCTAGGGCAGAAACAAGCTTGTTTCTGCCCGGCTACACTCACATTTGTCTGAAATTGTCTTGTTTCGACTGACAAAACAGGCATTGAAACGCGTTGTTTCAATGCAGGTATCATGAAAATATTTTTTTTCTCAAATTTCTCCCTCAGTTTCAAGTTTTCATTTTTAATTTTTAAGTGTATATTTAACTGTTGCTTATAACTTTTTTGTTCAATTTGCTTGACTATATGTTCATTCTTTGTATAATCTTTCTATATTTGGAAAACTTGTACTGTTGGAATGATTCATTGAAAATAAATTAATGAGGTATAGATAATTTATTAATTATTATATTTTCTCCAAGATCAGTTATAGCTGGTAACATTTTCGAATAGTATGAAATCAGTGAATGAGTACGTGATTTTTTCCATATTATCTTTCTATCTCCCAATAATATAGTGTTGCTCAAATATTAATTTGATCTAAAGAGGATTATTCTATTCATAGATAATCTGTATAATAATAGATTAAATACCATCAAATTCATGAATAATTATCCACTTCATTAAATAATTGAAAAATTCATCGATCATGTTTTTTTGAGGGCAATGGGACAGAGAATTGAAAAAAGTGACTGTCCCGTTCAAAATGGGACAGATGATCACGTTATGTATAGTAGACAATAATCTTTATCTTGATATATCGGTCACATATGAATAATTGGCATATATCAATTCCAAAAACTAATTTTCCAAGATTCGAAATTTTGGGATTACAATACTTCCTACAGTTCTTAAGTATATCTTGATATATTTTTATTACTGATTATATTTCAACTCACACTCAATTGCTGTACCGGGAAAAAATCAAAATAAATCTTCGACTTACTGAATTCATCATTAAAACAGTAAATGAAGCCATATATATATTCCCCCTGAATTAAAGATTTCTTTCATAATTTCAGATGAAATATGACATTCTAGAATCTATAGTATATTCACAATGATTATAGGTATGGGTAGAGGAATTCATTACAATTTCTCAAATTGATTAGATATTTTGATTGTATTTATCACTGAGAATAAGGTAGTGTAAATTTATTTCAATTTTCCTATTCTGTCTTCAGTTAAATTTTAAAAAACGGGGTTTACATCGCTTAGTGTTCAAGGCATACAGTTGGCAGGATCACTCCTTGAGACATTTCCCATGATGTACCTACTGCAGAACTGGAATAACTTCTTTCATATTACTCAGATCTAAAATATGTTAAGCCAATAGAAAATGTCACCTAATGTTTAACAACAGTAGTACGATTTTTTTTTTCCATTTTATCTGAATTTACATAATTATTTATTATACCAAGTTAGAACAGTATTTAATACACAATATATTATATTATTCTTCAATTATCTACTTGGTGGTGTTTTCGGAACAAGTAAATGCTTTTCCGAAATTATAATAAGTAGAAAATGATGTGGAGGTCACGGTACCCCTGAAAGAAGCGAATACTTGAAATATTTCCCGTAATTCTTTGTGAAATGCAATGTATTACCTATTTATATTTAATATACAATTGTAAGCCAAATAAGCGTGAATAGAGCAAAAAATGTATAATGCGTCATAAGACGTAGTAGTAGTATTTTGCTTTGTTTGTGTCATATCTTCTGATTTTGATTCTTTTTCAATTGTTCGTTCCGTTCCTTAATTTCTTCAGATCTAATATCCCTGATAAAACCAGACTAATTTCCCTTTTTAATCATTATTCCTAACCCCTCATTTTCTCTGATACTCTCAAATATCTACCATTATGGATCGTGCTAAACCAAAAATAAGCAATGTGAGCTGTTGTGTGTTGTGTGTACGGTTGTCATCCGAGAGCGACTAAGAATCGAAATTTAAGTTTTCATGGCTTTCCGCGAGAAGGCGAAAGAAAAGTTTTGTTTAACAATAATCTAGGTGATTCAGAACTTGTGGATGAAAGAAAAGCATGGATCTTGAAAATACGAACTGGCAAACTAGTTTCAAAACACATGAGAATATGCAGTTTACATTTATTGCATTCAAGTAACTGAAGATTTCTCTTAATACTATAGCCAGAGAACATAACCCCCAAACACATCCATCTTTATCTGCAAATATATGGATCATGAAAGATTAATCCATAAAACAGAGTACATAACGTTGAAATATAATCTTGAAGTCTATCAGAATGATAAAATACAACTCCCTTCACACTCAAAGTCTCAAAATCCTTTAGAATATAGCACACAATACATGCAAATCAAATGCAACGTCAAACACATTACCGTTTAGAGCCGACATGTTTGTATTACAGCAGTGCCGTCATCGGTACTTTCAGTCGCCAATATCAGACAAATTTGAAAACTATAATGTATCAACATAGATAAATATAACCAGAAACTTAAGCAAGTGGAAGTTACTGAACGAGTACCCTGAGATGCTTCAACGGCGGGAGGGGATATGAGGTCGTTAATATATCATTCTCAAAGTGGGTGAAAAGTTGTGAAAAGTTATAGAATAGGTACCCAGGAATTCAGGACAAACCGCTGAGTGTTATATCGCTCGTCTGTTGAAACATCTTCTGTCATTATGAACTCTTATAACGGGTTCACCGCAATATACATGATATATTATTTTCAGAAAAATACAAATCAAAGATAATCAAATGTCGATGCCGTATGTCGAGCTATCATTTTGAAAAAAAGAGTTAGGAAATAAAATTTGCCCACAGATTCTCAAGGGAATATCTGTTTTTCAATTCGGACAATAACAATGACTGTATTTTGGAGCAATTAAATCAATTTGTAATAAAAATTGTTCTGTATGAACTCAATAACACTATATTATTTGATGAGCATATAATGAAATTCTTCAGAAAATAATGTTAAGAGCACAAACCAAATTTACAATGGAATTGATGAATTATACGCGATTCAGATTCTCATTCATCTACAATTATTTAATAGTCAAAATATATTTCAAAGTTATTCAAATTTGTCAATTCAAGATGAAATTCTGCAGAAAATAATTTAATTGCTAACTGACTGAAAAAAATTTACGTGAAAATATCTCTTGAAAAGACAGGCTATAAAAAACAAACTTTCTGAAAATAAATTAAATAAATAAAAATAACGAAACGATATTCACATATTATCCGAACGAATATGAATTTTAATCTTGAAATTGCACTTATTTACATATTAATAGATAAACATTCAACAATTAATGCAGCCGACAGATAGAATAATAGTTTTTTCATAATACCTGCATTGAAACAACGCATTTCAACGCCTGTTTTGTCACTCGAAACAAGACAATTTCAGACAAATGCGAGTATAGCCGAGCAGAAACAAGCCTGTTTCTTCCCTAGGGGAGAAACAAGCTTGTTTCTGCCCGCTGAACTCCTTTCTCACATCGTTTTATCCCTGGCAGAGTAGCATTTGTTCATTGTCAATCTCTAATTGAAAAACATATAACCTCAGTTAATTTGACAGTTGTTGTATTCGTAACTGTAAATTAAATTAAAAAGAGGATTAGTTTCAAGAAAAAAAGTATTAATACAATAATTTCAAGTACACCACAACATCTTATTGATAAAGCACAAGCAGCTACTCTCGACTTGTTACCTGCAAAATCAAAAGAAAAATATTTACTTTGTTATGTCAAATTTGTAATATGGAAAGTTTTAATGCAGGTATTATGAAAAATACAGTGTGTGGCACGGGACAAAACACGGTTTCAGCCGAGGGTGATGCCAGCCCTCGCTTCGCTTGTGCAAGCAACTCTCACCCTTAGTTGAAATCGTCTTGCTTCGTCCCTAGCCACACAATATACTATTGTTCTTCAAATTCAGTTTTCAATACTGCTGTACAACTATGTAATCGTGACTGTTTTCATTGATGAGCTGATCGCCGAAGTTGAGAAAATCATTTGTAGACAGAAGGAGCAAACATTTTTTTACTTCTTTGCAACTGCTGAAAGTAGAGTACTCATTCACTAAGAAAGGGATGCAATTTTTCGAAAAGAAAGTCAGTGATAAATTTCTATCATGTGCAAAATTATTCAACAGAATCTTAATGCGAACGCGGAATGATTTCTCTATTTCCGAGGACCAGAGAGTTGATAAGTATTTCCAGTGGTGACTGAGGGATGACTGCTTACCACCATCACTATGCCACGCCACGTCATGTGATATATGTAGCCCGTCAACAACCGCTTGTAAGTGTTAATAAAGCATTAACATGATGCATCGCAGTTAGCCGTGCTGAGCCGTCCGATTTCCCATCCTCCTTTTACAGGAACCAAATAGAGAAATTAGGATCAGGAGAAGGGTGAAGGAATGTTTTCTAAGATTTAGTGAGAAATACAGAGAGGTATTCCAGAAAAAATATATTATTTTAAATGTAATTTTGTGGACTTGGAGAATTAAATAGAAATAAGATCACAAGCAAACACTATGTGACATAATTAAATTTTTTGGCATGTTAACATTTTTTACCTATTTCCACGAATAAAAGTGGAGTAAATCAGTAAATTTCCTGCATATTTTCTCTATCGTAAACAAATAATTCAGATGTATTTTTGTTGCATAGAAGGTTATATCTGTGTCTCCTGGATAAATAGCTTTATTTCCAAATTCAAATGTATCCGCTGCTATCGTACATTTACCAAGTGCCAGCTCTTATCACATAACCGTCACTTCCTTCTCAAGTTCCGTTTTTAAAAATCAATTGAAAAAATCACCTCAATGGAATAGAACAAGATCTTAGCGACATGTAATCTGGCATAAAGACTATGGTCCATATTCTCATCTCTTAAAAACGCACTACTTCCCGAAAAATCATGCACCTCCTCTTGCCATCTCATGCTTTATCATATTAAAATTTTTGCCGAAGTAGCGCACTTTCAAGAGGTGGGAATACGGACCCAAATCTTCATTATTCTTCTATTGAATTTCGTGAGATTCTGTAAATTTATTTCACTTGACAATGTCCACAAAACATGAGCGCAAGTTATAGAGGCATCTTCCTCTCCTCAGAACGCCTCTACGCATTATTTATATGCGGCACACGAGTAACCGGTATATGTTATATGTATATTACCAATTTAGTAGATTATAGTTTGTCTCAGTACGGAATATATAGGTTATATAATGTTAACGCAGAATGGTCCAGTACTCAGCGTTGAAAGTGGCTGTGAGTTGGAGATGACAGGTTCATTTATGTCCTGTTAGCTAGGCTACATTGCTTGCGTTTTGTTTATTAATGGTGCCTGGAACACCCCGCATAACTCTTCGTTCCTCTTGCCTATCAACTAGTTTCTTCATCCTAGAGTTCTTTGAAAAAATATGGAATCGAAATGAAATTATTCTTTATGACTGAGGACGGTCAGAAAACATGATTTACTGCATCTTATTTGTTGTCACTGTGATGTCTCTATACCGGTGCATGATTTTCATGGTATCCTTACACAATTCACTGTATCAATGTTACTAATATTCAAGTATTAATGTAGATGAAATATAGGTAATCAAATTGTAAAAATTCAGTCACAAGTTTTTAATATATTTTTCTCTTTAGTTTTGGTCCCCCCTGAACCATCTTCAAGAGTGAAAAGAGTTTGTGAGTTTAAAATTGAATTGCATATGTTCAAATAAAAATATAGAAATATATTGAATTTGTTTCAATAAAATTAAACAGTGTTTTTGAGTAGAAAAATATTTGAAAATTTTGCAACAACCGACCACTATGGAAGTTTAAGATTATAAGTTCAACTATTTTTGAATCCTCCAATTCCTTTTACTCCTGAAGATGGTCCAGGTGAAAACGAAACTGTAAAGAGAAAAGAAATATCAAAAACTTGTGACTGATTTCTCATAGTTTTACTACCTACATAAATATAGACGCTGACATGTGCTCTATTCTCTGTGTTGATTTCATAATCGTTTGTTCAAATTATCCTATCCATCCGGATAGCAATCATAGAAATCGTTAACAGTTCAACGACTGAATTATCTGTTACCCATTTCAAAATCGATTGCTTCGACAAAATTTGATTTTGAGAGCATCTATTGTTTGAACTCATCAACTTCTTTGGGCTACTTTTTATACTTTCAAGTTACTCTTAAAGTTAAAAGACTAGTTGGTAAACGTGAACAAGTATTCGCAAAATTCACTAAGAAAAATGTCCTATTGATTTTCTTATTATTCTCAATTTGTTAGCTTCCCGAAATCAAGAGATACTTAGGAAAACCCAGAGAAAAAGCTTTTTTTCATCAAAAGTGAATCCATAGAAATTTATTTGATAATAAATACTCGAAAACTATGTACGGGCGTACACGAACTCGGCACCGATGACATAAAGTCAGCACCGATATTAATCCGACCTGCGAGATTTGGTTATATAAGCTGCTAGATTTTATTTTAAAATGAATTTTGTCTACAAAATAATACTGTGAATCATATTTATTGAAACATCGGAAAAACATTTAGTATTTTAACATATATACATACATACAAATATGTACAGTAAACTAAGACATCCTTTTTTTTTTTTTGATATTTTTGATATTGGAATTTCTTGCATCGGATAAAAACAAATTACTACATATTTACAATAATTATGATGTTTTTCATACATGGATCTGATTGTTGCAATAAATGTGCGATATACATTTTACATACCTAATGGGAATGTGAGATCTACTGTGAGTTAAGATAGAGCATATTACATTCTACTAAGCCTATTATTTTTCGTACTGCAGGATCGTGTATACATACTTGTTCAAATTTTGAAGTTTTATAACTTTTTGGACCTTTCTTCACGATATGCAGGACTTTTGAGTTGTTGATGTCATACGTGCAATTAGATTCGTTTAAATGAAGGGCTAGATTTAAGTCTGGTTTATTAATAATATAAAATCGCATGTGTGCAAATAATCTTACTCAGGCAGAACGATTAGGTCATTAGTTCTAATCTACAGCATAATGCCGAGTTCGAGTAGGGGATTGAAGATCCAGGTAGTTTGGTGCCGAGATCAAGGCCGCTTCTATGTACAGCATAGATCAATTTTTTCTATATTTAGTGTTTAGTCTTTGCGGAATCGTTAGCAGAAACGATTAGCCTTTCCGTCGGTTCTATAGTTGCAATAATCCATGACCATCTAAATATACCAAAAAACCAATGTAAACGGGTATCATGTACACTCAAATAGCATTAGAAACAGGCATGTGATGACTGTTCTAAACATGTCAAAAAAGTCAATGCAAGCAGGATGCCACGTGTACTTATATCGCATAAGAAACAGATACGTGATGATTGTTGTAAAGAGTTTTAAAGTTGTGTAGTGAGAAGCCTGATGAAATTTTCAGAAAAATCATTCCCGAGGATGAAATACAATTTTATCATTGAGACCCAAAGAGTAAGCAAGAATTTTTACATATTATAAGGATAATATTTGATCGATTATTAAGAAAAGACATGCAGTATCACCAATAGGTTATGCTTTTCATAGGTATCGCTTGAAAGAACTTATAAATAATTTAGGAGAAAAGTAGAGAAGAAACCAGAAGTATATTGCTTTCTCACGATAACGTCTAGGCGTCTAGAATTACAAAGACTGCATACAAAAAGAATACAGATCGATAAATCTTTGAAGGCGGCCATAAGCAAACCTATTAATTCATGGAGGATCATATCACAGACCAAAATATATTCGAAGTAATAAATTCTTTTTCCCATATCCATGGCGAGAATTCATTCACTCTCCCCTGCCTCCACCTCCCTTTACGTAATATGAAGAACATGAAGAATCTATATTTTTTGAAGAATCGAGATTTAATTAATATAATCAATCACATATTTGGTTTGAGCACAAGTTCTTAGCTTGAAGTTTAAGAATGGCGGAAGTTTGAAGCTGCAAATCTCAAGAATCTAGAGCACCTACAAGCTAGTCAGATTGAATATGGCGAAGAGACATCTATACTAAATACTCCTTTGAACCCGAAAGAACTGTATCAAAATTTATTTGGTGGTTGAAAAGCCACTGATCCACAAACATAGGTAATAGAAATATATCAATCCTTTGGTTTTTTGGAAATCGAAACTAAATATTCGTTCATCCAATCTTTTGTTTGCAATTATTGTCATTGAATCGGAGAACAATCGTACACGAGTCACAAATCATTGCCTTGATTCTATCTTCTATTTATCATCATTATCATGAACAATAGTTATAGTATAAATCGAATACGTTGGACCTATTGATTGAAAAATTAGAGGCCAATAAATATCTAATTGAATGGTCTATGATGAGATAGTTGGAATATAATGATGATCTGATGAAATATGTCATAGTCCAAAGACGATTTCAAAGTCTGAAAAACGAACAGTTGGCTATGACAGAAAAAAAACAATATTCTTTTATTCATTGAATGTTCGATGTTAAATCTCAAAGGAATTTTGGTTGAAAAATGTTGAGCAAGTCATAATTAATTAAATATTCCCCGGGCTATTAATCCAACACGTTTCAGCGTGGGAGGTCAAACCATTCAATAGCAAACACATTTTCAACATAAATAAATCAATAAAAATAATACGCGCAGAGCTGTGAAGACATAAACGGAATAATAAAAAATGCTAGTTCTTTTCATTCGTGGTCCGTTAATGACAGTGAATGAATTATCGGAGGAACGAACACACCTGTGTCCGAACTTCAACTGAAATCAAAAGTAAAACCGGCTCAGGAGGATTGTAGAAGCTTTTGTCGCATCTCGACCGCTTGATTCTTCATTGTTGCAGGGAAATCGAGGTGCGTGGAGACGCATATGTGAATTTGGGTGGCGCGAAAGATTCATTCATGATTTATTTCACGGATATGATAATAAATATTGTATACTTTTTCTGCAAATTTATAGTGATGATTCCTCAAGTTAAGAGCATAATAATGCTTTATCTTTGTTCCAGAGACCAGATTTAGTTCTAGGTTAGACATAATAGTATTAGTGTATAGATTTTTTTTCGGATTTTCATATCAACTGTTCGATGTACTACCTAATTTTTTCATATATATAATTTAGTACTACAAGCCAAGGAAGCCCATGGCTTTTGTAACAATTTTTTGCCATTCTTTACGGTCCTGTGCTAATCGCTTAAAGTTCATAATACCTATAGTGTCTCTAAGTCCTTTTTCACCGCGTCGTACCACCTCTCCTTATTTTCTTAGTTCAGTTTAAGATAATTCTACTCTTTTTCCATTACATACTGCTTACTAAGTTCTATCTAGAACTATATCTACCAGCACTGCTTATGTTCCTCTTCCAACGGTGTTGTAATTTATTTATATGGATTGGGTTAAGAATAAAATTCATAGAGGTGGATTTCAACTTAATCAAATTTGATTCAATTCTTTGATTCTAGCTCTAAAATATGTACATAACGCCCGTCGCTCTTTATTATAAGATCGTTGGAAATTGTTGTAACAGTCTCTTTTCTGAAACATATAATCATATGTTTATTCCAGAAGGTTCAAAATAATCAATAATAACTACCAACATTAGACAGCAAGTTCCACTAGATTGACTGATGCATCAAATTAATATTTGATTTAAAATTAATCCTCAGATTAACTAGTACTTAGCTAGGAGATACGAACGATGTAATTTGATTTAATTTCTGTACTAGTCCAACAAAAGCAATGCTTTTTCACAGTTGTCATGGCAACCTGTTGAAATACCAAAATGGGCTACTTTTGCATATAGTGAAGTGTTATAATATGGCATATTATTCAAGCGATAGAAAAAAAAATATTAGGCTTAATACATACAATAAATAAGATTTGGGATTTCTTGAGAACTCTTCTACTCATCCCAAAATTTAGCTTTAAGAAAAGACTAAATAGCTTGTCTCGTAGGGCATGACGTTAGTTTGACTATTTTATTTTCATTTTTGGATTCGACCTCTCCTTCACACGCGTTTTTGACAGTGTATCCTTGTACACACTTTATTTTGACAATAAAACTAGAAACTTATTGGCCTGTGTTGTACTGGATAGTCTAGAGATGGTACTTTACACTTCTTCAAATTGCCGAAGCCGGTCGTTTGATAGAATCAATAAAATAATGGAAATTTTAAATGTTAACACTTATTTCAAATAACCTTCAATTCAAAATATTTGGCCGGGTACAACATTTTAATCATTTTATAATAAGTATTTTTTCAACCGGACCCTTATAGGTGGAGCAATTGGTCTCCAAATTTGATTGATTTTTTTTCAAGGCTGACGCTACTCCCAAAAAATACGTTTCTGATAGTGTATGCACGATTTTTTTTCTGTCAGAAACAAAGGGACTGTTATGATTGCGGCGAATTTGGCGTATTTATATTGATATGTTTGCCAAGCATGCTACTCATGAAGTTCCGCATAATTTTAATCAAAGTGATTAGCAATATTTCAGATTTAGGTCAAGAATGATATTAGAAATTACAAAAGCAAAGTTATCATATGATGAGCTGATAAGTTCTCAAAAAATTCCTAATCTATGTAGCTTTTCATATTTCCTTTATTCTATTTTATATGAATATTTCGAAATAACTCTGCTCGAGCTGATTAAGACTTTTTTTCTCCATCTAGCCAGCTCCAAAATTTTCCAAAATCATCCTCTTGCATATTACTATTGAAGCAAGTATGATCTATAAATATGTCAAATTTCACTGACAGATAACTGACAAAGATCTAGCTGTAATGGTTCCTAAAAGAAGAAATGCATAGATTTGCTCTAAGTTTTGATAGATTTGAAAGTTTCAGTCCTATATTCTTGACTCGATATTAGTTTTTATGTTTGGTACAAAATTTCAATTATAAATACATCGTATTATAGAACTCGTAATGATTACATAGCTGATAAATTGCTTAGTATTCACATCATTTCCTGTATTGTCCCATTTATTTCTCCAAGGCTGTTAATACAGAATAGGAAACTTTTTATCGGGAAACAAAATAGCTGATAAGAAGTGGAATTACAGCCGATACATTGTCGCCAGTTAAGTGCACGCAATAAAGAAAAAAGATACGAACCCTTTCTTTTCACTGTCCCAGATTGTCGCAGAATATCGGCTTAATTTATATATTTTATCCTGTAAATATTAAAACTTTTTTCATCATTTATCCTTGGAATATCTACGGCAGTCGGGAAGACTTAATTAGAATCCTGGCATTACAAACGGAATTGATAGATTTTATCCCGCCATCTTACAGAAGCAGCTCTTGAAGATCTAAGATATTCTGCTCTAATTTTTTAGGATCCCAGACACAAAAGAACTGTATAGCAAATCTGATATTTTTCTCACAATGTCCGATTGGATCCATGATTATAGTAGCTTGTGAATAATCTGAGAAGCTATAGCGTTTCTTCTTTAATTGAAAGATAAATTTTCTTCCTTCCATATCATATAGTTTTGTTCATCACATTCTTTACGCTAATCCTTTCCAAACATACTTCTGTACCGCACCAAATTAGATTATACGAATGATTCCTTCAATAATGAGAGTTGTATTCAAAGGCAAAACATATATCAATTGGTGTAAATCAATTAAGTTTCAAACCTATGGCTGCAATCTATAGCAATAATTTTATTTTTGTTAAATGCCACAAAATATATCTCCTGGGCTCTTCACATGAATTCTACTGCAGTGCAGTTTCCCAAAAAGGATTTATTTCAAATTTTGGTGGAAAATTAAATAAGCTACTGAAGATCAAATAATCTATACTAATATTATGAAGACGTAAAAAGTTACACTATTCCTCAGTAATATAGCTCTTGATCAATTTTGATTGAAATGAGTTTTCTAGCTCGATATCTCCATATTTTTTACAAAAATAATTTTCCACAAAAATATGTATTAGAGCTCAGACTGAAGTGCAGGAAATCAACCTGGACACGTGAGTCTGATAGAAGTGAATATATGCCGAAGACATGTTTGTCGAACGTACGAACGAAACAAAATGCGTCAAATGCTCAAAAAAATATCAAAATCAAGACCTATATATTTCCATTTTAATGATAAGAGTCTAAAACATTATCACCCGCCGCCACTGTCATAATCAAGTGTACATTTAACTCAGATTTCTCTATTCGTGTGAAGTCGAGATAGGTCTGCTAGTACAGTAGTCTGTGAATGCAGAAAATAACAAAGTACAAATTTTATTAGAAATGATAACATTATTATCATTTGGAAAGAAGATACTTTTTATCTTGGCTTAGATCCATCAACTTGAAAGAATATTCTGCTAGGCATCTCTGTGCTTCACAAATTTTTATAACTTAAAAAAAATATCCTTCAAGCTATAATCGTTTAGCTTGTAGAAGTTTTATACAAGACAGTTCAAAATACTCATCTTATAGATCTATTCAATCACTCGTTTTTATCTTCTCTTCACGGTACACAGCTCGTGTTCAAAAATATATCTACTAGAATAATTTCCCTCATGTTCATTATATTTATTTTTAGAACTGTTTGCTTTCGAAGTCGAGAGGATGTCCCTCATCCGATAAGAGATATTGTAACCCTTCTCATCTCAAGTAGGAATTCTTCCGAATTCAAGAGCGATATTTTACAAAGTCCAATAATTAAATTAGTTGATTAATTAGAAAGTAAGTTGCTCTCTCGATCTGATCGTCCTCGAAGCACCCTTTAGACCACCCTCGACTCCACCCATCCTTTCTCTTCTGTGTAATTGAATATTTTTTCCCTTTCAACTACGTAAAAATTAATTAAGTCTCAGTATTTGAATGGATCTGTTTTCGAAAGCTATGTTTAAATTGAATCGAAGAGAAGGCAAGAAACCGCGGCTGATTGTTTGATTTCTACTCTTATTAAAAATTTATAACACTTCATTAATTCGACTTTGAATTCATTGCCTTTGATAGATTGAAAGTAGCAGATTTTTTTGATGTGGTTGTTTTCCTCAAGAACTTGGAAGATGTTCTTAATTGATATAGCCTTCTTCTAAAATAAGTGCTGCAAAAAAGCAACTAATTTTGCAAGAATTCTTGCACTCAGTGAAAAATTTTCGGTATGAAGCAAACCGCAAAGCCAATATTTACGAGATTAGTCTTCTTTGAATCAAAATTCATAGGATAACGGATAAAATCTTTAGTCTCACATAGAAATTGAGATCACTTACTTAATAATTCAGTTGCATAGTTCTGTTCTTTATTATCAAATTGGTTATTTGAAAACAGTTTCCTGATTTTACTCCGCAAACAGTTATATTAGGACTACCATTAAGATGTGGAGTAAATTGAATTGTGTGGTCTATATTGATACTTCCTAAATTTTCCGAGAATTTGTAGAATGTCTGAGCTTATATCTTGAAAAAATAAAAGTGTAACGTCAGTGCATCCTATTGCAGTCAGAAGCCGATGACTTGATACGTATATTTTCAAATGTTGTTGATTTCTTATTTATGGAGACATATTGAAAGTTCGGATACCACTGCAGATTATCTTATTTTTTGGAGAAAGTCGAAAATGCTCTTCCTATTCTTAAAGACATGGCTTACTTATATACCTCTAAACTGAATAATTGACAGTTGAAACTGACAGTGACGTAAGGCAATATTGGCTGCAATCAAAATTTGAGGTAATTATTTAGATGCTCTAACTCACTAGTGCTGTATCAGTCTCAAATTTTAAATTTTACCATTCTACGGCCAATAGTATTGCATTTATGCAAAAATTGAAAAAGATTGTCAAATTCTACTTCCGGCTTAGTAGATTGCTATAAGAATGTGACGTTATCATGCTACAATTGCCTTAAATACCAAATTTCTTGATTTTGCAATTGATCGTTCTGGATTTGTGCAAAAATTAGAGAATATGTTTAGAAAACTGCACTTTCGAGTCAGCTTATAGCAATCATAATACAAGGTGTACAACCAAATGTTATACGAGTGCTTAATACGAAATTTCTATATTCTACGGCAGATTTTTATTTTTTTTTAATTTATACGAAAAATTCGGAGATACTGTTATATAAAGTACACTTCCAATTCAGCTGATTAGTAAAAAATTATTGAATAACCATTGTGATGCTACAAAAATTTCAAATACTGAATTTTAACATCTTACGTATAATCATTTTGGATAGTTGCGAAAAGTTCAAAAAATTTCTTGTTTACATTTCACAAACAGATTCTTGCAATTTAATACTGCAAAACATAACTTGAATGATCTATTTCAATAATTGATATTACATTTTGTTTGTTACATTTTCTGTGCTATCACATTCACAGCAAATGCAAACAATATTACGAGCACATCCCACAATACATTTATTTTTCCAGATTTCAATTTGACGGGTAACAATAAAATGGAGCATTCTAACAGCATCTATGGTCCAAAATTATAATTTTTCTCCTCTCAGCAAAGAAATAATGAGGGGAATCTTAGGGATTTAATGATAATTGTCTCCATGCTTTGGAATTGAGAAATTTTGAGGCTAAGAACAGTCCAGTAAAGGGTGCTTCCGAAGCACGTGTCACAAAAAAGCAATACCAAATAGTTTTCAAAAGTTCTATTTGATTTCTTAATTTTTCCATACCTCAAATTTTGAATAAAATAAATTCATGATTTAAGAATTTCATAAACAGGGATCATTTTTAGACTTTTAGGTATTGATTAAAGCAGTGGGAAAAAATCTTAGACTTTAAGTTTGGAAAGTACGAGGATTTTTATATTGATTCACAAAAGCATCAGTATTTTTGAAATTAGAAAAAAAAAACCTTTTGCATGGATGTATATTTGTATATTTCAATTGTACCTGAGTTATTTTTGTTTCTCAGTATTCTTTGATACATAATTTTTTTTTTGTAAAGGTAACGTTTTCATCCCACGATCATCACATTATTATTTGTTCTGAGCACTATTTTCATCATTGAATTAAAATTGTAAATATTGAACTATTAAATATATTAAAAATAAATTTTCTTCCGATATCCGCAATAGTTTGCATGAAACTAAATTGCCCACAAATTTTGCAAACTTTTCGAGCTTCACATGAATTTTCTTACAAAGTTTTTAGATGCCATTTCGAATCGATGAGTCTTCAACCATAATTTTTGAAACAGGCGAATTAAAATTTGTAAGAAGTGTACTTGTTGATTTTACTAATATGGCAAAGAGTTATGCGTTGTGTGAGCAACATTCAAATGAAAAAGTTAAAATCAACTGATCATATTTACCAGAAAAGAGCTATATTAGCTTATCAATAAATAGTTGCAATATTTGAAATCAGTGTTTTGATGTGCTAACAGCTTTCACGCCTTCTACGTATATCTACAAGACATAGGACCGCGTGTCTATAATCCGCAAAAATTATATGTATAGTAGACAGAAGGCTGGAGCATTTAGAACTTATCAACCATATCTAACTGAATTTCATGCGAATTTATCTATTTCCTTCCAAATTATAATAATGATATTTTTTACGAAATGAACCCCTTACACACAAATTAAAATGATAATTCAGAGTCATAATTGGCCGTATCCTTTAATACGATCATTAACTTATTATCGATCGATAAGATTTTTGACAAATGGGAGCAATTATAACAAGCGAATATTCAGAATATTTGTCAGGGCTATTTGCGTTTATTGGCTGAAATATATAAAGTTCAATATAAATGTATCGATTGAGTCAGTTCTGAATATTAGCATCAAAATTTTTACAAAAATATCTCATAGAAGCTAATTTATTAGAATAGATCTAAAAATCCCGAAAATTTGCACGGAATCATTATTATTATGTAGGAATGTATGCATTTTTTATTTTTTTTTGTTGGAATCTCCAATCTTATTTGATTATTAGAGTTTTCAAATCTATATTGATAAACCATGGTCGATTGACAAAGAATCCTATCAATACAGACTAGTACAAGCGGTAAAAGTATAGAGTTTAATACACAATAGAGAAACCTTAATTTTTATAGTGGACATAGAGATGGATGAATAGAAACAAAAAGAACCGTGCACTTTATTGAGTTTTCAAATTTAACCAATTGTTCTTCATTTGTCATCTCATATTTCATAATACAAGAAATATGGAAAGTGCCCGACTCAGTGCCCACAGTATTAAGGCAGACCAATTAAGAGAAAAATTTACCGTTCACATATCGACTGGAAGAAGATCGCTTGTTTAACCCCTTATTTTTGTACTATGTGACGTGAGCTGATCGTCAAAAAAGACCATAACTCGATATTCTTGCACATTTCAGTCTAGACAATCTGAGAAATTTTGGTGCCCCTTTCTTAATGCTTATGAGCGTAAGTAGTATACCTACTACACATTTGAAACTTTTCTTGCTCTTGGTAATGTGAGGCTTTCAGCCGTTATAGCTTGAAGCATAATATTCCAATCAAAACAAAAAACTTTAGCTTCGAGAATAACGAAGAGAGCTATTTTATATGCCAATTCCTGAATTAGGTGCAGGCAAAAAGATATCTAATTTCAAGTCGGTAGCTTCATCCAATTGAGTAATAAACGGACCATCTTGAATAATATACCACTACCTCTTGAGATATAAAGATGCTCAAGAAAGAATTCATCCCAATATTCAAAATTTTGTGAATAATTGCTACAAAATTCGATTCATATTTCTTACTTTACATCTTCCCACTTGTTTCCGGTTCGGTAGTCCAATCCTCAGCTTACCCTTCCAACAAGTTCAGAGGAACGGAGATATAAATAAGCTGAAAGTACTTATGTCGATCGTGTATAGTTTACAATGTCCGAAATGAACATGGCCTCCTGTGGAGCTGGGATTTGTGGCCCACACGGTGGTCCTCCCGCAGGGTGGCACAGCTCCTGCAAGACAAGTGGTGACTCCGCGAAGCGGGGGCCGAGATATGTGAATAAATATGCGAGTGCCTTACAACTGATTGTGATCAATATTTATCAATACGCTAAAAATACTGATATAATTAATATCGGCCATTGTCTTGTCCTGTTAATTATGATTTCGAAGAAATTATATGATTAGAACAATGCTACTGCTACCTGATAAGGATAAAGACATGAGTGCAAAAAATTGGTACCTAGTTTTTAAACCTTTCCTCAGACTCTATTGCTACAATTATAATGATTCATCACTATACATAGATTAAATTTCGCTTTCATGAATTTCAATTTAGTTTTTTTTTCTTTCAGTGTAGTATGGTTTGCAGTATTATAAATTCGAGCTTCAAATTTTGACAGCAATAAGAAATTCTCCTTTCTAGGGAAAACTGATTCTATGCAACCCTAATGCAAAAATTAAGAGAAGAATATCGTTTCGAAAATCATAAACGTTATTTGGGAATGTCTAAATTTAACTATTTATACGAACTTAAATCCCGACATTAAGGTATTCTAATCCAGTTGATATATTTTTTGCTGGATTGAAATTATAAGTTAGAATCAAAAACATATTCCATATGTGGTTTTCAACATATAATAAGAAGTATAATAGGATTGCGGATGCATTTATCGTTAGATTCACTAAGAGGAGAATCATTTTATGTAAAGACTATTTCTAAGAAATTGACATACACCTAGATATTATAATCAAACTTCCAGGGATGTTGAAACTATTTGTAAATAATTTTACCACTGCTCTATTCCTACATTAACATTAAATTAGACCTAATGTAGTTGTGACTGTAACTAGAGAAATCTTGATAAATTTGTGCCGTATATAAGAATATCTATATTCGCCGTTACTATGGAAAATTGTCTGGAAAATATAAATATAATAACTTTCATATATGCTCTTATTGCAACGAGGAACAATCCAAAGAAAGCAATATCCCTTGTCCAAGCTGGTGATATATCCTGTATATCAGTATTTACCAACAAGTGAACGTCACTAACATCCTACAAAGTTCATCCTTCTCAGAGAAGAGGCTTCCGGGTCGAGTGGTTAGAAGATGAGTCAGCAAAAGGGGATCGGGGTGCCTCTCCTCGTGAAATTGTTGGACATAGGTGAACAGCGTTCTCAGTGCTTGTAGCTCCTAGTTGCCCAAACGGATGCTCTCCTGGTTGATATATCTTGGAAAGCAGATCATCAAAGGGCTGACCGACGCTTTGTGACGTCAAAAACCGCGACCAAAGGGCACTGAGAAGTTGAGGACGCCGCGGGCGTCTTCGCAACTAATTAGCTGTATTGTTTCACGCTGACACTGGATACAGAATCCAGATCCCAAAATCGATTCACACAAAGATGTGTCTTTGTATGTGTGTGAGAATGTACACCTACTACTCGTAGCATGTTTCTTTCAAGTGTTTGAATGTTTTGCATTTGTCATTTGTTGGTGCATTATTGCAGTCGTCGGGATTTCAATATCCTCTTGTTACTTTTGAACCTTAATTCCTCTGCAAGCTACAGGAATGTCAATTACCTATTCTACAAAATACTAGAATACGTTGGCTTTATTCCTGGAACTACTTTAGAAGTAAATCTTTCACATACATTTTCAGTACAACAAACGGAATCTCTCATTATTTGATACAATTCTATATTTATATACAGGAATTTCAACGGAAGAGAGGAGTATTCTGGAAAATACTAGATAAGTATTTCCAGAATAAAGAAAGAAACGTATAAAATTTTCTCAATTTCAATTCAATTCAAATGGCATTTATTTATGAATATTTCACATTCAGGCATTTTTTTTTAGACAAAGACTCCCTTAGTACTTGGAGTTATTGATTTAATAAAAAAAAAAAGCTACGATTTAGTATTACACAAATAATTCAACAGAAAATTCCAAATGAGTAGCAACATAGTACACACAAAGCAGTTATTAATATACAGGGTGTAACAGAAAAAAGTACATTAATTTTAACCAGTGATAGAACCCGTCAAGCATAACAATTTTTCTTAATAACTTTTTCTCGAATTCTCATCTTTTTTTAACATTTTCTAACCCCTATAATTTAACAAGTCGTTCAGATGCATAATTATCGGATCCAGTAGCAGTTACAATCCTGGTTACAACAAAATAATTGATTTCGACATATGTGAGCTATCAATTCCAGATCAATTCCTTCAAATAAATTTTGGAAAAAATTGTCTAATTATCACAAAAGTTAAAACCTGTGAAGATGTCAAGCTCTTCTATCTGCGATTTCGCAGGCAGTGTAGGATTAGTTCGGCGAATTTATTTGGAACAATTTCAGAAATGTCATTTTTCACTAAAAATTGAATTATTGTGGCTATGCTCATGTATTTGATGTCAAAATATTGTGCACTTATACATAATGATGAGAATACTATGAGATATTGAGAACTTATCGTTTACCTGGAACGTAAAACACCAGATGAAATGAATAAAATACATTAATTTATAAATGAAGCAGCTGTGAATTAGTTTTTTCTCATATTATTACAAACTTCACAGTCAGGTCGTTTCAATGAAGAATAAGCTCTTACAATTTTTGCTGGAATATTTTCAGTTGAATTATTCATTAAATTAATTATTTTAGAACTGCATTCCATTTCATATTTCACCGTTCACTTTAAATAAATCGTTAAATGATTTTCTCTTTATGTTTGAGAGCCAACAGTGATGAAGTAAGCTGAGAGCAGCAACTACTTTTTAAGTTAATCGTAGATGGCAGCACAATCTGACCCATATTTTAACTGTGTTACAGGCTGTATTCAGACTATTCAAATCAGCTGATTCAAGTGTAATGAACTCGTGCTGACAATCTAATGTTCAAGAAATGTACCAACTATTTGAAAATATACGTGAAATTCCTGAATAAAAATAAAATTTGTCAACAATAACATATAAATACGACCAATATACCAAATTGTTGGTTTCAGAGATTTTGATCTTTCTTGCAACATATACAAAAATAGAATTATCGTGGTGAGTGAATATCAGTGTATTATTGAAATACTGTTATTCTTTCAGTTTCAAATGAATGATTGATAAGACTATGATGGTTTGAAGTTTCAAAATAATCATTCGAATCGACAGCTGTCATTCTTCCAACAAATGAGAAACATGCAGTTCTAACCATAGGCGCACTATGAAATTTTTGACCAAACTTTGATGAATTTTTACCCGATAACCAGGAGACTTACAGAAAAAAGTTATCAAGAAAAATTGTTAGGCTTGAAGAGATCTATTGCAGGTTGAAATTAATGTACTTATTTCTGTTACACCCTATATAATGAATAAAATGGTTGCAGCTAACTGGGTTAGTGAATGTAAGTAGTGGAAATAAAAAATTTCAATTAATTTTGTAATTTTTTTTGACTCCACAGTTTCGGCTACACATCAACTGTCTTCAGGAGCAAAGAGAGTGAATCAATTAAAATTCAAATTTATACATGTATTTTTAATAGCTGAATACCGCATCTAGCTATCAAAATACATGTATAAATTTCAATTATAATGATAATGACATTTGATTGGTTTAACGTTCAGAAATATCAATAGTTACTCGATTTAAAGAGCACATTAAGAACATTACATAAATATTGCACGTAATTTTTTCCGACATCGAGTAGAGAATTTTATCTAGATACTTGTTACTTATCTGCTTCTAGCAACCAAGGTCAGTCAAACTAGTGATTTCAGGTTCAGGTGAGACTTACGTTCTTGTGAGTAGAGTCTCCAAATGTCCTAGAAAATGAATTATAAATAGGCTTAAACTAGAAGAAACGTTAAGCATAGAAAGGAACAGCGATCAAGTGCTTCCAAGACACGTCGAAAGTGAGCGCCAATCAAGGAAAATTCAAGCTACGCAATTTTACAAGTTCACCTAAATATGTTTAACTCATGTAGATCGTCTGCCAATAAGCTTTCAATCGATTTTGCTGACTTGCCGTACAGAACGAAACACAATTAAGAAAGCTATGAGTTCCAGAGGAATAAAAAATCAGGCTTTATATGAATAATAAACAACTATAAATCTTTTCAACGAAATCATCGACTTCTCAAACCAAAATCATATATTTCTCAAATTACCGTCTTTTAATAATAATAATAATAATAATAATATACTTTATTGACTTAAGTCAACGGCGAGGTTCAGCCATAGGCTGCTCTTCCACCTAACCGTTATACAATATAATTAATACAAATTGAAAAAGCCAGCAAGCTATAAACAATATAAGATAATTCAATTGTTGTTAGAAACTAATATCATTAACAAATAAACAATATAAAAAAATAAAAAATTAAATTGTTGTTGATGACTAATTAAATCTAAATCGACAATTGTTACAGAAATGAAAAATATGTATATAATAACTAATTCATATATTAAAATTATTTATTCTATCAACTTGATATTTAGTACATCGTTCAAATGAGTCTTTAAAGAACCAACAGTCAAAGATTTTAAATGCGAAGGAACAGCATTGTAAAGCGTTGGAGCCAAATACGAAAAGGAACATTTAAATTTAGTTTTTTTAAAAATTGGTACATCATATAAGTCTTTTCCACGTAATGTATAGTAACAATTTTTATTCACCAATTTCTCGTGCAGGTAGGAGGGAATGCCAGTTAATCTAACTTTATGAATGAAGCAGATATACGTTTTTGTCAAATATTCTTCTACGGTGTCCATCTTTGCTAATAAACGGTATTGGGATATGTGATCATATTTACGAACACCATAAACGTAACGTAGACAAGTATTCTGAAGCAGAGTAATTCTTTGTTTGTCCGATTGCGTAAGATTTGGCAGATAAACACAGGCACAATAGTATAACAAAGGTAAAATTAATAAGTTGACTAAACGCAATTTCACTTGGGATGATAGGTCCCTAAATTGGTATAAATGCCGTAATTTTAACTTGGCAATTGTTAATTTTTTTGTTAAGTGTCCTCTAAAATTGAGATTTTCGTCAATTTCTAATCCTAGGCTTCTTATAGAACAGCTACGTCTCAGTATAACACCATCCAAAATCACATTAGGCGTATCATTGCAACCAAAAATGATGAGAGATGACTTTTCTGCATTTAGTTTGAGACCATTGTCTTTTATCCATTCTGAGAGTGCCTTCAGATCATTATTTATAAGTTTAAATTTTTCCTCGATATCGACAGGACTAAATGAAGCTAAGACATGCGTATCATCGGCATAAGAGTGAGCTGAGCAATATTGTAAAACAGATGGCATGTCCGCAATATAAATTAGGAAAAGCAATAGGCCTAAAATTGAACCTTGTGGGACCCCACACATTAAAGGAAATGAAGATGACTGAGAAGATTTTGACTCAGATGACATAGTAACATAAAACGATCTATTGGTTAAATAACTTTTGCACCACTCTATAGCACTCGGAGAAAAATTCTAAAATCTGAGTTTTGCGAGAAGCAGATTATGATCCACCATATCAAAAGCCTTCGTAAAGTCGATTTGAATGAGCACAGATAAATTTGATTTATCTAGATTAGAGATGATTGTATCCACAATGTTTATGAGGCTGGATTGAGTGCTGTAACCGCGCCTAAAACCAGACTGTGTGCCTGGTAGAATATTATTACCTGACAAATAGCTCATTATCTGATCATTGCATATTCTTTCCAAAATTTTAGAGAATGTTGGAAGGATACTAATTGGGCGTAAATCGTTGAAGGTTGCAGAATTATTCTTTTTAGCAATGGGTTTAATAATAGCCACTTTCCAAATATCCGGAACAACTCCTTCCAATAAGCTCGTGTTTATGATGTTAGTAATATGATCACCTATCACAGGAAATAGAATTTGAATCATTTTTAAAGAAATGCCATCCTCTCCTACAGCGTTAGATTTCAATCTGAAGAAAATATCCTCAATAATATTTTTATCAACAAGTTTAAAATTGAAGCGATTCGCACCCGCATTAGAATAAGAATTATTATTATAGTATGTCACAGTATTACCATTTGTAATAGTTGTTCCAATTTTGTCTACTAAATACTGTCCGAAAGCTTCTGAGTCGTACAAGGAGGGTGAAATCAAATTTTCTGGATCATTTTTAATTCCAGCACTCTTTAAATTTTTCCAGAGTTGACTAGAATTTTTGAGATTTCTATTGATATCATTTTCAAAATAAGCTTGTTTCTCTCTACGTATAGCAGAAGTAGTGAGGTTTCGCAATTTCAAAAATACTGTGTAAAGATGAAGCCATTACCATCACTGTCCACATTATTTTCGATGTATATTAGTAGATTCCAACTAATTGGGGCTATTCTGTAACTCAATCGATAAATTTTCATCGATCATTATCTATTTCAGCCAATGAACGTAGGTAGCACTGACAAAAATTCTGAATACTCGCTTGTTACAATTGTTTTCATTTGTCAAAAATCTTATCGATCGATAATAAGTTTATGTTCGACTGCATCATAATCATGTAGCTCATGGTTGCATTTAGTGCCCATAATGTGCCACTTAATTGGACTAGGACTTTTACTTTATATAATTGGACGGGACTGTCATTGTCAAAAAAAGGCACACAAATAGTTTTTCTTATTACCTTTAAATAAATCCAAACAAATCAATCAATATATTGTCTATTATGGTAATGAATACTTGTAACACAATTGGTATTGTCGCGAATATTCAGACCCGAAGATTAATTTCTTATTGTTACAAAAACATTTTTCCCTCAATATTTGTGATTCCTTGGCACTTGCTGCCAGCACTTCCACGCTTTCTGAAGTATCCATCCATTCTTTTCTATCGTATTTATTCTTTTCTACACTTTCTGAAGTATCCATTCATTTTTTTCTATTGTATTTAATCTCTTCTATACTTTCTGAAGTATCTATTCCTTCTTTTAAATTGTATTTGATATCTTTGACATCTGCAAACACACAGTAAAAAACAATTATTACAATAGCAACACTAGCAAAGCACATCAAGTTATACTTACCGAATTTATGTATACGGAAATTAAGAAATATTTTTAGAAGATATCCTGCGTCTTTAAAGCAGTTGAACATAAAGCTTTGTATGTAATTCGTACAGAAACAAACTTTATAGACTCGCCTTCCTTATTAGACTCGCTGCACTGCTCGCTTGTCCATAACCAGCGACTCGTCCAATAAAGTTCCATATTATATACTAATTACATAAATAGCTATAATGATTGTGTTACAGAATACGGTCAAATATTTCATTTTCAAAGTGACTAATCTCTAACTACCGCACATTTGATTCAATAATAATTTTCAGTCTTTTTTTTTCTCCACATTGCCATACCAACATTAAAAAAAAAAAATAATCATGCAGGAAAATGGCAGTATGTCTCGTCTTCTTGACCTAAAGAAATCTATCTCAGAATGTTCCAAATTTAATAATAATACACTCTTGATATCTCTTTTAAATTGATATTTATGACTGTAGGTACTCCTGTATTAACTCATTAACCGAATTTTGGAAAAGCACATAATTATAATTTTATAACTTTGTGAAATTTCAATAATTGTCCCTAAATTTCTTGATGCAGTTATTTAGTGTATCTCATTTCAAATCATGATTATAATTTTATATTATTTTGTCGATTATAGTAATTTAAAAATAATTTTTTTCAGAACACAGTGCACCTATATTATATATTCACTATCTTCACACTTTCTCTCCCTTGATGTAACATATATTATTATTACGATCAAGAGCAAATATCCTGTACTAGGGTGTGAAATAATAACAGAAATGGTGAATTTAGTCTGCTTTCAGTCAACTAGTTTCAATAAAAATGCTACAAATTCGAAGTATTTTCACGATAGATAATTTTTTTCTTGGCTGCAAAGAGATATAATTAAGAAGTCATATAAGAAGTGAGATAAATTGAGCAGATTTGTCATGGTATCTTGTTAGCGAGAATAATAAAGCAATCTTCTTATTGATTGGGTGTCAACTGTCGAATCCAATCAAAACAAAACCTTTCCGCCTGACTGTTCGTAACTCAAGAACGATTTTTCATGATGATTATGCGTCCGCGTCGTCGAAAATGAACCGTAAAATTTCCATTTTCTTCGGAAACATTGAAGCGTAGAGTCTGCCATCATTAGTCCAGAGTGACGCCTCTCTATTTGTTATCGATGATTTATTAGCCACTCTCGCCTCGCTTCTTCCAGAAAGGGGGTAAACAACTGCGCAAAAAATCCCCTTTTCGTCCCAAAGAGTGCATTGAATCTCTAAGGAACGAAAAGATTTTGGATTGAGATCTAAGTTACTACGGATCCGGCACTAGACTTTTTTATTCGAAAGTTGTATGTGTTAATGGCGAACTGCGAAGCTCTCCGATTATCAAACTTTTTCTGGGTTGCGAAGATTTTATCTCGCAAATCCTTGTGTGCATTCTTACTCTTTTTTCATGAATGAATACTCAAAAATTAGGACATGATATGAGTCAACATTAACAATTGTAATTTGTGTATCAAGGCCGTGAAGGTTATCTTTTTTGATCGAATTCACATGAGATCAGAATAAACTTCATATCGAGGTGCACACAACTTTTTTCAGGCGATCGTGATGATCGCCTATAAAAAAAGTTGTCCTTCCGTAATGGAAGAATTAAAATTCACAAAATTTCATATAATTATTCCAAAAACATTGTAATTGTAGATCTTGGTTTCCGTTGAAATTATTTATTCTATTGTCTTCAAGTTGTCATTTTTAAAAAATGCGTATTTATTTCTCGATTTGCAAGAGCTATACAGGTTGACAGAAGAATGTAATATATATTTCGACGGAAACTGTTTCTCTAAGAATTCATCAAGTTGCCCATATAGGTAAATGAAAAGTGATTTTTTTTTAATCGTCAGTAATGTGAAGAGGCCCATTATTATACGATTTCTGTTGCTAGATTGCAAAAAGAGAGATGCCAGATGTACAGCGTTGCCACTATTGACGTTCGATATAATTAATACTTCCTTCTTTCTATTATTTTCTTATTAAATTTTATATAAAATTAATCACATTTATGAAAGAATTATCTTGTTTCATTCATATTTTATTAATTTGTTACGTTCATTTATCAAAAAATTGTTAAATGCTGACACCTTTGCAGAAATGAGAATGCATTTGTTGGTGTTGGTACCTGACAAATGTCAATAATTGTCGATAAAAATTAAGTGAAGTTAGGTTATGTCAATCTAAGTGGTTTTCTAATAATTCACGATTACAAAAAAAATTAATATGCAACTCGGCAGTGAGTTTCTTCTACATAAATTCTTTGGTATACTTGTGATGAAAAACTCAACTTCACTGCTTTGATATCTAAATAACTATTATGAAGTAGTTTTTGACAAATTATGCGACAAATTATTGCGATCTGCTGAATCGAAAGTGCACTCAGTGAAACTTTTTTTGAATTTTCCGCATAAATTCAGAATGATCAGCCATAGGATACTGAAATTTAGTATTTGAAATTGCTATAGCATCTTGATGGTCATCTTTTATTTCTGTAACAATCGGCTGAGCCGGAAGTGCACTTTATATGACAGACTTTTTGAATTTTCTGCGGAAACTCTAAACAATTAGTCGTAGAATATTTAAATTTTGTATTAGGCACTTTCATAATATCTAATTGTACACCTTGCATTATGATTGCTATCGACTGAGCCGGAGAAGCACTTTATTCGAAACATTTTTTTAATTTTCCGCATAAATCCAAAACTATTGAACGCCGATCGTTAGAATTCAGTATTTCGGACGATTATACCGTCTAGATGCTCATATCCTATTTTTATTAAGATCCACCGAGCCGAAAGTGCACTTTACCTGACAGTCTTTTGGAATTTTCGCATAAATTCGAAACGATCAGGAGTAGAATATTGAAATTTGGTATTCCAGTCTGCTGTAGTAACTGAATGATTACCTACTATTCTCATAACAATAGACTGAACCGGAAGAGCACTTCAGTAGGAATTTATTTCTAATTTTGTGCATAAATTCAGATCTGTTGTAGCATGGAATAATGACCTACTGTTTCCATAACAGCCGACTTGGCTGAAAGCGCATTTGACTTGACAGATTCTTAGAATCTCTTGGGTAAATCCAAAACGATTAACTGTAGAACGATGAGATTTTGTGTTTGATTATATATATTTAATGATATATATGATCAAACACAAAATCACATCGTATGATATATATATATATATATATATATATATATACAGTAAATTTTGTAGGCTTAGCAGTCAGGTTTTTTTTTGGCCAATAAAATAAAAGATTTCTCTTTTAAAATTTCGTCTAGCTTTCGGCTTGGAAATTTCATCCTCCATTTCTGATGTGTGTTACTTGACAAATTTTACCAGTTCTGTTTCTACAAAATTTTCTGTGATAATGAAGTAAAATTTATTAAATTATTCATATTAACAATTTTAAACAGTTATGTGTTTTAACAAAACAAAATTTTATTTTATAACTTACAAAATGATACAAATCTGTTGTACACCAGATAAAGTGTCAAAATTCATTATTTTTCTAAATTCATTCGTATATTGTTCGATTCACTAACAGATGTTTTTCTTAAAAATAATCTCGCATAAAAATTGTCCTGATGAAGGCTTAAACCAAGCCGAAAGCTAGACGAAATTTTAAAAGAGAAATCTTTTATTTTATTGGCCAAAAAAAAAACCTGACTGCTAAGCCTACAAAATTTACTGTCTCCTTAACTAATTGCAGTCGCGATTAATCCTAACTTATATATATATATATATATATATATATATATATATATATATATATATATATATATATATATATATATATATATATATATATATATACAGATATATATATATATATATAATACACTGTGATTTTGTGTTTGATCTTATATATCAGAGGTCGGCAACCTGCGGCCCTTTGCAACTTTTTGTGCGGCCCGCCAAAGCACCAATATTTATTTTCACTAATATTTATACTCGTATATGATATAAAAGCACTATTCAAGTTACATTTCACATTTCAATGTGCGGCCCGCATGAAAAATTTTATTGTGAAAATGGCCCGTCGTCTGAAAAAGGTTGACGACCCCTGATATATATCATTAAATATATATAATCAAACACAAAATCTCATCGTTCAATGTTTCTCATATTACTATCAAAAATTTGCTAAGTGGATTTTAAAAGATGTAACACCCATATCGGTGTCAATTTCAGGGACCCAAATGTCGCTGAAAGAATGAGGTTATAAGTGTTATTTAAACATTTTTTGAAGAGTCAAACGAAGATTGTTTTCAATACAGTCTGAAGTTATTACATATTGCTCTTGTACAAATTGTGAGGAGTTATAAGAGAATTACCTAAATATTTTTTTTTTTGTTTTTTGGAATCTACTCATTTTTTATATACTATTTCAGAAACATATGAATCATTCTCCTCCCTCCATATATTGATATTGACAGAACAAACATTTTATTATGCACATTCCTTTGGTTACTGGATAATCCTTCTAAAATAAGTACAGACCGACATTACTGGATTATTTTATGTTCAACATGTTGTATTTCACATCTTTTGGAATATACAAAAGATTCTGCATGCACAGCACACTACATACGTTCGAATGGTTTCTTTATGTTCAAAATAGTTATTTGTGTATCAAGGCCGTAAAGGTTATCTTTTTTGGTCGAATCTGTTGTTTGCGGCCGAAGCGTAGCTGAGGCTGCAATTCAGGTGAGACCAAAAAAGAACTGTAGGCCGAGGTGCACACAACGTTTTTTAGGCGATCATTACGAAATAATTCAAAATCACATTATTTTATCTATTTATTTCTAAAACATTGCAATTGTAAATCTTAGTTGCCGTTGAAATTGTTTTATTGTATTGTCTTCTATCAAGTTGACATTTAACAAAAAATGCGTATTTATTTTTTGAATTGCAAGAACTACAGAGGTTGACGGAATAATATATGTACTATTTAAGCGAAAACTGTTTCTTAAAGAGTTCATCAAGCTGCCCATATAGGTAAATATAAAGTGTTTATGAAATATTTTTTGACAGATCAGTCCCAAAAAGTAATATTTGACAGATCAGTCCCAAAAAGTAAAATTTGACAGATCAGTCCCAAAAAGTGAAACTTCACGGCCGCAAAAGAAGCCATAAAAACACCTTTTTTATCATGATCGCCTAAAAAATTAATTTTAAATTTGATTGTTTGCTTCATTTAGTATGGTATTTGATAGTTTAATTTTTATTATTGTGAAAAGTAATTGTTCATTATGCTACAAGGATCAAACGATCGTCATTATTTTTCAGGATAAAGTTGGCTACACTCAACGAAGACGAGGTCAAAGCCCAAGGCGTAGCTTCGTGCAGCCAACTGCATCCGTTTTAATGATGACTGTCGTTCAGTGCTCATGTTGCATACGATACCGTGCATGAAGTAGGTACCTTCCACATTGCAAAAGATGCGTCAAGTGGGTTAGTTTTATTACAATTTAAATGCGTAACAGTTAAATTTCAGTGAATTTTTGCTTTCAGTCACGCTTATTGATCTATTAGCTCAAATATTTGTTGCATATACATGAACGCCAACTTGTGCTTTGGGCTCCCTTGTTGTGTGCTCATTAATTGTTGAAATATGAACCTTAAGGACTGTAGAAAAAATATTGTATGCAATACTAGTGTAAAAAAAAGCTTTATGGAATTTGGCCAACAATTTCAGTGAGTCGGCAAGCCTCGTTACCAAATAATTGGCCTATGTCATAATGCTGTATCACACTTTTGTCGTGTAAATTATTATTTTGTAACAAATGCCATGTAGTACCTCATTACTGAGCTTTTAAGTTTATTTTGGATGTATCAAAACTATCTTATCGATTTTACAAAGAAACTGCAATTTTGATGACATTTACATTAAGTCAATCATTATCACTGGCGCAACAGCCCTTGTTGGGCCTAGGCCTTCCTAATCGGTATTACCGAGCCGCGGTATAAAACCATCGTCCTGCCGAGCAGAATTTCATACCGTTGCTATATCTTTAAGGTGTATAGGTAGACAATCTGTAGCACCGGAGTGAGTTGATGCAAGTAGCTGAATTTTTTTATTTTAACGAAAAATCACACATTATCGGTGGGTGGATTCTAACCTCCAACCTCTTGGTCGAGTGACGTCACAGCATATGTAGGTGAACAGACAAGCTTGGCCATCCGCACTCCAGATTAACCCTTCATTTGAAACGTATGGGATCTGGTACACCCAAACAGCACTAAATGTGAGGTAAAATGCTTTCAGTTAGTTATCATCAAACTTAGGACTACAGTTAGTGTCAAACCATCAAAAACGAAGAATGTAGAATACAGGAATACCACGTGATCTACGGGGTGCCATCAGAAAAATATAGGAACGAGATGGTCCAGAAATTAAAAAGAGTAAGCCAAGTCTTCCAGAAAGATGCCATGCGTGCCCTAGAAAAGAAGACAGGAAGACAAGATACAAATGTAGATCTTGTAAAATGTTTTTATGTCTAGAACATGCAAATATGTAGTACGAAAATTATGAAAAAAATGTAGAATTTTATATGGATAGTTAACAAAGTATCAAGTCTGTGTCAAGTTTCTAGATGTTTTCGTAGTAGATTTGGATATTTATCATTCGAAATTATGTCACTTTTACACAACTAACATTATTTTTGTTTCTTTGTGTTGTTTTAATGCTAGAATATCATAGATTCAGAACATATCCTACTCTTTAAATATAAAGTTGGATCCTTAAGTCGATATTTCTTTGTTGAAAAGTATATGTTTCAACATGATAGTTTTCCATCACAAATTTTGGTTTTAAGTTTAATTAAGGACTTTGATGTATTTTCAGAAGTGGGGTGTGTAATACCCCACGTTTCAAAACTCGGCAAAAAATTTCACGTTTCTGGTGAAGCGTTAAGCCAATACTACGTAATATAACTTACATGACCGATTTCATTGATTTATATTACATTCGGTTATTCACATTTTCTATGCAAATGCAAATACTATATACTACACATCCAATAATACAAATCTTCTCCAAGCGTCAATTTGACATAAACACTGAAATTAAAAATACCGACAGCATCCATGATCCACAATTATTATTTTTTCGATCACAGCAGGGAGTTAATACTCAATCCTTCCCTGATGTCAACAGGGAGTTATTGAAAATTGTTTTCATGGTTTGGAATTGAGAACTGTCGAAGCAAAATTCAGTTTAGTTATAGAGTACTTCAGGTTCATGCACGGAAAAAACCTATGTATAGGAATATCACTGGACTTAGCCCAATAAGCTGATTGTGAATGAGATATATTATTTCAGACGAGATATAAGTTCTTCCAATTTTAGTTGACAAGTTATAAATTGTCTCGGAAGAATCAATACATTAAATAGAAAACATAAGGAGTAAAAGAGGTATTTGTGAAAAAATGGTATATTATTATCTTGTACCCTCGGAAGAGAAAATATTATGAAATTGAACGCCTGCATTATTTACCAAAATTTTTGCCATCATTTTTACCTTATTCCTAACAACATGCATGACTGAATATGCAAAAAAGTCATCTTATCCCACATTGAATAAACTAATAGGATTGTCACTGTTATTTTGAATTCCAAATCTAATTTATATATTTCACTTCGCACTCTTTGCAAAACCAACTATCAATCACATCTGTGCTTGTACTAATTCAACATGAAGATAAATTAATCTTTGGTTCATGTATAGTAGCCAAGAGGTTTTAGAATCAATACTTCTTCCTGAAATCAAGCAATATTTTAGAATAATAATAGTTGAATTAGCCTCAGCTCAAGGATATAAAAAGCAATGTTTCTATGCCTCAGAGGTCAATGAGTGGATTTTATATTTTTATATTATATTTTTGCTATAAAATTATCTTGAGTGATTTTGGAAGCATCAGACTGAGAAATTCTATAAATTTATCTGTCATTTCACTTTCGGAAAGTTTAAGTGCGAACTGTAATATAAAGTATGGAAGTTATAACTCAAGGTGCTTCTGAGCTAGACTAATATTTAAGAATCTGAGCCTTATAATAATATTGCCAGAATATTCTTCATATAAATAATTAGTATGGGATGTGAAGTCCTAATTAATATCAAATTTGAACTACATCTTTTTTCATTTCAACCCTTGCCTCATTTGTTGCTTTGCAACACTTACCATCTGTCAATAATTCTCGCAAGAAACTTTTTTATTGTCTATTCTTTTATTTATTATTCAATCCCCTTTTTTAATCATAACCCTTTCTCCTTACTTCATGATTTATACAAATTTCCACGTTGAATTTCCCTTTGAAAATATTCCGGGGGTAGAAAAAATTCTCCGCAGACCTGTGTCTTGTTTAAACTTCGAAATTACACCCATAATTCAATTTGTATTCGATAGTATATTTTTTAATTACTTCGTGCTGACGCCTTTCTTGAAAAGGGCGCTTTCCACCCTTAGTGGTTTCTTCTTTGCCCCTTTTTAACTCGTTTGATAATTTGATTTGTTATTCTTGAAAGGGTTGGTGGGTTTTTATATTGACTCGCGAGTTTCAGCCCTTCCAAGCCATGTAATTGACTGGAAATGATATATTTTTAATTCCGCGCGGATTTATGGCCTGTTTATTAAAGATTTTTGAGGAAACGAAATTAATTTATACACTCTCAAGATGTGATATGAACTTGCAGTATTCACTATATACTTCAAATCTTTGTAAGATATAACAACTAGTTTCAAAAAATCAAAATAGTTTCAGAAAAGCTCTAATTTGATATGCAACTGATGATGATCTTATAATTAATATCATACTTAAATACTACTTGTATGAATAACAAGGCTCCTCTAGATCACACAAGCTATGGCAGCCATGAAATAGTTATTTTTGATTCAAGATTACGATATGTCACTTTTGCATTCGAGAATGCAAAAGTTTTTCGCAATCATGTATCAAACAAGGTTTTTTCGAAAACCATGTCTCAAAATTATTAAAAATGTAAAGAGAAAATTTTGACATTTCGAATCGATCAATGCCACTTTAAATACTGCCATGATACCAATGAAGTTTATCTATTTCGCATGGTACTTCGCATTCTGGCTGCGAAGTATTTCGCGTCCTGTAAACAAAACAATCATTTCGCATGTTTCTAGTTGCCTCGTAAATGTTCACTTTTAATGACAGTTTTCGAAAGAAATATTTTTCATTCTTATAGACAATTCGCGTGTCACATCGATCACATACTTATCGAAGCCAAAACGGATAGTCTTTAAAAATTCAAGCGATTCAACTAAAGTCAACTCAGGACTGTGTGACATGTACAGTATCCTAATACATACCCATTCAATATAGCCGTCGATTGTCAATGATTTTTGGCACTAGATTAATTTGCTTTTCGACAACTTCTCTCTCAGTTAACAAATAAGAACAATATCAATGAATGATAAATTTTTGTCATTTTAAAAGTTTGTAGCAATAAATAGTGATCAAGACAGAAGAGAAAGAGACATAATTTGATTGGAGAGAACTCACAGAATATTTGAGACATTAGAAGAGGATAAAACTTTCATTTATTGTGATGCGTGATTGCACACCGAAATTTCCCCAATCCTATTCTGAGAAACTGGGTGGTCGAATAATAATCACCGCATGCCCATCAATTAGGAGTTATAATTTTATCATCGAATTCAATTTAATATATTTATTTGATATGGCTATTAGAATGTTTGGATATACTTTCGAAGGAAAAATATAGTAATTGGATGAAATCAAACAGTGATTCCAGATTCAAATAAATTAATTTGAACATCTGATGAAGAAGTCAAGCTGCTTGGTTCTATTTTAGATATGTCATGAAACTCTGCCCTATGATATTCATTATACTCTTTATAACTTTAAGTTAAACTATTGGCATTGGAAATTAACGTTGCTAAGGTTGCGCTAGGATAAGTAGTCGTTGTATGAATGAACTATCATATAATTATTAATTATTTACTTTTGACTTGTATTGTGTTGATAACTTAACTCCATATTACATATAATCTGCACCATTAGATCAATTAGCTTGTATGTGCTCATGATATCTGAATAAATATACTCAAAATTCTTAAATAAATAGGGGTTACCAGTGTTTTTTACGTGATATTTGAGAATAATAACGATTTTTCTTCCAGAACACTTTTATTTATAATTGAGAATAGCTGAGCATAGATTCTACGATTCTAGTTTTCTGATTTGATAAACGCAAACTAATTTCATACTAGCACAAAATTTGAACAATGTTGCATCTATTTCTTTCTCTTTAATCTCGTATGTACTGTATGACCTTTATATAACGAACAGTTGTTATTTTTATCTTACGGAACTAGTTGAGAATGAGTGAAATGTTTATCCCTTATTGTACGAGGTGTGCAATATAACTAGGTTAATTTTTTCAAGAATAGAGAAACTGATTGAACATACATAACTGTAAAAAAAAATAGGTTATAATTTTAAATTATGGGTTATAACCAATATTTGCTTAATGGTTTAGGTGTGGGGTCAAAACGCAGATATCCTTTCGCACATATACATACAGATGTTTTCTATTTCCTATTTCATTAGACTCTAATGAAGAATATAATCGATTCTTGAAAAAATCCACGATCTCAATGCTTTCATATTACAATCATCGCTGGAAATGGAGATTATCGTCCAAGTATTCATGTAACTCACATGCTGATGTCTTGGACTTAGAATATCAATTAATGAATAATCTATTCACTCGGTAAATATGAAAACCAGAGATATCGCTCTATTTTCTGTATAATCTCTACTGGATTGTCTATATCCTTCTCATAATGTGAGAAATACAAGTCCTTACTGTTTTATTCAATTCGTATTTTTTAAAAAGCATGATTTGCACATATTTATAGAATGTTGATGAACTTTGTACCGCAAAAAGTACAAGAGGAGCTCCTTACGAGGAGACTACGATGTCTGATCATCAGTCGTTTTTCCTAAGAGACGCAATTTTATTTCTTCAAGTACAGAAGATATCAACTTTAAATTCTGCAAAGTATTATTCTTCTGTCTAAAAATGTAAGAAATAGGACGGTTATTTTCTTTTGGGCAGCCCTGATTTCTCTGAAATGACACAACATTAAAATGGCAAATAATTTGTTCGACAAATACAAAATCACATTTTGACAGATGATACTCTGATCGATTGAACAAAATTTTTCTTATAAACCACAATTCATTCCTATTTAGCATTTTTTTGAAATGATACTTTGTGAATTCAAAGTTGAAATTTTCAGTACTTGAGAGAAAAAAAGCTGCAAATCATGTTTTTCACAAGATATGAATTGAATGAAACAATATGGTCTTGTATTCTCACTCCATGGGGCGGATGAATCAAAAATATTGATCCAATAATTTGAATTTAATTTATAACATCTTAACTAGAAGATATTGAATATAATAAATTTTGGGTATATTCTATCGTATAGAAGAAAAATGATTATTCAATCATTATTGCCATAATACCAAGTACGCCATTGAGGGTGGCAGTATGGCAGTATGAACCAAGAGTAGAATTTAATAATACAGTGATAACAAACATCTCTTTGTATCGATTTCTTCATAGCATGCAGCCATATTATAAATATTATTGATATATCTAAATATCTGAAAACATAAAATATAAACTGATTTTTCAAATGAATTGATATATGGCAAGAAAATATCATTGAATTATAAATAATGGAAATAAATTTGTGTGTTGAATATGTACCGGAAACCTTGCTAGTGAAATATTAGATTATTTACAGTAAAAGCCGTGGTTTCTGTTTATAACAGCAACATAGATATCATTCACAGAAAAAGGGTATGAGAATCTTCTGTACAAATTGAAATAAGTAGGGGATAAATCAACTGGAAACGAAAAACATTTGGCGAGGTGTAAGAAGTTTTCAAGTAATGCATCAACTGACAAACTACTGCATTTATCCAAATGTCCGCATGCAGTCAGGACGTACATCAACCGAACTGAAAACAAATATTTGGCACTAAAATCCAGGGGAATAAATTGATTGTGCGATATATACAGTAACGAGTTATGTTCTTATGTTGGTAATATATTTATGAGGTAATTTACGATTGTGCATTAGGGATATTTTAGTTTGCAATGTTTTTGGCACCAATTTCGCTCGGTTCGTGATAGATTTATTATTAATGTGTTATGAAATGTTCAGGTACTCACTTCATGGACTGAGAGTTCTGAAAATTATCACAAATAAGACTAAAAAAAGTAATAATGACTCACGCAATGCTTCCTAAATTGTCAAGACTATATCATAAAAATTGAAAACAAATATTTTTTTTCTTTCTTCTATCTTGGTATGTTTTGCGTAACTAGTCTCCAGAGCTCCAATTTGAAGTGCAGGCCTCAAAATCTGGATCCATAAAACCAATCCTCGAGTATTTGTCTATGTAATTTTCCTCAGATTGGAAAATTGTATAGGAGACGGTCCCAAGAAGTTTCTAAATCAGAAAACATCGCAGGGAAGAATATATAAATGAAGAATTCCTCATAAATATTGACTGGATATGTTATATTGAAAATATGCATGTATATTCTTTGGAACAAATAGGTTGATTAGAATGTATCAATTTTTACTCTCACTTGAAGTACAGCTATTTTGATAAATAAGCATGGAATATTCGTGAGAGAGTTGTTTGGAATGTATGAACATAAGCTGAAACTGAACATTTTGTTTCACGGTGTTCCAGATGAACCCATGAGAAGTGCCATTCCAAGTCAAGAGACCGGAACAGAAATCATTTTGAAAGCTCAGAATTCAGATCGCCTGTCATTTGTTTGTATAAATTCAAAAATATTGCCGAAATAAAGAAAGACATACTATCAATTTATGATCACTTAGTTGAGTTAAGCTTCGGTTAAGAGAGAACCTACAACTATATTTTGTTTTCTCAGATTGGGAAAAATAGTTTCAGTATTTGAGTTTGCATTCTCCACTGTATTTGATATCTTCGAAATAACTTGAAATTTCTTAGTTCAAGTAGGCAATTAACTAATGGCCAGTTGCATCGCTGTCCCTTAGATTTCGAGTGTCGCTTAATTGAATATTATCGTATCAAGACTCGAAAGTCAAATGTGTCAGGAACATTGTCATTATTATTCTGATTAAATATTTTTAGTTTTAATGAAACTTAAAATTTAAGCTAGAGCGCTGCAACTGGCCATAAGTCACGCAGAGAGATCCATGTGTATCACACGCAGAAATGGGTAAGAGTCGTGACTGATATATATATTTTTCCATAAGATCAAGTTTCTTCATCAGATTGACAACTGATTTCTTCGCACAATCGTTAACTGATTGTTTCTATTATCTTTATTAATCAAGTAAACTGCGCGTGCGATCTTCAAAGATAAGTTTGATGTACTAAACTTTGTGGACTGTACTTTGTATTTATCGTCCAAAAGATCATTCATAAGAGAACTTGTCCTTTGAAATTCAAAAAGACTAGATTTTTTGATCATTTATATAACTAGAACGAGGTTGATACTAGTAGTTTATAAAGTACTAGCTCAAATGTATATTCAGCTCTACCGGAATCGGAATATTGAATCTGAGTTGCTATTTGATTTTGTGGAAACACTGGCTTCGTTGTACATTTTTGGGAAAATCTACTATGATAGTTTGTAGAAATAGTTACTTCCTGGGAAAAATCGAAAAACAATTCTTAGCTCCATTTATACAAAAACTATGATCGATTTTTAAAAAAGTGGATGCAACACAATTAGAAGAAATTATTCAATCGTCGATTATTCTATTGCCTCAAAATAAGGAATTATCAAAGATTCAGCTCTACATCATTAAGATAATAAAACTTATTAGATTCATGATTTGATTATACACCTGGTATTCTCTTAAACAACGATCAATAAGTGTGCAAAAGTATTTGGAATAATCACAAGAGATAAAGGGTTCGTGCCACCCCAGCAGAGAAAGATTTACTCAACAATAAATCTTTGTGAAGTCACACCTCCCAAGGCGAGAAATAAATACAAACGTCGAAACCGTAATCATATGTTCAGTTCTCAGTATATTTGGATTTTGTTTCCATCTTCATTCGATAATTCAACCAAAAAGATAAAGAAAACTCCTTGATTTGAGCACACGAATGCCCAGATAAAACTGTTATCAAGCCCGAGTCTTCGAGTACAAAAATAATCTTTTGATTCATGGCCATCCAAGAATCGGTAACATTATACATCTCACAAATTGCATATATGCATATCAACAATACGTCGAGCGACCAGTGTCTCTTTCTCCTTGTCTTCTTCTATTTGGTTATTTTGTCTTTGTCTCATGCATGGGCAAATGGTCGGTGCCTGGGATGCAGTCGATAAATCTAAGTATAAAAACTATTTAACGTGGCAAAACACATTGTAAATCAGTAATGCAACGCTATCGATCTGAGCACACTTTGCGGGGTGCCTGATGCTTGACTTATGGGTCCAAGTTGGCTGAGCATGTTTTTTATAAACAACTGTGTTGTTGTGTACCTCACACTGAGTGGGATTCCAACCTGCGACTCACCTGGACAAACACACATATACACACACGAACAAATTTCTTGTTCGATTTCATGTTATTAAACTTTGATTCTTCTTGCTACATTCATTAATACTGGATCTTAGCACCCAAAAGATACAATGGAAAATATTTTTGGATTGAATTTCAAAGGTTCACTTGTACGCAGAAAATATGAAAAATAGGACGATTGTGTCAAATATCAAACGCAGATTCAAATGAAGATTTGAGAAAAACTCGAAAAACACAGGAGTTTTGAAAAATTGTATACACTTCGCGAAAAAAAAGACTACTAGTTCACGAAAATGACACGTTTAAAGTTAAACTTCTTGAATGAATTGAAACTACATTTAGTTTTTTCTTTTATTCAAACATTACATAACATTTTTTTGCAATCTATTTATGTATTCAATACTAATTTCTTCATAAAATAAATTATTGTATTTCAAGATGATATTTTTTTGATGATCATTGCAGTTTTACCCTTATGCTTCTAGTTCACGGAATATATATATAGGCGCATTATAACATATTGCACTACATGAATATGCTACGGACCAAGTCCGCAAAGTGTCAGAGCTTAGCGAAGCTCAATTAACTGGTTCATTTATACCATAAAGAACACGAAAAAGTAACCCTTACACAATTTGCCCATAACTGTTTTGGACAGTTTGAGACTGAATTTTTCATTATATTAGTAGAAAATTCCAATTAACTTTGCCCAGGTTAAGTCAGCTATGTCTACTTTGCAGACATCGCCCTAATTAATTAATCTTGTCTTGTTTCATTTCTTGCAAACTAGCTTATTGTCTTTCTCTTGCAGCAGAAACGAGAAAAAAAAATCAAGATAAGAATAAGAGCTTCTTGAACTAACCACTGGCAATTATCGCTAATCATCACACGACAGACTGTCAAGATTTCAAGACTAACCTTTAATTTAACCTTTAATTTAACACTAGCCTTTAATTTATCATGCATCTCATATACATTAGGTTAGAATAAATTTCAAGAGAGGATCAATCGATTCACGTTATATTACGTCAGCTAATCTATCATATAATAAGACAATTTGAGGGTCCAACACAATTAACAAGAAAGCAATAATTAATGTTAGCAGACAAGCCACAAACCATGTAGAACAAGCATCGGAGACTCCGAACTAGATTCCAGAATCGACTGCAGATTTCAAGGGTAATGATCAACCGGAAGTATAGACAGAGAGCTTATACGATGTGTCGATCAGTCCTAATGGAGCAAGTATTGATTTTCCAATTAATATTTATTTGTTTCACTGGACAGGAAAATAGCAAGCCTGCTGCCATAGATTTTAAGGCAGAAAATTTAGAGTTTGAAAGCTATTTTTATGTCCTTAATCTAACAACATTTTGTAAAGAAAGTATGAACTTTCCAGTAGAATTCTACATCGATTGGTTTATTTATTTTATCACAGGCTATAATTTACGTTTGTTTATATCATTTTTATCAATTATTATATTGATAAACAAGCGAACAAGCGAAGAATTCTTATCCCTGTAGTTCATTGTCAATCTGTAGGCTCTCGTACAGGAGGCAGAGAGATAAAGCTAGAGCCCAAATATATATATAGTGGCTTGGACACCCCAGGTGGGGTTGCGCCGCTTCTACTGAAGCTCTCTAGATCCTTTATTTGAGGGGGATCAGTCCTCATCGCCTTGTTCTAAATATTCTGACATATTTCTCTCCATGTCTTCCTATTTTCTGTTTTCTCCTTCCATTTCTTTATTCCTGCTTTACTCAGATCTGCTTCTACTTCTTGTAGCCATTTCGACCTGGGTCTGCCTCTTCTTCTGTTTCCGCCTGGTTCCCAATGTAAAATTGCCCTTACGGTGTCTTCTTCCCTTTTTCTCCATATGTGCCCTAACCATTTCGTCCTCTGTTGTTTTATTTTCCTTACTATATCTTCTCCTTGCAGCTCTTGTTCTATTTCATGGTTCATTAATATTCTATATTCGTTTTCTGTCGTTTTTACTAATCCTGTAATAGTTCTTACTATTTTTCTTTCTACTATTCGTAAATCTTCTTCATCTTTTTTGGTCATTGTCATTGTTTCTGCCGCGTACATTATTATTGGTCTGATTATTGTTCTATAAACTTTTAATTTTGTTTTCTTTGTTAGGTTTTTTTCCTTGAGTAATTTTTTATTTGCGTAAAAGGCTCTGTTCGCTGTCAATATCTTCTCTTTGATTTCTGTTTTCCTGTCTCCATTATTTGATAGCATAATCCCTAAGTACTTGCATTTATTAACCTCCTCAAACTGCAGGCTACCTATTTTTATATTTCTACTTCCTGATTTTTTTCCTATCCTCATTATTTTAGTTTTGTTCTCATTGATTTTTAGACCCATTTTGTTCCCTTCTGTTACTATTTCTTCGACCATTTCTTTCAATATTTTCCTATTTTTTGTTGCCAATACTATATCGTCTGCGTATGCTATTATTTGTCCGCCTTTAGTTCTGAGTGTTCCTTTGTTCAAATTCCTCATCACATATTCTAACGCTATGTTGAACAGAGTTGCTGATAGTGTATCTCCTTGTCTTACTCCTTTGTTTATTTCGAATTCCTGAGTTTCTCCTTTTGTGTTTTAATTGTGGTTGTCGTTCTACTTAATGTCATCAAGATCAATCGTCTTAGTTTAGCTGTTATTCCAAATTCTTCTAGGGCTTTCATAAGTTTTTCTCTTTTGATCGAGTCAAACGCTTGTTTGAAATCAATGAATAATAAGTCTATGTTCATTTTATATTCATGTGCTTTTTCTATTATCTGTTTAACTGTATGTATAGCGTCTGTTGTTGATCTGCCTTGCGTGAATCCGCACTGATGCTGTCCTATTATGTTTTCTGTTTCTTTCTGGACTCTCTTTTGTATTAGTGTTGACATTATTTCATATGTCGTGTTCAGTAGCGTTATACCTCTATAATTTTCGCATGTTTGTTGATCTCCTTTTTTGTGAATTGTGATTATTTGTCCTCTTTCCCAATCCTTTGGCATTTTTTCTGTTCTCCACACCTTCATTATAAGTTTATATATATATGTTCATGTAGTTCATCTCCTCCATATTTTATTAGTTCTGTGTTTATTCCATCTTTGCCTGGAGTCTTCCCATTTCGCCTGCTTCTTATTATTTCTCTGACTTCTTCTTTTGTTGGTTCTCCTGATACTCCTTCGTCCGCAATTTCATCTTGTGTTGTAATATCCACGTTTTGTTGCGGGTCTGTTAGCAGGGTTTTGAAGTATTCTACCCATGTTTTCTTATATTGTTCATCGTTTTCTGTTTTGTTGCCCTTTGCGTCTTTTATACAGTAGACTTTTGGTTTGTATGCTCTTTTTTGTTCATTTATTTTTTTATAGAATTGTTTTGAATTTCTATTCACACTTTCTTTTTCAATATCTGTTATTTTATCGTCTATCCAATCTCTCTTGCTTTTTTTTTGAAATTTCACAACATTTCTTCCTTATTTTTTTATAATCTTCTCTGTCTTCTGTCCTATTTGTATTCATCCACTTCAGTCTTGCATTTTTCTTTTTTAATACTATTTCATGGCACTCTTTTTTGAACCATGTTTTTTTATTTTCTTGTTTTTCTTCTCCTATCCATTTTTTTGCAGCTTGGTTTATACAGTTTTGTATCTTATGCCACTTATTCTCTACATTGTCTTCTTCTTCATATTTTTCTTTGATGTGCTTCTCTATTTCTTCCTCGTACTTCTTCCTTGTGTCTTCATTGCTAAGTTTTTCTATGTCCCATTTAGTTTTCTTGCTTCTGTCCTTCTGATTTCTTCTTACTTTCTGTTCAAGACTTGCTATTACCATAAAGTGGTCTGAATCCGCGCATGCTCCTCTGTATGATCTTACATCTGTTATATCTGATTGTTTTCTTCCTGTGATTAGTACGTGATCTATTTGCGTCTGGGTTACCTGGTCTGGCGATACCCAAGTTATTTTATGTATTTCTGGATGTTTATGTTTGGTACTACTTATAATCATGTTGTTTCTTGCCGCTATACCACATAGTCTTTGAGAGCCCAAATACAAAATATTTATCGACAAATACATTCTAGAAAATAGCAAAAATCGATAGTAGGATAATAACGTAAGGTAGCTTTTCAAGGGCCCCATGTGGCAAAAGTCACACAAAGGAAATCTTAAATAACAATTGAACGTAGGTGTTCGATTGATCTTGAGTAGTGTAATGGGTGTGAATCACTAGAAACAGAAACTCTGTCCTAACCAAGCATTTGTTCTAAATTGACCATGATATTAAAAGACACAAGATTTTTAGCTCAGTTCTGAACTTATTTTATTATTAAACGACGCTTTGACATGCGAATAGCATGTCTTCTTGTTAAAGAAGATCAGTGAATAATTTACTGTAAATGAAATAACACAACAGGTACATGCTATCATCACTGTTACGTTCAATCAAAATCATTTGAATCCAAAAGCAGTTTGTTAATCAGCATCTATCCATGGTCCTGGTCTATTGAATCATTCCAATGTAGACTAGAATCATTTTCTGAAAAAATTCTTTTTCTGGACAGATCATTGTCCTTTTGAAAACAAAAAGTATGTGCTACTCTTCAAGTCGTAAATGATGATTGTTTTGTTTCATAATTCTGATCACTTTTAAATATATATGCTGTATCGTTCTATTCTCACATCATTACATATAACTGAATGATCAGATTATAATTTGGTGAAATTCTATTGAAAGGTATATGTTACTAATAATTATTAATTTTTCCAGAGCATTTAGTTCAATATCGATGAAATTAAAATTTTGACTCTATTTGAACTCTATTTTCACATATCTGTAGCAAACATCAACAGTTTCTTATAAAAATTCGCTAACTGAAAATAGTGAAGAAACTAGCTTTCCAGTTTATACTTTTCATGTAGTGAGCAAACGTTGTGAAAATAAATACATTATTAATGAAACATTTGATGAAACTGAATATAAACTTGAATGAAAAGAGAACTAGATAGCGAGACAGACAGAGAAAGTAGCTAGAGGAATCGCATAGGTAACTAGACCTATTCGAAAATAAGCAGTGTTTACGAAGTATTCGTTAATATGCAACTAGCAACTACGGTAATTTCAATTAGAAGTGGTTTATTAATTAGAGCGATGCATACTTCGATATGCAGTTCAGTTGTGTAATTGGCAACTAGAGATGAAATGGAAGGGAGAATATACACTAATTATGTGGCGATCCAACTTATTTTTTGTAGGGATTCGACGATGCAACCTTATACTAGTCAGCGATGTTGCAACAGGATTGTCTGTACTATGGAACAATCATGTTCAGAGTTGGCTATGGATTCATTATTAATTAGTTTGTTCCACTAATACCAAACTTCTATTTTTAACTAGTCTATATGTAGTAGAATATCATATAGTGGAAGATATTTTGTGGACTAGCCAATACGTCCAATGTTCTGGAAACTTAAGGAATGTCTTCCTTATTCTTTTAAATTCAAGTTTCAAGCGCAAGTCCAAAAATATCTCAAAGAAGAGTACCTAGAAGAAGCTAGAAATAAGGTTTTGAAAAATAGTTCTGACTTTTTACCACTCATATACCTGAGTGCTGAGTTAATCAATTCAAGATGCGAACTATGTCTCAACTCACACGTAGAGCACACTATGATCTTGAGCCCAACAGTTCGTGCATCACTCGTCCAGAGTTGCTGACTTCGCTAGCTCGCCTTTCTTATACAGAATTCTTAGTAAACGACGCGTTTTCCGAACGCTCATATTCGAGCACTTTGAGAAATTGATTCTATAGTTCTTTCTTGTTAAAAAGTATAGTTATATATGTCACGCCTTATAAAAATTAGAATTTTCAGAAAAAAAAGCTGATCTTTTGTGGACTGGCGATTTTTTCCAAGTTCTGACAGATTGATCATCAGTATATAATTTGACCTAGGTATGACCATTGTCGATTATTTCCGATAGAGGAACTTTGGTTCCTAGTGTCCTGAATTGAAGTGGAATTGACTAATCAAAAATAACGGATTGCCTTATTCTATATTCAGAACTTATCTGTGGAATGTTGAATTTATGTGGAACAATATGGTCTAATTAATAATATTCGACAGACTCATCTCATGGAATAGTTCCAAAAATTGTAATTATTATACACCTATATATCAGTTCGATAGGAGAATGAATCTTTTTCCCTGCATAACAAAGATGCAATTTTGTTTCTTTCAAATTTTCTTCTCATTTAATTTGAGATCTCTCCCACCATTTTTCGGTGATGTCAGATTTCTTTGAGTCTGCGGTCATTGAGCGATTTTCAAAATTCTTCCTGAAATATTTATGTAAGTCTGAAAGTCTGAGTTTTGTACAAAATTTTCAACAGAATAATAAATACTATTATTCTGTTCTTGACTATTTCGTATACAATTCTATATATGTGGTCATCTTTTGGAGCTCCCAAGCTAACAATATATATAAAAAAAAAATTGGCGTGCACATCACATGACTTACTTGTATATCATTGGATGTATTTTTGCATATAATAATGAAATCTGTCAAGTAAAGTATGCTTGCGTCCCAGTCGGTTGCTTTGGAAACAGAAGATTATCATTCTTAAACTATAACATTCCTAAATACTGATTTTCAAGATTTTACGGCAAGCAGCTCTGAATTTATGCGCAGAAAAAAATCTGCAGTGCACTTCCGGTTCAGTCGATTGCTATAAGAATTGTAGGCAATTATTAAGATGCTACAGCAGACTGAAATACTGAATTTCAATACTCTGCAGCCTATCGTTTCGAGTTCATGCGAAAGATTCCAAAAGACTGTCAAGTAAAATGTACTTCCGGCTCAGTCGATCTCAATCAGAATAAGACATGAGGATCAAGACGATATTACTGTCTTGAATACTAAATTCTAGCATTTTGCGTTCAATCGTTTCAAAAAATTATTCGAGTGAAATGCACTTCCGGTACAGATGATTGCAATCATAATACGAGGTGTACAACTAGATTTATTGAAAGTGCCCAATACGAAATTTAAATATTCTACGACTGATCGTTTTGAATTTATGCGAATTGGTACAAAAATAAAAGATAACCATTTAGATGCTACAGCAGTCTCAAATACTAAATTTCAGTATCCTACGGCTAATCAATGAGAAAAATTCAACAAAAGGCTCAAGAAAAATGCACTTCCGGTAAAGATTATTGCAACCATAATGCGAGGTGTACATTTAGATACTAGACCAGTCTTAAATACAAAATCTCAACATTATACGTTCGACGGGTTTTGACATTTGCGAGCTACGAACATACGCACATACGTACCAACATCAAGCCGAAAATAGTCAAAATGGATTCAGGGATGCTCAAAATGGATATTGCCATCAAAATCTCGATGAGTGAATTTTGTCGGATTCACAATACTTTTACTTTATACAAGTAAGTGAAAAAATGGGAAAAATTAGCTTTATTCAAAGTATTCTTTGGGAAAATTTTGTTTTAAAATTTCATGAATAAACATACGAAGACTAGATAAAATTGATAGCGCATAGCGAAGATTTTTTGAGAAGGTGATGGAAACATAATCTTGATTCAAATCTATTCTTAAAATGCCAATGAGCAATCCAATTTCATTTTATTATCTTTCCATCACAGATGAGTCTCTTTCTAATGACTGGAATATGATTCTATCACTTGAATAATAGTATAACACTTATAGAACTACCATCTATTGAATCGAATATCGAACTGAATCAAAACATTTCAATCACATATAAGTACTATCGAGGACAGCCAAAAATTTTAATTCTATTTTACTGCTTTAAGACCGTAGTTTTTGAGCTCTCAACATATGGCGGTCAGAAAGTAGAGAAAAAACCTCAAAGTGGACGGAATGGAAATTCGAAAGCTATAAAATCGCAGTTTGGTTCATCTTTTGCATCATTTGTAACGAGAAATTTTAAATTTACTTTGTCTTTCTTCCTGCTGATACTGAAGCCTATCCGGTAGAAATCTTTTATCTGTATATGATTGGGGTATTTTGAGTATATTTTCATAAACAATATTTGCCCAGATATTTATGTTTATTCCACAAGTGGATTCCATCTCTTCTCAATTTTTTTCTGAAAGTTAGTAAACAAGCTTCAACTGTTTAACAACAACTAGTCAGTCCTGCCATCAAAACAAGACGTGCTCAAAGACATAGAACCCATCTCATGATCTTCCAACTGCAATAGACTGGGAGGCCACGAATAGCAACAATTACTTAGTGCGAACGAGTACGCTTGGGGGCAACACTAGTCTTTGAGGAGCAGTATAGGGCTCCGTCAAATTTCCTGGGCTTTGTCCGGCGCGGCCCTTTGTGCCGCCCAGCGGCTGCTGCTTCTGATTGCCTCTGTGTACGACAAGTCAAATGTGAAATATCAATTCGATTTTCGTGATTTAAATTGGATGCTATCGTGCGGGGATCTTATCGCATAATTTGCTTGCTCTGTCGTTGTGGAATCAGTGAACATAAAGGGTTCATCATGGAACAATTTGTAGAGGGATGGATCATAAGATTGTTTGTGTGTAACAAAAAACTAATGAAATTAACTAACCTTTTTTGATTCAAGAACAGAATCCATGCCTGCTGCAAATACAGCTGAAAGCTGATTTTTGCAAAAGTCTTATTCATGTTTTTATGATGGTACTTTAGCATGGATAATATTGTTTTGTTGCAAATTCTCAATGGAAATTCGAAGGCTGCAACTGAGAAGCTAATTTGATTATTTGACTATTCTGCAACAAAAGCCTGAAGATATAAATTACAGATATTCTGTTTATACAACCGTAGGCAAATGTGGCACAAATGTTAGGATGAGTTCCGAGCAGCGTAAATTGTCCACGACTGTTATATTTCAACAACAATATTGTGCAATTTTTAATTTCTCGTATCTATTATTAGGTACTTGTACGTAGGTGTGTCAGAATATTTATTTAATACAAAAATATCCAAGATAAGTACGAGAAATCGAACTGACACACGCTCAAATTTCGAAATACATATGCAGGACAACAAGAATAATATATTTACTATTACAACAATGTTGTTTGACCAACAAGAGTGATAACAATAGCAAAAAAATTTGTGTGACACTGTTGCTCGCAACAATATTGTTGAGAGTAGAAATTAGTTTCAACAATATTGTTGAGAATTTCAGTGTGATATTCGAGTGGGACATTATCTAGTCCCAAGTTTAAAAATACTAAAACGTTGAAAAATATTTGAATCAATTGGATAATATCCAAATGGATATGTCAAAATTGAAGGAATGCGAACCACGCAATGTAATAATAAGGTTTCATCGTCATCAGAAGTGCATAAATCAATTCATTTTTTATATTTATGCAGACAAATGAAATTGAAGTATATGTCTGTGATTTTAGAATAAATGCAGTGTGAACTGATATTTGAACAATGTCCAGTCATAAATGACCATTTTTACAGTTTTTGTCTGTCTGTCTGTTTCAGCTCAAATGTTTATGTGTGTTTCATTCCAATACCTTGCAGAGTTCAAAAGATATGAGTATAAATATGTGTATACTTCGTATCTGTGTCAGCCACAGATCTACAGTGTCAACGTAACTGTGGAAATGATGACAAGAATACTTTCTATCTCGTCGTAAAGTATGCAAAATTTACGTCTATTTGCGCGAACTATCTGATGATGTGCAGCTCTGCTACAGAATCCAATTGCTCTCTTCAATGATTATAATTTCCAGATTCAATTACTGTTAGCAACGATATCACTATTCATTCATTCTTTACGATTATTTATTTCTATTATAATGAGCCACTCAGACAAAGTCGCGGGCACTGGCTTGTTATTTTATAAAATACCCTTGCAAAATAAATCTTGTTTTCACTCACCTTCAAAACATTCGCGGGTTATGAATCATAAGACTTAGATTTGATTTTTCTGTTGATTCATATTAGTTGCACTGCCTATTATCAAGCAATTTGTTTGGAGTCTAATAAGTGTCAAAATATAGGACTCAATGATATCGCAAGGAAAATATCAAGAAAATTGTGTAGAACTATTGTCACCACTCAATTTCTTAAGTTATTAAATTTAAAGCTCAAATGTAAACTAGTGTTGTACTGTATGTTTCGGATTCAATTTGAAAGTCGGTATCTAAACAGGTGCAAAATTTTTGTATGCAATACGCGTATAAACATGTAATATGACATTCAGTTAACAATTTCAGTGACTTGGTAAGCCTCATCACCGAATATTTAACCTCATGTTAAAATACTTAACATTTCACTAAATCTAAGGATAGTGATACATAAATATAAGTTTTCCAAAGATAAACTTTTTTGTCCTATGCAGTCGAAATTTCTTGTGTTACACTGTCAAATTTGACCTGAAATTCCAAGCAAAAGAATTGGAAATGAGATGTTGAGAAAGAACAATTTATACATCATTAGCATCACTACGTTCGGCAGTCAAACTGCAAACCTTAGCACATAAAGCCTAATTTTGGCTCCTAATAATTCAATCTACTATTATTGAAAGAAGTCCTGTATAAAAATAATTAGAATCACAACGTTTCAATAGCAAAGTGCTGTCATTTCCAAGTGGAATAAAAAAATAAAAAATGAATACTGAAAAACTTTTCTTTAATTCAAATTCTGTTTAATGTGCAAAATTATCTGTGGAATGGTTTTGCATGTGGACATACTACTATTTCATGCAGTGACACAGGAACTCTAATCCAACCTTCATTATAATTTTGCTTCGAAGGTGAAAAAGTTTTTCTTTAAAATATACTAAGAGAAATTTGAGTCACTAGAATTCTCAGTGCAAGTCTGATAATTCAGAATGTTATTCAAGTGCACAAATAATATCAAATTAAAAAGGTCAAATGCTTCAATATTTGCGTTTGCTCTCTAGCAGATGAATTCTAAAATGTGCAATGTGAATTCTACTGAAATCCTAATTTAATAATTAGTAATTTCAATAGATCAACTTAATTTCCGTAAAATCCTTCTATATCCGATTGAATTCTCCATAAACCAAACCGAAGACCGAGAACTAAATCAAATCTGTAATAATTCAGTGTTTACCGAGTCTGAAGAGCACGGTATCGGGGCGAAATGACAACAGCCATCTTGCTCGTATTCATAGGCGTCCACAGAAAGGTTCTCTTAGACTTAAAGGGTGATTCAAAATCTTCTAAGAATGGCAAATATAGTATGATATAATTTTTTCGACCCTATCCTAGCTTTTTCACTGTTTGCTAATGAACTTTACGACTTTCGCGGTGATCTTCTGATTACCTATTTTTCAGATTTCGCAATTACAATATGTCGTATAATTCACTAGAAAAGCTTCAACAACTTTTTTATCGTGAAGCAAAAGATCTCTTCCTCAATAACACGTATAGTTTATTATAAGAGGCATTTTCTCATGTTTGAATACTTCTGTAATAGAAGGAAAGGCTATTTGCAAAATTGTATACTATCGATCTTTAAATCAAAGTCTTCTAGCCGCATAGTTTAATTTAACATACGTTGTAAACAATACGAGCATCAAGTTCCAGCAAATTTCACTTCAACAAGAAAATCGACTTGATAACCGACGGTGTCAAACTCTTTCCGATAGAGCATACCTACAAATTATATATATTTTTTTTAATGTTGAAACTGGCACAAGGATTCATATATGACAAAACTTGACTGATATATTGAAAAATGGACCACTCACGGTACTATGGCAGTCCCTCAAATAACGGAAGACTGAAATGCGTGCTTGTCAGTGAACAGTAGATAAAAAAATAATAATATAATAAGAGCTGTCACCATTCATCTCGAGCAAAAAGGCGGCAGGAGCCACACAAATAATTCGCTCTTTGGAGATGCATCCGCACTTCTGATCGAAGTTTGGATAAGGTGACCAGACATCCCGCTTTTGGCAGGACAGTCCTGATTTCCAACAATCTGTGCCGCATTCTGCGGCATTTGGAGAATATTCCGATTTTTGAAAAGCTGGGAACGGTGGGAGAACGGGAAGGGAATATATGGTTTTCGGCGATCATGTGGCTAATCGCTAGTGCTAGCCAGTCTATGAAACTTGGTAAATGTAAATAAAGTGTGGACATCAGAAAAATCACATTCAAGTGTTGAGACTTTGGAAACCCTATGGAATTCGAGAAATGACACTTTTCCTTTTAATATGATCGACGTAGCAACATCAATCATAGAAGAATATAATTCTAAAAAGGTGCATCTTATTAAGAACAAAAGATAATATAGAAATGATATTTCTCTTTTCACAGCCAAAGAAATTATATTGGAGTTTTCATTTGATATGCCTCATACTATTATATTCAAGTATTGTATAACATGTACTATTTTAAGGGAACGTTACTGTTGCTCTCTTCTGACCTCATACGTATCTTTCATAGATAAAAAGACCATTCAAATAGCTAAATTCTCTCTAGTGTTTGAGATTGCTGTAGCATTCAAATGATTATCTTCTATTTTTGTACCAATCGACTAAGCCGTAAGTGCACTTTATATAACAGACTTTTCAAATTTTTCTCATAAATTGAAAACAATCAGTTGTATTATATTGGAATTTCGTATATGGCACTTCTGTAACATCTAGTTATGCACTTTGCCTTATGATCGCAATCAACTGTACCGGAAGTAAACTTTACTCAAAAAAATCCAAAACAATTGAACATTAAATGTTAGAATTCAGTATTAAAGACGACAGTACTTCTGAATGCTCATATCCTATTTTCATCGAGACCGACTGAGTCGTAAGTACACTTTACTTGACAGCCTTTTGGAATTTTTCGCATAAATTTGAAACGATCGGCTGTAGAGTATTGAAATTTAGTATTACAGTCTGCTGTAGCATCTGAATGATTGCCTATCCTTCTCATAACAATAGACTGAACCAGAAGTGCACTTCAGTTGGAATTTAATTTTTTTGTTTTGCGCATAAATTCAGAATTGTTGGCCGTAGAATTTTGGAAATCAGTATTTAGGAATGTTGTAGCATAAGAATGATGACCTACTATTCCCATAGCAACCGACTGAGGTAAAAGTGCATTTTACTTGACAGATTTTTAGAATCTTCCACATAAATCCAAAACAATTAGCCCTGGAACCATGAGATTTCTTCTATGATCATACATATTATATTCAATGATGTACAAGTGAGTCACGTGATGTCCACGTTAGATTTTTTTAGATTTCTACTAAGCTCATCTCCTCGAGAGTTTAAATTGATACCAAACTGGACATCATTTGAATAACTTTGACAATCGTTTGAATATCATTATTGACACTTTTACTAGAATCATTGTCGCAAGAGCTTTAGTATGATACTGAGCATGATAGAATCAAATTACCTATTTTGTAAAAACCAATCAATGAACGGTTGGATGTGATGTCCAAATATAAGTGATAACAATTCTACTTCTAATTATGATTCTGATTCTCATTACTTCCTCGCATCAGAAGAATATAACTAAATTTATAATAATTCATGAACAGCTGATAATTTTGAAAAATTTTTCGGGTAAATATTGTTCCAAATTATCTGAGGATCAATTTTATCTGTGATTCATACTACCGTGAATAAAATAAACGCAAAAACTAAAAAGTTCCATGCATGAAGTTTTGGTACGAAAACGCCCAAAAGATGCCAAAGATAGAAAAAAACGTTGATATAATAGTGGTGTATTTCACAATGTCCTTTTTCTGAAAGTTCGACCTGATTATATAATAATTTTAAAACTTGTGATACTCAGTACTATTTTTTTCAATACATGCTTTCAGAATTATATTATAATAAATAGATTTTTGTAGTTTCAGTTCTGTATATTTATATTTATTTTGACGTTCCAACTTTCTATCCATAAGTCTTCTTCAGAAAAAACGAAACAAAAATAAAGAAGGCAAGAAAGTATTTTTTTCGGATAGAAAGTCGAAACGTCAAAATAAAAATTAATATACAGAACTAAAACCAAAAAAAAATCTATTTATTGTTTTTTTTTCAGTTTCATTATAAATTTCAAACTTATTAACTTTTAGATTATTTGAATACTGTGATGAGCAACTCAAGAACAACACAACTGACATTCTAATAGATATAATAAATGTAATAATTCGTGTTTGGTCTTATTTTTATTTGTTTTCCAAGAATTGTACACTATTTTCTTTTCTACATGAATCAAAAATATTTAAAAAATAAAAGGTGCTCCGATAATTTTCTGAAGATACCAAGCACGGTCAAAGCAAATGCAATTTTAGGCAGACAGCTGGCCATATGCACATTGCGAATGCAATGTCGCACTTATCGCATGTATAATTTGTCTAAGCTATAATACAACTTGTTTTAAGTTATTTTCCATTAGTAATTGGAGGAACACTTAGATCCTCGAAGAAATCAATTGTTGAAAAGAATATTATTTGGAACGATGTGCTAAAATATTAAGATGAGCTATATATGCTTTATTCGTCAAGAATTTATAAGGGAAGAAAACTGATATGCACGCATTCACTTTCATGAATAATAAACAAGCTCTCATTCCTCAATATTTGGAGCTATAAGAGTAATCATTATTTTTTGCAAAACTCTTTTTCTTTTAGGAGAGTGTGAGTTTTTTAGTTATTCACCATAACACAACCAAATAATTAGAGTTTTACCTGAAAAATTGATTGATATCCTTTAACAAACAGGAAGCATTTAATTATCTACATATTTCTCAGAATTTTATTGAATCATAAATCATTTTTGATTTCAAATTCTGTATATTTTATTCGTAACTTTGACGTTTCGATCAGCATGTTGTAAAAATCAATACATATTATTGTGGGAAATTGAACGATCTCCAAAAAAGGTCGAATATGATTTTTCACCAAGTCGACTTGTTTAAAAATTATTCAAGCCTAAAGTTCAAGCTAAAATGGTATATGATAACCCATGAATTATTCAAATTTTAACAAGAAATAATCGCTCAAAATCATGAAAAATCATATTTTTCGTGAAGTGGTCAATAGTAAAACTGCAAAATATCTACAAAACACTGATAATCATTATGAAATTTTTTAAAAATGTGAGTCATCATATATTGTTGACTTTTAACCTTGATTATTTTTTAAACGAGTCGACTTAGCGAAAGATCATATCGGATCTTTTTTGGAGATCGTTCAATCTCTTACAAGAATATGTATTGATTTTTACAACACGGCAATCCGTTAGAACGCAATAAAATTCCAAATTGAGAAAATTCTTTTTCCCTTGTTATTGAAATGGGAAATCAAGAAACACGAAGAGACACCTCTAAATATTAATAATATCTGCTCAAACTTCACCAGGCTTTTTTTTTCATTATCTTAAAAAATATTTTCACGGTAACTAAAAAAAAAGAAACTAGTCATTATTTTTGGCCCATCCTAATATATTTATATCTGAGTATCTTAGTCTAACGAACGCCATTCAACCGGCAAAAATTACCAGATCAAATTGAATGAATATGTTCTCTGTATTTTGCCCGTGTGGTCGTGGTCGAACATCATATGTATAGTTCTTTTCCTGCCGTTACAGGAAATACAGGTAATTCTGATTGTTCAAACCATCAAAGCATTACTGAAAGAAACTGTTCGATCATGATAGTGAAATACTGAAAACAGATATTCTAAAGCTGTTGGGGAAATATTTTTGACTGAATTAGGCTAGTCAGACAAAGATATCACGGAAAAGGAAATATTATATATTTTTCTGAGAATCATATAAATTACATGATGAGGCTCTATAAAGGGATAGTAAAATAATTGCATCTTATCACTAATTGATCCAATTCAATATCTACCGGATAAGTTTACTGACAGATCTGAGGTTAAATATTCCAACGTAGCATACAGTGTTTTATAGATATGGTTGTGAGATAGAATTTATGGCTCAGATTTTGATCGATGAGGACCAGCATTACATATTCGTTGATTATATATCTTTCTTGAATGAAAAAAAAGCCTACAGAATATTTATCTAGATCAAATCGTCTAGCTGAGTAACAACAAAATGCATCAAAATATTTTTCAATTATAATGGTTTGTCACTTCCTACCGGACGCTAATGATTCCCACTCTCTTCTGCAATCTCTTCTCTCTGACTTTACACCGCGAGAGAGACTTTATTCACCCAATTGCTTTCAATGAGATTGCCTTGTGTTCAATGCTTTGCACAAACAATCGACATTTACTCTTGGCAAATCTGCAATTAATGTTATTACAATCGCGCGAGTCTAGGCCTCAGAGATGACGATGGAAACGGGGCGGGAGAAGAGCGAGATTGGAGGAAATCTTCCGTGTCTGGTGACTCGAAGGAAATAGATTTCGGAGCGCAACAATGACGGGACTTGATAACGTATTAATTGTTATCAGATTGCTTGTTAGTAATGTTATTTGAGGTTAAATTTAAACGATGAACAATAATTTGTACAATAATAATGAAACATGTAACACAATTTGCCAGTTTTTTCGAAGTTGCACTTGATATAATACGTTCCAGATAAACACGTTCATATTTTATAATTTCCAGAACTATTTCACATTGAACACTGTTTCAAGACACAGTTTTTATATATGGTCTAAAAAATATATGAAAGTAACACACTCTATTTTCACGCCTATTATCCTTATTATCACAGATATATATATATATATATATATATATATATATATATATATATATATATATATATATATATATATATATAATATTTATAATTTAATTTTATACAGCTTGGAATTAGAAAAAAAATCCCAATGTGACGATTTTAAAATATACTTCCAGCAAAGCTAGACATTATGTCAACTTTGTGAATTCAAATACAATGAACAATGATCAATTGTAACAATTGCTTTTTAACGAAACCAAATATGTGGAATATGATATAATTCTTGATACTCCTTTGTTCAAAGTATAATATTCTTAGGGCTCGAAATCAAAACAAAACACTGTCATTGAAAAATAAATTTTATTTAATGAAGCAAAGTACTGAAAATACACCATAATTATTTATTACTCTGCACTGGATAATGATTATGCAATTTATATTTATTTTCACAATATTTACACCTCTCCGATTCATATTGACATGCTCCATAGTTCTATTCACTCTGACCTTCCAAGTACACGACGACGTCTTTATATAGGCAGAGAGAGCGATTTATTTTGTTTACCTGTGTTGGCCTGAAATAGTTCTATTGCTTTTCGGAAAGCTGCTAGAAATATCTCAAAATATTCCAGACTTTAATTAGGAAAATCCGTTAGAATAGTAAATTTTATCTTCACCTTGATAAGTATAATTTTGGGATTTCAATCTTGGATAGTGGCGAATGTACCAGCAGCCTGAGTACGCTTGAGCCTATGGCAGCAGATTTTAGGGGCGGCAAGTTCGAAGACCGAATTATGTCAGGCATTTCTCTAATCCTTCCGATGACTTTCTCTTCTCTATTTTTCATGCAATTTCAATCAAATTGTTGCATTGTGAAAATAATCGATTTTAGATGTATGGGCGGCAGAAATGTAATATCCTATACTTGGGAAATGTGTGAATCCGCCAGTGTTGAAATTACGTATTTGAGTCTGGTCTAGGGTCTAGCTGTGCACCTCGCATAATAATCTGTACCAGAAGTGTGCTTTACTACAAACTTCTTCCAAATTTTTTGCATAAATCCATATTGATTAGCCGCAGGAAGTTAATGTTCAGATTTTGAAATGGATGTGGCATCCTGATGGCTATTTTTTATTTTTGTATCCGATCGGCTGAGCCGGAAGTGCACTTTATACAACAAAATTTTCGAATTCTTCGCATAAATTCAAAACAAATCCGAAATTTTGTATTGATCACTTCTATAACATCTAGTTGTATTCTTCGTATTATGATTTCGATCGGCTGAACAGATTTGCAAAATTTTCCCATGAATTGATATCAATTGAAATTAGATTCCACATAGAGTGCATGTTCTCATAGCTGCAAATGTTCTTTAATTGACAAAAAATTATTCCCGTTTTTTATAAATCTCAATTTTAAGTGAATATTACATGAATTAGTTTGAAAATAGAAATTGGTTGTAAATTAATTTACATAAAGTTTGTGATTCATAACGAATAAGTACATCTGTCCACCATTTGAATAAATTTTTGAATATCAATATATTCAATGATGTACAAATAAGTCAAGTGATGTCCACGACAGAGTTTTCAAAAACTAAACTACTCAAAATAATTAAAGGGCCAAGTTTTCTTCCGTCTGCTAGATTTGAACGTATTGCACTATAATCTTGAGCATCTGGTTGATTATTATTATGACTGTCAATTATGTATAGAGTGTTAACGGATAAAGGTTCTGTGTTTCAAATATTCAAACTCTTAATGAAGTTCAAACCTCATCTGAAATATATACCATTGCTAGAAAACTTGACCCTCCAATTATTTTGAGTAGTTTATATTCAAAAATGCAAACAAATAATGTTATATTGGAGATTTTGATCTAGAATATGTTTGCTTTAATGGAATTTAGCACTTGATTTCATTTTCAGGTATTCAAGAGCTGAATTTCAAAATAATGGTAAGAATCGAAATAAGTATTATATTTATATTCAATAAAAAATTAGAAAAAGTCATCAAATGTGGTACTCTCCAAGACAAAATGTGAAATGCAATCCGTATTATGAGAGAACTATGTACATTGCGGATGAATTCACAAATTTACATTGGGCTTGGCCAAAAATTTTACTATTTAAATAATTACTAGACCAAACTATAAATTTCATGTTGTATGAATTATATGCATATCTTCAATAAACTGGCATTTCGCTTCGGAGCCAGCAGCTGTGTTTTGGAATTTATTTTATTTACAATTACTGATTGGATAATATGTATATTCTTCAATCAACGCTCACAGCTCGCTTCTATCACCATAGCAATGCGCCTCCAGATATCTCAACAATGAATGATATTTGTTGAGAACGGTCGGGCTACTTTTACTTCTCAGAAGTTATTCCAGCTAGTAGCTAGTAGCACTGTCAAAGTCAAGCTCTAAATATGTGCCACTGTATATTGTATATTACTACTATAGTGAAAATTTTGAATGAATAGCATGGCGTCAAGGATGAAGTAATGACGTCGCATTCACAACGTTTATATAAAAATTCTAATTCTATATTGGATCATACGCTATGCTGGTTGCATATGTAAAGATAATAAGTAGTGAATGTTTTAGATAAGCGGCAAAAATATTTTCATTCCAATTTTGAAGATGATGTCAACCTAACATAAAATTAAAAGATGTTTAAATAATGGAAAACATATTTCACATGTAAAAGTGAGTAAAAATTAATTTAAAATTATAAAAGCAGATCCTATGTTAGAAATTCAAAGGTTATATCAAAGTTTTAGAATATCAAACGTATCTAGCCTAAACTTTTTGTGAAGAATTCAACTTCGAGGAAACTTCTCATCAATATATTTATAAATTCAAAAGACTTATAGATTTACACATAATTGCAACAATAATTTCTTCACTTTACATCAATATTATAAAAGTTATTGAGAATACAATTATTGTCAAAAGTGAACAAATCAAGTGTTCTTGTTAGCCCTGTGGCATATTAGAATATCTTTTTATTCCTCCTGTGCTGCTTTCGAAAAATTGAAATTTAAAATAGTTTATTGTGCAACAAGTGCGATAAGTTGTCAATTGCCCACAAGAGCTCAAATGGGCAATTGAAAATATCGCACGAGTTGCAGATACTACTTTTTATTACGAATGCGGGTCAATACTATTTGGCGCTTGTTTTTCGCGGACGGTAAATTATATTTGGGGTACGCAAAAGCCAAAGAGCTATATATCGCCCGGAGTAATATGTGCAAAAAAATGCTCATCCTGCATGAGTAATAAGAGGATTGATATTCTTACTGATAGAATAGAGTAAATAATGAAACTTTTATTGCGCAGTTTAATTCAATTACTTTTTTTTTGCACCAGAAATTATGTCAAAAACTGTTAATTTTTATCAAGATTGTAAATGTATATTATATTTTTGTTAAACTTCGTTGATGCTCAAAAAAAAAATGCAGAGCATTTTTTTTATTCCCACCTTTCTTCTAGTGAATAAGAAATTGTTTTTGTGTATTTTTTCAATTTTATTACGCCCATTGTAATATGAAATATTCATCATATTATTTATGTGCCTATCATAATTCATAATCAGAAAACTTGTATCCAAAGAAATGTTTATAAAACATGTTCCAAAATGTACTAATTAATTGCAGGTTTTAATGAATAGAAATGCTAATTTCCTTTTAATTTTGCCTTTAATTTAATGAATAATGTATTATTTAACGGAATGAGAAATCTATCTGGCAATTGTATTTTATTGAAAATAATTGAAATATGATATTATTTCTGTATATGAAGCTCGCAAAGCTAGGCCCGCTCTCGCTATCTCTCTCACACCTGCCGCATTACATTTTAGGCTTCATGTTTTCCAACTGAGTGTCCGCTCCTCTATTATGCTCCTTCGTGATAGCATCATTACATAAATATTTGCTCTTTGTAAGGTTGGTTCTGGAGCATTATGACGTTTCTCATGCCTGTGACGTCATGCTATTCATTCAATATTCTCACTTAATAAAAAATTAATAATAGATATGCAGCAAAATTTGATAAGTTATTACTGTTCAAGATTTTGATATAATCATTCAACAATCGTTCATTGCACGATAGATTCGCAGAAGTAGTGCAGTGATAGTAGGTACATATAGTACGAATTTGCGATTTTTTGATCAGTTAGAAGTATTGTTATTGATTTTATTACGAATTTCACATACGTTCACTAATCAGTAATATTATATTTATACTAAGGCTACCAAACGTCTAATTTCATTAGTTGAGGCGTTGGGTGATGAAGAACACATCGTCAAATACCATCCTAATTTATTGGCATCAGATGCAGGTGTTGCCCCAGCATTATAGAAAATACTTTGATTCTGTAAATTTTCAGGAAATATTGCTGTGAATATTACTCACATGATCTTCTAACCACTTCTTATAAATATGGCAAATGAGACGTTCGTTATCATTTGTTAAACACTGTTAACCTCAGAGCGTCAAATATTGATATTCATTTTGTGACAGCAATTTTTTTGCTTGGCAGTGGCTTACAATAGATTATCTCTATTAATGTGGGAGTTATAAACAAGTAATCTATTGGATATTCATGTCAATATCTTTTTATTTTGATGTCAATAAGAAAACTGTCAAATTCCGATGAAGATAGTACATTGACTAGGTTAAGAGCTTCATGATCGACCAGTCACTTGACACCAAAAAATGAAATAAACGCTGAACCATAATAATATATTCCACAGCCTTGATGCAAAGTTCTATTGATAAGTTTAAAACTAATATCTGCCACTGCCTACAGCTTTTTCGTTTCAATTCGAGTAAGATAAACTTATGCCCGCAAAGAGTGTCCAGCGGATATTATCACAACTAAGGCACTAACTAGTATTGGATATAAAACGCATGACGAACAATATGAAGCAAGCTGAATATTTTTGTGTGGGACTTAAAATGTTATTTTATCAACTGATATCAAAAAAATGTCAATCTCATTTAGTTTTTTTCAGAAAATTCATTCATAAAAAAAATCATAATTACTTTAATGTCCCAATGAGTTTGATCACATTTACAGAAAATGTCATCTTCACATCGGTATTAATCAGCAACTAGCAACATCTATAAGTCGAAGAAATATTTGTCTGGTTTCTTGAAAATATTTTGTCATTTCGCTTACAAGAGCTCTGACTTCATATGTAGTATCCGTGCTTAAAATAAACAAAGAACAAAAATTGCTGCATATATGTGTAACTCAATTTTCAATTCATCGCAAACTATGTTTTTAAAATCCCACTCATTTTAGGTGTGGAATTAATTGTCAAACATCAAATAATAGAAAAGAGTTCATGAAAAAGAATTATTCTTGAGAAATGGATATAACTAGTACCTAAATAAATATTATTCTCAAAATGTTTTGCTATGAGTAGGTACGTTAATATTAATATTGTTACCTGCAACTCAAATATTGAAAGATGGATAGAATAATATGCATCACGGCATGGAAGATCGCCATTGGCTAGCGTCTTGTATCCTTCGAAATACAATCTTGAAGATAGGTCAATAATGTTTCACCTATTTTTCAGCTTATACGTTTATTATGATCCAGATATTTTCTAATTGTAAGAAAGAAATCCTATTGAGGATCTTCCTCCCAGATAGTGTTTCACAAGAATCAAGAAATAGTCTTGATCTTGTCTTGGAATCAAGACAAGACCAAGACAAGAAATATTTCTTATTTACCAAGACAAGAAATCTTGATATCTTGACAATTAATTCTTCAAGTCCGCATATTTATTAATCTATTATTAAAATATCAATATCTGCAGTGGCCATCACAGTTTTTCTCCGAAAATAAATTGCATGGCCGTTTCATCACTGTTTTATGAAATTAGAGTGTCACAACAACTGTCAAAGTGACATTTGCCATTGTCAAACCGACAGTTGTTATTATCAAAGTGACAGCGTCATTGTCGAAGTGACAGCGTCATTTATCAAAGTGACAAATGTCATTATCAAAGTGACAGTTGTCATTGTTATGGTGACCAATAGCGGCTACATTTTAGTCCTTACAATATAAGTATGGAGAGACTCTTCCTAGATTTTCTATTTGAAAAAGCTCAATCACAAATTTAAACCTAGCTTTTTGATAAAAAACTCAAATATTAAATTTCAGTCAAACATTCGTACGAGTTCTTAGATTATTATACTTTCAGATAGACAGAGTGACTAATTTTATTTTAACTTATGTTGTTTGGGTTTAATAAGGTCGAAATAGTGAAAATTCATCAGAATCTCGAATTGTCAAAAAATCACAATTTCAATACTTTCCCTATTATATATAGGTTGGGAAAGTGAAGCGTATCTATGATTATGATTTTCAAAACAAATATTTGATACATATCGGAAGCATAAGTCTCCAGTTTCCGGTGAATAATTTGTTCATGTGGTGGATTTCACAATACTCTAAGAAAGTTGTTAACTCTTAGCAACATTGCTATATCATATAACCAATAATAATTGCAAATACTGATTAAAACATGAGAATCACAAATTTTCCACTCATTTTTATTGGTGGCAGTCTTAGAATCGTTTCATAACATAATTGACAGGAAGGGTAAAGGGTAGATGCTAACGCTAGACTTAAGCGTTCGAATTGGATGAAGCGATAGTAAAAGAGGACTCTCCCAAAATGTCAAGATCAAGAAATATCAAGATATCTTGAAACAAGTCGAGAAATGAACAAGACAATAGTCCGTGAGGCAGGACATGAATTTTCCGTTGATTACCGCTCACTTAAAACTTCGTGAGTGACTTCATTGTGATGTGTCCGCCAGCTTTCACATTTGACGAAATTCCTAATTTGGGGGCGTTTTTCATCCAGGGCTAATCGAACATGTCAATTTCATGAAGCCTTAAAAATGTATTACCGTCATATTGATGTTTACACTAATCGAAAGATTTTTTGATTATGAAATGAAAAATAATATTGTCCGACATGAATATTGGGGGCTAGCGGTGAGTTTTTTCCTAAAATTTGGTCATTTTATCCGACAAATTTTCAGGGGCGTTTTCTTAGTCTGACACTAAAAACGTGTCAGGATTATAACAGCTCCTTCATCAATGACCGCTTGTCGGACCAAAACGGTCATAATTTAAAAACATATTATCTGTCCAAAAAACATATTGTCCGACAGAAATATTGGTTCTTATCGTTAGTCCGACAAGAAAATGCTCGCACATATATAACTCAGTTTTTGACGTATTTAATATCAAGAGATGAGTATTGGACGTTATTTATAAGTTAGTAATGATAAATTCATTAACAGAATAATTGAAAAAAAAGTAAAGTACAAAATAGAAAAATAAATATATTATTATGTCGCTGAGTTGGAAGGTAATTCACTTCATTCTTTCATCCTCGGGGGTTCCAAGTAGAATCAAGTTGGTATTTGATGCTCCATCCGAATCTAAAATTAGGATTAGTGGTTCCCATTCAAGATTTTAAAGTGACTTTCTTGCCCGAATATAGGAGGGGAAGAGAAATATTTGAAATTTTTCTTCAGCCTCTTTCCCATTCGGTGCATATTTCTCCAGATATACTTCAAATATGCCATATCTCACATTCTTCACACAGACTTCAACTAAGCCAGGTTTCACATCACCTCGTGTGCGCGGTACAAAGTTTTTTCTTCACATCGTAAAATAAAAATGGGACACTTGTATATACTTTCAGCTTTCTGCGCTCGATCATATAAATTTCAAGTATGCCAAATATCAAATTTTTTCGTGCGTGCAATATGCTTGAGAAGAGATCCAAAGCTTCCTCTTAAGATATACATTAAAATGGGACACCTGTATATAATTTTCGCTTTCTGCACATTTTCTCCATATAAATTTTGAGTATGCCAAATCTCACACTCCTCCGTGCATGTAATATGCTTAAAGAGAGGTCAAAAGTTTGCTCTTGACATATCAATATATAGATATCACAATCGAAGGTAGATTTGAATGATATTTGAGGTGATTGTCACAGTATACTGACTATATAATAGACATTTGATTCCAAAATAATATTAATATATTGGTGCACAAGCCTTTTTTTTATTATTTATACTCAATTATCATACTGACTTGATATTCATTTCATATATGTATATGCCTATGAACGCAGCCGCATTCATATCACATATTTTTGCTTTTCCTGAAGTATTGCCCCACTTAAATTGTCGGACATGTATACAGTAATGTTCTAGACACTATTTGAATAGAAAATAAGGAACATAAGGATGAGCGGTCATTGATAAAGGAACTATTATAATCCTGACACGTTTTCAGTGTCCGACTGAGAAAACGCCCCCGAAAATTTGTCGGACAAAATAACCAAATTTAAGAAAAAAAATAATTGAACACGTCCTCAAAGTCTCAGAATAGCGGTAATTCGTTTTCATACCAACGTACTTGTGACAAGTGCGGCTTGTCGGACTCACCACTAGCTTCCAATATTCATGTCGGACAATATTATGTTTCATTTTATAATAAAAAATCTTTCGATAAGTGTAAATATCAATATGACGGTAATACATTTTTAAGGCTTCATAAAATTGTCATGTTCAATTAGCCCTCGCTGAAAAACGCCCACAAATCAAGAATTTCGTCAAATGTGAAAGCTGTCGGACTCATCACAATAAAGTCACTCACGAGGTTTCAATTGAGCGGTAATCAACGAAAAATTAATGCCCTGTCTCACGGACTACTAGAAACGATCATCAAGACAAGATTTCTTGTCTTGATGAAACACTACGTTCCAGATACAGATTCAAGCAGTGAAGCAGAGGTTTTGATAATAACTTATTAAAAATAAATGGATCACTACCATACTTCCAAGATAACATGAAAGGGATGTATTCAAAATAAACCTTATCCAAAAACTAGTTCAAACGTTGAACCGTAGACTCTTTTTAGACTACGATCACACTTGCTGTCTGAACATCATCACCAAATATCAGGAAGATGTGTGAAGAACACTGATGAATATATCAAAGAAAACTGGGCAGTGGAGGCAAACGAATTTCACGACAAAAGTAAATTTTCTGGCCGTGCAGTTTCGACCGCCAGAGTAAACACGAACAAAGCTACATGCGAAATTACTAATTACGAAATGAAATACAATAATTATAATTTGTTTTGCTCCGTGGACGGCGGCCGCTGCTCAAATATTTGAAGAGCTCTCGCAGAAGGAAATTTATTATTTTCTAACACTAAACAATTCACAACTGCCCAGGAATAAAATGAAATGTTTAAATATTATTGTTATATGTGGTTTGCATACCACTTTGTAGCATTTCCTCTGACTGTATAATTCTAATTTGCAAAGGGTGTACCTACTTTATTATATTATTTATTATCAGGTATGCTAGTATGTCTAATTTGATTTATTTATTATTTGATCCCACGTATTCTCTTAATTATGACTGGTTCGTTTGTTGTGCAGGGATAATCTTAACATAAAGAATTTCAGAGGAGTGGAACAGTTAGATTGTTGAAGATGGGCTTCATGGCATTTTTATTTACTGTCGTAAATCAACGAATATCCAATCAAAACGAATATTAGATTATTTAAGATATCAGAAGTGAAGTGAAGAATAGTATATTACATCTGAGGTGGAAAGTATTTCATTACAGCCGAGAGCTTATTATATGACCGAGAGGCGAAGCCTCGAGGATCAGCTATAGCTCGAGGCTGATATGAAATTCTCACCGAAGTATGTATACAATTTTATTTACAATCATCCCTAGTTTTCCGAGAAATAATTGATCCAATTTCGTTCTATTTCCAACAAATTAAATTGATGTAGTAGTCTATGAAAACAAGAATGTTTTGAAAAATTGAATTAATTTGACATTTGTTGCATTTATGATTTAAACATCAAGTTATTTATTCATGTATCCATTGAAATTGTGATAAGTGCAGATATCAATAAGTTGTAACAGTGAAATGGAGCTATAAACTTGCCCCGAATCGAACGGAAGTGATACGGATGTAAGTTCATAGCGATTTTGTTCATAATTTACGAATAGATGAATTTTCAAGACATAGATTTACACAGAATTGCAACATAAATCCGCTTTTTTTCAATATTACTTGTTTTATTTGAATCATTAGATAATAATGATCGGTATTTCTAACAGCACGGACTATTTTACTCCAACAAAGATTTATGACTGATACTAGGCAACCCTGCATAAACATTTCCTACCCAAGAGATGGAAGTATCGCTTCCGACCCGTGAGATAGTCATTGCAGTTGGAAATTACACACTTCCCAAACTCTAAAATGTTAGGAATTGCCATATTACTATAATGATTGTGAATAAAATATTTTTTATTCACAATTATTATAGTAATATGGCAATTCCTAACCTTTTGGAGGTTGAGAAGTATGTAATTTCTAACTGCAATGACTATTTCACGGATCGGAAGTGACACTTCCATCTCTTGAGTAGGAAATGTTTATGCAGGGTTGCCTAGCATCTATCATAAATCTTTGTTGGAGTGAAATAGTCCGTGTTGTCAAATTTATCGATCATATTATCCAATGACACAGACAAAACAATTGATATTTCAATCCATTTCACTGTTTTAACTTATCCAGAACTTATTATTATCTGCACTATCAACAATTTCAATGGATACACGTATAAATAACTTGATTCATAAATCTAGCAAATGTCAAATTGATACTATATTATGTAACAGGGACCGAACGACTGTCATTTTTGTCCAGGATAAATTTGGCTGCACTCGGTGAAGACGAGGGCAAAGCTCGAGGCAAAAGCGAGGACGAAGTACGAGGCGACGGCGAGGGCGAAGCACGAGGCGAAGACGAGGGTGAAGCCCAAGGCGTATCATCGTGCAGCCAAATTTATCCGTGACAATAATGACAGTCGTTCAGTGTCCGTGTTGCATACGATACTTTTTGTAACAAGTGCACCGAAGTACCCACATAACTGAACTTTTCAGATAAATTTAGATGTATCGAAACTATCTCATCAGATTCACAAACAAATTTCTGCAATTGCGATCACATTACAGTAAACTAATTCAATGAAACATCACTTACATGAAAAAAAAAACTTTTCAGAACTCATTTTAAAATAAATATGTTTTATTGGGTATAAGTTCTGTAATTTATTAGAAACACAACGTTTCAACAGCAAAGTGCTGCTTTTTTCAAGTGAAAAGAAATATAAATATAATATATATATATATATTTATATTTCTTTTCACTTGAAAAAAGCAGCACTTTGCTGTTGAAACGTTGTGTTTCTAATAAATTACAGAACTTATACCCAATAAAACATATTTATCACTTACATGATTTATTTTATTGATTGATATTTTTCACATTTTCTGTGCTATCCCGTTCACAATCAATGCACACACTATAACGAACACCTCCTATAATACTAATAATATTAGAAACACAACGTTTCAACAGCAAAGTGCTGCTTTTTTCAAGTGAAAAGAAATATAAATATAATATATATATATATATTTATATTTCTTTTCACTTGAAAAAAGCAGCACTTTGCTGTTGAAACGTTGTGTTTCTAATAAATTACAGAACTTATACCCAATAAAACATATTTATCACTTACATGATTTATTTTATTGATTGATATTTTTCACATTTTCTGTGCTATCCCGTTCACAATCAATGCACACACTATAACGAACACCTCCTATAATACTAATTTCTTTCAAATATTAATTTGACATATACCAATAAAATAAAAGAATTTCAAAGGCATCCATGACCCACAATTTATTTATTCTTACCCAGCGGACAAAAATATCTGTTAATTCCCTGTCAACTGAGAATTATTGGAAATTGTTACCATGGTTCGGAGTTGACAGCTTTCGGAGCAGAATTTAGCTCTGTAATAGAGTACTTTCGGTGCACGTGTTACAAAAATTTTTTTTTTTAAACTTTCTTGTTTTCATAGATTACTACATCAATTCATTTTGTTGGAAAAAGAACGAAATTGGATCAATTATTCTTTCAATAGAATAGAATATCCTCAATAGGATGCATATGTATAAAATGGTATACATACTTCGGTGAGAGTTTCATCTCAGCCTTGATCTATATCTCTCGACTTTCCACCTCAGATGTTAATGTAATATACAATTTGAGCCAGTGATTCTGAAGCTATAATGAAAAGTTCTATTCCTTTAAATTATATCACATATATACTCACACTTGACATCGGCTTTTGAGTTTTCAACTAGCATCAGAAGAATCTACCAAGGAATCGGGCTCGTCGAAGCAACCATATAGATTGTCATGTTTTCATTTCGATAGAGCTCAAATTTAGGTAAAAATTGGAAAAAAATATATATAAATACGGTGAATATTAATACTTCGGTAGCCTTTGGTCTATTTTATTCAATTTCTGACTCTATTTTGCAGTGGAAATACTGAATTAATGAAGAATTCAAAAATACAAACAATTAATTTTTTGAAATATCACACCGATTCAAATCATAATTCAATTTCTTCATTTCCAAGAGAGTCAGTTATATCGGTCATCCTAGTAATAGAACAACAAAAATATCGACAGTACAGAATTACCACGGGCATTGCCCACGATTTTTCCAGATGCTGCACTCAATTATTATTATTTCTTTCTTTGATTTCAAAGAGCACTTCTATATGAGTGCGGAGCCAGGGTTAAACTTATGTAGAGCATTGATCCTTGATATTCCAAGACCTATGACAGCGCATGCATCCATTCAATTGTCTACTCTAAATTGAACCCATGTTTCCTAATATAATATAAATAAAACTCACCTGTCCTCTCCTATCTTCTAGTTATCGATAGTAATAGTACCACTGTAAATGCAATAATTGAGAATTTGCGGTCAAACTGTCGATGTACTATTTCACCTTCGTTTTAAATAGAATTTGGTGAAAAGATTTGCTTTAGCATTGCGAATATGAACATTATAATAACTATTAGTGGTCAGACTCGGTTAATCTTGAGGACCTTTTTATTTCAATCAAAAATTTATATTTTGCGCAGTGTATGTGTGTGTAAGATGGCAATACTAGAATACTATTTTGTCAGTAGCACTAAAACAGTGACTTTTGTTTTAACCCACAAAAGTGGGGGTGAAAAACCCACACGTCGCCTTTCTTTCAGCACCAGAATGAGTTTTTTCCTCATCACCAAGTATACAACACTATAAACATTTCATTATTTAGATTATTAAGCTTGATTTTTCATGAACAGCTAGCATTTTAAGATTGCAGATTCCTTATATTGCATGCTTCAAAATTTTAACTTATAGTTTCCTTATTCTTTCATCAAAATTGTATCTACGATCATCGATGATTATTATATTCTTTACCTAAATAAGCAGATTCTTACTTCCCCAAGAAGATAGAAATCTGATTTCTCAGAAATGACAAATTAAATCATTCGAATATATTCCAGATACTTTCATCACCAGACATTCTTTCGAATGTAATACAATATGTATAACATCTTAATAAAGCAGAAAACCGATGTCCAAACAAGATTCCACACAACAGGCACTAGGTTCTGGAAACAATCTAAAAATCTATTGATGCATTGTTGGCGTTTTTCCCGAGCACTATACTTTGGTTGCCAACAAAGCAAAGAGCCCGATAGCAAAGATTCCCGTGGCTCTGTCGGTAATAAACAGTAATAACTGTCCAATGCTGGAACTCCCCCCGCCACAATGCGACCGATACAATACTGAGCAGAGGCTACTACGATCACCTATATTATATATTTATGATTTTTTCGAAATTCAACCTACCCGAGTGTTTTTTGTTTCTTCGCTCGTTTTTTTCTTTCACATCATTTTGTTTTTGATGGGCTATTCTTAAAATCTGTGTGATAGGTCTTTTTACTCATACACTGTAAATTTCAGGGCTAGTTTTCAGGTTTGAATTCGATATACTTGAGGAATTTTTTATAGACAAATGATTAGAGTTTTTTTTCTATTAACTTCTAACGAAGTAATCAAGTTATGACTAGAGGATGATGCCTTGAAAATGTATTTTCGGGCATTTAGATATTTCTGAGATTATTTCAGATGAAATCAAATCAAATAAAAAAAGGCATGAAAAAACATGAAAATCAGTGAAAAAGCGATAGAAATCCTCACAGTAGGTTCATGAAATTTTTTTTTTCCAATTTCCGTGACGTGCGAAGACCTGTTACTCAGACAGTTGGTCGTATTCTTTCACAAAATACAATTATTATGCTCAAATTTTATTTATATTATATATTTATTTCTCAACGCTCCGTAGCCAAATGGCAAAAACGAAACCCTTATAATTTCGTCATGTTTGTCAGGCCGTCTGTCCTTCCATCCATCTAGCTACATATCTGTCCGTAAGTCACAGCCATTTTACTTGGTGACTATTGACACTATCTACTGAGTTTTCATTTATATTCACATTTATCGATGATATTATATACTAACAGGCCCGAAGAAAAGTGCATTATAGAAGGTGCTGTCATCACATACCCAGCGAATATGGAAAATTAAATGCAACTAAAAATAAGAGAACATAAATTATTATTTTTAGAAAGAAATTCTGAAACATTCATTAATATGTCTCACAAAATTTCAAATAAATGTTTCAGAATTTCTTTATTCTAAATGCTCCATAGCATAAACTTTGTCACAATTATTTTGTGAGATCTACTTTATATTATTTTTATGATTGACTTTGAACTCTAACCATAAACGATCTCTGTCACTACGAAGCCCTTCACTGTGCGTGATCCGACACGCACTTAAGCAACTTTTTTTTAGATGGAAGCTATTTTTACCCTGTTATTAAACATTTTGGAAATATTGTCGTATAATTAAAAATGTGGCATTAGTGCCTTAGTTATCATCGTATGCGCATGTCTGTGAAACTAGGACTTTCAAAATGCAATATTCAAAAAACAGAAATCTATTTCAATTTTTCTGGTAAATTTTTAACAATATGTGAGTACACCAATTGATAATGCAACAATATTTATCATGAATAAAATAAAATATTTAGGAAGAAACAAAAGGTTTCTGCACATCATCATTACGTCATGTGAGTATAAATCATCTTTTTATTAAAACAGCAATATTCAATATCATTTCCGTTGCTTATACCTTTATTATCACATAGTTTACTGTTTTCATGAAATTTCTTGAATTTTAATTTTGGAATAGCCTATTGTATTTCTGAAAAAGAAAGATTAGAAAGTGTCTAATATCCTGGAAACTATATAGAGTTCAAACTAAGCGATTCCAAGTTTCCTTAAAATTGAAGCTTATTCAGTTTTGGCTCAACTTATGTTTTCATGCAGAGAATCTTATTTAAACTGGAAAATAAGAGTTCAGCACGGGACTCTAACAATATGGAACAGAAATTCAAGCATAATAATTCCACTTTAAGAAAATTTTTTCCTTATTTATTCAATTGGAGTTTGTAAGCTTGTAATTAATAGATAATTGCATTTTTAGTTCAAATCAGATTGTTTGACTATCATTTTCTATGGTGATAACAAGATCATTTTGACAGTAACGAAATCATGTTGCTTGGTAGCAGTATGACGTTGTACGGAGAGCCTTTCAAGCAGAAGGTAACAATGCCTTAGAAAACTTCCAAAATTACTTACCAATGAGCAAAAAATATTTGACAAACATTTTTAGACTAATCTAACCCGGTTATATGTTCGCAATTATCTGTTGAAATACAATAAATAAGTCTATAAAAATAAAACATAGTATTTAATAGAAGAATGAAGAATGGAAAAAGATTGGAAAACGAAAGAAGTTGACATGAGAAATGTAAGAGCTGAGTATAAAATATACCCTAGAAAATCGTTCTTAGAATAATTGAAAAATAATTATTGTTCGCAAGATATTTTAATCTTGCATAAGGTACATATAGCAACAGCGCTTCTATCTCTGACACAAATATAGGTTCGAGAAAAACGAAATTGTACTACCTATAGTGCTTATAGTGCCTAGATTACATGCACTATTGCTACGATTTTCACGCTATTGCAGGTAAGTACTAAAACTTATTGTTTATAATCCTTGAAATTATAATTTCATAATTTGTTTACGACAAGAGCTGAGAATAAAATGATGATACTCTCTTATACTAGTTCTTCCGAATTTCTGAATATTCAATAGAAGTGATTTACTGCTTTACTTGAACATTGATATTTGTCTCTTTTCACTACCTCGTAAAAGGCAGTCAGCATTCTTCTTTCAATTTGCCTCTGTGTACAAACTCAGACTCTGCCATGATAGAAATAGTCTGCTTATGATATATTAATAATTATTTGAGGCATAACAAATTTCTCCAAAATTTCTTCCAAAATGTTCTAATCGCTCCAACTTCTTAATGACAACAAAATCGTTGCTGTCAAATGATTGATTTCCAATTGATGGAATGAATCTCAGTTTCTTGTGAAATAAATTCAACTTTCCTCCATGAATCCATCCATCACCTAAATTTTCTATGATTAATACCCAGTATTATAAAGAACAAATGAATTTACTTCTAAATTAAATAAAATTTACTCTGTGAAATGACAGTCGATTTTTTGACAGCAACGCTTTTACTGTCATAAAGAATAATAATTTGATACGAATTTGTTGAATTAAATAAATTTATTTTGGAAATAAGTTCACTTCGTCCTTTATAATACTGAGCAAAAATGTATTCGAAAATTGATCAAATTTCAATTTTTAGATGACATTTTATTACAGGCAATATGATTCGTCGTTACTATAGAAACTAAATCAGGTTGAATAAAAGTCAAAATTATTACTAAAAAAAATGAATCATCATAGGTGAAGAATCTAATTGATTCTAATAATGGTGTCAAGCGGAATTTTGGAAGAAAATTGATTATAACATTATAGAATATATACAATCATATCTATTTAGACACATGGTGCATCTACATATATGCAAAATTTTGATAAATGTATTTTTTGGATAGTCTAATAATCATATCATCATTCTTGTTCACGTAGAGTGTGAAATAAAAAACTGACATAAAAAGGTATAATAAATATGTTTTATTGGGTAAAGTTCTGAATGAAAATAATTAGAAATAATTTCAACAGAAAAGGCAGCACTTTGCTTCTGAAACGTTGTGTTTTCCAAATATTTTCATACAGAACTTTACCCAATAGAACCTATTCATTAAAAAATGAATTCTGAAAAAATTTTCCTCTCATAGAAAGATGTGTTCAGAGAATCTGAAAAAAATTTCTCCTCATAGAAAGATGTGTTCAGACAATCTTGAAAAATCTGTTAAGGTACTTCAAGGGTACCTATATGCGAACTAGGAATTTCAGTGTTTGAAAAAATCAATTGAAATTCTAAAATATTCATCAATGTACTTTTCAAATTTGGATATAATGGCGCAATAGTAGTGATTATGGGGAAGTTGAAGATCGTATATAAAATTTCGCTAACGACTGCATACAATTAAAAAAGTGTAATATACATTTCTTAATTCCCTGTGTGACAAAATATGAGACTCTCCTTTTAGAGTAACAGTGTAGTTGGCTTAATAATATGATAATGATAGCATATTAATTCTAGAATTATTGTATTTTATGAATATAACGTCTGTTTTTATAGTTATTTATATGTTACATATGATTGGTTACTATGGTTATTGTTGGCAAAGAAAACTGGCTTTTAAAACAAGTGAATATAAGGTTGTTGTAGAACGTATTTAGCTATAATTGCATGCGTTATTTGTAGGCTAGAATTAACATTTAAGAAATCGAATCTTGCTCTTATCTTGAATGTTCGTTTATAAAGGTATTTGGATTCATAAATTTCAATATATGTTCTGGTGGATTCTAAAAGCCTATAAGAAACTTATTTCTGATTATGGGATTAAGTTTTTGTTTAAAACTGATTTGCGCGCTCATTTTTAATAAGCAGGTGCTGCTAAATTATTTTATTAACATAATTACTTTTTATTTTTGGATTTTGAATGGTATAAATAATAATAATAATAAATAAATAATAATAATAATTTATAAATGGTATCGTAAATAATTTAATAATAATGCAATAAATAATATTTCAAATTTCGGATGTACATCTCATTCCAAAGTAGTCGGCAGAATGTGTTTGATGAATTATTTTTATTTTATAACTTTTTTACTGCGGAAATCTGGGTACTTGGTAAAAAATCTAATATATAGATATATACCATAATATATTTTCTACTATTAACGTTTTTCTCCAGCTCTGAAATTTTTCAGAAGCAAACATCATTTCCTTGCTTTATAACTAAAATTTGTAATTATTCCAGAAAAATAATGCATTAAAGTTGTTAATGTGTGTATACACCTGAGTAACAAATGGTGAAAAATCTATTAAACTTAAGGAAAACTAATTCTCCGAGAGTTGGTATTTAACTATTTTGCTTGTGCATATTTCATCGCGTGTCAACTCTTACTCACAGATAACTAGATATTTTGTTGGTGATGTGCAGGGGCAATTCATATCTATAATAGTATTTTTCGAGTTTGGGAAGCAATTATTGTCTTTCGGACGTTTCAATTATCTTCAGGTTGGTAGCGTGTTGATGAAAAACAAGCTGCCAACTGTCAGCAATCAATTTCAAAATAATATCGTGATTCTTTTTGGAAATTAATGGAGGAAAATCAATGACAAATACAGAATTTATTTCATTTACTTCGCACTTCAATTTCTCCTAGAGTGTGACACGGCTTTTTCCAATTAGTTCAGGCAATATATACGCATGAGTAGAAGAAATTACTTCAATACAATTTTTATTCTCCTGAATACTCAATGATGTGTTTTGCCCATCGGTCGGAAATGATTTGAATGACGATTACCCGAACAAATTCAGAGAAGTATTTTTCCCCACCCTCAATCTTTATTTTGATGTTGCCTTACATTTATCTTGAATATATCATCCTTATTTTTTACTCGCAAAGTAAAACGAGGCGAGGTGCAAAATTTTCTCGCTTCACATCTTAACACAAAATACTATTCTGGTCAACGAGATCTCTAGTATTCATGCGCTTTTAATATCTCGAAATTCAATATCTGCTCTTGTGCTCTTGAACCTCAATCTTGGTCAGAGAAGATAATCTAATTGCTGAGCTCAAAAAATTTGAAAATTTTTGTCCAATTAAATACAGAATTCATCTCGGAATTGACGGAATTCACTTTTATAGAATGATTCTTTTAGGTATAATGATCACACTGAAGCCTTCAAAACGATATGATCATTTTCACTATGAAATATCTAACTTTCTCCCACCGTATAATTCATCCATCATCATGAAGTCTATAGATTCTACCGAAAAGTCAAATAAATATATTACTTAAAATCGAATGAACAAATCCGTTTCTGCTTTGGGAGTAACTAATTCATGAACAAAATTCACATGTGTTAATAATTTATCATTTAATTACAATTTAAATCAAATTCCTGCTAATATAAGATCAAGTGTGTGTGGAGAAAAATTGAACGTTGTAATCAGAGGAGCATTTCCCGCGGCAGAACTGGAAAATAACCAGGAATTGAACAAAAGATTTTTAAATGCGGGTTCGTCTTTTGAGAGGAGCGAGGAAGATGAAGCTATTCGAATTGGAGTAAGTGGGAAAAAGAGGTCGCGTCGGTGGTTTTTAGAAATTAATGAAAATAAACAATTCCACATAGCCTGGGAGTCGTTTGATCGTTACTCTCAGGAAAATACCCTTTCATCTGATAATTCGTAATATTTCATCATCAGACGTTGTTAAAAGCAATGGATATTTCAGACAGAGAAAGATCCATTCCCTTCCCAACTTTTCGTTCGCTTCTGGATTCATGGGCGTGCAAAATTCAAATATATAGATTATCCAAAAAGAGTTTACTGTCTGCCAAACATTTACGGAGGAGATATCGTGTAAAAAGCATGCTGAATAATTATCATTACAAAAAGTAATAAGCAAAGGAGATTAGAGACTCTTTGAGTATAGATGCATTATATATTTCAACTTTCAAACAAGAGAGTGAACATTTCAAGCCAAAAAAGATTCTTATCCACATGTTCCAGTATTTTTTTAAGTGTAAAGTGCATACACCACAATTAATTCCTCCCAATTGATTAGGTACTGTACTATACTTGCGGTTCTTTTTAGCGATAACTTCTTGTATTAGAACCAGTATTTTCACAGAGAATTTCGACGTTTATTATATTTGATTATCACTATGATAACAGTGTCTTGTTCTCCCAGTGAAATGTCATTTGGATTCAATTACAAAATACATTTTGAAAATTTTATTATTAGAGTCTAATTCTAATGAAACTGTTTGGAAAAAGCAGAATTTTGAAACAAAAATCACTCTTTATCGAAATTATCAACTATCATTATGGAAAAAATGCAAATGGAAGCTAAAGAAGTGAGCTTTTTTTTTAATCCTATATCCAGCTGAACTACGTTTATAGTGTCAAAATAAAACTTGTTTCACGAATAATATTTTCTGTAACATTTGTTTTCAATAGTTTGTTGATCTCAAATGACTTGAAATCAGATCTCATTATCCATTGTAACTCAACACATGATGAATATTAAACTTATTCAAATAAAAAAAAAATATATCAAAAAAAACAAAATATTAGAGTTTTCACCAATGTCACAGTTTTATGTTATAACTATTTGGTCATATAAATTATGACATTGAATATGATTTTAGGTTTTTGTATGAACGATTCTCCCCTAGTCAAGAGAAAAAATTTGTAGACCTATGTCTTTAGTTTATAATTAAATTAAAATGTCGAAATTATAGACGTTTATTTCATCTTCTTCTACGAGATTATTTGAGTACGTGAAATACTACCTGCTGCTAATTGTCTAGTGGTAATGAAATAGCGCTGAAAGATAATCATCGCTGCTTTGCTTCACATTAATTCTTCCTTATTTTTCGATGACTTATTTCGTGACTAATGTGGGGCATTCAGTGCACGTGTTCAGCCCGCACTTCACTGTGCACATTTTATTTTATTAATTGACTATCCCAACAGAAATAAAATTATGTTATCTCACAAATTATGTTCGAAAAACCAATGTAGTATGCGAAAACCAGTTTTCATTGAATAGAATAATACATTCATGGTCAATAAAATTTATAATGTAATATGGAGAATGGGAAGCCGTATAAGTACCCAATAGTAGATAACACTGGTGACTACTTATGTGATGAATCTAGGACAAGAATCATACTTGTTTGTCTGTCTCAGTTTTGATCTATTTTTATTCAATTTTTATTTTAGTTGAATATAGTAAAGTACATACGATAGCCATATTTCAAGTAATAAACCAGTAGCTCTCTCATATTACACTCATATCTCATAAAAAGTATGTGATGCTCTCTATATGAAATATATAGATACATGATTGAAATTATCTATTTCAGGATATAGTTCACACCAAATCCCATTCTTGTTGAATGGCTGACTTAATGAAAGCAAATTCATAAATATTTAAATTCTATTCGATATTCAAACGCAACAAGTTCAAAGCCACACAACTTCACACAAAATGCCGTGAATTTATTTCAACGTAAAACATATGATATTTTATATCCATGATTGCAGATTTGGCAGCAATGTATTTAGGCAATAATTTCGAGATTAAATATAGAAAATGAGTTTAACTAATATTTCTATATTTAGCCAAGAATAGGGAAGGTTTTGTGAATTATTATGATCATTGTTGATCAGTTCGTTATTCTATTCGATTGTTAATTATTTTTAAACTATCTGATGCTATTTAAGTATGATAATTTAGTTGAATCTGTTTTATTTGGACACTAATACATTGCTCTCAAATTCTAATCATGAATATGAAGTATCTCATATCTCACATTGAAATAAAGTCACGATATAGACATAATGTATTTTTGTCCTAGCATCGCCATTCGCCACCAGGCTTTCATCCTCATTCAAGAGCCTCGATACTATTCATGTGTTCATCAGCTTCTCTGTACGTTTTGAGAAGCTTTTATTATTTCATTGAATGATAACCTGATTATTTATCACAATGCTCTTAATTCCTTGTATATTATTATCTGTGTTCTATCCAATATTTTATGATTCTTCTCCCTTCCTATTGGTTTTCTCGTGAATTTTTTTAGCGCGGCACTGGCAATGTATAGATGTATCTCCGTGTACTTTTGAATATTTTCCCGAATGTCTGTGTCTATATCCTATGTCCTTTGTGGCAGATCCTGCAGGCTTTACGAACTTGCCGGTCGCTCTTCTTCATCCCCGCTTGCTTCTCTTACCCCCAATACCGCAAACGCTTTTCGAACTGTGAAAGGGTAGTTGTTCTTGTATTGTGGATGTTACTCAATTTTTTATCTATGCTCCATTTTATCTTGTTTTGCTACAAGTGATTTTTTTTTCTGTCTGGCTTTTATCCGAGAACAGGTGATTCTTTAATATTTTTTGCCAGGCGGATTTTTGTTGATTGTTTTAATTATCTCTTTGAGAGGAAGGAAAATGCTATATGTGTGGAAATACTCGTAAGATTATTTGAGTCATAGTTCAGAATTTTATCTGACTATTCGCAGTCTGATCTTTAATTCTCATTCAGCTTCCCCTGTAGTCAAAAATTTTGAACGTTCCAACAGAGAAGAGTGCAGAAAATGCTAATCCATGGAAGCGCCAAATAGAATTGAAATTTTGATTTCTACTGTCATCGTCGTTTTGATATATGAAGAAATCGTGGTTTGTACAAGTTAAAAACCTCAAGAAGAATAGGTACGCTTAGAGGAATAATGCACATTATCACAAAGAACGAAGTAAATTTATTTCCAAAGTAAATTTAGAATGCAAGTTCAATAAGTTACAAATCTAAATCATCTGAGTATCTTTCAATTCAGTGTGAGCACTGGAGTCAACTTAAATTTTCAACTCTTTCAAATTCTTCATATGGGAGAAACAGTCACTCATTGCGTCAATTCATTTTAATTCTCCATTCCAAACATTATGTTATGCACGTGGGCTTCCAGGTTCTGTAAGTTATAAGTTGTAGTTCACATTATGCTGATTGATTGACACTCCATACGCAAAACCTTTTTTTTTTGATTAGTTTTATCATCAGACCAACTGAAAATTCTAATTTGATTTTACTTCCTCTTTAAATGACTCAATATGATAAAACTATCCATCGTCAAGGATGTCAGAATCTCTGTCCATCCAGACTTTCAATTATCATCGCATAGTATGAATCATACCAATATTTCAGACACCTACCTTGTGAACTGTTGCGGAATCCTCTGGAAGGCTTAGTTTCTTATTATCAAAGAATATATCTTATCACAGTCGATAGTTCTATTGTTTCCTCCTAATTTCATCATACAAAATACCTTTTTCGCTTTCTTAATCTTAATCATAGCAGAAAACCCTTATTCCAAAATCCAAAGCATCGGTTGAATTCCTCAGACTCCTCCTGAGCTTGTTTCGTTTTCGGGATTTTTCGTCCCTTGCGAAAAATGCTTTACGTTGTGTGGCTCGCTCGGCACGCTTTGCACGCACCCTTTACATCAGCATTCCAGGTGCGGCGTAAGGGGGCACGAATTCCCGATTGCGTTAATCACAAGGTTAAGGGTTTAATTTTTCATAATCTGGCTGCTGGGCCCTTTGAAGTCGAGGCAGATATGCGCCAAGCAGCGGTATATTAAATCGTTTGGCTTTAAGTATTCGTCTGTGCTCTCACTTTATAGCATGTGTGTAAGTGAAGGGAGCAGTGGGCGTTCAAGGTGGAAACGAGCAGAAGAGATGTTCCAGTATTTGTGATTGACATGTATGCATGATAGAAGGGTGCATTTTTAAATAAACCCTGACTTATTCTAATGAATACTTTTTTTATCACTCAGTTTAATCAGCGAAAAGAAGAATTTTATTTGATGTGGTTACTATATACAGATTTAACTCCAACAATTTATTTGACATCAATCAGAATGAAAATTTATGATCCTTAGTCTCTTACCTAGGACCGTATGCATTGGACATTTTTTCCAAAGCCTATATCAATAACTATAGTCTATTCCAGTTAGGAATGGACCAAGGACTCCTGAGAGACCACGATTCAAATCTTCTGAATGGCCAAAATTTTGAGAATAGATTCAATAAGTGAAAGCAACAGATATATACACATATCACCCTCAGAATATAGATTTAGATGCTCAGAGATAGTCAACACAGAACAATTTTCAAACTTCTGCTAATCGTTTTTGGTTAAATTAAGGCTGCTGATTACGAAAATAATACTTGTTTTTTTCTAGCAGCTCTAGTTCTCAAATTACTCACAAGCTCTAAGCTCATACACACTTTATTTCACAGAGTTAATTTGAACCCATACGAAATTTCTTGTAGGATTTTCTGGAATAATGAGCCTGCTCAAGGTCCCAGCAAAGATTCCAGCAATAATCTGCCCTTATATGGATGTCCCATCTTCCTTAGTATCATTCTTCCATTACTCGTGTCTTGATGAAATCTTTCACTCTGCTCCTCACTAAAATCTCCAAAATTTTTGAGGAATCGATCCACATGAGAATGTAAATAATTAATTTTTTTGCTAATATTACACCTAAGATTTCTCCAATTTGACAGCATAACCAGTACTAGTTGTAAATAGTTCTCCAACTTCTGATTGCCAAGAAAATTCTCGGTTACCAAAACGAATTAATTCCATGTTCTTTAATCGAGTTCATTCATATGATCGACAAAATTTGAATTTAATATGTAAGCAAAACATTCACCAGCTTTGATAAGGGCCTTAATAAATTGTTTCATAATGCCGAGTTTACTATGAAGCGGGGGCAGAATAATTCGATCTTGATTCAATAAAGACGGATTTATTCAATTCTGTATACCAACAAAAATTAGTGACTCTCTCGATGGCCACATATTTCCAGTTCAATGATTATTTTTATTTGTAATAGATAAGCAATGCTGTGTTGAGAAATGTTCATCACAAATAAAACAAAAACTATATCTGGAACGTTCGTACAACGTCTCCTTCTTGTAGTCATTGTATTATTCACTGGTAGATTAACAGATGTGCTGAGTAAATCGAAAAGAGAAAAGTCTACCCCCTAAATGTCAATAATGTGGAAAATTGAAGTATCTCAAAAACTAGAGCTGCCAAGAGAAAACTAGTATGATATATGAAATCACCACATCAAAATACATTAAAATTTTTAATATTTAAGGAAAATAAAATAAAGTTGTGAATTGTTGACCAGTGATAAACATTTGATGCAGCTGACAGATAACCAAGTAAGATTTTTGTAGAACTCATAAGAATTTTCGAAGAAAGAATTAAAGAAAAATTATCACACTGTTTTATGAATTATTCATTCCATAATCGGTTACTGAATGAATAATTTTGAGAATAGCATAATTGGGAGCTTCTTAGGCGTTTATAACAAAAAAAAAATGATTCAATTTCTCCTTTCGCGGCTGCTTATAGTTTCTGTCATAGTGTAACCAAACCAATCCAGATGGCATGATGAGTTCTTTCGTCATGTTACAGATATCTGGTCACTGAGTAGCTGATCTGTCACTGCCAACTAGATTATTCCTAATTCAATTGTAGAGCCATTCCAGTCTCGGGCTGTTGTTTCCGTAGTTTATAATAGAATACTACGGCAATTTTCCGAAATATTTGTAGATCTTGAACTATGCAGTACGCCAATAAATGGCCTGCAGTTGCTTAGAGCAGGTCGAGTTGGTCTTTTGTAAATACCTTGTAAAGTATCTCTCGACCTGAGCCACATACAGCTATGACTTCTTCGATTGTCGATTTGGGATCTCAATTACATATTATTTGACTTGATCGAAGTTGTCCCCTTGACTATTGGCGAAAGTAATCATACGATTATAATGCACCTAATCTGAGTTTCCCTGTAATCTTTTTCTAGATCCAATAGATGAAATCGTCAATCAGTTGGATAATTTTAAAAAATCCCGCCAATGATGTCTTGGATGGATATCCGCGGCGCCTTCGAGGAATATACAGTAAGCCAGGTCGGTTTCTATCTTTATTAGATTTAAATATTTTAGTACGAAAGGACCAAATATTTAATATATTTATATTTATATTTTGAATATTATTAAATTGTCTTGGCAGATGGGTGGGGCAGAAAAACCTATCCGATTTCAAAACGATATAAAATTAAAACCAGTCAACTTGTCAGAAAATTTTTTTTATTAACATATCGCAAATTTTATGCCATTTTTAAATTTAGGTTTTGAAAAGCACATCACTCAAATGTCGTCCTTGGGAGCGGATACACTGATTTAGGCGCTCGCGGTAGCTTTCCATGACTTTCACCGTCATTTCCACAGGAATTTCTTCAATTGCCCGAGCAATTTCCCTTCGTAAAGCAAGAAGGGTCCTTGGTCGATGCTGGTTAACCTTTGATTTGAGGTAACCCCAAAGGAAGAAGTCACATGGAGTGAGATCCGGTGAGCGCGGCGGCCAGCCAAGATCACCTCTCAGGGAAATGAGGCGACCGGGAAACAGTTCCCTGAGAATGTCCATTGATCGTCGCGATGTGTGGGCGGTTGCACCATCCTGTTGAAACCACACATTTTCCACGCCATTTTCTTCCATTTTGGGTCTAAGAAAATTTTCCAGCATGAAACAATAGCGCTCGCTGTTGACCGTTACGGTTTGCCCATTTTCTTCAAAAAAGTAAGGCCCCCAGACGCCTAGGCGAGAAAGAGCACACCACACAGTCACTTTTGAGCTATGGAGGGGTTCCTGATGGATTTCTCGAGGATTTTCGTCACTCCAATATCGAAAATTCTGCCTGTTAACGGCACCACAAAGGTGAAAATGGGCTTCGTCCGTGAAGAGCACAACATCGTCGTCTGGGAGTTCTCGGAGATCGCGACACAGGTTCGTACGGGTTTCAAAATTCCTTTCACTTAATTCCTGTGCAACAACCATTTTGTAGGGATGCATTTTGAGGTCCCGGTGCAAAATGCGCCGAATACTGCGGTTGGAAATCGTCAAAGCGAGCGAATGTTTTCGCGCCGAACGACGCGGGGAACGTTCAATCGCGGCTCTCACATTGGCCACGTTTTCAGGTCCTGTTGCTGTCCTGGGACGTCCAGGCGACTTCTTTTTCAATGCTGAACCCGTCTGTCTAAAATTTGACACCCACACTTTAATCGTAGCGTGATGTGGAACAGGATCATGACGCCCGAGTCCGAAATGAATTCGAAAAGCACGTTGTGTAGCAATTATCGAACCGTCGCATTCGATAAACCGCTCAATAACAAAAGCACGATGTTCACCGGACCAAGGCATGTTGACTACTGACAAATGGCATAAAACCGGCTTTCTAACGGTTTTTACCCCACTACTCTACTTGCCCCCTCTTCTGAGAAAAAGGGATTTGAAATCGGATAGGTTTTTCTGCCCCACCCTGTATAACCGTTCGGAATCTGATGTGATGTATTCGCCATTCACATAATAAGAAAAGGGCTTATTTCAGTTTCTCGAACCTTAGCGACAAGGTATGTCGCTGGAATGAAAAGGAGAGCTTCTTCAAGAAGAAAATGAATATAGGAAATAATAATTATAATCTTATCTTAATTCAGTTTGACGTTGAAATAATAATAATAGTATATTCATACATACTTTGAATAATTGACCGTCTTCTAATATAATAAATCTTATTCACATCGAAAGGAAATTCAATAATTCTCTATGAAAGTGTGCGTTAGAAAATTCGTAATGAATCGTCTGAGGAGCTATTACACCTTCCCAAATGATTCTGATCAATTTTCTCTTGATTTGCAACACACTATCCATGACAAAAATTGAGAATGAACGATTGCGTGGAAGTCGAGTGTATAGGTAGATGTTGTTCACTTTTTGCGAAAGAAGAAGCTTTCAAGTTGGAAGAATGAACAAACTAGTATAAACAAAATCATGATATTGAATACAAAAGAAAGAGAAAGAGAGTTTCGATAGAGCTTGTGATATTTGCTGATTAAATATTGAATGTGAGTATCAACAATCTTATTTGTGGAAATGCATGGAGTTCATCATAATCACTTCTTCTTTAAATTGTGAAACTTTGACTCTTGCAAAATAAGTCTTGTCCAATTGAGATCCGTATTGAAAGAATTCGTGAAGTATTTCATTAATTGTAGTCGATTTATTAAAGAGTCCGACATGTCAATTAGGTCACACGGATATTATATCCATCTTCCAACAAGAAGACAGACAGCGTATGAGTATTTTTGCAAAAAGAGTACTAAAAATCTGATTGCCAAAATTTCTCCTTTGTCGGCGAGAAGTCAGCTTAATGAAGGCCGAGCATATGCCTCGCATGCAAAATTTGAAGAATTTGAACAGAAAGATAACAATTTATTGACTATTGCTATTTAATGGAGGTATCGTTTTATTTCTCCTTGAACTTAAACTACTCTTTTGATTCAAATGTGCAAATAAGTGCTGGTTTATAATTAAGCTATGAATTCGTTCACTTTTTGGAACTGCTGGAATGTATTAGTTTCACATAATAGGAAAATAATAACAATTTGTAAATCAGAGTACAAAGTTCTCAAGTCATGATCAGTAAACAATCCTATATACTAATTATTATTACCAATATTATTGTTATTCTTTAATTTAGATCTGGCTCATATTAGTTCAAATTTGGATCAAAGTGGAAACATAATATTGTAGGTATATGGAAAGTATTGTTAGTAGTCACTACGCAAATCTTTAGATCATGGGGAAACCGCTTTTAGATCAATTCCTGTTACAAAACTCGAGGGGGTATATCTGAATGTTACATTCAAACGAAAGTGATGGTCAGGTAGACAAAATTTGTGCTTGATTTGAAAGGTATCAATAACATACGAAAAGCGAGTGAATTTTTGTTCTCTTCAAAAAGTCATTGGGTGAGGATAAAAATTTAAATCATATCTCCTCATGTTGCAAATATTTTGGTTTTTATGAGTGCCTCAGAGATATTATAGAACAAAACCAAACTTTGCGAAGAGCATGTTCCTTAATTATTGAACAGCAAAATGTTTGTTCATGCACTATTTGAAGCTGTTTTATTGTATCGTTGAAATATTGAATGTATGTTCCATTGACTCATAGTATTTATTCATTAAAATGATCAGTATATGATTATGTAGATATTCATTTGCATCAATATTCATCCAAAATAGTGCCACAAATATAAAGTATTTCAAGTTATTAGCTTATATTGAAGTTTATTTAAATTTGTTATTTATATAATGATTTATTGTAATTACCATCTAAGTAACCACTCGCAGCTCGCTAGCAATCTAGAAAATGTAAAATTGTTGGACAATTGAATGCCAGCTTTATTGTTGCGGAATGTTCAATTATCATACATTTGAATGCTAGTTTATTGTTGCGAGATATTTGATTGTGAGATATTTGAATGCTAGCTCATTGTTGCAAGATGTTCGGTTGTCAGACATTTGAATGTTTGCTAAACATTGGAAAAAGTATATAAAGCCCCGTGGACTGGTAAGGATGATAATCATTCAATTCAAACGATTTTTTTATTGTATAACATACTGTGAAGTCGAAAATCGTACTGTCACCTGTAATATCATTCAATCACAATAAAATTTGTGACAATATATTCACTGATTTTGGTATAGCACATATTTTTGCTATAATCATTTTATTTTTCCCTTTTTTCGTGAAATTGATGGTCGAAACATGCGCTTAAGATTCAATATTCTCAGACTTCATAGCCTCAAAATTATTACTTCATATCCCATACAAGATGAACTTCAGTCTTGTATTCTACTCATTTACAACGAAATGAGTAAGAAAATTAACTCAGCGAATACAATAGTGTGTGTAGAAATATGGAAGCACGGAAATAAATTATCGTAAATAATTACAATATATAATACATTGTTTATTCGATTGCATGAGCTGTCGGTGCCAGCGTAGTGTCCATCATTCTCTTGAATGCACTCCCAAATTTGATCAAATCAGCCCAGAACTAATGCTACAAGATCGAGTGATATGTTGCACAAATCTCTATCCAGCTCACTCCCAGTGTTAATGTTTACACATCAATAGTATTTAAGACCATAAATATAGTATGGCAAATATTCTTTCCGATTGTTGTCAATAATTGCTCCAACACTTGTTATTTACAATTCCAAATCGAATCATAACTATTAAACTTGACTATATGATATATGTACAAAACTTAGAAGAACGCTCTGTGTTGCAGGAAGGTCTGAAATATTTAGTCATCAGTTGTAACTGTGGCAGAGATTATATCAAATAAATAATTTGAAGATACATTTTTGATTCTAATTGCCTCTTCTTTTTCCATAAGGCATCAAATTCTTCTTCTCCAACTGACAGTGTAGATATAACGATGCACAATACAATTTTATCAATCAGCAAAATTCAAACCTCTCATAATTATAATTTTTTTCCTTTCTGAAAAGTTGAAATTCTGTCTGACTTTTTTATTATACTGTGTAAAATTCCAGAACCTATAAGATCAGATTGCAGATAAGAGATATTGCAGAACAACATAATTTGTCTGTGCAAAGTGCAACGCTTTTACACTATTTCATTCCCATCCGCTGAGAGAAGTGCATGACTTGACATAAAAATAAAAATCATAATTTTTTCACGCTCTGAGTGACACTATTTTCCACGGATGGTCCAAATGTGGAGCTTTGCGGCAAGGATATGGAAGTGTCCCTTCACGGACTACGCGTACCGTCTTCGTTTGTCGTCTATGACTTATAACCGATATGATCTAGATCTAGATACCCAAGCCAGAAAGAAGTGACGTCATGAATGAAGCTTTAAATTAGATCATTTTGAAGAGTTTTTGATCTCCAATTTTCTTCGTAATAAACTCACATAATTTTGAAGTATCAAAGAGGTCTTAAATGTAGTTCAAACTCTATCTATTGAATACTATAAGAATAATATAATAGTCTCACATTTTTAATCAACTTTATGCCCAGTTGCATCGTCGATTCTTGAATTTTAAGTGTTGCTCAACTGAACAATATCGTATCTAAATTCAAAAGATAAATTTCATATTAACATTGCTGTCATTATTTCAAATCGATATTTCGTATTCAAGTAGAGCTTAAAATATAAGCTAGAACAATGCAACTCGCTAATAGTTTTCCCTGTGACTAGTCTATTAATTTAAATCAATCATTTGACTGAGATTCTCTTCAAGAAGCATTTTTTGTTGAAATTGACTCAATGTTTCAATTCAGACTAATTCATAAACAATTTCATGAGTATATCCCTGAGATGTTTTCCTGTCAAATGCAAATCATAATTATAAAGATAGTGTAGGCTCTATCCACATGCTGGGTAAAATGAAAAGCATTGTGCTCTCTTTCAAGTCGAGAGAGCACGATCTAGCCTGTAATTTTTTTTAGAATATAACATGATTGCTATTTTTCACATGATAGGACATGAATCACTGAAAAATTCACCGATGTATTTGAGTATTGATTTATATCAGGTACATGAAGTACTTATACAAAAGAAAACAAAGTTTTATTTAGACATTATACTTATCTCATAAGACAGATACTTGATAAGTATTCTGCTTCATTCACTCTTTGTAACACTTGTTTTAGTGAAGGTAGTCATCACATTATTTATTTTCTATGTAATTAGGTAGTCAAAACAATTACGTTCTCATAAATGCCGCGCATTTGTGTTAACTCTCCTAACTTATTTTGCAATACTTGTGGTCAGCTCATACCTGAAAGTGATGAAAATCCGATCTCCTCACTACTCGAAAAGTGCTATCAAGCGTATTTCAAGACAAATCGTGCTAGTCCAGACAAACTAGACTTTCCAGTTTGCATTAATTTCCAACAAGCTGGATTTTTATATGAATATTGAATACGTCATTACAAATTGTATGTCAAATATCCCCATTGATCCCGCTTGTGCGTTGTTTTTTATCCGATATCAAACATCACAAATCTTTATTTTTCTGCGTATATCTCTGAAGCGATGGGAGCTACTGAGAAAATAAGCCAGAAAAGTTTGTACATTGTGAATTTTTTTATAAATAAGATTTCATTTTCTTTTTTCCTACGAAGCACCGTTTTCGAGTTATCGTGATTTCAGGCCGTAAGTATGCACACATTTTCGCATCACCTCTTAAGTGAAGTACCCGACGCTTTTTTTCAACGTGGTTTCCTCAGTAGGAATTCTTCCGTTGATATTTCGATCCAGGAAATTTAATGAGACAATATTTCAATAACATGATGAAAATTGTAGCAACAAGAAAATGATATTATTTATCATCAAATTCTTCCTCTTCGCTCTCGTCTTCCTATTCTTGCTCAATTTGTGCTAACTGCTCTAAGAAGAGATTTATCAGTTAGATCCTCGTCTTCATTTGTTACATTTGATTCAGTATTATTGCAAGAGTGGCCTTGGCAATTGGCACAGACTGATGAACAAAACAATCTGACTTTTCTGCTCAGCACAATTGCTCGTGCAGCCTTCACTATTGCAATTACAAGAAAATGTATTCAGCAGCTTCTTTGGAGCAGGTGGAAATAAAGTCTGGATTGGCTTCAAACTATTATTCATTAATTTACAGTCCCAGTCTTCAAGATTCAGTTCATTGTCCAACCACACTTGCACTTGGTAGAGCACACGAAACATTTGTTAATAAGCAGAAGCAGATGTTGGAAGGAAACAAGATAACTGCACTTCTTTATTCTACGTCAAGTCAAAGATTCACTACAAATAGAGCAAACTTCTGACATTTTCATAAAATTTTGTAACGGCCCTGTTTAAAATGAAAATACCATCTACAAACTCGTTTGTTTACTACTAAAAACCATTTGAAACTGACTGAACTGTTGATGTTACTCAAGGTCGATCAAATAATGGGATTAGGGACAGTCTTTGTCTCACTCAATCATATATTTTCCACGCGTAATATTTGAGTGCATGAATCACAAAAACCAATATTCCAATATTTACTTACTTGTACTAAGTACAAGAAAGTATTAAGAAACCGAAAAATTCACATATCAAGATTTTGATAGAAATATCCGTTTTGAACATCCCTGAATCCATTTTGACTATTTTCGGCTTGATGTCGGTACGAATGTGCGGCTTGAATTTGAATTTTCCGCATATGATCAGACGTAAAATACTGAAATTCAGTATTTGGAATTGCTGTAGCATCTAAATGGTCATCTTTTACATTTGTACCATTCGGCTGAACCGAAAGTGCACTTTATATGACATTTTCGAGTTTTTCGCATAAACTCAAAACAATCAATCGTAGATTATTGTAATTTATTATCAAGCACTGCTATATAACATTAAATTGTACACCTTGCATTATAAGTGCGATCGGCTGAACCAGAAGTACACTTTACTGAAAACATTTTCCGTATAAATACAGAACAATTGAACGTACAATGTTAGAATTCAGTATTTAAGATGATAGTACTGTCTAGATGCTTATATCTTATTGTCATTGAGATCGATTCAGCCGGAAGTGCACTTTACTTAATAGTCTTTCAGAGTTTTTCGCATAAATTTGGAACGATCGGCTGTGTAGTATTGAAATTTGGTATTTTAGTCTACTGTAGCATCTGAATGATTGCCTACTATTCTCATAAAAAAAGACTGAACCGGAAGTGCACTTCAGTTGGAATTAATTTGTTTTTGTGCATGAACTCAGATCTGTTAATCGTAGAATCTTGGAAATCAGTATTAAGGAATGTTGTAGCATTAGAATGATGACCTTCCATATCCATAGCAACCGACTTGGCTGAAAGCGCGCCTCACTTGACAGATTTTTAGAATTTTTTGGATGAATCTAAAACAATTGGTCGTGGAACGATAAGATTTTGTGTTTGATTATATATATATATATATCCATTGATATTTATGATCAAACACAAAATCTCATCGTATTACATATATCTAATGATGTACAAGTAAGTCACGTGATGTTTACGTTAGATTTTTTCACTTTAAATGATGCATACTAGTCACATATGAAATCAAATTCGTACTTTCTAGGCTTGAAATCGCTTTAACTTGAGAACGGTGCTTCGTAGGGAAGAGAGTATTGACACTTTATTTGTAGAAAAATTCACATTTTATAAATTTTTGCTTGCTCATTTTCCGGTAGCTCTCACTTTTTTTCGTGTGTGTGCGCACTATTATTGGGCATAAGACAAGATGAAAATTGCTCCTTTCCAATTTTATATATCAGACTTCTTGATTTTTTCAATGTTTCATATCAATTCCCAAAATTCTTTTGTGAGTATGATATTGTAACCAGATTTTAATTGCAGTGAAAACAAAAATAATCTAGCTGTCTCATATTGTAGTGCTGTTGAAGATGACTAAGGTGTAGCTGAAATAGTCGCGCTACGAAAGTCAAAAATTGATAAATTTGACTGACCTCCCAGATTTTGTTCACTTACATTCGCTGTTCCAGTCAGCTTCAACAAGAATATCCTTCATATTATTATGACCATAAACCTAATTCTAAAAACGTTCTGTTATCAGGTCTGTTGCACCGTTCTCTTTGTAGCTTTCAACTAGACTCTTTGACTTTTCCAAAAAATAGAAAATGGTAGTTTAATGTGATGCAACCAAATACTATGCATGGTATTGCACAATTGTCTATCCAATCACACTTGCTCATTCGCAGAAAGCTCTTCTTTTCATTATATATGGGCGAAAACGAATTTATTATTTTCCTGTCAACCATATCCACTTATTTTCTCTTTCTATTATCTTAGCATAATTAATACTGAATGGTTGTCGTTTTGAACTTATATTTCCATCATGAGAAGCAGCCTAATTATTTGCAGGAGAACTAAAAATTTTTGCAAAACAATGACACAATATTCTTTTTATTGTACTAAAAAATTGGTGCAATTGATCCCTACTTCGATCTGATAAATTAATCCTGGATTATTTGAATTTCATCAAGTGATAGATAGAAATCATTTAATATATGAACACAATCGCCAAGCCAGACTATTCACCCTGGACATAAAAGACGACACATTACACTTCCTTGAACACTTAGATAAGCTATGCTATGCATCTATAAAAACACAGCACATGATACACATACGGTTATCCTATTTGTGCTTAATCTTGAGGAAAACTCTCAAGGTACTCTCATAATCTGGAAGTGTGATGAATACCTAGTAGATTCGTACTTGCAATTTTAAACAAAAAAGTAATCAAAGCATTTTTCATACTTAAAGATGAGATATCTCGTGCTACATCGAGAATATCAAGATTAAATTTTCCAATTGACTCCAAATCAATAAATCGAAATTACTTTTGATTATCGCAAGATCAAAGAACGTATGAATTTCGTTTCTCAGAATACGTGATGAGTTTATATTGGTGAATCAATTAATGTGAACAAAATACATCAGACACGCGAGGTAATGACAATAAAATATCGCAGCCTGAAATGAACAAACCAGGACGGTCATAAGAAACTTAACAGAGACACATTGTACATCCAGCCGTTACCATTATTACCTAAGAAAGTAATTATTATTGTATATTAAAAAGTCAGTAGTTATCTGTAAGATCTTCTGCTTCGAAATATCGGCCAAGCGAAACAAATGACTTCTGGGACATGATGCGTGCTGTACATGGGTGACTCGTGAGCTGCGGGGGACGGAGAATGGGTGTCTGTAAGCTATGGAAGATCTCAAGTGACAGATAGTGAGATACGGCTCAGCGATTTTCAGTTATTTTTTGTTTAAATGCGACAAATAATTGCCTGCCTGCACTTCCTACTGTTTCCGTTCATTAACAGGTTAATTATCATCTGATTATTTTGGAATTATAAAGTTCGGGTTCGATCTAAGCACCTGAGACAACACACAAAATTTGACAATGAAACATGAAATTAATTGTTTCCTCGATTCTAGATAGATATGATCAACTGAGCGTAACTTGAGTTCCAATTAGGAATAATAAATTCACTCTAAGATTGATATAGTAGTCTTCTATACATTACCGTCAGAAACTGATTTCATTCAAATAAGTTCAGGTAATCTTGCACATCAGAGTTAGTTTATTAGGCTCCTCAAAATTTGGTACTGCTTTAATCGAGTTCGTGTAGTTGAGATATGAAGCTCGTGAAAATGGGTTAGGCTCCAGTAAATTAATATACACATATAATCAAGTAATGTTGTAGATCTCACACTTGAGTCCAGAGCCAAAATATTTGGAGAAGACAAATAAAACTTCAGGGTCGAAAGAGTGATAAGGAAGAAAATATATTTTCAACCCATCAAATCGAGTATAATTCAAAAAGGCTCACAACTTTTTCTTCAAAGCTTTTTGCCCGAATGACTCATATCCTGCTCATATCAAATGCCTGTGTATATGGAAACGTTGAAAAGCGAGTTTTAACATGACCGATTTTTTTCTTTTTATGAATACTAAGATCCAGGTTCAACAGGTTGAATGATATTTTAGTCAAGGAATATACAATTGAATTATTTATTGGAATAACTATAAAATTATTAGTTAGCATTTGTATTAAATTAGTTTCAGCTTATTATTGCAATTTTATTAAATAAAATTGATAGATAGCACTGTTAATCAATAATATAACCATTTAATTCTTGTTCTAATATGGAAGACGATAACAACTATTGGTTGATGTTTTTTTGTAATTTTTATGGACATAGTAAAATATTTATATTGAAGATTAAATACGATTTCTTTTCAGAAATTTGAACTAATGATTTTGAATTGTTGACTATAAATTTTATAGTTATCATGATAAAGTTAGAGATATTCCATTCACAACTTTACAGGTGTATATGAACAATATGTGTGTGATTTCAGATATCTAACACTACTTTTTATTCGCACTGTTAAGTCCCTGTTGTTGAAAAGAAATGCGCTTTTTCACTCCTGTAACTTTTTGTATAGTCAGCTAAATTATATCCAGTTGTTGCTTCATGTCTATTCGTCACCATTTTTAGTTTGATGAGATTCTTTATCTCCATTTGCACTTTCTCTGAATAACTTCTTATTGCATTGTTTCAATTTCCGAGAAATTCTAGCATTTATTATATGTGTAACATTAACTATGGTCCAATGGCTCATGTTAGTTCTTATAAAATGACTTATGGAAATGTCAAATTTGAATAGCTCTCAAATATATTTAAACATAAAATACTTTAAGACAAAGTCTAGTATTTGATTCGAAAATAATCGCTAATTTCACGTTTAACTTATGTTATTAAATTATTATGCGCTCACTGAATAATATACTATTATCTCAGTGCAATAAATATATTCAAATATAAGATGAAGTTGGCATCGTAAGCGCTTGTTTTCAAAAAATTATAATATTCTGTTGCTGAAAACGGTAGAAGAAAATAAGGACCCTTTGAAATCGGTGAAAGTAATTGACAAGAAAATAAGGACCTGCAGGACCCTCATCAAGCGCTTGGGCACTTGCTAAGAATTTTTTTGATTCTAACAATGGTACTAGTTTTTCACAAAAAAATTTTTTCCGATTCTGGTTCATTCGGCAAATGTGAAGCAATCATATCCAAACTGAATTATCCGTTCCAAACTTTAAACATACTTTCTATATCATAATGGTGCTGGAGTTAAAATTGATCATTCTGACGTACCAAATATCCATTTCGTAATCATTGTGATAGAAATGGAAATATTCGATATCAAAGCAATATATTTTTTTATGTCCAGTGATTCTAGATGAAACAAATGAGTCTACCAACTTCATTAGATCTTATAAATCTAGAAATAAGAATACATTATCTTTCAAATAATCAGCATGACAAATGACAACAAAAGAAATACGTTATTTCAAAGACATCCATGATTCACAATTGCTATGACTTAGAAATAAATATATAAAATCTTTCTCCTTCCTAATTAAACTACATTTGAAACTGTTGAAAATAAAATTAGGAAAAACAAAAATGATTTTAATTCTTAATTTTATATTTATTTATCTTTAATGGTACACACAAATACCATAAGAAAATCGCAGTAGTGGACTAAAAGTAAATGATTGCAGAGAAATTGAACTATTCGTTCGCCACCTGAAATTAGGTATAGATAGACGGAAAAATATTGATCCTTGCATTTTTAAACCTCACAAATAATATTATTCGGATGACAAATGGTTTATGTGTGGGTAATTCTCACTTTTTGTCTTCAATTTCTAATTTCTCCTGAAATATCATCCAATAATTTTTAATCGAATGAAGTATATTCTCAGATATATTTTAAGCATACATTGCACATTATCGGATGAAAGAAATATCAATTCGATGAATTTTCTCATTATCTATTATTTCTATTCCAAATACGCTCATCGAGTAAACTAAATCAAGAAAACCAAAATGTGAATCGGTATAAACAAAAGAGTTCTCCTAAATATTCGAATCCATTAGTGTCATTATGAAGTAAGTCGTTGCGTTGATTTATTCGAAGCTATTCTTTCAGATCATCAGGCGTGACCGATGGTCACTTCGTTCCCGACAACTTCTGACCGCTCTGGAGAGGGGTACTGGGGGAGCAGACGCCCAGTTCCCGTCTTTTGTTGTCCACTCTCATAGGCGACTTGATGATTGAAAGGGTTCGCTGTTCTGGTTTCATTCGGCTATAGATTGCTGTTTTGTTCAAGTTGTTTTTTATTTTGGATAACAACCAACGGATTTGATTGAATGAAATGAAGAATTGGCTGGGAATTAGATACATACGCTTAAACAGCTGAATATACAAAAAGGTTGATTCTGAACTCCCTTTGATTTCAATCATATATTCTGGTATTCTCAGAGCCGATAATTCTTGAATCATAAATAAATAGTTGATATAAAAGTAAGAAAATTTATTTTCAGGATAATCTCATGCTTTTAAGTAGGAGGTTTGAAAATCCGACTGTAGTCTCCTAAATAACTTAGATCTAATGCTTCATTCAATACAATTGATTTCATTCTCTACTAGTCCAGAAGTGGGCCTACCGTTAATGCACCGAAATGTATTCACTATCTTTTACTTACAACTATCAATCATAGATTTTTATCGCCCTTGGACTTGATAATAAAATCTGTTTTTGATTAAATCAGCTTACCTATTTTTGTAGGATTGACGAGAGGATTGATCAACTTCCTGAGCAAATAATCTGTCAAATTCAGTATAAGAATCGTAAAAATATTTAAATGCTGAAAACAAATATATTGAATTCTTCATTCAATAGCAACTTATAGTTGGACATTGATGTCAGATCAATAATGATGTAGATATGTACCAGCCTTAGCGCATGGTCACTCAAGAGAAAATAATCTACAATTTTTAAAATCGTCTCATGTTTGACTGACTCAAAAACTCATATTTTTTGACATGTGTAACATCCGAAAGCGTCTACTTCTTCGATCTGATGATTTTTATTTTTTAGAGAGTCACAGCAACAATGTCGAAGTAAACTCTTATCTATTGGAAATATCATTTAAATGACACAATTCCCATTTATTAAAAATATCAATAAAGCCACATCAATCAAAATTTTACGCTTACCGCGGGCGTACACGAACTCGGCACCAAGAACATGAACTCGGCACCAATGCTAATCCGATTAGTGAGGGGCGCACACGAACTCGGCACTGTCAATTTTTTAATAAAGCCACGATCTACCTGCAAGAGTTGGTTTTATAAGTCTCTATACAGGGTGGGGCAGAAAAACCTATCCGATTTCAAAACGATATGAAATTAAAACCAGTCAACTTGTCAAAAAAATTTTTTATTAACATATCGCAAATTTTATGCCATTTTTAAATTTAAGTTTTGAAAAGCACATCACTCAAATGTCGTCCTTGGGAGCGGATACACTGATTTAGGCGCTCGCGGTAGCTTCCCATGACTTTCACCGTCATTTCCACAGGAATTTCTTCAATTGCCCGAGCAATTTCCCTTCGTAAAGCAAGAAGGGTCCTTGGTCGATGCCGGTAAACCTTTGATTTGAGGTAACCCCAAAGGAAGAAGTCACATGGAGTGAGATCCGGTGAGCGCGGCGGCCAGCCAAGATCACCTCTCAGGGAAATGAGGCGACCGGGAAACAGTTCCCTGAGAATGTCCATTGATCGTCGCGATGTGTGGGCGGTTGCACCATCCTGTTGAAACCACACATTTTCCACGCCATTTTCTTCCATTTTGGGTCTAAGAAAATTTTCCAGCATGAAACAATAGCGCTCGCTGTTGACCGTTACGGTTTTCAGGTCCTGTTGCTGTCCTGGGACGTCCAGGCGACTTCTTTTTCAATGCTGAATCCGTCTGTCTAAAATTTGACACCCACACTTTAATCGTAGCGTGATGTGGAACAGGATCATGACGCCCGAGTCCGAAATGAATTCGAAAAGCACGTTGTGTAGCAATTATCGAACCGTCGCATTCGATAAACCGCTCAATAACAAAAGCACGATGTTCACCGGACCAAGGCATGTTGACTACTGACAAATGGCATAAAACCGGCTTTCTAACGGTTTTTACCCCACTACTCTACCTGCCCCTTCTTCTGAGAAAAAGGGATTTGAAATCGGGTAGGTTTTTCTGCCCCACCCTGTATTTTATTTTAAAATTAATCTGTATCAAAAATAATACTGCAAATAATATTTAATGAAACTTCAGAAAAAAAAAATTCTTAAAAAAAAACTTATTTATACATTGTCCGTAAATACCTACATTATTACAAAAACATATGAATATGTATAGATCAAACTGAAACATTTAATTTTTTTAGGTATTTTTGACATTAGAATTTTTTGCATAAAATGGAAACAAATTATTTTGTCTACGATATGAAGGATTTTTGAGTTATTGATGTCACACTTGTGATTAGATTTGTATAAAAGTACGGCTAAAATTGAGTCTGGTTTATTATTAATATAAAATCGCATGTGTCCAAAAAATCTCACTCAGGTAGAACGATTGAGTCACAAATCCTAATCCATAGCATAGTGCCGAGTTCGAGTAAGGGATTAAAGATCCAAGTAGTTTGGTGCCGAGATCGAGGCCGCCCCTTACCGCTACTGCTAAAGTCAATATTTATTATACAGCTCTTATTATTAACTTCAACGTCGTACATTTATTCAATTTCATCTAAAAAACAAAGTGATGACATCAATTTCTCATAAAATTTTAAACAATAACAATAATAACTACAGCAATAAGAGAATATAATTTTACATTGCCATTTCTCTTTCAACATCATGTCAAATATAAATATTATCCCAACAAAACAAAAATTAATCACAATGCAGTCAATGAAAATTTTGCATGCCCTCGTATATAGTCGAACTTTATGATTTGTCTTATTGATCAGCCTTGCCTGTATTGCTTGCAAGTCTGTATGACTCGTCCAAAAATGTCATGAGCAATGTATTTATTTCATAACAGTGGAACTGCAGCAGCCCATATTTCCATTTAATATCAATAACATTCTATGTGATGATTCCTATTTACTTACTTGTACAATGTACAAATAGGTATCGTGAAATTAACAAAATTCACATCTCAAGTTTTTATCCATATATATCCATTTTAAGCATATCTGGAAATATCCATTTCAAGCATATCTGGATTCATTTTGTCTATTTCCGCCTTGACGTCACGTCGGTATATAAGTACAAATGAACATATGTATGTATGCACATAACTCGCAAATAGAATAAAATAGATTATATTTTATTTGTTTTTATGCTCTCACTTTTTACAGATATATGGTGGTTTGTATTACTTAAATTGTGTCATATCAAATATCTTAATTGTAAGTGATTAATATAATAAATATCTATTTATTATAATATATTCTTTTTTCTTCAGATACTTACTCAATTTCTTATTTTTTACTGCATAAATTCATAATGCTTGCATCAATTTTAAACTTGGGGTTTCAATTATGATTCGATTTAAGCTAAGCAAGATCAGTTTAGTTTCCCGAAATATCCGTTTTGAGCATCTCTGGATTCATTTTTACTATTTTCAGCTTGACGTCGCGTCAGTATGTAGGTACATATGTACATATGCAAATAACTCGCAAATATCAAACCTATTGTATAATGTTGGATTTTCAATTTAATTCTTTCTTCATACTTGTATAATATTTTGCCTTTAGGCTTAATGACAATAGCCATTTTCCAGTTTTGTATAGAACTGTACGCTTCACAGCTCCAGCGACGTGATGTTTCTCTATTGTACGCATGCGCACGTAGAAAGTTGCACGTACGGATGCGAGGGAGAGCACTGTCTTACTGTTATATTATTTTTAAATTAATAAATCTGAAGTTACCTGTAACAATTGAGGTTAAAGTGAGTGAAAAATGTTTTATTTGGCTCCATTATGATTTTATCAAATTTCTGAATGATTTTTTTTAATACGTGCTTGTTTCGTCTTACACCATTTTAAAATGAAGTTTAGAATATTCCTGGAGCAGTACCCTCACTTACTTTATCTACAAGCCACCACTGCAAAAACTGCTTATTATTATAGTTCATCTGAGTAAATAACGGTCTACGGCTTCTCATGACATTACAATTTAATCCTTCTTATTGGCTAAAATACGAACTCATTTTACCTCAACACAAAAATCGTACATGGCAATCTATCATTTGTCGATCGTTTATCAATTATTATAAGTGTGTGCAATTTGAAGATTCAAATTTGTATTTATTTAAGTAATATATAAATTTGTTGCTTTTATTCATCTCATTTATTTCCAGATTGCCTGTTTCATATCCTGCATTTACTGTGAGTGAATCGTGCTCGTATTTCGGCCGATCAGAAGTCTTAAATCGTAGTTCCATAAAAAGGTTGAATCGTTCTTGACTGAAATGAAGTATAACTGCTCCTTGAATAATCATATTAGGTTGACTATGAGGAATGTTCTTTTTCGGGTTAGGTTGAACTTTTAACATTTTCAACGCAACTGACGCAAAAAGTGAACTAAGTATATAATTAGAGTCTTCTTTCACAGATTAAAATTAAGAAATCTTGAGTTGATGAAAATTGACTATTGATATTTTGCTAACAATGTCATAGTTCAGAAAAAAATGCTTATATATTGTCACAAACTCTATTGTAAATAATTCATTATCACAGATTACAGTGCAACTATTTATTTTATACACTTGTGTGATCATTATTTCGCTCACAGTTACTTGTACTAAATGATCGATTCTCTCCTAGCTTACGCCCTTATAATTCTAGTCCAATATTAGGCAAACATTCAATTATCTAACAGTTGATGCCTGGCAACCACCAAACATCTAGTAACCATAATATGGTTACTAGATGTTTGTCGGACGTGATTGACAGTATATTATTCTGTCAATCACGTCCGACAATTGAACATCGACTTGGTCAATACTAACTAGGGTTACAGTTACAATAAATTATTGGCTAAATAACGAATTCAAAAAAATAATAATACGAACTGATTACTAGAAATATTTTACATTTGTGACCATATCAAGGGTAATAATCCGCTGTATCCACTTGTATTGCTATATTTTATCCAATTTCTGAGAAATTTATTGTTCACATAACATACATTCTATATGTTCAATCTCAAACCCGTGAATAAATGATGCCCTGAAAAATTGATTCTTAGATTCATATTTTAGTAGAACACATGAGTTTTTATCACAAACTTATCGAAATCGTTGTTTTTAGGAATGTTTTAAGCCAACAAAAATGTTCCCGATTATTCAAATGTTGATATTTTATACCAATAATATAGTCAATCGAATTATCTGTAGCTTGTACCTGGAGATTTACCTTCAGAGTAAGTTTGAGTGATTTTTTTCCTCAACATATTTCCTGAAAAATCAATCTTAAAACAGTCCTTGGTTTAAATTTTTGTTGAAAAAATGTCACAATTTGAATTTTATCTGTTCCAACTTCATTCGTCGAGTTCATTTGGATGTAATTTGCATATAAAATGACAAAATCACACCAGTAGAATCGTCCTAATATATCTTAAAACAATCAAATATCTAATATTTCCAAACTACTGAGCAAAATGGTCCATTTCGAATACACAAATTCGTGAAATGAACAAATTGAATACATATCATATAATACAGTTCAACTATTTCATGAGAAATTCGCGAAACGACCTTGGAGACGCAAGTATGCTGTGTCTTTAATGAAGAATAAATTGCCACCCAGCCCTCCCTTCCCAGCCCAATGAGCAGAATTCGAGCGCAGCGGAATTTTTGAACGAATACTTCTCAATAATTGATAGCGATCGATTTTGGAAACCGATTGCAGATTCGCCGACCAATTTTTTTCCAGGTTGTAACTTTTTTAAAACAAATTTTCAGTCTTTGTTATTCTTGGAATTTATTCACAAATATTTCTGAACAGCTGCAGAAGCAATGAACTCAATGAGAAGGATTAAAATAATTAAATTTTTTGTGAAAAACAGAACGGAATATAATTGAATAGATATCCACTAGTATAGATGTTCATTATTCTGTTTTCCTATCACTCATAAATTTATTATCTTTTCTTATCCGACTGCTGGAGGTGACAGTCTTTTTTTAAATCTTTTGTTTCAAATTTTTTCAAATGGCGCTTGTTTTAGTTCATGAGCAAATGGAATGAATTTGAATCAATTCTTCTGATAAATCCAGAATGATCAACCGTAGGGTATTAAAATTCAGTATTTGAGCTTGATGTACCAGAATGGTTATCTACTATTTTTGTATGAATCGGTCAAGCCAGAAGTGCACTTTACTTAAAACTTTTTTTAATTTTTTTGCATGAATGTAGAATGATCAGCCATAGTATATTGAAATTTGGTGTTTGAACTTGTTGTAGCATCTATTTTTTTTTCCTGAATTCAGGTGACTCACCTGAAGGCAGCAGAGTTCCTTATGTAATTCTTCCCCAGTTTGATGATGTATTTCAATAATTTGTATGTAAATGTTATTCTATTCTATTGAAAGATGAGAGTAAACTTCTTGAATCCTGGAGTATCAGGGTGCCGATTTTGTAACTAGAAAGCGATACTGAATTCGTATTCGTTACCTTGCGCCGTCTGGAATTAGCCACTTTTTGCTATTGCTCGATGATATCTGAAGCTATTTTCATTGTGCCGAATACGTATTCGTGTGGGCCCCACCGAGTATAGTATAAAATGGCTAATTTCAGATGGCGCGAAGAGAACGAATACGTATTCAGTATCGCCTAATAGTTACAAAATCAATACCCACGATTATTTCAATAAATGCGGATGGTGTATCATCGTCAAATGTTAATAACTACCTGAGCATTTGATAAAAATTGATGATAATTCTGAATATACTGGTATCTATCGATAATTTTCAATCAACTTTAGTTTAAGTAATGGAAGTTAACTTAGTGTTTGGTAACTTTACGTTATTCATCCACTGTTAAAAAAGTATCAATAGTCAAACTGATCGGAACATATATGATCTTTGTTTCTCTCACGAGTATTTTTTTTATAATCAAATACATTCGCAAAAAAAAAGGGAATCAATAATAAGAACGATTTGAAGAATACTCTTCAATTTATCACCTCAAACAGAAAACTTTGTTTTAAATATAACCGATATCATTAATTGTCAACTAATTACGTTGTCACAGAATGGCAGACAAATATTTTATTTTCCGAGCAGATATTCACTTATAACCATGCCCCTGGCATTTGCTTCTATACATCAATGTAGAAAAATGATGTTTCGTAAACATTCAATCTTTCATTCTGTATTCTTCAAAATATAATGTTCTAGATGAAAATGCTCGACATGTGACCCCGTATTATATAAAAAAAATTGAGGTACACTCAAACATTATGTAGACAAAATTTGAGAAATATGTTCATTCTGATGGATTATAATCACTATTGTGACGTGCGGAGTGAGGGGGGAGCTCGTAGAAAAGACGTAGTATGGGGCGGAGCTTCTTCGGCCGCTTACGCCGCACCGCGTCGCAGCCCATCACCCCTCTCAATGGAAGCATCTGGTGATTTCTAGAAATAGAAAGAGTCGCGAAATGGAAAAATTCGAGAACAATATTTCACTATATAAGGCCAAGCAGAAAGACGGACAGACAGTACAGTAATAAGAGTATTAGTGTGAAATAAATAATAATGAAGTAACAAGTACAGTGAACAGTGCATATAAATAGTGAAATATAAATATCTGTGACTTTGATTAAATTAGAATTAAGTGATTAATATATAAATATACTGTTATTAGTGACATAAGAAGAATTAAAGATTTTATTTCATTTAGATTATTAAATAGTGACTTTTATTTATTTACAGAGTGATTCATCAAGCAATAAACATTACAGTGATGTCAGGTGTGGGGTTGTTATAAACAATTTAGTATTTTGTTTATTGCTGTTTTGTAAAATTGGATAATGGCGTCTACGAAGCTGTTGAAAGATTTGAAGGTCGCAGAGTTGAAATATCAATTGGAAGAGCGAGATTTGGAAACCAGTGGCCGCAAACAAGTTTTAATGGAACGACTTCGAGGAGCTATGACTGAAGACGGTGAGGACCCTGATACATATTTGTTTGAGGTTCAACTTTCTTTAACCGATTTGGCTATAAATTTGGAATCAAAATTAAAAGAAAACTGTACAAATTTGGAATCAAAATTAAAAGAGAATTCTACAAGTTTAAAAGAAGATTTAGATTCAAAATTGAAAGAAAATTGTTCACTTTTAAAAGAAGATTTGGAATCAAAATTAAAAGAAAATTCTACAAGTTTGGAAGAGAATTTAGAATTAAAATTGAAAGAAAATTTTACGAGTTTGGAAGAAGATTTATTAGGCAAGTTAGAAGAAAATTCTAGAAATTTGAGAGAAGAACTGCATGGAAAGATGGAGGAAAACTCAAAGAAAGTTGAACAGCAACTGGAAAAATTTAGAGAAAATTCAAAGGTTTGGGAGGAAGTATTTGAAGATAATTGTAAAATGTTAAAAGAAGAATTGGATGCAAAATTAGATGAAAGAATGAAGATTTTTGAAGAAAAATTCAAATTTGGTGTTTCATCTCCGGAAAAAGCTTCAAAAGCTGAGATAATTGAATTATCCGCACCAAATCTTGACTCAACTACAAAAATGCGTGTCAAACCTCCAACCTTTGATGGTCAAACATCTTGGATTAATTACCATAGACAATTTGAAGCCGCTGCTAAGGCTAACGGCTGGAATGATACTGAGAAAGTTTCAGCACTTACAGTTGCTCTCCGAGGAGATGCGGTAAACATTTTACAGGCTATTCCACCGGAAGAAGACAACAATTATGAAAAATTGGTCAAGCGACTGGAGCTGCGATACGGCCATGCACACTTGGAGAAAGTGTATCACACGCAGCTCAAGAACCGATACCAACGTCCCAGCGAGAGTCTACAGGAGTTCGAAGCTGATGTGGCACGCCTGGTTCGACTGGCTTATCCAACTGGCCCGGATGATTTCTTGGAAAGCTGGGCTGTGAGGATATTTGTGGACGGCATCAGAGACCATGAAACGCAACAAGCCCTGCGTTTGGCGCGACCGAAGAAGCTGGTGGAAGCATTGGCCCATGCACTGGAATACGAAGCGGCAAAGCAGGCGTCCAGAAGCAGTGCTCGAGTGCGAGAGGTTACCTGCGACTCCAATACCACGGAAAGCTTGGAAGCCCAGGTTCAGCGGTTGGTCCAAGAAGCAGTGAAAGATCTCAAGAATTCCAGACAACTTCGGTGTTGGAACTGTGGGGAACTAGGTCATCCAAAAAGTCGATGCAAGAAACCCTTGAAGACGTGGCCCAAAAATAACTCCAAGCAGGAAAACTAAATCGGGTCGATGTGCCGGGGCAAATATCGATCCAACCTAAACCGGCCCCACAAAATATTGCATTAATCGCTTCGCTACGTCATCAGTTTGATAGTTTATTTGTGGATGGATACATAGACGACAAGCCATGTAGTATTTTGTTGGACACAGGCGCAACGAAGACCATAGTGAGACCCGATTTACTGCGTCCGAACAAATCGTGCATGAGGACAAAATGGCGACTTCGAACAGCGACAGGTGACTCAGCTACCACACATGGAGAAGTTGACGTCGTCATCATGATTGGAGGAACAAGAATTGGACACCGTATCTTGGTAGCTGACATAGAAGAAGACTGTATCCTTGGAATGGATATAATGAGAAGATACGGATTCGATCTTGATATGAAAAACGGCGTGATTAAAATCAATAATGAAGAGGTCGTCCTACATTATCAAGAAGATTCTTCAGCATGCTTAATGCTAGCAGAAGACCTTGCGATTCCTGAGCGATGCGAAGAAATTGTACCAGCTACAGTAGGTGGTGGGATTCGAGAAGGGAGTGTCGCAATGCTGGAACCAAACGATAATGTTCAGCAAGGGATTTTGGTTGCTAAGGCCCTCATAAGTTCAGGAGAAATAGTACCAGTAAGAATAATAAACGTTAATTATTATGCAGTGAAACTGAAAGCCGGTACTATTTTAGGACGCCTCGCAAGAGTGTCAACTATAAAAACCACCGGACAAGACGTGGAGAAAGGACCCAACTGCGACAAACTTTCGAGAGAACTATTCAGTTCAGTACTATCCAAAGGACAACAATTAAACAATCGGCAACGTGCACAAGCAGAAGATCTGATACGCCGATTCCAAGAGATATTTGAAACCAGTGAGGGGCGAAAAGGAAGAACAAATATTGTCCATCACAAAATTGACACCGGGGATGCACGACCAATTCGACAAGCACCACGACGACTCCCGATTGCGAAGAGAGAAGACGCTGAAGCCATCATCCGAGATATGGAGCAGGACGGTATTATTGAATCCTCGAACAGTCCATGGGCCTCTCCGGTGGTACTTGTGAAGAAGAAAGACGGGTCTACACGATTTTGTGTCGACTATCGCCAGCTGAATAACGTTACCAAGAAGGACAGTTATCCTCTGCCCAGGATTGATGATACCTTAGATACCCTGGCCGGGTCAAAGATCTTCTCGACCCTAGATCTCAAGAGTGGATACTGGCAAGTAGCGATGGATGAGAAAGACCGAGAAAAAACTGCATTCACCATCGGCAGTGGATTGTGGCAATTTACAGTCATGCCATTCGGCCTATGTAATGCTCCTGCTACTTTCGAGCGATTAATGGAGACCGTACTCAAAGGACTATCATGGAAAACTTGCTTGGTGTACCTGGACGATATAATTGTGATGGGCAAATCATTTGAAGACCATTTGAAGAATCTGGAACAGGTATTTCAACATTTAAAGAAAGCTGGTTTGAAACTTAGTCCAAAGAAATGCCACTTATTTCAAAAACGGGTGAACTATTTGGGACATGTAGTCTCCGAAGAAGGCGTAGCAGTTGATACAGAGAAAATTAAGACAATTCAAGAATGGCCAGTGCCTGCGGATAAACATCAGCTACGTAGTTTCCTCGGACTTTGTACTTATTACAGAAGATTTGTTTGTGGATTCGCCAATATCGCAAAACCATTAACCAGACTGACAGAAGAAAATCGTAGATATAGCTGGGATGAAGACTGCCAAGTCGCCTTCGAGCAACTGAAGCAACTCCTAGTTCGAGCACCGATACTGAATTACCCGAAGACGGAAGGACGTTTTATTTTGGACACGGATGCCAGCGATGTCGGAATTGGGGGAGTCTTGTCCCAATTGCAGGATGGTCAAGAAAGAGTCATTGGATACTTCAGTAAGGTTTTATCGAAGCCAGAAAGAAACTACTGCGTCACAAGACGGGAATTACTAGCAGTAGTAAAGTCCATCGAGCATTTTTACAAATATTTGTATGGCAGAAAGTTCCTGTTAAGAACTGACCACGCTGCTCTAAAATGGTTGCTCAAGTTCAAGAATCCTGAGGGTCAGGTCGCTCGATGGATCGAGAGACTTCAAGAATACGACTTCGACATTGAGCATCGAGCCGGTACAGCGCATAAGAATGCTGATGCCCTATCAAGACGACCATGTCCCAAAGATTGTCAGCATTGTTCTAAGGCTGAAGCAAAAGCATTCCGGACAACTGTCATCGACGATGCTTGGCAACCACAAGAGATAGAAAAGGACATAGATGGCGACTCAGAGTTGCGAATTATTCAAGAATGGAAGAAGAAAGGAACAAGACCGACATGGCAAGAGGTGGCACCATACTCCCCGACGGTCAAATCATACTGGGCGCAATGGGATTCCATAATCCTGGATGAAGGCGTCTTGAAGCGTGTCCTGAAAGATCCGAATGAAACCAAGAGTAGAGAACAGCTGATCGTTCCTAGAGGTCGGGTTCCGGAGGTCTTGAGACATCTTCATGATGGAGTGAGTGGAGGACACCTTGGGGTGACGAAGACTCTGCAGAGAGTTCGTGAGCGGTTTTATTGGCTAAACTGCAAAGAAGACGTTAGGGAATGGTGCAGGAAATGCACTACGTGCGCTTCAAGCAACGGACCGCAGAAACGACCAAGAGCTCCGATGCGACAGTATAATGTCGGTAGTCCATTCGAAAGGATAGCCATCGACGTAGCAGGGCCATTTCCCGAATCAGACGTCGGAAATAAATACATTGTTGTCGTCATGGACTACTTTAGTAAATGGGCGGAAGCGTATGCTCTTCCTAATCAAGAGGCCGCTACTATTGCAGACGTCCTAGTGAAGAACTGGATCTGTCGTTTTGGCGTACCCTTGGAACTCCATTCTGACCAGGGAAGAAACTTTGAATCCACACTTTTCCAAGGGATATGTGAAGTATTGAATATTCGTAAAACCAGAACTACTGCATTACATCCGCAGTCTGATGGAATGGTGGAACGGATGAATAAGACCATCAACAGACACCTGGCCAAGGTAGTCTCTAGTCACCAGAGAGACTGGGACAAATATCTTCATCTGTTTCTTTTGGCCTACCGCTCATCCGTACACGAAACAACCGGACAGACCCCAGCAAGAATTATTTTTGGACGGGAACTTCGGCTACCATGCGACCTAAAGTTCGGCTGCAAACCTGGAGAAGACCTGGCTGGTGAAGATTATGTCATTAATTTAAGGCGTCAGATGGACGATATCCACTCCCGAGTCCGTATAAACATCCAGAATGCCAGCGACCGGATGAAAGAGACCTATGACGTCAAGGCACAAGACGGGGGCTTTCAACCAGGAGACTCGGTGTGGCTTTATAACCCAGGGCGGCGACGTGGCCTGTCTCCAAAATTACAGACATCTTGGGAAGGGCCTTACGAAGTTATCAGAAGAATTAACGACATAATCTACGAAATCAGACGCAACCCTAAGAGCAAATCAAGAGTGGTGCACTTCAATCGGCTAGCACCATATGCAGGAGACAATAATGAAGATCCCAACGACGCACGTGCTCGTAAGATCCACGCGCAGGAAGATTCATTTGAGGAGTTCATGAAGACTTTTTCAAGCGGACGTCGGGCCCGATTCGGAATAACTACCGAAGTGCAGCAGGATCTATTCAGAGTCCCGGCCGACTACTCCTTGGCCCATTGTGTATCAAGAGATTTGGAGATGTCCCGAGGAATAGCAGCAGTTTTCAAGAAGAAGTTTGGCAGACCAGAACACCAGAAGCCTACAGTAGGGAAGACCATCTGTCTGCGGGACAATACGACAACCAAAGAACGCTATATTTACCACATGGTAACGAAAGATAAATTTCATCATAAACCAACCTACCGTTCCATGTGGGAAACGCTGCAAGACATGCGAGGCCATTTAATGCAGAACGACATCCTGAAACTGGCAATACCAAAATTAGGCTGCGGTCTGGATGGACTAGATTGGAAGATCGTTCGAAATATGATAGAGGTAACATTCTGGAACAGCGGAATTCAAATATTGGTCTGCTGTTTCCACCCAGCAGGCCCGATCGAACCAAAAACTGTCGACTGCTACTTCTACCAAACTACAGGTTGCACCAAGGGCGGCGAGTGTCGATTCCGGCATAGACATGAAGATGTGTTTCGGGATGAAACATTCTTAAAAAGAGGGCAATGTGACGTGCGGAGTGAGGGGGGAGCTCGTAGAAAAGACGTAGTATGGGGCGGAGCTTCTTCGGCCGCTTACGCCGCACCGCGTCGCAGCCCATCACCCCTCTCAATGGAAGCATCTGGTGATTTCTAGAAATGGAAAGAGTCGCGAAATGGAAAAATTCGAGAACAATATTTCACTATATAAGGCCAAGCAGAAAGACGGACAGACAGTACAGTAATAAGAGTATTAGTGTGAAATAAATAATAATGAAGTAACAAGTACAGTGAACAGTGCATATAAATAGTGAAATATAAATATCTGTGACTTTGATCAAATTAGAATTAAGTGATTAATATATAAATATACTGTTATTAGTGACATAAGAAGAATTAAAGATTTTATTTCATTTAGATTATTAAATAGTGACTTTTATTTATTTACAGAGTGATTCATCAAGCAATAAACATTACACTATATTCACAATATAATTTTATTTTGCAATATATTCAAGAAGAGAAGTTAAAGTTGTTCTTTGAGGATCCGTTAAATGTGATCGCAACAGCAGGTTGTTCCCAAGACTGCGGTGTGAACGTATTAACCAGGTATTTGATACGATCGAAGCATGTATAGTAGGAACACCAAATGATCTTTTGGAAATATGATCTACCTATCATACAATGATCTACGTCCGCCGGAAATGATACACACGAACAAACACATGGACTACGTCACATAGTCTGTCATTATTAACGGATATGAAAGCCTCCCCTCAATATGCAGGGAAAAATTTATGTCACTTTTTATTCGCTTGGATTATTACAACAATTTGTGCTTTTTATAGTCGAATTTTGTTAGCAATCTCAGATTTTCGAATTCATTCCATCACACAATGACCTGTAGTCGATTTTTAGGGTTATAGTTAGTAATGAAATCCTTTATAAGATCTCTTGTTTGTTGACCTGTCTGTTTGTCGTCGCAATGACAGATGAAATGTAAAGTTTTCCAAGCATCGTTGTTCATAATTTTTTTTGTAATCTTTTTTCAAAGAAATCCACAAATTAGATATACTTCTTGAAACTTCTTTATTCCTCTCATAATTATATACTTCAAGAGATCCACACCATATTATCAAACTCTGTCTAACGATTTCTAATTCGTAGTCAGTTTTTTCTAAGATTTTGAAAGCTATCAACATGAAATTTGAAATTGTTATAGATCAAGCTAGCCTGCAAATAGCTCCATAGTCAGAATAACATAAAAAAAATCATTCACAAAGAAGGTGGATATATAAAACATTTCTTCTAAATTTCTTATTTTATTGGTCAAATCAGTGAAAGCTTGGATAGAAAAGTATCATAATTAGGCCCGGTTGTATAGTCTAAACTTATCTACAATTCAATTGAAACAAGTCCATTTCCTATGATGTCAATAATTATTCCAGCAATTTTAACCATAGTTAATAAGCTCGGTTCAACTAAATTGTAAATAAGCATAGATTGTACAACCTGGCCTTAGGCCCGGTTTAACCAAACTCAGTTAAATTTATCTAGAGGTTATTTTGAGTTAGTAACTATAGTTACAATTGTATCAACAATAGTTCTCGTATAAAATAACCTCTGGATAAATTTAACTAGCTTAATGTTTCACAAAAATTCATACACCTACATAGTATATTTGATTTCAATGTGTGTGGATATAGGAAATCGTCTCTTTTATCTTGCATCAAATGTTTGAAAGATATTATTGAATGTGACAAGAGCATATTTGAATACCGTTAGATGAGTATAATTACATTTTTGTAATGAACTTATCAATCGACTTTGATTATCATTATTTTCACAGTGAACTTCCATTAATCCTCCAATCTAGGAATTTTTCACAATATTCTGATAGATACCTAATATTTGCAATACCTAGCTAATTTTCTCGTGACTTGAGATTTATTGAGAGATCAAATACAGCATTCTCAATCAAATGTCAGCTTAAAAAGAAAAAAAATCAGATTCATTAAATAATTATGCCTGGACAATAACTTTGATGCTCCATAGATTTATCTAATCAAAAAATTAGGGATTCAATGCCCAGATCAAACCAAAATAAGAATATAACTCTAGTTGAGGGGTGTATCATGTGGTTTATAGGATATCGTGATGGAAACCGTGGTCGTTTTCCACCTAATCTACTACAGTTAAGTAAATATTTATGATTAAGTCGGCGGATAAAGAGACTGCTGGATGAGATACTCCACAAGATATGTAATTTCTATGAGTATGTAGCACGCTAATAATATTTAATATTCTCTATTCCAGACCTGTGATTCGTTCTTCTGTGAATAGATCGCTACTGCAAGTTTCTTACTGTCGCAAGATCTAGAAACAATGCTCGCATTCAAAGACGGACATTACCTTTCGTGAAGACATTAAAATACTATTACTTGACATAAGTTGAATAATTCGCGGGAGAAACATCCACTTTTCTAACCGAACATAAACTGCCATATCCCGGATGTATCATGCTTTTTGGAGAAGTTAGTACAGAGTTTCATTGACTTGAACAATAATGTAATAAATAATACAAATAATTATATATATATATATATATATATATATATATATATATATATATATATATATATATATATATATATATATATATATATATATATATATATTGAACAATAATGTAATAAATAATACAAATAATTATATATATATATATATATATATATATATATATATATATATATATATATATATATATATATATATATATATATATATATATATATATATTAAATATTTTTTTCCTTAGAAATATGGCTCTTTGGGATAATTCTTATACTCAATTTATTCGGAAAACGCTCTATTTTTGTATAAACTGCTTGTGTAGCATTAATGACATAACGAATACATGTTCGTATTTGTACGCACTCCTTTTCTCACGACCTTCCGTATACAGAGGTCCCCAACAGGTGACCCATAATGACCATAATTAATACATAAAATGAGTGACATGTCAAACAATCAGAACAGCGGAAGTGGTCGTCAGTAGTGCCAAGTGAACAAAACAATCACTGCAGCTCTACTCAACTGTGCTACACCAATTTTCTGGAAACAGAGTTCTTTGATACGCGTGCATGAAGTAATTTAACAAATGCATGCACCTGTATTACACTTGAATAGATAGTTGATTGTTAACCAAAGGGAGGAAATGAAATGTGTATTTCCAAGATGTCGTTGCATTACTTAAAAGATATTAGTTAGAAATCCAGATAGTAGATTTGCTCGAATAGAAGTGTTAATACTGTCAAAGAGTTTTTATTGATATATTGATAAACTTTGACAAATATGATCTGTCTCAGAAATTTGATATTAAGAGTTCTTAAAAAAGGATATTGTCGCATCAATTCAACTAAAGCATCTCGATCTTTCTCATTTCGGAGAAGAAAATTATAGCTCCACAATTTATTCACTTTCAGATATTCCTATGACAGAATAACTTTCTTCTCCAATTCGAATATATTGCCGGTGATCAATCCATTTAATTATTAGTGAAAATGTGACAAGAAGTTGAAATTCGGCCAATTCTGTAATGTTCATAGTAAAAATAAAATGTATTCTAATTGTCAATGCATCTGCGTGAATATTTCACCAATTTCAGAAAAAACATAGATGGATCAAAATTTATCCAACAAATTAAACGTTGAACAGAATTTATGTTTGAATTTTCATGTCATACTGCAAAACGAAACAAATGGTCTTGGGAGAATATTGACTACCTTAAAATAAGACTATATAGGAAAGTACTCCAATTCTGCAATACACTATGTCAGATGTGTAAAGTGGTGACGCTGCCAATAGTGTGTCCTGAGTATTATTTAAGGTGATCAACTAATAGCAGTCGTGCTCACAGCGGTCATCGTAAGATCGTGCTTATAGCGGTCATATATTTTCCTGTCTCCCTTTTCAGAACTTCATTTCTCTTTATATTTATCCGTTCACGCAACTCAATCAAGATTCACTTTTTGATTTCAAAGAGAAAATGAGTTTCTTTAATCTAAAACATATTTCATTTATTGTCTTGATCCTGAAATAAGGGCTCCATTGTCTGACCGCCTATAGTTATTATTTTTACCATATCTGAAGTGCTAGAACCAATCTTTTCATCAAGTTTAATCGTAATCGGAGGTGAAGTAATACATCAACCGTTTGACCTAATAATGTACTTTATAAATAAGAAACATTCAAAATTGGCACATAAGTACTAGTTTTTTTATTCGAATTGAGGAGTGAATCCATATTGATGTTGCACTCCAGTGTAAATCTAAATTCGTAGATTATGAACAACATTGCAATGAACTTGTCATCGTTATGTACAAAATTACATTAATCAACAAAAGTCGGCACGTTTTCAACAGTTTCTTAGGAATTTTTTGATCTGTAAGACTGATGGATTCGCACAGAATACCAACATAAGTTGCATGAAGAAATTAGCGATAAGGTAGGAATATTACTCCAAATAATATTTGTTATCACATTTCCAATATATAACTACTGTTAAAGATGCTTGAAAGTGAGAACTGGATGACACAATATATTCCAATAAATGATTTTCCTCTATTTTGCTGCGTAACTCTCCACCGGAAATCATTAAAAGTATCATTGATTTTTAAATTTATCATTATTATAACTAAAAACAAAGATATTTTCGAGATTACTTTTATCATGATCACTTAGAATATAAATATGACGTACAGAGAAGTGACATTTAATAAATAAAAATCTGACATGAACATCACTCGACTTACTTGTACATCATTGGATATATTTATAATAGGATGTGATTTTGTGTTTGATTATATATATCATTCGATATATATAATCAAACTCAAAATCTCATCGTTCCACAGTTAATCGTTTTGGATTTACTCAAGAGATTCTAGGAATCTGTCAAGCAAAATGCGCTTCCAGCGAAGTCGGTTGCTATGGAAACAGTAGGCCATTATTCTTATACTATAACATTCCTAAGTACTGATTTACGAAATTCTACGACTGCCAACAGATCTGAATTTATGCGCAAAATTAAAAAATAAATTCCTACAGAAGTGCACTTCCGGTTCAGTATATTGTTATGAAAATAGTAGGCAATCATTCAGATGCTACAGCAGACTGAAATACCAAATTTCAATAATCTACACCTGATCGCTTCGAATTCATGCCGAAAATTCCAAAAGACTGTCAAGTAAAGTGCACTGCCGGCTTCGTAGATCTTAATGAAAATAGGATATGAGCATCTAGACATTATAATCGTCCTAAATACTGAATTCTAACAATCTACGTTCGATCGTTTTGGATTTATGCGAAAAATTCAAAAAAATTTTCGATTAAAGTGCTCTTCCGGCTTAGTCGATAGCAATCATAATGCAAGATGTATACAATAAGATATTATAGAAGTTCTTTATACGAAATTTCAATATTCTATGGCTGATCATTCTATATTTATGCAAAAAATTCAAAAAAAGTTTCAAGTAAAGTGAACTTCTTTGAACTTGAAAAATAGCAGATAATCATTCTGATACAACATTAAGTTCAAATACTGAATTACAACGTCCTATGGTTGATCATTCTGGATTTATTAAAAAAACTCGGAAAAAGTTTCAAGTAGAGTGCACTTCCGGTACAGACGATTGGAACCATAATGCGAGATGCACAACTAGACCCTATACCAGTCTTGAATACAAAATTTCAATATTATACGTTCAACATACGTACCGACATCAAGCCTAAAATAGTCAAAATGGATTCAGGGATGCTCAAAACGGATATATCCATCAAAATCTCTATATGTGAATTTTGTCGGTTTCACAATACTTACTTGTACTTTGTACTAGTAAGTAAAAAAGTCAAAAAAGTTACGCAATGGTAGGATAATATGAAAGAGGATAATCCAATCCTAAAGTGCATCATGGAAAATGTGTCAAGTGGTGACACTGCCATCAGTGTACCATCACCATGAGTACTAAGTGACATATATCCTAATTCTGATAAATGATTGGTCAAAAATTATTCTAAATTAATGAAGAGATATTTTGAAAGATTCCAAAATGATTATTCATTAAGTATATGAATCATTTAGTAAACCAACACACATTGTTGGCGGCGTCACCACTTGATACATTTTCATTTCGGGAATGGAATGTTACCTTATGTACCATCTTAAACTTTATGCGTATAAATTGACGTTAAAAAAAGACATGTTGATCCAATCCAAACTAATGAAATAATAATATGATTCGAAGCATAAATCTCCACTTTTATTACTATTTCATTATTATTTTACCTACCTTGCCGATGAGGTACTCATTGAAATACATAAGATAGGTGATGAAATAGATAGGAATATCATATGAATGTTATATAGACAAAATAATTCTGAATGGAACATTTCGAGCTCAGTATCCTTACATATGCTAATAATGTAAGAAATCTTTGCCTCAATAAACAAATATTTTTAATTCTCTCTGTGGTACTGATATCATTTATATCAGACAAAAAATGATTTGATATATCCTGCATTGTTCATTCATAATTGTACGCTGCATCCTTAATTCAATTCAGAGTAGTCCCCAGTAAAGTCAGTTTGATTGGAAGTATTAATTTACCAAGACAATCACGAAAAAATCATCAATGATTTGATATTTCCGTTAATGACTTATAATGTGAAACATACTGTTCTTGATAATCTTCTATTGCATAAGTAATTTAAGCACTTCGTGGTCCTAATCTGTAGTATTTAAAGACAATGACACTGGCTCAGTCATGCCGTCACTTGTTCACTGCCTGGTATAATATGTTTTTTTTTCGTGAATTTTTTCGTCAACTATGCAAGACGAATGGTAGGCGCAGAACATTATATAGTTCAGTTAGCATAGTAATGTCTTTTAATATGAATTGCCATTAAAAAATAATTATTACGCTGGCGGGATATGAAGCTATACAGTTGAAAACAGGACCGTAATACGTCAAGTTCTAGAAATCTAAGATTCTCTTAAATTATTCGGAAAACGTACGTTTGCTCTGGACTGGATTATCCAATAAGAATATCAACGTTAAATGACACTGCCCGTTTCTAGACACCAGATAATCTCATATTCTTCATAATCTATAGAATTCAGTACATTTTCGACAGTTTACATGCAGTAGCAAATAAGCTGTAATTAATTAGAATGTTACCGTGTAGTTCATGAAAGCAAAGTGCATAAAAGGCGCTATGCTCAGTGCTAAAAAATATTTAGTATATAAATTGAAATCCCTCGAATTCCTGAAGATATCGCTCTATTGATTACAATATCGATCAAGTATATATTTGTAATAATTTGAATTTTATTATTTCAGGACTAAGCTTGAAGTTGTGAATAACATATCTGCCAAACTCTCAAACGAATTTAGCCTGATATTCAATCAATGCCCCAAGACTGTGATTTAGCTTAAATTTTTGTGAGAAATGGATCTATATTTTATGGGATTCATCAAAAGATATATTCAATATTGTATGGGCACATTCGTCAGAGCCACCATTGAAGATTATATTGTGTGCAATATAGTGGAAGAGCAAATTTACTTCCTCAATAGAATTCTTAACTTCGACGGCGTCTTAGATATGAAAAGCTATATCTTCCTACGGTCGAATGTAAAGTAAGGCTTTTTCGCATCCCACTTTTACCGCCGATTACAAGCGTAGTAGTTGAATCTCTGTGAATTGATAATCATCATTCCATTGATCCATTTTTCGAATATTTATTTGTCTGAATGTCAAAACATGTCAGTTAAGAGCCGTAGATGAGAAATTGTATGCAATACGAGAGTAAACAGCCCTTACTATAATATTTGGCCAATAGTGTTAGTGATCCGACAAGCCTTGTTACCAAATTTTTGGTCTCATATAATAATGCTCAACTTCACACTTTTGTTGCATGAACTACTATTATATGTCATTGAATAATAACATAAAACTGAGCATCGATTTCACTACCTTGATCAGATTTATCAAAAGAGTTTGAGTATTGGAATTGATCACCGATTCCACTACTTGGAATCGATATTCAGAATTGAATTAGTTCAACCACTTCGATATCAGATACCTAGTCCTAATACCCAATTCCAAACACTTCTGATTCTTGATATCACAAATAGCTACTGATTAACACTCGTCAATGACATTCGAGAGATTTGAGATAGCAATTTGTTCACCCTATAGACACCTCAATCGCAATATCAAATCCTACTTTATGTATGGATGATCATCAGTTATTTCTCTATGTATACTATATAAATGAAATTTCATTATGTTTGAATAAAGTACCTGAATAGAACAATAACAAACTTTGCTTCCTCAAAAAGCTATCATATTTCATATCAAATTGGAAGTTAGTGTTTTTTCTTCGCAGTGTGAATATAGGAATTTTTCTGGGGCAATTTTTTAGTCGATTAATATACTTCAACCGCGCAGAAATTCTAATCAAAATATTATTTATTATTTCCAACATTATAAATGTTTCAACTTTATCTTCAGCAATTTTTCAAGTGTTTACGTTATCTTCAATTTTACCGTAGCCATAAATTCAATTATTTATAAAAACGTAGCAGTAATAATTTTTCTGTGCGCTTTTCTGTTTGATAAAATCTCTTTAGAATGAGAGGGTGCGCGGAATTTAATAAATAAAAATAAAATTATTCACAGTAATAATTGCCCGTGTGGATGGCAATAATTCTTCTAGGGTGGACAATATGATATAGGTAGAGGGTAGAGGTAGAACGGGCTTATTTGCAATAAAGTATTAATGAGGGGATATTTGTTGGAGCAACTGCTAAACATGAAAATGGCAGCAGTAAGATGGAATAAGGTGATAAGTTCACGTTCAATATCACTTTGAAATATTCATGACGATTAAAAATTGCTATTTGTGTTCAAGAAATATTCTAATCAAATATAGTAATCAATTCTGTAAAATATAGAATTGTAACTGAATGAACTGTCTGCTTGAGCTATCTATTCATTAATGTATGTACTATAAATAGTAATAATCAAATAAGGAAAATAAGATTGAAATGTAAGTCAAATCTATCCCCAAGCAGTATAAGATCTATAAACTAGATATAATTGGGTTCTACGTATTATCAAACATGGAAATCAGCTTTTTCAACTTTTAAGGAGATATCCAATAGATTTCAAGGAGTAACAAACTGATTTCTCGAAGTGGAAAATTTATTTTTCAATTTTGCGTATAAATTTAGAACTGTGAGCCGTAGAATGTTGGAAATCAGTATTTAGGAATGTTGTAGCATGAGAATGATGACCTACTGTTTCCATTGCAACCGACTATGCTGAAAGCGCATTTTACTTGACAGATTCTTAGAATTTTTTGGATAATTCAAAAACAATTAGCCGTGAAATGATGACATTTTCTGTTTGATTATATATATCCAATGTTGTACAAGTAAGTCACGTGATATCCACGTCGGATTTTTTTGACTGATATTTATTATTAACCAGTGTACTCAATAACTTTATCTTATCTAGTTTTTAGAAAATATATAATTAAGATACTCCACAATTCTTCTAGTAATATATGCAGGATAGTCATCGTGCTGGAACTATAGATATTCTTATTTTGTTCAAGTAATTTTTGGTCAAACTACATCGAAACATGAATTCTAATACGCTTCTGAATTCATATGCAATGATTTCATCACCCAAAATTCCTGCCAAAATATTTACAGGCTGACAATTTTGTGTTCTTGATGCTGAAATATTAAGTGTATTATTATTATTTTGTGACCGGTACCGATAATAATGAGAGTTTGATTCGCCATTCATGGTAGATGTGCATTTATCTGTGAATAACATGGCGCTTACAAATTCTCTATCCTAATTTGATTTCTCCATCATCATGTCACAGAATAATGCACGAGCTTCAGAATCTTGTTATAAAATATTTACTGGTTTTGAAATTTGAAAGATATGTGTTTATGTGTTTTGTTAACTCTACACAAAGTCATGAGCTCATAATAATCAGTCTTCTTATAATTTATCGTACTAATTTTTCTATCTGGAAAATTAGTGTTTCTGAGTTCCCAAACTTTACCTCAAACATCTAAATGCTGATGCTGTCAAATAGTTCCAATAGAGATAGCAATTTGTCGTTAGCTATGGCAAAAATGATGCTATTTGATAAGATGTAATTTCTCTCCATCCGAATAATTATTCGTTTCTGATGGTAATTATTGATTCAGATATAAATTCAGTATTAAAGTTTGTTGGAATAAATACCAATAATTTGATATATGAGACGCTCCGTATTTGTTTTAAACTTACCATTGTTGTTTGCTAGCAATTTACTCCAAATTGATTCAATATAACTCACTTATACATATTATTGAATTGATGTTCCAAATATTAATTCTGGATTTTTGATCACAATTTCTGTACACATATTCTTATTCCATTATTTATTCATCCCGTATTCTCATTGACCATTCAATCCCAAAATTCCATATACGTACAGTAATCTTCGAGATGGGGTAGGGGTAGTATCCTGATGCACGATTCCGACGGTGGCTAATAGATGACGCCAGCATCCATACATCATCGGTGAACGTCGCGCCATTCGCCCTGACAGATGCGAATCACAATAAGTCAGTGACTAATAACCATACTATCTTTAATAATACGAACTCGGTTGGTAAGGGATGACGCGGGGCTAGAGAGGCAGGGTTGCGCTGGAAACGGATACAAACCCTTCCTTTACGGAGCAGAAGGACAATCGATCATACGGTGATTTCGGGACAAACAAACATCTTTGATTTCATAGCGAGCTTCACTGTTGATTTCTGCAAGCATCAAGAACAAGAAGAAATCCAATGAAAGTTGTCAAATAAAGGATTCAGTGAGACATTCTTTTCCAAATTATTTGGAAAAGAAATTCTATGACAGAGTTTTATTCTAAAGCAAATAGCAGTTTGGAAATTTTCGCTCAGCGATATTGCTCCGTTTTGAACTTAGAACTGAACAAATAAAACTTGCCAATATAACCTAACCTAATACTAATTCAGTATTAGACTTCATAGGCACCCTGCAGTTGAATAAGATCGCACATTCTCACTGCTGGAAATTTTTGATAAATATTATCATTATTATTACCCTAACAATATAACTACGAAAATATTTATGAATAATTGTCAACCGCAGAAATCAATAAATTGAATGATTGTTAGTGGATCACAACAATAAATGACTTGGTTTCCGCAATATACACCTGATCAACTGTAAGGAGCCAAAATACAGTTGGAAGGCAGCAAAAAAAATGCATGCTTAGTTATTATAATTTTCATAATGTTATTAAGTTCATAAAATATATATTCAATGATCATCATCATCAGTATTCTCGATATCAAATCGATCTCCACTGTTAGACGAAACGCAACAACTTATAAGTATTACATTCCTCAGAAACAATGATTATCATTTACAATTTACAAAGTTCATTACATTCCTACAAATAACAGCTGTGGATGGGAAGCAGTGAAAATTAGTGCTGCCACCTTGATCTAAGATAAACTGACAGTTGTCCTCAAATATTAGGAAAAAAATATTTAACGATTTCTTGAGGAAAACAGTGAAATATTGAAAAGTATTTATTTCTAAGTTAATGAGCTCAATGGATTCAATCCAAAATAGCACCATAATTTTGGAAAATTTATGAAGCAGAAAACACATAACCTATAGAAGTATTCTAACTGAATTATGTAAGTTACATAGTTCTTTTCTTAAAGGCGCACATTATCGAAGCGACCCAAAAGTTTGTGATAAGAATGAGAAGAAACGAGTGAATTTATTTTACACATTCACCTTATCAGTACTGCATTTGAACATTGATTCATTTGAGTTATCTATAATTCTTAAATTCTCAGGTTCTCAATCTGCTATTCAATATTTTAGAAAAATAATTGGTCCAAAATATTTTACAGTATTCACATCATTTTGTATAACATTATGGAATACGTAAGCTTAACCATAATTATCTTATTCATATCATTGGCTGCTTTCTTTCTGTAAAATCCCATATTTCTACTGTTTTGTAGAATATCTCTATTCATCATTCCGTTATTAGAATCTCTGATCTTGTCGAGGAGCTGTTCATGGGTAATAAGTGGCTATTTGAGTTTATTCTTATAGTGATTGATATAATAGACAATACTACTTCACACCACAGATCTTAAAACACAAATTCCCAAGAAAAAGAATAAAAACCAATATCTCGAAAGATGCAGTCAGTGTTTTACTCGTTAGCAGTTTCCTCAATTATCCAATCTGAAATTTTATGGCGACACAAATCACAAAAAATCACAGTCGAATTAAAACGAGACCATTGTTTTAACAAAACGTCAAAAACCACTCTTGACGAATATCAGCGACAGGCGCATTTCCCTCCGAATTCCGTTGTTGGTCAATTCTAGAAGCGTACAGTGACAAATCTGCCGCGCAACCCTTTCATAAGGGCTAGGGATGTAGGAAAGAGGTGGGGTTGGAGATGTAGACGTCACGTCATCTGACAGTAGCCGCTGTGTGAATACAAATATCCAAATGTGGAGATGAAGGACGCTGCTCGAACTCGACGCCGATGAGATGTGACGCAATGAAGAGGAGAGGGAGAACTTTCCTGGATGGTCGTTGTCTTTGTCATACAAGGAATGGAGGATATTTGCTGATTGTTGATTGCTGAACATTCCATACCAGAAATGTTTATTTTCACCTTCCTCAAATTAGATATGAAAATTGTTATCTTCTACAATATAAATAAATCTATTAATGCACAGCAACTGATTAAATTATATGCCGTAATCAAAAGCAGACTGAGTATTCCCTCAAGTTAGAGCTTCTTCAACTCAGCTCTTTCATATATTCAATTTAAAATCTTGTCGTGAGGAATATACCAAAATAGTTATAGAAATGACCATTTAACATTACGGGAGTTCTGAATTGAATTTTCACTTTTTTCTGATCTGTAGCTTTGGACTCCTATTGTTCTGTAACTTTCATATCGTAAGAATCTTTCTAATACAATCCACAAAGAGGCTTATGAACGGCACACAACACAGACATTTTCTTTATTCATGTTCATTGGTACTAGCACATATGTGAGAGGGAATTTTCAACCACAAACTAATGCGTGAATTTCAATGTCTGATTTTATTATAGCTCAAGCATCTCAAGTTGTCATAAAAAAGTTGTTGATCACTATGGATGGATCGCATTTATTAAATAATACTAGATATTTTATCAATCATCATACTTTTTCGTAGCCCTGCTTTGATATTAATTATTTCCCTTGAATAATATCTTACGACAATTTCATTAATAACCACGTAGGACAATATCCCTTACAAATACGACTCCATATCCTCCTTTCCGGTTTGTATCCGGTGACAGAAACTCAAGTATCAATCTAAGCTCGTGCCTCGTAATCAATCACACCCTTCCCACGCTTGGCTCAAGGTACCCACAACCCAGTTCCTCATATCCGCCAAGATGTGTTCCGAATTTGCAAATACAAGCATTTGTTCATGGGACGAAGATGTTAACTAACCACCGAATTATCTTCATGGTACCGGTAGAGGGGAATAGCGGCGAAAGGGAGAATAAGGTCTTAAACAGATTAAGGATTCAATCAAAATGAGTAGAAATCTTGTTAATCGATGAATGAACTGATTTTAAGTAATTTGAATGGGACCTAGTTTTTGATTAGTATGATAAAAAAAAGACAAACAACGGAAGATAGTTGCAGTATATACAGATTGATCATGATTATTCAAATTTGGCTATAAATGGAGAGCCGAAGGTTTTCATCATTATGTAAGTTGTAAGTAATTTAACTTTAGTATAAAATAGTTATTTAAGTATTAAGGTCAGTAAGTACAGTTTACCGATTGAGAATAATAATTTGGAGGCCGAGCCTTGGCGAGGTTCCCAAATATTATACGAAATCGGTACTGTACTTATTGACCGTGATGCTTACAAAATTTTTTGCACGAATGGAATATCAGCCCAAAATATGGATTCTAATTTTCTTTTTCAAATTGAGTTACTACTGATCAAGTTTGACATTTTATTGTGAATATTCAATTAAAGATAAGAATAAATAAATGAATATTTTTTGTGAAGATCCACAATTTTTCACTTACCGCCTTTGCCCATGGGCGGTAAGTCAGCATAACTATAGTAACCACAGTTTGCCGGTAAAATCAACATACCACCTCAAATAGAGGGCCGGTAAACACATGAAAACGCCCAAACGTGCAAAAAAATATTTGAAACGCTGTCAGTGATTTACACGTTTTGACAACCGAAACGTACATCATCATCATCAGCATTTACATTAATATTTCACGTGATAATACAAAAATTTCCTAATCTGGCAGCAGTATTCACAATATAATATAATATCCAAATTCCTTGCTCCGAAAAACTTGATTGTCCAAGTAATCGTACAAGTTTTTATCTGAACGATGACATAATTGTCAGACCAGTAAGCCAAAAAAATTTTTTAAAGCCACATACATGGTAGTAAACATTTGGGTAAGACAGAAATTACAAACTATCACCTTGGGTGACTGGTCAAGAATGACCACAGATCACTCTTGACCGAGGTGATAGTTATGTAGATGCTGAAGATAGTTGCTTTGACAACCGAAACGTACATCATCATCAATCAATTTATTGTTTCTACAACTATGATTGTAAACTATTACGATCCTTCAAACCAACCACAACCATTTAAAACTAAATAAGGATAGGATCTACTTTTCAATTTATATTCTCTTTTATCGAGAATTATAAGTATAAAATGATACCTAGGAAATTATATATCTGTGAAGATTACATTATTGGTGCCCTGGAGCATTGAGTTAAGTAATGGACGCGATGCGCTAAAGATATAAGTTCGGTTTTGCACAGAAGTTTATTTTTATTCGATTTTATGATTTCAAAATATTCATATTATTTTGTTTTGATATATTATTCCGTTGGTATGATGTTTGATTTTTCTCCAACAATTAGTCAGCTATGTCTGATGTTGTCTCTTCATCAAATCATTGATGATACCCAAAATTATGTCGCTCTCTTTTTTAGGAAGTATGCGATCAAAGAAATCTAGAGGATTCAAACATATTCGTGCGGTATTAAAAGATAACAAAATATTAAGAATACGTAACAAATATAGTTCTATTTATTCTGTGCTGCCACATATTATTCACTTAGGAACAATTTACTGCTAATAGCTTATTTAAATTTTCTTGAAGGCTCTACTGCATCTGTACTATTGAAATATTACAAATTTTATGGCTGTATACTCAAGGGTTAAAAGTTTTATCGTTAAAAACAAACGGCTGTGTTCCCTAGAAAATAAAACTAATAAATCTTGAGATAACAAACCAATTCATTTGTTTCGCTTCTGTATTGAATAAATATAGTAGTGTGATACAAACTCAGTTGCGCATTTGGGGCCCTCTGTCAAAAGGTCTGAAAGAGTTAAATATCCCAAAAATAGTCGCTAATTGCAGAGCCTCACGCAACACACTAATTATGAATACATACAATTACCAAAACTAGAATTAAACACATCCAACAAATCAAATATATTTTTAGATCTATCCAAAACAGGGCTTCAGAATTTATTTCAGAGCAAAAACAAAGAAAAATCTACCATAAATAAATCCGGCTATCAAATTTGTAGATTTTTCTTCACAATAAATTATTTAATATTACGCTAGGTGGTATTAATTATGCATTTAGAGCATTCTAAACCGTGTAAATAGAACTGCGTGGACAGGGGAGGAGTTGGTTACGAGGGGGTGTATTAAGTGTTCATTTTGCGTGCGTTTGGTTGATTTATTAAGTGGATTTATTACCCTTTCGACTCGAAAATATACGCGTTTGACAAATATTCAAGATATAACATTTCAACATTTTACCGCTAGAGTTAGCAGTTAATCCATAAGTAATTATTAGGTAGGTATAACAGAGGATTTGTAAAATCTTCATAATTATCGTAAACTAGATGTCCAATAACGAGTTCAGACTTCAAATAGAAAACATGGTAATGCATCTTACTCAAATTATATTAGATACTATCTGCGCCCGCAGATCCGCCCTCGTGAAAACTATTATTATTAATTCAGATGTATATTTTCTAAATTTGGGTGACCAATAAGAGACGTACGAATATATACAATAAATATATTGAAACAAGTTGAAAAAATCTGAGCATCCTCATGCGGTGAGGGTTTGTCAAATTATCTAATTCTCAAATAATCTTTTCGTAACTAGTGTTGAATACTGTTTTCCTATTCCAATTCTTTATTGAAATAACTGATAATAATTGGTCGATTCTCCAAGTATGCTAACAAAGATTGCATTTGATGCTATTGATCCAATTTCATTTTGGCGTCAATGAGGATGATATAGTGAAAAAGCGATTCTAAAAATGGAAATAGACAAAATTAGATAAATAAGAGAAAATTATTTGAGAGTAAACCTCGATTGGAACAATTAATCCAAATCTTTGCCGAATTCATTCCTTGTGAAATGTTGCCAGAAATTTGAAAATGTTTCTGGAGAAAAAATTATCACCATCGTCAAATTTGCATGGGAATGGCATTAATGATTAGAAAAACAGATCTTTTTCCACTAATATTCACAGTCTTCCCCATACGAGCATCATTTCTCAACGCATATTACAGAAAAATTAAAATCTTTTTATTGTAGAACTCATCTGAATACGTTTATTCGATCGTTTAAAATAAGTATAATATTGCGTTGCATTGCACGTCTTGTCAATATATTCTTAAACACTTTGGTTACGTTCATGTTTAGAAGTATTTCATCAAGACAGGATTTTTTGTCTTAATGATCGTTTTTTGTCTTGTCTTGATTGTCAAGGCAAGTAAATAGAAATCTCTTTTTCCGCCCATTTCTCGGCGACTCATTTCTTGTTTTGTTTCAAGAACTCTTGATATTTCTTGATCATGTCATTTCGGGGAAATCCCAAATCTAATACTCACTTTTAGCGTTAGTGTCTATCCTCTACCCTCCCTGTCAGTTATGTTATGAAGTGATTCTAGCAACGTTTTCCAACATTGCTACCAATAAAAATAAATGGAAAGTCTTTCATTTCGATGTTTGAATCAGTATTTGCAATTATTATTGGTTTTATGATATAGCAATGTTGCTAGAATAAACAATTTTCTTAGAGTATTAGTGGATCTATTTATACATTTCTACTCTACATGAACGATTTATTCACCGGGAACTGAAGACTTTTATGTATCAAATATTTCGTCTGAAAATCATAGTCACAGATACTTTTCACTTCCCCGACCTATATACAGGGTGTAACAAAAATAAGTACATTAATTTTAACCTGCAATAGATCTCTTCAAGCCTAACAATTTTTCTTGATAACTTTTTTCTGTAAGTCTCCTGGATATCGGGTGAAAATTCATCAAAGTTTGGTCAAAAATTTCATAGTGCGCCTATGGTTAGAACTGAATGTTTCTTATTTGTTGGAAGAATGACAGCTGTCGATTTAAATGATTATTTTGAAACTTCAAACCATCATAGTCTTATCAATCATTCATTTGAAACTGAAAGAATAACAGTATTTCAATAATACACTCTGATATTCGCTCACCTCGATAGTTCTATTTTTGTATATGTTGCAAGAAAGATCAAATTTATCTCTGAAACCAACAATTTGGTATATTGGTCGTATTTATATGTTATTGTTGAGAAATTTTATTTCTATTTAGGAATTTCACGTATATTTTCAAATAGTTGGTACATTTCTTGAACATTAGATTGTCAGCACGAGTTCATTGCACTTGGATCAGCTGATTTGAATAGTCGGAGTACAGCCTGTAACACAGTTAGAATATGGGTCAGATTATGCTGCCATCTACGATCAACTTAAAAAGTAGTTGCTCCTCTCAGCCTACTTCATTACTGTTGGCTCTCAAACATAAAGAGAAAATCATTCAACGATTTATTTAAAGTGAACGGTGAAATATGAAATGGAATGCAGTTCTAAAATAATTAATTTAATGATAATTCAACTGAAAATATTCCCCCAAAAATTATAAGAGCTTATTCTTGAAAAACAAAAAACCTAACCTACAAATGTATCACACTGAGGTTGGTAATTGATTTTAAATATTTCTTAAAATATAAGATACAATATTCTATTTGTTCAACAGATCAATTTACGAGGCATACTTCATTGAAACGACCTGACTGTGAAGTTTGTAATAATATGAGAAAAAACTAATTCACAGCTGCTTCATTTATGAATTAATGTATTTTATTCATTTCATCTGGTGCTTTACGTTCCAGGTAAACGATAAGTTCTCAATATCTCATAGTATTCTCATCATTATGTATAAGTGCACAATATTTTGACATTAAATACATGAGCATAACAACAATAATAATTCAATTTTTAGTGAAAAATGACATTTCTGAAATCGTTCCAAATAAATTCGCCGAACTAATCCTATACCCCCTGCAAGATCGCAAATAGAAGAGCTTAACATTTTCACAGGTTTTAACTTTTGTGACAATAATAATTAGATGATTTTTCCAAAATTTATTTGAAGGAATTGATAGCTCACATATGTCGGAATCAATTGTTTCGTTGTAACCAGGGTTGTAACTGCCACTGGATCCGATAATTATGCACCTGAACGACTCGTTGAATCAAAGGGGTTAAAAAATGCTAAAAAAAAGTTGGGAATTCGAGAAAAAGTTACTGAGAAAAATTGTTATGCTTGACGGGTTCTATCACTGGTTAAAATTAATGTACTTATTTCTGTTACACCCTGTATAATAAGGAAAGTATTGAAATCGTGATTTCTTGATAATTCGAGATTTTGATGAATTTTCACATTTTTAGACCTTACTGATCCCAAAAAACCTAAGTTTAAATGAAATCGGTCGGTCTATCTATCTGAAAGTATGATAATAGTTAGAGAACTTGTACGAGTTTCTGACTAAAATTATATTGTAATAACTAAAATATATCCACCTTCTGTCATCTTAAAAATGACAGCTGTCATTTCTACAATGACAGCTGTAACTTCGAAAGTGACGGTTGTCACTTTGAAAATAACGCTGTCACGTTGAAAATGACGCTGTCACTTTGACAATGATGCTGTCACTTTGATAATAACAACTGTCAGTTTGAAAATGACAAATGTCACTTTGACAGGAGATGTGACACTCTAAATTCATGAAACAGTATAAAACTGGCCATGAAACTTATTGTCTGGCATAAACTGTGATCGTCGGAGCAGATTTCTTGACAATAAGTTTTGAGTCTTGATAGTACTTTTTTGTCTTGTCCTAGGAAATAAAGAATGCTTCTTGTCTTGGTCTTGTCTTGAAATTAAGACAGGACCAAGACAAGATCAAGATTGTTTATTGATTCTTATGAAACACTTATGTTTAGTTACGGTAACATTACAATAAAATTGAGAATGAGTGGAACAATCAATTCTCATTTCCAAAAATTTTGGCTAAATATGCATTCGGGCTCTAGGTACGTCTATGAAAAGATAGATTCATCTTACTCGCAGCTACCCATCCCTCAGAAAGTAGAGAACAGATCAAAATAAATCATTGCAAATGGTTAGATATTCATAGAAAATCTACAATCTTTAAGGTAAAATAAAGTGTTGGAGAAAAATTATCTTTTGCTTCTTGTTCCTCTTGCGATATGGGAAAGCATCTCACACAAAGCCGTTAGGCTAGAGCTTGAAGAAATTTCATAAACTTCAAAATGAATACGATAATAATGTAACGCCTGAATAATTATCAAATGATATGTCACTTAAGCATTCTGATTAATCCTAGCCTCTCAGAACGAGCATCCTCATAACGAGCAGAAAATCACTTCCCCCGTAGCACATGAAATTCTGCATAATATATGTGATGTCCAGAAGAATAAGCCTAATGTGATAAGGAGATCCAATTAGAAAACATGACATTTCACTGATTGGATCAATGAATTGTTTGGTCCTTTTGTGGTGAATTCTGGAGTGTCGGCAGGAAAAAAATATATCTAGGCAACTTTCTTATAATGTAGAATTCGTATTTGGGTAATTCGAATTCATTAATGATGATTATCGCTCTTCAACAATCCATAATAAATATTACAAATAAATTTTAGGCATTGTTTTCGGCATGGAACCCATCATCGTATCTTATATTGAAATATATTGGAAAACTTGGTCTTGATTAAGTAGTATTTTACATTACAAGTAAGATTCTGGAAAGAATATTAAACTCACAAAGTTTTTAGTGTATCTGTGTCCTCAAGAAATCCGTTCCATCACCTCTATGTTTCTGTCGAGAATTGTTTTTCTTAGCCCTTCTAGAACTTAGTAATAGAATAGAATGAGAATATCCTATAAGAATGACAACTTTTTTGCATTACTTTGTAAACATTGAATACTACTATAATCAAATTTTCTATTCCACATTATCAAATTTGATTCTTACTCTTCCTAAACCTTATCTTTCCAGTTTTCTCTCAAACTATTAGATGAACAAAAAGTGGCCGTTTCCCATCGGTACACATTTTAGTAACTGGATCTTGACAACACAATGCAAAAAATTCCATAAGAATATATTTCTTGGCAACTGGCTTCAAGGAATTTAACTCTTACACGTAATGATTTTCACCTATGGATCATATGAAGGAATTTGTGTAGCATATATTTGACTCCAAAATATCTTTCTTTCAAAATTTCGATTCATTCTAATAATTCTTTTCTATTACAGAATTTTCCATCGCGTGAAATCAGTACGACCATGCGCTAACCATGAAAAGACTGGCTTCAGTGAATCCAATGAGCCGTGTTTGACCTCCGATCATTCTGCTCCAAGTGAAATTCACCCCACGACCGCTAAACCAAATAAAACACTCCATAAAATTGGTATAAAACGTGGCGATGACGTAAAAAATCGACCGGACACCACAAGCGATCACGTACAGGACCCTATGCAGGATATTCGAATAAAGGACTCCCATTCAAGAAACGGCACTGGGCATTTAGAAATACAACAGTAATTTTCATTTCTATCTTGTGATGTTGAAAATAGTTTTAAGTGAAAAGATTTATCAGACAGAAGTTTTGGTACCATGATATTTTATATTATGACACTGTTCATCTCGTATTTGATTATTCAAAACTATTGGATATATCGAATTGAAACTTAAAATTGGGTATGATATGAAAATGGGTCACAGAAAAAATATATTATTCGAGTAAAAACTAATACATCCATATTACCTAATATGTATACGTTTCATCTACGCTTTCAGTTGGGTAGGTATATCTTATAGCCGCTGAATGATCATATTCCGTATCTATGATGATATTTATTCACAAGAGATGATATCTGTATGATTTACTTATTTAAATTGATTTATTGCCATATTGATGACTGCTTCCTTGTATTTGGTTGATTTTCAAACACATGAAATCCTAACACATTTTACATTTCAATTGAAAGTACCAATATTATCTATGAATCTCCTCTGCACAATATTTGCCATCAATGTAACAAATACACATCAGCAGATATATTTCACAAAAATTTTTTGGAAAATATGAAAACCGTAAATTCGATTTGATCATTATGGTGGCTTCTGATGCACCTATTTCTATATTTCGAAGTTCGTTCTAACATGATTTCATGATTATTATATTCAATTGTGTGTTCTGTTTAGTTGTTGTATCTATTGGACTGTGATTACAAATTAAGAAATAGAAGAATACTTTCAAGTACAACACTTCTGTTTCATTTAAGCTTATTAAAACTTGAATATGAAGTTTAAATTTCACCATATGGCATTCTTATGGAACTACTTAACGATTTCAAAAATTTCTCTGTATCTATTCATCTTGTTTAGCATGAATGACTGTTTATTTTTTTCTCTTAGACGACAATGAAATAAGGGTTTCACAGACAGTTTTCAAGCAAGAAAATATTATTTTTGCAGCCTGATCAGGGAGAATGTTGCTGTGGGAAGGTGAAATTTGAACTTTAAATATGATTTCCCAACTTCTGATTACATTCTTGACTACATTAAAAATAGATTCGGTACCCATAGCTTGAATTTTTCTCAGTAATTGAAATATGGCATTCATTAGACTTTGTTTCTTCATCAAAACTTTATGTGCAATGTGAATGCTATGATGTTTCCTGACTTCAAACTATTAAATTAATCATCCACCTGCTTCTGTATTCAGAATGTAAGACTGATTTCTGAAACACCGTATGTTTCAAACATGTTGTTGGAATTATTATTTTCAACTGATTTCTGTGCTTCTTTGATTCATGTGAGCAGAAAAGTAGAGTACATTCGCAGTAAATAAATATATCTTAGCATTTAGTGTTTATCAAAGCAAATCAGTCTCTACAAGAGTTAAAGTAGTGTTTCAGAATTCTATTCTTAGGTAAGGTAATAAATAATTAGATTTTTTTCTTTATATTCAATCTATAGGTACCTTGAAATTTGCAGTATATTTGCGATTCTTACACAGGTGATCACAAATGTATGACCGTGTTGCTTCGTTCTAATTTTTTCTTTGCCCTTCGTTGAGATGCTCATCTTATAATCCATATCTCTGCTTAAAATAAACAAACACGCAACCGATGTCTCTCCAATATTTACATTGAACATGTGAAAAATTTACTGAGAAATTTATATTTGCTATCTAACATTTTCTAATCCGTCCCTGTGTGTATGTAGAAGTGTAAAGCTTTGAGGGGTGTACTTTTTTATCCCTTGTTAACACAGTTCCCATCGTTACGTTCAACAGGTCTCTATTGATATTCGTTTATTGGAAAATGGGCTTTTTTACGTCGTGTCGTTGTCAGCCCTTGATATCATCGCTCTCCGCCGGCCACTGTGATGTTTATTTACAATTTGTCATTTTGTCAGGATTCCACAGACCACTGTTTTTCACCCGTCTCATTTGTCATTGAATTTTTGTTTTTTATGCGTGTTTGATTCGGCAGTAGCTTCACGCTCAGCGTCAGTTTATCGGCTTGGGCGATTCGTTCGACGCGGATGATTGATTGAAAAGGAACAGTGATTTGTTTAGCGCTCTTTACTGATCATTTGATTGACTCGATGACAAGCATAATAATATAGGATTCATTTGTCATCCAGGATTATATATCTTGTTGAGTGTCATATAAATCACGTGATTTAACATGAATATTGATTTGGAATTCAAAGAAGAACAGTTATGTATCACTTTCAGTGATGAACTCGACAAATTGGCTTTGATTATCGAACTGAAACACTGACGTAATAGTCAAGATGCGAATTGACTAAATTTAATATCTATTGATTTGGTCACGAGGTTGATGTAAAACATATTTATTGTATGTGCCTGTTATATTGTTCAATTTATATATGAATGTGTTTTTACTTAAAGATTTGGCAAGCTCAATAATATAATACCTTCAATGGTCCCGCTTCATGTTGAAATTTTGAACACTCAAAAAATATCAATTGATATATGATATATGTATGATGTTAAAAAGTACACGACTTTTATTATGAATGTTAAAAGATGTGAAGTCTTGTTATTTGAGAAAGATGAGAGACTGATTTCAATGCTTCTGTGAAGGGCAAGTAACTTGAACAAATGGATAAGTTTGCATCTTTGGGCGTAGCCATGTCGATTGATGAGTGAATTGACAGAAAGACTGAAGTATTGGATATCAGCTGGATGTAAGAACTTGATTGCTCCAGGGACATTTACAAGGATTGTGTCTATATTAACTGTTTATTACGGAGCACTTGTAGCCAAGAAAGTTAATAAAGGAGCCCTTATAGATATGATTATTGATATGGTTGAAGCAAAGAGGTGCGTTCGAATAAAGATGTATAGCGTAGAATGATTCATGTTGAATATTCAATGACGTCCATGCCAATCGTATTTGAGAAGATACTATTATTTTTAAAGAGAGTTTATCAGTCTGCTGCCATGATACCGTATTGGAATACTACCTAAATCTCCAAAGGTCAACCTCAATGAGTACATCTACTCAAAGCACAACGCAAAATATGTCACTCAAGCGACCTACAGTATGATAAACTATGCAGAATCAGAGTTCTCAACAAAAATCAATTCTGTGTTAATAAACTCAAAAGACTTCCAATGATACTGAAAAATCTCGGCCAAGAACAAAAATCTCATATCTTGATTGTTCTCCTACAAAAGAAATTCTTTCAACAGTTTGGCATGTTCTAATTATTTTAGGGCTACAAGATCCGGATATAAAATGAGGGCTCTAGTACGTTGTTAAAATTAAACACCTCAAAAATATAAATAACACAATTTTTACATCATTCACTGTTTTGATACTTAATTTTTATTTTAACTTGTGTAGGACAAAATTTGTTCACAAATTAAGTGCGCATGCGGTGATCATTATTTCCTTATATTAAAGTATTAAAATATCGCGTTGCGTCTCATATCAATACATGGTGTGAATATTATCATCATATTTAGTTATGACAATATGAAAACATGTCAATCTTGAATGATAAACTATATTTTCCAACCATTTTTATATAATAGTCAAAATAGGAGAATGCTTGAAAGCGAGTGACTACTTTGTTTGAGTAACTAATAAAATTCCATACAAGTCCAATAAATTTTCTTCAAACATCTTTCTTGGGACGTTCTAATAAGTTTGTTTGATGATAGTCATTGAGAGAACATTCGTCATGCTATGAGTGAAGTATAGAAGTTACAAAATAGTTTTGAAATGGTTGGTATGGTATCTACCCACTTTGTTTCCAGTGCTTTCTTATTATCCTGTCACTGAGTGGCCAATAATGAATTATTCTCTCAAATAACTATAGTATTGGCTCATTATGAATTTGTGTTGGATGGTTATTCCATAAAATTCGTCCTAATCGGTCCTAATGAAACACACCGTAATTTTTTTTATATTCTTCCTCTTCCATATTTCATGTAAAGGCTTCTTTTATACTGAATTAGACTTCAAATACGTATTGATATATCCTGATATATTGGAGAAGAATTATAGTTAACTGACTGCATATTCGACAACAATTTCTTATAATTGTATCAGAACATTATGATCAATTGACCTGTTTGGATTTGTGTTTATAGTATATCATGTCTCACTTAAGAAACTGTCAATATAGCCGGTACTCCAAACATTCCCTATTCAGGATTAGAAAATTCTTGCCCATCAAGACGTTTATAAAACTTGTTACATAACATGTAATTAAACTCTGGGTAAAAACGTATAATGTAATTTTTGTTGAACTCCCAAAAGAATTCATTTGGTCGTACTTTTCAGTTGTCTAATTTAATCAAGTAGCGCTAAGATTGTACCCACCCAGATCTTAGCTGGCGTTATCTTCGACGGAAGGATATAATCGAATTGGTATTCAGAGTCGTTAGAGCGCTACTATTTCACCAGGACTTGGCAGGATGACTCGCGAGGATAATCAACAGTATTTCTCTCTCCGTCGCACATGCCACAAATTAACTCAGGCATTGATCTCCACTGACAAAAACACCCAATGAAGACGACGTGGAAGGTATACGAAACTAGGACGTGGTGTCGTTTACATTTGCATTGCTCAAAAATATTCAATATCCTGCTGAGGCTGTCTAGCTCACATACTCAAGAAATAGTGGTTGTCTTTGTCGAGCAGTAGATATAGTTCTATATCAAACTGCAAACTTATTTTATTCCTGAAATCACGGATTCAATATTTTTCATACTTGGTAACCAGAATACGGAACAAAACTCTTTTTGAGAACAAACATCATATCTACAAAGTACACAAAAATGTATTGCTAACTTATTTACGTGATCCAATTTCTTGAACTTTGGTTACTCCTCTTGTTTATTGAAAAGAAATAACGCTTATCTAGTAACAAAATTATTAAATTACTAGCAAAGAGATAATTCAAAGATATGAATGTCTAGATAGTTCATAAAATAAGTCACGTACTATATTGCTTCTACGTTTGCAAATTTAGACAGCACGTATCAAATCAATATTTTGAAACAAATGTCGAAAATTAAAATTAACCCAGATTACTTTCACAAATATTAAGTCATTTTTAAATTACTTGAAGCTACAGTTCAACAATTAAGAGCCATTTGAATTAGTGTATTGAATGACACTATGCACATAGGTAAACGGTATTATTCATAGGGAACCGAGTCAAATGAAAAATATCATTTTTGAGGGAGGGGCTTGGGGTGTAGGTATGTCGTTTTCTCGAACAGTGTAGACACTGTTTGCGCAGTCAACTTGATTTATTTTATTACCGTTAGCAGCGTTAATGTTTATTTCTGTAAATTACAAGAAAAGGGTTTGCATATATACTTGGGGTGTAATGCCTTTTATCGGGACGTTTTACCGCCAATAGTGCTTGGCTTCTGGTCGTCACTTCCCCTTCCTTAATTCTATTACCACCTCCACCCACTTGGAAAAGAGTAGCAGACCTCGCATACCAACTTGATTGAACGTTCCCCAATTTCAGAAAGTTATCAAGATTCACAAGATCAAGGTGTGTCCATTAAGATTTGAATATAAAGGACAGTATTCACATATCGTTTCTAAACAATGTTTTAATGGAAATTGAGATGAAGAAAAATAACGTGATTAGAAATAGGATGAAATGAAGCGAGACATTACATTATATTCTAGATGATAGTACACTTCTTAAAGATGTCAATATAAACGTATAGATACAATATAATAGTTACAAAATATCACTACAAACTAGAAATCTCAATACGGACAAAGAAAGATTATGAATATATCTCCCTATACGAATCGCATTTGATAATGGGGTACGCGACAAATTTTTTGCACATTCAGTCAAGCATGTCATTGAATGCGCGCATCTATATTGTTTAATTGTAACTTACCTAGTCTACCTTCTATCACCTACAGCACTTTGAAGAAGGGATCTTAGAGCTTGTAATTTGAGGGGTGTTACAGATGTGACCATCTTGTGATGAAAAGTTGCACAAACGATGGATTATCTGTTCGTATATTATCATAAGCAGCCGCAGCGAACACACCCGCACTTGAATGCTATGTATTATACGAATCGCAACTGTAATCTTTAAAAAAGTGGATATGAATATTCAAATCATGTTTTCAGGTTTGTAAAACATAGATATGTATGATACATTTACCCAAATTCAAATTATTTGTCCACAGTAATTGTTCGCGATACAATTTTATTTCTATTAGACCAGATAATCTCAAAGTAACTTGTTTCAAGATAGGATTTTCCAAAATGAATTACTCAATTCATTCATTAAAAAAGATTCACTTTGCACGTGCACATTCCTTGAATCAAACAACTGATAAAATATCAGTTTATAGGTGTTCCAGAAACACAGATTAATGAATTATTGAATTGCTGCTGTGATAATATGAGTTGTTGGTTGTAGATGTGGAATATTCTAATGTAGGAAAGAACTTTTCAGAATTCATTTTCAATAAACATGTTTTATTTGCATAAAGTTCTGTATAAAACATATTTGTGAAATATTTTCTGTTTTATCTTCATCGAATCAATTGGAAATGTGGCACCGCGACATTTGAAACTACATCAATTTGCAGCGGAATTGAACTTGATGTAACCTGTAGGATAAAAATAATACAAATCTAGATTCCTGCATACCTTTTTCCCAATTATTTCTTCAAAAACTATTTGCGAAGGAAGTTTAATATCTCAGTTTTCTTCGGACAATCAGATTTTGTATTAGCTGAAGATGAACATCACATATCCACTAAGTACAGATCAAAATTTGCGGACGGTATTAATTACTATCTAGTGGAAACAATCTATTTTTCTGTAATTCTGATGTTGAATATACTCCTTCACACTTATTATCTTGTATTCTCCTGAAAACGACAAAATAGTGAAATTATCTTTCTACATTGCCAATAAGATATCAGAATATAAATTGTAGATATTGCGAATAGCCTGAATTTCAATAGCTCCATATCCAATAAGATACACTATACGATACGATTGAACGACTCCGATTCGATGCAATGTCAACTTTCTTCCTCAAGAATAAACGTAGGTAGGAACAAAGGAAACAGCGAAAGGTGCACTATTCGAATGATAAAAAAAATTGTAGCAATATCTTGAGGAAGTAATGTTAGCGCCACTGATTTTCCAATATACAGGGTGAAACTGAACCTTTGTAACAAAATTTGATGGTATAAAGTACTGGACATACTGATCATGAATCAAAAAGAATTTTGCTGAAATATATAAAAACAGCAGTAGTTTGCAAAAATATAGCATTTTGGATACCGCTGGTTGTCATAGGTATTCCTATACAAAATAAAAAAAAAACTATGTCACACAATATTTAAATGTGTAATTTACTATCAGTAAAGCAATTGAATTAATTAAATAAGAATATCTTTGTCAACTGCTTATAAATTAAAATTTGTACTATACAAGATATTACATAAATCTAAAGAAAAAAAAAAAAAAAAACATAAATTCATAGAAATTGCTCAAAATTGTCGCCGTTCACAGTAACACACAATGCAGCACGTTGAATGAGATTAACGGTACAAGCTTGACGGAGGAAATTGTGTTCCTTTATTATTTCTGCGCTATATTCAATACGCTGTTGCAGTTCTTCAATACTTTGCAGCGCATCTTGGTTATCATGAACTAATGACATTAAATAATCCCAAAAATCAATATCAAGAGGATTAAGATCTGGTGATCTCGGAGGCCATGATACAGGACCACCACGTCCTATCCAATGACCTTCGTAAGCAGTATCTAAATGCTCTCTCACAAATCTGCTGTAGTGTGGAGGTGCACCGTCATGGAGGAACCATGCATACTGCCGAACATCTAGCGGAATGTCCTCTAACAATTCTGGTAGAGTGTTTTGTAAAAAACCTAAGTTCATACGCGCAGATTTGGACCAAGTAGAGTACCATTCACAATCCCAGCCCAAACGTTCAAAGAGAATCGATGCTGGAAAATACTTTTTCTAATAACATGTGGAGGATTTTATCGATAATGTGAATTGTGGGAATTATAAATACCATCTCGAGGGAACAAGGACTCTTTGGAAAGAATTAAATTTGATATGAAATTTTGGTCTTGAGCATGTTGGTGAAGAATCCATTGGCAGAAATTTACTCGCTCGAGGTAGTCGCGTTGCATCAGATTTTGAACTATATGGTAATGCAACGGATGGTACCTTAAGTTTCAAAGAATTTTTCACACAATCATATGAGAAACTTTTTGTCCCAAGTTGCGTGAAATTTGGCGAGTACTAATTTCAGGATCAACATCACTTATATCCGATAAGACATTTTCAAGATTTTGTCGGTATCTTTGACGTCCTCTACCTCTACCAGGATTAGGTCGAAGTGATCCTTTATCACGAAGTAGTCTTACAAACATTCGATAACTGGGATGCCATCTGTCAGGATATCGTTCTGCATATACAAACGCTGCGCTGCTCTGCCGTTTTGCCACACTTCTACGTATACTATCATCATATTAGTTAGTTCTAAATTACTAAATGCAATATATATATTCCCATTAATTTTTTTCTAATTCAATAACAATAGCATCAAACACTGTTTTACGTTACAAACTTGTAAACTTTTGCTGACAGAAATAAATAGAAAACTGTTTTATTCATTTATGTATTATGCAAATATCTATTCAATTTGTGATTAGTTTTTGAATGATGGTTACGAGTAATATTGTATTTCTAAAAGAAATTATTAAAACTGCTCATTTGATTGAAGCCTTTTCCCAATTCTCGAGTTTCCGCGAAATTCTTTTTGATTCATGATCAGTACGTCCAATACTATATACCATCAAATTTTGTTACAAAGGTTCAGTAACAACCTGTATATGTATATGTATGTATGATTATATTGCCTGGAAGAATGTGTTGACACCAAGCCCACTATGTTATTATAAATAATTACGAAAGATAATTAAACACCGATGGTAATACACGAAGAAGGAAGGGTATGTAAAGTATTCGGCTCGAACCGGTAAGATGTTAACCGGTGCAATATGGGCTTGCTCTACCGGTTCGTAGAGATATATAGACGTGCGAACTCCCATTTGGGAATTGTTCGTTAGTTAGAGAGCGGAGTTTTCAAATTGCAATATTTTACAGAGGGCGATATCTGCGAGTGTACGGCACTAGCACAAAGCGATCTTAACGGTTTTCAGCGTTCACCAGTCGCTGAAATTAACTGCAACAACGTAAGATGCCGTAGAACTTTATGAGACCATTAGCGAATGCGATTCCTGATCTCTGAAAATAGGACCAGATATACTATACTTTGCTTATTTATCAATATTTATTAGTCGAAATCATGTTATGGTTTCTCAATACTTACTATAAGCTTCCTTGTTCGTGACTTTACATATTCTTGTCGATTGTGTTGAAATTTCAAGCATGATATGCACAGTAAGCCAATAAGATTTCCTTTAAAAATTGCAGGACGTAGGAAAATGTGATCGGTTATTGCCAGGGACAGTTAGTCTTTTGAAACCATATCAACAAAGGAAAGTTTCCAGAACACGTAAGCTGTGTAAGTAAGAAAATTATGGGAATATATTTCAAAGAGAAACTATTCCATTGCGTCAATCTCTGACAAAATGTCTAAATGCAAGTACGGTTGAGATTATTATTCAAGATCTGATCAAAATATTCATGAGATGACCTAATTCTGTTACTGACAGATCGATCTTATTACTGAATCAATCTGATTGTTCAATCGATCAGACTCTTCGATAGATACGAACATTTAGTCAGTCATATCGATTATTCTTCCAGTAAATATGATAAACTTGATCGATTTTATTTTTAATTTGATATGAAAGAAACTAATTCAAGTCAGCACATCACTATGCTATAAACAAATTTATGTCAATCTCAAAATTTCAATATAATCCAACATTAGTTATAAATATTCACAGTAGCAAAATCGGTATCTCTACTTCATCGGTCCACCTGGAAACGGAAACATTCGAATAGTTTTAGTTTTCTAGAAAAAAATCTGACGTTAACATCACGTGACTTACATTTACATCATTGAATATATATATATATATATATATATATATATATATATATATATATATATATATATATATATATATATATATATATATATATATATATATATATATATATATATATATCATTAGATATATATAATCCAACACAAAATCTCATCGTTCCACAGTTAATCGTTTTGGATTTACCCACGAGATTCTAAAAATGTGTCAAGTAAAATGCGCTTTCAGCCAAGTCGGTTGCTATGGAAACAGTTAGCCATTTTTCTTATACTACAACATTCCTAAATACTGATTTCCAAAACTCTACGACTACCAACAGATCTGATTTTATGCGCAAAATTTAAAAAATAAATTTCTTCTGAAGTGATCTTCCGGTTCAGTCTATTGTTATGAAAATAATAGGCAATCATTCAGATGCTACAACACACTGAAATACCTAATTTCAATATTCTACACCTGATCGCTTCGAATTTATGCGAAAAATAAAGTGCACTTCCGACTAGGTGGATCTCAATAAAAATAGGATGTGAGCATCTAGATGGTATAATCGTCCTAAATACTGAATTCTAACAATCTACGTTCAATCGTTTTGGATTTATGCGGAAAATTCGAAAAATGTTTCGAATAAAGTGCTCTTCCGGTTAAGTCGTTAGCAATCATAATGCAGGGTGTACTACTAGATATCATAAAAGTGCCTAATACAAAATTTAAATATTTCACGACTGATTGTTTAGAATTTATGTGAAAAATTCAAAAAGTCTGTCATATAAAGTGCACTTCCGGCTCAGCTGATTGTTACAAAAATAGAAATTGACCATTAAGATGCTACAGCAATTTCAAATGATGAATTCCAATATCCTATGGCTGATCATACTTGTTACTTTGCACAAGTAAGTGAAAATGAATATACTCCTCTACGACTGGAATGCTTTCCGGAATGAATTCGTACTGTTAAATGTGTTTAATTTGGTACACGGACATAATTTCGTCGTGATTTGATCAGATTATGATTGGAAAAGGTTGAATGGAGGCCCGCCGGCGCCACACTGCGTCTATAATTTTTTGCATAGCTTCTATTACATCATGATCGAAGGTGTACGCTGCTTGATTCAACTTTTCAGAATTGGAATAAAGATATCAAAGAAGAACACTGCATCCTCAGTTATTTTCAATAATTCATTTTTCGTTATTTGATTATTCTATCTCCCTCAAAACCCAGCTATTAGCCTGCTTGACAATCCAAATTAATCTGTTAAATTGGAAATGCAAGGTGTTTAACCCGTTCATTTGAATTTTATAGTCATATGTGAAATACTTATGTCCTGTAACCATGGAAGTAGACAAAAAAAGTATTGGAACGAAGCACAGCACGACCGCTTTTCTCAAGAGATTGGAAACAATCAACCCAGTGAAGGAAAAGTGCTTCGGTGTACACGTAATACTTTTGCATACTGAAATCTAACCACTCAAAATCAGATCAAAAACGGCAGTTTGTAGAAAAAAAAAAAAACTTCAAAATAAATTTATTGAGCTGTTGAGACAAGTGCCAAAAATATAAATAATTAATTAAAATCGCACATTGATTTTGAGTCTACGGATATGATGGCAAGTAGTCATCATTATTTGCTCTTATGTGATGAATATTTTTTGTGAATGTAAAAATAAAATCTTAGAGAATGTTTGAAAAAGTAACTCATTATAACGATTTTTAGTTGATCTTCGTGCAATATTTTTATGTCATATGACATATAATGTTGCTATAATTCTGTTTCACAGTTAATTCGATAACGTATGAAACGCCATCGGACCGATCCTTAAATTCACCATTATATTATTACCAATGTCTTACCGAATCTCTAGTGTAATAAGAATATCTGGATATAATTCTTGTGCCAATCTCATAATGAACAAAATTCTCTTTCGCGAGTACATTAATTTGATAAAAGATTGACGTATATAATTATTTAACGTATGCAGGTCGCACAGGCCTATACCAATGTTTATCTTGAGTAGCAGGAACAATTCTAAAGTTGAACTATTGATCAGCAAGAGGCATCAGGAGACAAATATCAAGCAGGCGTCCCCCATCCACCCCTATCCTAATCAAGGGTCGAACCTCACATTTCAACCCTTTTTAAGCAGTATCTTCCCCGTGCCGATGGCAGCACCACCATTGTTCTTAGAGAATCATCCCCTAAAATAATTCCGGTGAATTATCGATAGCGCGGGGCTTTTTCAAGGGTTTTCCTCGACACATGTGGCCAACGTGCAGCCCTTTGTTTTAAATGCACACTTTAAATAGGAACATTAACACTACAGATCCACTAGTACCCACAGGTCGTATATTTTCATATAAGAGTATCGTTGGCAAACAACCCTTTGGTTCTTCAAGCGAATTGTGCGCTTATTGTCTCGTTTGCTTATTGCCAAGGGCTTTTATTGCGAGTTTTTTGTTCTGATGGTTATTCCCTTGTAATCATTATCTTCTTTTGAACGTATTTAAGAGCCCTGATATGATATAAATGCGCCTGCATTGTCATTGTATTTTGTCTAATACAATTCAAGATAATGAAAATTATTTTTACTGCTCAGATTAAGTTTTTCTCGATCAGTTGATAGATGGAAGTCGAATAAGAAAAAAAAAATACGTCGGATTTGATATCTAAATTTTATATTGCTGAGCAGTAAGTAGCACTCGAAAAAACAGTTATTTTATCAAAGTAAGACTTTTTTTATTGATATAGCAAAAATGCATCTCACTTCCACCAATATATAAATGTGTAGCAGCGGCTACAAAATTTGGTATTATTGCGAATTTATGTTGGTACGAAAATACCTGCTACCGATTCCTAAATCAGACTGTGTTCATTCTAAATTTCCAATGTGCTCTAAGCTTTCTTGCTTTATGCATTATTAACACTTATCTGTATAAGTAACCAGATAGAATATTCAAACTCAATAGCCCATAAGCCGGTAAAGCAGAAAATATGGGATAAGTGACCATGAGCTCAACGTTTCTTCTAATAAGAAATGTTTACACAGTAATTCATTGGAATCCACAACTAAATGAGCTATAATTCTATTCCGAACATGTTGCAAATTATATTTGACGCATTATCATGTCTGATGGTTCTGCAGTAGAATGGTCACTTTCCTCACGATATTGATCGTATCAGCTAGCGTCACATAATTGATTCTATTCCTTATTCACATTATTGAGTTCTCACCTCGAATCTATTGAAAGTGGCATATATTTTGCAAGAAACTTTTTATTACCAATTTGTAATGTTCAATCTACATTTCTCGTTTATCTAGATACCTATGTATCCTTTCAATCATTTTTATTTCACTCGACAGCTCGATCAAATTATTCCATAGATATTTTGTCGTATCTTGATACCATCATTCAAAAAAATATGGTGAATAATAGAAACACTAAATATATTGCATTCGATCATGATTTGACTAATCTTGCAGTTCTAGTCTTAGAATAGATAAATTGGATCCAAATTCAAATCTAGATTTTATTTTAGAGATGTTGTTGAGCTTCGAAACCGTAACCAAAACTATCGAATATCTGAAATAAAAATGTATCCGAAACCGTAACCGAATCTGATATCAAAGTTTCGGATAATTTCGGATAGAATTGGAGTCTAAATGAGACACGTGACAGGACTGCTTTTTTCTGTGATTTTAGTACTAAATGATAAGCTAGCAAAAATGTCAGACCGTTACCTTGTAATAAATTTGTAGCTTTCTTTCACAATTCTAAGAAAAATCTCATATCCGTAACTGAAATAATCAGAAACTATCGGATAATCCGAGATAATTTCATATCCGTATTCATAACTGAAACCGGTATAATATTATTCATATATCCTTATCCATATCCATATCCAAAATCCCATATCCGTAACATCCCTGTTTTATTTTCAGGTAGAGTTGTCTCATATCTAGTACTCTAAGAACATTTATATCGATCACACACATGAACTAAGCTTGATATGTAGTATACTAAGTTATTCATTATATTTCAAATTCAGGAAATTTCACAGCCTCATTCCAACCAAATTTTCAACTAATGGACAAAAATTTATTATGATATTATGAAGAATGGCATTCTCGTGAGAAGAGATTTTGCCTTATCAAATCAAAATTTGAATAAACCAAAAGAACATAATAAACACAAAATCGTATTCAAGATATTCTCCACATATTCAGTTGAATTGAACATTCCTTGAGGCGACAAACGACAACGATAAAATATATGTCAACCAAGCCAAGTAATTTAAAACAACGCATAAAAAATTGACGCTCTAAAAAAGCGACAACAAAATTTATTCTCGTGAAATAATCGACTTGAACTTTATTCCTTACACACTCAGAAGGAAGAGTTTGAAACAGGTAGTGAATTCCCAGAAACCAAAGAATTTATAATTTTATTCTATAATATGTGCTTTCGTATACTTCATCCAAACATTAATAAATCCATTCAAGAAGTCAACTTGATATTTGAAAAAATAAAATCTGAGCGTGGCTCGCAAGGCAATGACAGCATACCAATTTTTTTTTAGCAAGGATAGAATGCTAGTATAATTTATTAGACAATTAGAAACATCATCTATAACTCGAACTCATTGTTCGAGCTATTATTATCCCGACTTAGAAATAGGCAAAGCACAAATTAAAATCACAAACATTTTTCTTTATGTCTATTTCTTGTTTTGATACAATTAAGCAAGCAATACCATATTTAGATCTATGACTCTGATATTGATCAGAAAATATATTGCAGCTTAAGAGCATTAACAGTATCAAGAAAGATGCAATACATAAAATATATTTCGTAGATAATATGAAGTATCATGCAGTGTGCTTTTACAAGCAAAATCGGATGAAAGTTTGTGGGTACAGAGGCTCCTTAGGTTTTCTTTATGGTAATGTCCGTATACAATTGCATCCCTGATCTAAGATGATGGTTGCTTCAGCCCCGACTCTTAGGTTTGAAATTTCTATGGAAAACAGTTCTTTTTTAGAATTATTCATTTTTTGAATGTTCTATAGCACAGCACTTCACATATTCAACAGTTTTTGGGTGAAATTATTATTTATGTGATTTTTTCTTTATCCATATACAAAAATTATAATTATTATTGGACTGCGTTATTTCGTACCACAAGTATTCACTTCTTCAACAAAAATAATTCTGTCTACCTAACGATGGGATTTTCTTCAAATTTAGCTGTTCATCCTTTCCTTCACAGACTCTGCCTACTGGTGTTTAAATCTCTATACATGTACATATATAGATGTTAGTTCATTGCATAGTATTCGCTTAGAAGTCTTGTCATTAGTTTGATATTTTTCTTACTCATAGAGATAAGCTGTCTATCCTTTTTTTGAATGATTCATCCAGGAGAAGCTTTGCTTTTTCTTGACCTGGTAATTTGGTTCAATAAATTTTCCACCATTACTGGAGCAAAGTTTTGATTTCCTGTTTAGTTCCCTCTATAGAAATACCACAAACAAATTATGGCTCGACATTTTTCTCACTCCACTTTTTTCATTCTATTTCTTCTACTCTTTTTTGCTACTGCACTTTTCTTCCGCCAATACTTTTTCCACAATTTTTTTTCCAATTTTCTCCGAATAACAAGATTTTATGGTTACTGTGGCTTCACAATTTGATGATGAACTCTTCCTTCAAATACTAAAAAGTTCGAATTGGATATGGTTTCCAGTAGTGTTTTTTTTTTCTGTTCACCTCTACTATTTTTCCCATCATCTTTATATTTTGTAGAAATTCTTACAAAATTTCATTTATTCTGATGCTGGGACAAGTAAGGGTAAGCAAAAAACAAACCTACTGGAAACGAAATTCAAGCCCAACATTTTAGATTGACAGGTACATCAAGGTGATGTTCAATAAAATCATCATATTTTTGAAAATTTACGAGCCCGAATATCTACTTGTTCATTATTTTTTCCATTATACTCGTGTTTAGAAGAGACAAAGTCCATCATCGATAACGATAGCATTACCAAATTATTTTCTCAAAGTTGACTAAAGATATTAGATTTTGCATTCGAGTAGGGAAAAAAAGGATGGGAAATTAAAATGTACAATAAGAATGAAAATTGTAGGAAAAATGTATCGATGAAACAAATGGAATAGACAAAAAAAGGTGTTGATTCATAATTATGTTCTATAACCTTATTACAACATAACATCATGAATAGATATATTCCACAAGTGAATGCACCAACACATGAATAAATTTTCAAAACAAATTGTCGCTCAAAACTGGGCAGTGAACAGTTCTAATTCTATTGATTATCTTCATATCAATTGATCGGTAAACTAAAAATAGAGGAAATATAATATAATCACTGACCTATATAATAAAGAACTAGATAAGACACTCAAGATAAATATTCCATAAGCCTATGAAGCAGAAAAAGAGATGAATGAACAGCCTTCTTATTCCTACAGTAATTTATAGAAAATTACATCTTAACTATTTCTGAACTAAACGTGTTTTTGCACGATATGTTTGACACATTATTATGTCAAAAGTACGGCACTCAAATGGTCACTTTCCTCACAACAGCGATCGCTTTGATTAGCTTCACATAAATGGTTTGATGTCTTATCCAGTTATTCATACAGATCAGTGGGAACAGCGTATTACCGAACGTAAGTATGGATTTATTCAAAAAATGCACTTTAAACTACATCGATGTTAAGAATGAAACATTACATCATGATCAGAATCAAGCCTTGAATACCAACTTTTTTTAAAGTACCTACAACATAATGATAATTGCATGCAACAACTAGTGCATTTCGAATAGAGAATAACTTATAAATTCTTCCTTAAGAATTCATATTTGTCAAATGATCTTATAAATTTGTCCGCTCCACCTCTTCACTCTACTGAAAAAATTTGATCAGCGTATCAAGCAGTGTCTAACGAAAGGTGTTAGAAGACTTTTTCTAAATTCGAAGAGAAACATTATAAAAATAAGTTTCACTTATTCTGTTTTTGAATTTACATATTTCATAACCAAAAATTATGTTGGAACAAGTAACATTCCAACACGTCGCTTAGAATCATTCCTCATGCCGTTTAGGCCTGGTTGCACAATTTTTGGTTTATCCTAAGTCTAGTCTCAACAGTCGTTACCTAGGTAATTAAGCTAAGCTTAGGATAAACCAAAGGCTGTGCAACCGGGTCTCGGAGTCATTCAACCATCATTTTCGACGATTCAAAAGCTGTTAGTCTTGGTACCATGGTTACTTTCTAACAATTCAGATATTTATTTCTGACTTTTCGTTTGACGTTTCCTGATTTTAGGAATTCTCAAAATCTTATTAGAGGAAGTATAACCGGAAACATGTTTGAAATGACGTATCACACTCGACAACAATAGTTCTCGCCTTCAGTTACAATTTTTTTGATCATTTGGAATAAGGGTTATTCCAGTACTTGTACAAAACGCAATTTTTCTAGTAATGGATACATTGCGATCATATTCTGAGAATATTAAAAGACTCTTCAAATATCTGATTCAAAATAGACTTGTTTTATTGTATGGCGTATAAGACTTTATAAGAATTCACAGGTAGCTGTAAGCCTTAGTCAGGTGAGAATCCAACATGTAAACACTCATGAGTATATTTTATACATTTCGTTCTGCTACATTGGTAATTATAAAAATGTGATGTTGGTAGAATGTGTATTGCTGGCTTTATTTTTGAATTATTGGTAGTAGCTGGACGCTCTAATAAGACCAGTTTGTCACTATTTTGTGGTCATTTTTCATTCTATTACGATAGTTTTATTATACAAAGCAGATAATATATATTTGTTATATCTAATGGAAAACCTTATTGATACAAATATCTAGGTACAAGATTTATCAAAAGATAAACTGTCTTGAGATCAAAATAAAGCTATAAACATATCTTGTTTTCTTCTATCATGACTTGGAAATAATAATAATTGTCTGCTATTGTTTCTATGTGAAGTAAAGAAAAACTATGCTCGAATATACCTATAATAATAGTTTTTACAACTTCTTATATTAGAGACTGTATTTTCACAAATAATTTTGACATTTACTCTATTTGATCTAGTTACCACAGTAATTGTTTCATACAATGCTATTCCAAAATATCTAATTCAAATCGTATAAAAATACATTTTGAACACAGAATAATTGTAGATGTAATACGGTATTTGACTCGACTATAATAGCTATCTCCTAGTCGAATGATTGCGGCAATCGAATTTGGCTCATTTTCGGAGTTTTTTTCTATCTACCAAGTGCACTATGAATGTCTGTCACACCCGTAACAAGTAAAAGACGTGATTGATATTTATGGTCTTTATTTTTATTTTTTATTCTTATCTGGAAGTGAATTCCATCGTACGCGAATTGAATAATTTAAAATTTTAAGTAAATATCTGGTCGTCTTTGTAATTGCTTCATATTATTGAATGAAGAATACGTTCCACCAGGCGATCGCAACGATCTGCTCACGATCGCAGTTCTTGCCGTTCCACTAACATATGATTTTTATATAAGGTGCTTCGAATGGGACGATGCAACTGTGTGCTAAGTGTCAAATAAACTGACAACTCATGGTTAAGATCGAGAAGTAAATAATTGATAAGAAAATATAACTTGTAGCACAAAGGATACATGCATTGAATGACTTCAATATGCCTGTGTAAAGTGTTCTCTCATAAATAATAAATAATAATGATATGAGAACGTTAAATAATCTATCATATTTATAAATCAAAAATCTAGAATCACTCGACATGATTTGGAATCGGAAGCCACATTTACAATTAACTCAAACTTCCTATTGATTCCTGCAAAAATGAACGCAGCGATCGTTTCGACCCATCTTTCAATCATAGGCGTTTTGAGTTTGGAGCAGTCATTATTACTAACGTCATCTATGACGCATGATCTTGAACGCAAGGACCGTGATTGTCTTGTGGAATGATTATTTAGGTGACATGAGCTTTGCGCTCGCTTAGTGGGACGTACCCGAAGTCTATGATATGATCATAAAAAACCTCTAGATATGGAGATGCGTAAATTGAGGTAAGAGTAATTATCGTCTATATCGTATTTGCTTGTCTCGAAGCGGAAGCGTGTTCAATGAAAAATACGTTTCATGTAGGAACTAGACGATGGAACAATTTAAAAACCGTTTGACACGATTCATTGAATGCTGAGTTTTTATCTGCATTTTAATGCTGCATTTTGATACAAAGAAAAGTATTAGACTGAGAGCCAGCGTTCCGCAGACTTACAATATAGTAGCAAGCTCCATATTATTGCTAGGTATACTATTTCACCTGCCGTAGGTGAAATGTGAACTTACTATGCCCATCGCGGGTTCCTTTGGGCGTGGCCAGAAATCAAAATGCATCAAAATTGAGTTCCAAAACGTGATCGCAGCATGTCTGCCGTTTTGATATCATGAAATATATAGTTTTTTCTCATAGAAAAATTCAATAGCAAACACTTATTCCGGTTCCTACTATATTTTATAGAATTTCAAAGCTCCCAAAATCTTATACAAATTTACGTCATTTCAGCAAAGCTGAAAATTATATATTTTATTTATGTTACTGTTATTCACATATATTTACAAAAACAGACACATAGGTCGGTTCTGACATGCGGGTAGACCACATAATAGTTTCTCAGTCGTGCTAATGAAGGCTTACGATTTTGACTCTCTCACTCTTCATCTCGCAGAAAACTAGTGTTTCAGCAAAGCTGCAATTTATATATGTTATTTATGCTATTATTGTACATATACAGGGTGTATCTATACCTATGTAACAAACTTTAATGGTTTATAGTACTTAGCGTACTAATCATGAATCAAATTTTTTTTTTTTGGAATTCTTAATTTTAAAAAAAGGTTTGAATGAATGAAAGGTTTCGGGACACTTGTTTGATGGCTACTCTCAAGATTATTTACCTTAAATTTATTAAAATATACTACGTTCATGAGCATTACATAAAATGGTGCTCATATTTTCGGATATGAAGATAAAAAACAGTGGTATCTAAAATTCTCATGTTCTGCTAAGTACTGTTAATTTCACTAATTTTGAAAAAATTATTTTTAAATCATGATAAGTGCGCCAAATACTATATACCATTAGAGTTTGTTACACAGGTATAGATACACCCTGTATATCTAAAAAATCAGACAGATAGGTCAGTTCTAAAATGTAGGCAAATCACATAATAATTTCTCTGTCGTGCTTATGAAGGTGTATGATATTGACTTTCTCCCTCTTACTTGCAATGGCAGCGAATTAGTATCAATACATGTGAATAACTTTTTCAAATTTCATAATTTATTACTCTTATTTTAAGTCATGAACATACATTTTTTTAGAAAGAAGTCAACAAATTTTTTTCGATTGCGATAGTAACGATTTTGCTATTTGTTTTATTTTAACAAGCGTACAGCTTGAAATGGAAATACAGAATAAATAAATCAAACATTGGCTGAAAGAAAATCTAAATCGGAAAGAGAGACATCTGTTCCATTCAGAGAAGCTCCAAAATGAATAGTGTATATTCGACAAACCTTGTCCATCGTTTTTACAAAGATGCTTCAATACTAGTTCCCTGCGAGATGAAAAGTCAGAGAGTCAATATCATGCACCTTCATAAGCACGACAATGAAACTATCATGTGATCTGCCTGCATCTTAGAACTGACCCATCTGTCTGATTTTTTCGATATATATGTACAATAATATCATAAATAACATGAATACATTGCAGCTTTGCTGAAACACTAGTTCTCTGCGAGAAGAGTGAGAGAGTCAAAATCGTAAGCCTTCATTAGCACGACTGAGAAACTATTATGTGGTTTGCCCGCATGTCAGAACCGACCTATGTGTCTGATTTGTAAAAATATGTAAATAACAATAATATCGATAACATATATCATTTTCAACTTTGCTGAAATGACGCAAATTTGTATTAGATTCTAGAAGCTTTGAAATTCTATAAAATATAGAAGGAACCGGAGTAAGTGTCTGCTATCAATTTTTTCTATGAAAAAGATTATATATTTCGTGATATCAAAACGGCAGACATGCTGCGATCACGTTTTAAAAGTCAATTTTGATGCTTTTCGACCTCTGACCACGCCTAAACGAACCCTCGATGGGATTAGTGAATCCACATTTCACCTACGGCAGGTGAAATAGTATACCTTGCACTAATATGGAGTTTGCTACTATACTGTAAGTCAGCGGAACGCTGGCTCTTAGACTAATACTGTCTCATACATAAAATCCGAGTTAAAGCACAAAACTTCATGTGACGTGGTGCATTTTCACAGAGGTATTGTGAAACCGACAAAATTCACTTATCGAGATTTTGATGGAAATATTCGTGTTGAGCATACCTGAATCCATTTTGACTATTTGATGTCGGTACGTATGTGCGTTTGTTCGTACGTGCGTTCGTTCGTTCGTTCGTAACTCGCAAGTCTCAAAACTGGTTTAACGTGTAATGTTGAAATTCTGTATTTGAGACTGATATGAGGTCTTGTTGTGCACCTCGCATTATGGTTCCAATCGTCTGTACCGGAAGTGCACTTTACCTGAGACTTTTTTCGAATTTTTCTAATAAATCTAGAATGATCAACCGTAGGATGTTGAAATTCAGTATTTGAACTTGATGTTGTATCAGAATGGTTATCTGCTATTTTCGTATGAATCAGCTAAGCCAAAAGTGCACTTTACAAGAACCTTTTTTCATTTTTTCCGCATAAATCTAGAATAATCAGCCATAGCATATTGAAATTTAGTGTTGGAACTTGTTGTAGCATTAAAATTGTTATCTACTATTTTTGTATCGATTGGCTGAGCCGGAACTGCATTTTATACGTATAACAGACATTTAGAATTTGCCATATGAAACAATCAGTTTAATTCGGTTCAATTGAAATTATAAGGAGGTAATGATAATCTGAGGTCAATTCTTTTATTTTTTTTTACTATTATCGTATTCGGCTTACAAAACTGCCAGCGGGCAGGGCGGCCGAATGGTTACGAAACAAACCGAAGAGCTTCAATTTTTACCGAGATTCGAAATTCAAACGACATCGGGGATCTTCGGCTCTCTTTTTGGTTAATATTGGCTATATTCGTTTGTTCTGCCCCGGGGAAATTTTGTAAGCCGAATACGGTAATTGTAAGTGAACACAAAATATTATTAAAATCATATTAATTATAATCTGAAGGGACAGAAGACTTCATTGAATAAATTTGTGTACATATCAAATGATGTACAAGTAAGTCACGTGATGTTCACGTCAGATTTTTCACATCAAGATGCAGGATGAAAATGTAAAACAATTGCAGTATTCTAAATTTTAACGATTCTGACGTCTGTTTAACTAGTTCTAGTTAACAATAATATTAGGCTTTTCACGCTAAAATGTCATTGCAAATTGTCTATATTTTGAACATAAAATAGTTTTTGTTCAATCCTATTATTGAAACATGTTATTTTTTACTTGGATACCAATCTTGAAACTGTTTGTTTTGTGAACTACAGTGATTCCTATGACAACGGGTGGGCGAAAGTAGTGAGTGTAATTACTTTCGTCCACTCACTCTTTCATAACGAAATAAAGAATAAACTACAATACATTCTATTACATGTATTTATTGATATGAAAATGAACTTCATGATTATTAAAAATTGCGTTACTTACACAAGATATACCAGCAACTGAAAACTGATGAGACTCTGTAGTTATCGTAGTACCTTTTGGAATATCAACTTGAGTGCTATTTCTATTACTTGATTTCTCTTCTTTGTTGATTATTTTCCTTGCACAATTTAATTATTATCTTGTTCCATTTTAGTGTCACTATTTATATTTGTAAAAATATCAGGACAAAACAATTTTAATATTTTTGACAGTTGCGGATGTTTATATTTACATGATCCATAACAACGCATCCACCGCCTATGCTAATTTATACTTTATACATGATCTTTGTTTAAGAAGTGTAATAGATTATGGGCCAGTTTTAGTGTTGCCACGAGACGAGACGAGACGAGACTTCAGTGACTCTCGTCTCGGTCTCGTGGTGGTCTCGCCTAGCTCAGTCTCGTCTCGGTCTCGCCTTGGTCTCGAGTAGGCCAGTCTCGTCTCGGTCTCGAGTCTCGACGAGAGTCTCGCCATGATTTTTCAAAATTACATATTCTTACATGCGGGAATCGAATCGTTCTATTTGATTATTATTTGCTATGAATTCGATCAAAAATATGTATTTGTGTGTTTAGTGTGCAAAGTTATGTTCTATAGTTTGCTCATGAGCCCCTAGACGTGAGCTTCTGACTCACTTCATAATCGTTAAGAACCATAAAAACACTTCGCTATAGAGACTGTCATTTGACGTAATTTTATAGACTCTCGACACATGCACCACCTATCGGACAATTAGAGGAGTGATTCAATGTCATCATCGTTGAAGACAGTCTTCCAGAAGTAAGAGACTAGGTTAAGTCAGTTTTCTAAGCTCAATGTCAGATTTGACATTCGTATGTTATAAAATAGTAAAAATAGAATGAAATTATACCATTATAATTGATAATAAATCAGAAGAATGATAGAATCAGATCTCAAATATCATTTTCAACTTACTGCCAGCATAAAGTTGTCGATCATATTGTTCGCACCAACATACAATATTCAAGTTCCTATAAATGTAACTATGACATAACAACATTGACATAGAGACTGCGATCTGTCCTCAAGCTGTCTCTATGAACCAGAATAGGACCTCTGAAGCCACGAGGATTCGAGATAATGAAGAGAAAATAGTTTTATGCAACAAATGTGTAAACTTAAGCATTATGACGAGGTTAAGGCTATACATTTCAAATCAAGAATCGCTGAGTTACAAAAAATTATTTCCGAGTTTTATAATGCTAGTTGATGCCACACGATATTTTTTCTACGATTCTCAAAATAAATTCATATAAACTAAATTCAGGTCACGAAAGCGTTCATATGAATTGATGGTAGAACTGAGATGCCTACATGCTAAGTTACGCATTGTTTGCGATGTGTAAACCACTAAATTCAGAGGTGGATGAAGAAAATCAAATTTTCAAATGAGGTTATGTTATTGACTGTGAGTAACGAGCTATATGGTTCAAATTGAAAAAAATTCATGGAGAAATAGTATTGAATCTCTCTTTCTAAGGCCCAGTCCAGCCTAATCTGATATAATTTTGAATGAAATCAGATGAGATACTGAAATATGACCAGGAATCTCATAGGAGACGATTTATGTAACATATTGTGAAAATAAATTATAGTATGATAATATTTTCTTTCATTATTTTGATAGATTTTCATGAAATTAAATGTCTTGTGCTAGTATTGGGACTTATTGTCCTTCTATTATACAATCTTATAATATAAAATCTGCTGCGGCCACACAGTACTTTCCCAACCATAAATTTTATAGCCGGTTTCATCGATGTTTCATAGATGCAAAGGGTCGCATCAATCAATTGCATATTGCTAATGGCTGTCATTGTTCCAATAATGGATATCGATTATATCTAAATCTCTGCACAAAACAAGTATTTTTGAAAAAGAAGAGTCCTTTTCTAGATTCTTTAATTCATTCGAACATACAGTTTCGTCATTCAATCACTTAAATATCATAACATGAATTCTACCGATTATATATTCTATATTCCTACTTAGCCTCTCACCCCGAGAGCTTAAGATTGATACCAAACTAGACATCATTTGAATAACTTGCTCAAAACAATTGACAATCGTTTGGATATCCTATTTCACACTTTTGCTAGTATAAATCATGCTGGAGCTTCAATTTGATACGAAATATGATAGAATCGAATAACTTAATTTGAAAAAACAATTGGAAAAATATTGGTACATAGGCCAAATATGAAGTATATATTCTAAAAGAGAGGTAGAAGAAATGATTGTCTCAATCGGAGACCCTTTTCATCAGTCAACATTCGAACTCAACTATTATTACTGCAGTTTGTAGGTATTTACCTACTTGCTCTATAGAATTACTTTCGGAAGAAGTAAAGATGGATTTCAAGTGATTATGATACAAGTCTCGTCGAGAGTCTCGCGAGACTCTCGCCGAGACTCGACTCTGGTCTCGTCTCGGTCTCGACTTTTGGCTCGAGACCCATTCCATGGTCTCGTCTCGACTTTTTGAGGCGAGACGAGACGAGACCGAGACTGGTCTCGAGTCTCGTGGCAACACTAGCCAGTTTCGCCAAAGCCAGTTAAATTTATCTAGAGGTTATTTTATACGAAAAGTATTGTTGATACAATTGTAACCATAGTTACTGACTCAAAATAACCCCTTGATAAATTTAACTGAGTTTGGTGAAACCGGACCTATGATGTTTTAATGGATGTTTCAATAATAGGATTGAACAAAACGCTATACAGCACTCGTGAAGAAACGAATTCGCTCACTTGTGTGCCTTTGCACACTCGGCTAGCGCCTCGTGCACAAAACTGCCACCCGCGTGAGCAAAACTCATAGTTTCTTCACTTGTATTGTAATATACTATTGAATCAGTATAGAATTGGACTCGTGATAATGGCTCTATATAGTTGAATGCTCACAGCACGCTTCTGGCACGAGTTTCATTTTATTAGAAATTCATCTTCATCATATAATCATTTGATGATTATTATATAATTTTGTAATATTATATAATAATCATTCAATCATTGTTACATAATTTTATAATATTATGCATCCCTCAGTCAGGAGCTATTGTTTGGGAAAAATTTACAAAATTTAGGTATCAAATTCCTATCCGCATATACCTACTACAGATATCTTATCCTATCTTTAAAATTATTGTCGAATAAAAGAAGATTGGTACCGAAAATAGTATATTCCGATACAAGTGCGGAATGGAGATCATTCCATGCGAATGCGAATAATTCAGCCACGAGACGAAGTCGAGTGGCAGAATTCACATGAGCATGGAATGATCGATTCGCACGAGTGACGGATGTTATTTTTTCTACAGTCAAAGGTGTTCGCGGAAATATTTATAGCCAAAATATGCAATTTTTTGAGAAAGAATTTGTTTCATTGATCTCATTCCAATTCATCAAACTTTGATAAAATTACTCACATTGATAGTTTTTTTGGAGAGGAATGATAATAAAATCAAAGAGAAATGAAATTATGACAAGAATGGAACAGTTTTTTCGTGACGCCACGCGGCTCTTGTAGGAACTTCTAAGCGTGCGGAATGACCCCTATTCCGCACGCTACAGCGTGTGGAATGTATATCATTCTATAGTGACTGTAGAAAAAAGCTATTTCGAGTGATTCAAGAGAAAGTTTGAATATTAGATGGGAGCAATAATTGTTCTTCGGAAGAATCATGTCAAAGAAAAATATAAGTTCAACAGAATAATTTGATTTTCATTGTCATTGAATATTTTCTTTCAACAATTTGGACCACCAAAACCTTAGATTAGTCACTTTCTTCAGTGCGTACTTTAAAAAGTGATATTTTATCAGCTTTAATAAGCAAAGTCTACAAAAAGCCGATCAAATCTAAGAGGAATCGAAATTCTGCTATAAAAAGTGTCTAAATTTTGTGACAAAATTTGAATATTTTGCATCGAATTTGCTGGGAAGCCGGAGCGAAAAGAGCTGAATAACTTGATTATCTCAACACATAGTATGATAAACATTCAGCAAAAATGCGCCTAGTTACAAGGTTATTAACAATTTAACCGACTACAAAAACTACTAACTGCACTCGACGCATGTCTACCATTCAAAGACAGTAATTACATTTTAAAACATCAACGTAGCCCTTGTCTAATAAAGTGTTTATTCATATATGCTTAATATCGGGCTTTTGCCTCAAGAGGTTTCAGCTAACCACATATTAGTGAGGCGTTTTGCAGGTAACTCAACTTGGAAAACCAGGATTGAACAACAGAAACTCAGAAGGAAGTAAGCAACAGAGGTATCCTATATACAATAGTGCATATTATTATGTATTCGATCCGAAATGTATGAACACTTCCCGTGAATATAGCCAGACAAAAAGGTAATTTCATTGGCATATAGTCGATCTAGTAGATTCATACAACTTGAGCCTCGATAATCACATGAACACATCTTATCTCTTAGTTGTATAGCCTCAACATTTACAGATCAATGAGAAGGTTTGAACGGATAAAAAAAAAAATAAGTTTGTCCTGGAAACTACCTATTATATAACCTCAGTCCAAAAGCAATCAGTTTTAATAAATCCGTATATCCGGGGCTAAGATGTTTCGACATCAATATATACAGATTTTCTTGTGAATCAAACAGTCACTACTGGTTTGATTTCCTCATAGATTTAGTAGCATCATCTCCGAGAAAAAATTAGGTAAAAATCAAATGATAATTTTTTACTGTCATCTCAAGCTTCTGATGAAAATAATCTTGAGTTTCATTGAATCTGAAATAAGCAAATATGAGTTCTCCTCTAATTCCGCAAGAAAATATATATTTCAATGGTTTTACAAACAAATCAAGTAACGCTGTTAATGAACAAATGTAGGAGACTTTAGAACAAATATTACAATAACTATTTACAGTATGTTTGAGTACATTCGGGACACTATATGAATATGAATATAAAGGATCGAATAACTCTTGACTCTATTGTATCACAAACCGTAGCAAATAATTCATAAATTCTACAATTGTAGTAGGTAAATTCTCCGCCCCTTACAATTCTTACGGCAAGTGGCGCCTACCGCGACTGTATAATGTAATAATTACGTTTATTTTCTATTACTGTACTCTGGGGGTGGTCAAGCAATGTATTAATAATTTAATTGAACCATAAGAGAGCAACTCAAATTCAACAATAGTTGTGCTGTGGCGGTCCAGAGTGACCGGAGTTTCGCTCCCTTAGCCGCGATGTGAGTCTCTTTACCCTCTGCCTCGCTGGCTCTATCCTGAGGAGATGCTGCACGTTAAGCCGACAACAGAATGCATAGGCGCCCAGCAATTAAATTTTCACTTGATATTACATTCAATTAATTTATATTAAAGAAAATTTCAGCATAAGTTACTGTCAAACCAATCATCAATTATAATATATAAATAATAAATATATGAAACTATAATCAATTATAAGATGGTCAGAGTGCTGAGTGATCATGAATTGATTTTCAATTCAGTATCTCATCTTCTCTATTCCAACAGAATTAAGCTTTAAGGGTGTTAAATGATAGTCACAAACATTCATACCCAACGTGAGATTTAAATTCACGATCTTTTAATATTCGTACTGTACATGTATGGATAGTTTTTATTTCACATTTATGATTTTTGTTTTAAAGATAGGCTTTGAATCTCATAGGCTCGGATAAAAGGAACTCGATTTGGTCAAGAGCTCGTGCGGATTAAAATTCTATGCGGCACTTTGCGCGGGCCGTACTCGTATGAACTCGCCTCTTTTAAAATGTTAAGTATATGGAGGCACTTTTTCAATATAAAGATGTTGCCAAATAATTGTATTTTTTCTAAGTATTGAGACCAAGCTGAGTTGAGCCGCGAAAACCTTCTAATAACAGCGGATTTGAACCGACCGGGCTTTAAAACAGTTGGACTTGGTAATTCGAGCTTAAAAAATTCAGCTTGTGCAGAACTTTGAAAAGGATCTCAATATCCAATGTACCTGAAGTCATAATAATATCAGAAAATTTTGTGAAATTAGCGAAATATAGAAAATCAATCATACGCTTATATTGTATTACTCATGTTGCTGTTTTACATTTTCATGTGCTTTTTTATGCAAGACAGTAATTTATCGAACAAATGTTTACTCAGAGATAATTTGGAAAAATAATATAATCAGTAATTGGTTGGGAATATTTCTACACTGGAAAATCAAAACATCTGGATATTTCATCAAAGTACTAAAACGCTAGTGTTTTCTAAAATCACCATAGCGTCTGTTGAAACGTTTGTCATTATTAGCGCTCTTGGGACCGAGACTTTAGTTTTGCAGAACGGAATGAAAACTGCGTGATACAAGGCCCACTTTATCCTGATAAAACTCAAATTCAAAGCTTCATAAGTAAGATATAAGTTAACAACTAAAACCTAATTAATTGGACATGGACACAACTTTTATGATTACAATTTGATCAGTATTATTAGTACTTCATCACCATAACTTGGGTTTATTCCAATCAAGAATTGTTTTGAGACTACGATTCAAGCCCTCTGATTGATTCAAATGTGAATACAGTTCACTCACATCAAATGTTTGAAATAAATTTCAGAGGTAAGAGCAACAAAAAAAATTATTCACATATTACATGAGTAGTTACAAATTGAAATCTTGGAAATGAACAAATTTATTTATGATTGATAGACGACTGAAGAATTTGAAATTGGTGAGTGATCCCTGATCATTAAATTCAAGATGAGTCAGAATGATATAATCTTCCAACATATTGCTTAGGTATTATTTCATATGAATGTAGGCAGGATTGAATTGTTCTACGATCGTCCAAGAACAAAATATTGAGCTCAATGAAGTAAATGTTGAAGTTAAATTCGTTAAGTGACCGATATGATCTATATATCTTAAAATAAAAGAAGATATACAGTCATTTGTACCGTGCCGTGTAAAATAGAAACCATAGTTTGTCTCAAACTTCCATGATATTTTGAAAATTGATTTCAATCCTATCGGGGAAAACAATGAACTCCGTCACTGGCAAAAGGTAAATAATTTGTATGGTGGACCTAGGTACCAAGCGCTTTAGTTAAATTAAGTTTCGCTTCTGAATGTGAATATTGTTACGTCGCTTTTATAATATACTTAGGCATCGTTGCGTCCTTAACGAACGACTGAACGTCCCTTTTGTACACGTGCAAACATATGAATTCACCAACATACATAGTTTACACTCATACGCATTTGTATCAGTATTTATTCAAAACAAATACTTGAAATCGAGGCTTACACGATTGACATAATTGTTCTTTCCCTAGACTATTTTGTTTCTAGTTAATTTCAAAATGTTTAACATTGTGCATATCTCAATTGAGTTGCAGACTTCTTCATTCATTTCAGCAAAATATGAAATTTAGTATATATGGATCGCAGCTCTTTTATTGCTACTACAATAATAAATTATTCTCCCCAACATTTTATTATTGGAAACAACTGCATTCATTGTATAAATGATCTAGAATGTAGTTATATTGAGAATAAGGCAAAAACTTATTTATAAGATGATATTTTCCGTCAGATCACTATTAAGATGCTTTTCTATACGTTTTTTTTCTCAAATCATTTTAGACATAGTTATTTATCGATCTGGCAATTCTTCATCAATATCCTGTCAGTCTGACATCGATACGAGATTCTCAGATATTTACGAAGATATAAAAGAAAATCCCTATATTATTAAAACGTACATTGCATTACTTCTTCTGTTATCTGTTATCCAATACCATCAAAACCTCAAGCTGTCAGATTTCTTATTTCACTGTTCTCGACCTGAACAATGATTTATAATGCAATCAATCAGCAATTGATTCAATTACATTGTTTCTCAAATATATTAAATTTCGCTCTATTTGAATATTTCTTTGACTCTCTTCAATTATCATCTAGGAACCTACAACATTCACGATATTCGGCGTGGGCTCACGTTGCAATGCGCCTCTGTATCCATACCTACCAGCTTACTCGAATAAAATGCTAACAGAAAAGTTTTAGTGTCTCTGGCAGGTAGAATGGTGTGAAAAATCCTTCAAAACAAGTACACATTAGAAGCAGCTATAAAGAATAAATATCTTTGAATCCGGTTTTCTGAAGAAATAAAACAATTCAAAAAGTCCTCTGGTGTTGATAAATTACTTTCAACTTTATTTTATCCCCTTGCGCCGCTACTGCTTGTCCTAAGAAACCATAAAGTGCTATGGTAGCAGGTTTGTATCCAATTCTTCGAATTTTAAACACAAAAATTGAGATTTTTCAACATTTGTCAACAAGAAATTCTCTACATAAATTACAAATAATTACGAATGTTGAAATGTTGATGGTTTTACTGCCTCAAAGCTGGCTTGATTCTCAGAATTTTTATTGATTAAATTTAATTTATTGATATTATTTTTGAACCAACAATTTATATACATATACTTACGGACTCCAAATTTGGATTTGTGGCATAAAGAAATCAATATATGTGAATATTATTCTTCCTATATTTTCCAGTTAGGTGTATGAATTGATCAGGCAATGATATATTTTAATGAAATAAGATTCTGGCAACATTCCTATAAGTACTTTTTAGGGATAAAATATTATGGTAATATCAAAATTACTGTCTTTAAAATGTACAATGTACAAATAGTATATTGAGATATAAGTTCAATAAGATATGATTTTAGGGTACGCATTCTTGTTGGAGAACGAGCCGCTTGCGGATAGTTTTTTAATAAACAAAAGTTATCTATTATGTCTTACGAAACGTGCATCTTATACACTTTTTCCTATTTGGGTTCATGTAACTCAAAAAATAATAAATTTCATATTTTGAAACATGGATAAAGAATATTCAATCTTTTATTTGACTCTTTTGGTAACACTGAGATTTGACAGATAAATAATTTGTGTAAATCAAAAATACTTCAAAATATGTGTTAATTTGAATGTTGTTACTTTTTAGGAATAAATAAATATCAACCTCAACAATTCGAGAATTTTCTTCAGAATATATTGTATTTTGACATATCAAAATAACAGTTAGGTTCTCTAGCAACGTAGCTTCCAACCTAATATAAATTAGGTTTGAGTTCTATAAAGAGGCCGAGACGAGTTTTATAAAGCAAGCCTTATGACACCCAAATAGAAAAAAAATTACCTATATCTCACAGACTACTTGAGACAGCAAAATCATTTTTATTCTTTGTTGGCTACAAACCTGGATATATCCTACCTTTCCGGTATCCAAACAGTATTGAGCTGATCAGGATAGATTTAACCTCTCACTATTTGATTCTAATTTATCCTATTTGCCATATATCCAACCCAGCTACTTCAACTGATCCGACTTGATCCAACTTGACCCAACTTCATCTAGTCTAGTTCATCATATCCAACCGTCCTTCATTCTACCAAACATGAGCTGATCCAATCGGATCTATAGACAGACTAGCTCTAATTAATCCACTATTTGATAAACTAATCCGAATTTGCTCTGATCCAGTCCTACCAAAGTTTGTTAGATTCAACTTAAAGTTATTTATTATAGTGACTATTAAGTCAACAGCTGTTTCAATATATTTACCTCCAGTAAAATACATCCAACAGTGATAAATTTATTTCAGCAAAAAATAATTTTATTTTGTGACTACGGAAGCTTCATTTCTATCTTTAAACTATAAATCAAGAAAATCACTCCAATTCCTTCGATGATTTGAAATTTTTTTTTTCTTAAATTCTTAATTCATTCCAACGGTATTCTGAATATTCTAATTCCCTATGATTGAAGTAAAAAGAGAATTTTTATTTATTGATGTATCAGCATAGGTACACTACGTATCCAGCTTCCAATACCGAACACATCCTATTATTGCACACTGTTATATGAGCTTACTTTGCCTTTATTACACGACGTTTCCAATGGTATAAATGTTCAATCGTTATCAAACGTCTACTATTTTATTAATACACGATTGGAGATTTATACCATTCGAACCGTCGTGTGATTGTTATTTCAAATAAAGATGATAGAAGTTTGGAATTCATCTTTTAATAATCTTAAAGCATTGATAACATCGTCCAAAAAATATTTTTACCTACTGCTCTTATTTCGTAATGGTTCGAAATATCATCAACTTCTTGTATTGTATTTTTTGAAAGGAGAATAGTGGCGAAAGGAGTCATGTTAAATACTGGATTATATTAAATATAATTTCAGGACGTTTCGGTGTCTTATATCGGTCACCATCATCAGCTCATTCAAGTTGAAAAAAAAGGAGTAAAAAGTAGAACATTTTGTTAATAAATGTAAATTAAAAAAAAAAAACAACATAATTAAGTGACAGTAGTTGTAATGAGTCTAGATGACTTAAGACTTCTTGTATTGTAGTTCGTATTTCCACCAACAATTTATTTCATTTGATCTAGTTAGCATGATGAGTGATTTTCACAATAATATATTATTACAATAGTATATTGTGCAACAAGTGCGAAAAGTTGTCGATTGCCCACGAGAGCGAAGCTGGACGCACGAACGAAGTGAGTGCGCTCATTCGCTCAAGTGGGCAATTGACAACGCCGCACGAGTTGCAGATACTATTTTTATCATGAATGTTGGATAAGTACTATTTTGCGCTTATTATACTTGGCGCACTCAAAAGCCAAAGATCCATTTATCGCCCGGAAAAACGTGCGCAAAATAGTACTTATCCTGCATGAGTAATAAAATATATTTTATTTGAATGGCTTCAAAATATATTCTGAACATAGAATCGTAGTAGATGGAGTACAATATTTGATTTTCATATGTTGAATGTACACAACACTTGCATTTGGCTCGTGCTATAAGCTTCATCCTTCTGAAAAATAGCCTCCATTTTACGCCCTCGAAAAAATATGATATTACCAATACTACCATAATGAGAAAATTATAACTTTTAATATGTGTGGGAGTATATCTTGAATAAGATTTGTTTCATCAAATATAGTTTTAAAGGAAACACCACGTAATCGTAACGTTGAATTTTCATATACTTTATATAAACTCTTAAGCAAATAATTTTTTCTCATTCCTATATCACTGCAGTACAGCTTTATAAAATTCTGACGTCGTGTAGCAGGCTATGCCAATATTTCTATCCTATGTAAGTAGCGAAAAAGTTCATTGTGACATTTCACACGCGTTTCGTTAAGCCACTGATCATTTGTTCGGAAAACCGAAAATAAATCCATGAGAATCAGGGCCACCTTACGTTTAATTTTAAAAAAGATGAGTCAGAGGCACATTAGCAAGGAAGTTACTGAATCACTCGCCAGTAGTGCGAGACTAACGCGTATTTAAATATAATGATCTGCTATTATAGACACGTCTTGAAGAAAAATAGCCGACAAAAACCAAACTCAGGAAATCCGAATTATTTTTGTCTATGGGAAATCTACGCCCCTGCATTGTTATTTCTTATGAATAAAATAATTCTTAACGGTTCATTCACTAGCGGAAAGGTGATATTGTGTGAAAAAAATTTAATATGAAATACTTGGACAGTACTAATGATGAATCTGTAGAGACAATAATAAGTGTTGCTCCCAAATACTTTGAAACAAAAATTCATTTGTAAAAGAAAAATATGTAGTGGAGAAATTCTTATTTTTCATGAACACTTTATATCTCGATGATACGGTTGATGGCCATATATTTGCCCAAATCTGAACTAGATCCAATAACTATCTAGTATATTCACGATCGATACCAGATCCAACAGTGCAATAAACCGAATTCCATTTGTTGTTGCCAGCATGCAACATATTTTCCAATTGAATCAAAATTATGTAGGTACTGGTTGTAAGAATTAGGATGCATTCGAGATATCTCTAGAAGATAACTATTCTTACTCTTTACTTTATTACTAATATTATAAATGCAAATGTGAATTCGTTTGTTTGTTTGTATGTTTGTTTGGTAAGTTTTCACGCGTAAACTACTCAACCGATCATCTTGAAATTTTGTACACATATTGAGGACATTTAATTGATTAATATAGGACATTTAATTCTAAAGTTCAACTTTTGTTGGGATGTTTATGAAACGGAAAAGTGTACGAAAAAGAAAATAAAGTACACCGGCCGTCACAGTGCTCACTGCATCCTCAGATTGCACGCGTTCCAAAACCAGAATTCAAAGTTTCACTTTACCGCTCATGAAATCAAAATTTTCCAAATTTAATTGTTCAAAATATAAATAAAATAATCTATACATTTTTCAGAACAAGATCCTTAGTCAAAGGATCGAAACGTCAAAGTTTCAAATAAAATATAAGTTCAGAATTTAAAATCAAAACTAGTTTTTCATGAATAAAATATTTTCGATCATTTGTTGGGTACTTATACACAAGTAGTATTCATATATGACTTCTTTGAAACGTTGGGTACTTTTAACAGTAGGCCGCTGTGCGAGCAAAACGAGCTCGGTCAACTGTAAGCTGCCGTGCTAGAGAAACGAGCTTGGTCAACGGTAAGTTGCCGAGTTCGGTTACCTGCAAGCTGCCGTGCGAGCGGAACGAGCTTGGTTAATTGTAAGCTGCCGTGCGAGCGATACAAGCTCGGTCAACGTTAAGACAATAATATATAATATAATATACAAAACTTATATCCAATAAAACATATTTATTTACAAGAATATATTTTTTTACAGAAAGCGAGCTCGGTTAACTGTAAGCTGCCATGTAAGCGAAACAAGCTTAGTCAACGGTAGGTCGCCGTGCGAGCATCGCGAGCTTGGCTAACGTTAAGACGTTATAATATTTTTTTGTATAGATTTCAAAAAATACATTTTTCTACAGTCACTATAGAATGATACACATTCCACTCGCTGTAGCGTACGGAATAGAGGTTATTCCGGACGCTCAGAGGTTCCTAAGGAAGCCGCGCAGCGTCGCCAAAAAACTGTTTCATTGCTATCATAAAGTTTCAAATAAATATACAGAATTAAATACAAAAGTCGTTTTAATTAAATAAGATTCTGAAAAATGTATAGATTACTATTTGATTTTCTTATCATTCATTAAGAGTAATTTTATCAATATTTGATATTTGACTGTAAAAAGATAACATCCACCACTCATGCGGATCGATCATTTCGAACTTTTATCGGAATATACTATTATATGCGGGCGAAGTCGCGGATAACTGCTCATGTATAATGTTATTCACAGTTAAATATTAATCAATGCGAAGAGTGTGCAGACAATTTCAATATACTTGTTGAATCACAAAAATTACCCTCCAAATATCTTGATATTTTTACACATGTGTGAATATTTCCGCAATATTTATTCCATGAACCTAAATCTTCAACAATTTAAGAAGACTTACAACAGGCGCAGTAGAAGTCTTGACTGTCCATCAGATTGAAGGGGATTTGTTAGAATTTTGCCGAAAATGAAAAAATAATATGAAGATGATATTTTTTAACGACTCTAAATATTTGAGCAGAACTGAGGGAGTTATAAAGATACATTTGAAAAACTCATTCACAATAGTCGAGAAATGCATAAGTGAATAACTATATTCGAGGTATATGACCAAAGATTTCAAAACTCATCAATTGGTAATCTTGAATTAGTTCTTGTTCAACCAAATAGGAAATTTGAATTAAAAATTAGCATTCATTTGCGAAAAAAATCTGTAGGAAGACTCACATCACCTCTTACACTCTTTTCGAACAGGATAGTACATCCTCGCATTCCTCGCATATTGTAAGGAGAAACTAGAGCACAAGTTGATATTCGGACTACATAAATAAGATAACAGAAAGTTCAATGGCAAATGCTGTGCACAATGCTCCAATCAAGTATTTACAAGAAAACTGAATTCCGGTAAGGTCATTCAACAGCCAGGGCGCTTATGAGAAATATTTGCATATTTGTAATTGAAGCTCAAAGAATCTCTGAAATAATTGAAAGTATATTTCTGCCAGATCTGAAATATACTGAGTTATAATTACCAAGCATTGAGCATAGTTCCCGCAGACCAAATTCTCCAAATATAATATGTATTTTTATTACTCATGCAGGATAAGTACTATTTTGCGCACGTTTTTCTGGGCGGTAAATGACTCTCTGGCTTTTGAGTGCGCCAAGTATAATTTAAAACGATTTATCGCTCGGAAAAATAAGCGTAAAATAATACTTATCTTGCATTCGTAATAAAAAATAGTATCTGTAACTTATGCGGTGTTGTCAATTGGGCAAACTTCGCACTCATGGGCAATCGAAAACTTATCGCACTTGTTGCTCAATATAGTATTAATGGTAGAATCACTTTCCCTCTCTTTATTTCTCTAATTTTTCTACATCATTATCCTAGATGACACTAAACATTAGAGAAACTCGAAATATCAAATGAAATATTCAACAAATGGATGGAAGGATATGGTAAACCTTTTATAATCAATTTTGATATTCATATTCTGCACATGAATTATTTGGAAACTTTCACATACCATAATTATCACGATAATATAGCCTTCAAATTGAATTAAATATCCGTTTGTACATGTGCTTACTGTAAGGCATATGATTGCATTCTATTCTTCAACAGAGAGCATGTGCGCATACCATACCAACACGATTATAAACGCAGCCTACGAGAGTATAGATATATGTGACCGCACCGATAAGCCTGCGCCAATATGATTTGTGTTTCGTTTCTGACTGATCTTTATAGTTCTTGTCACTGTGGATCGGTAGCATAATTGGAGGTGGAAGACTTCAAAATCCATGAGAGACATCTTGAAGAATTATTTGAAAAAAATTATTCTTTATTTCATAGAATTTGCGTACTTAACAACATCTTATATTTTTCTACACTTACTGCAGAATACAATATTCCTCTATCACCGGAAATTTATTGTAACTAGAAAATTATATCAGAAATAGCTAATTCCGTGAATCACAGGAAAACCTTTTTTTTTATCTTGCTAGGTGTAACTTTATCCTGAATATTCATTTTTATGTGTGAACAACGATATTAAAATAAATCTTCGCTTATAAATTTTGACAGGAAATTATAACAATTAGTACTTGATAAATTTCACATGAGAATTTTTTGCGGAAATATTGACTCACACAGATTCCTTTATCTGTTTATATTTTTAATCAGAAACCAGCACTATGTTGTTTCAACCGGTGAATCATGAATCAAAATATAACAATAGGAAATGGCCTATGTTTATTTTTGATTCTTGGAAGCGTCTGTATTCGAATAACTATTTATTTCGAGCGTTTATATCATTAGATATTAGTGCAGATGCAATTACATTTTTCTAAAAAATCACTGCTTCTACAGTCTGAAGCCAACTTTTCATACATCCATGCACATTTTTGAATTATATCTGTAGTCTAACCAAGTCACAACAATGTGTAATTATCGTTTTTCAAGGTGTATAATGTAAGCCATAATATCCCAACTAGCACAAATAGTCGTCGGAACGTGACAGCAACTACATTAGGAATTTTTATGGGTCTCGTCAATAGCCATAGGCACGTATTAAGAACGTTCCTATTACAAAAGTACGACCAAAATGGGGAATAATTTTTGGTTCCGGCTACGTTCCAACTACGTTTCTGGAGCTTATTCGGCTACGTTCCAGAAATGTAATGGCTCCGTATAAGCGTCGTTGCTGTGTAGTTTTCGCGATTTTCTTGGAACTTTTCTTCCACTATTCCAAACTTGTTGCTTGCTTTGTCTTGCAACTAGTTTTATCTTTCTCATGTTCCACTCTAGTATGATCCTGTCTTCAACATTTGTTTAACTTAGAAAGAAAATTAAATACTCTATGAGAGGAATATACGAACGCAATACATTTTCGATAATTCTCTATTATCCAATCTGAGTGACCAAAAAATTGAAACAAATGCAATTTTACTGTTAAACATAATAATTTTGAATATGAATCTGGCACGCGCCCTCAAATTTATAATTTTTTAATTAAAATATTGTTTTTCAAATATTTTTTTGTGAAAGGAAATGACACTAAAACGCAAAAATAATACTTTTCTACATTCATTATTTAGAGCATGTAATTAATTATTATCCATTAATCTGTTGTACGTAGTGCTAAATTTATGAGCTCGTCCAAGTTTTTAGTCATTGTGGTGTACAAGTTCTCGTTTTGTAGTAATGGCGTCGCACATTTTTCTAATAAAAATTGCGAAGTTTGGGAGGAATTACTTTTAAGTCAGAATTACTGAAAAATGCAACTTGAAAGTAATTACGACTGAGCGATAGTTGTAGGAACCGAACGAAAACTGGAAGCATGGAACTTTGAAGTTTATTTATTACAAGGTATTGCAGTGCCACTTCCAAGTTGCGACAAAGTTGTGACTATCACTGTGTCTGCTCAGTGTTGTCAGGTTCTAAAGAAACAGAGCATGAGATTCAGAAAGAAGAGACATTAAATTGCGCAAATGTAGCCCTAGCTTCTAGCAAGGTGCATTTTTGATCCAATTTTAAATATTTTGGTGGATCTTCTATGAGAATGTTACTATGTTCTTAGCTGATCTACTAGTGAAATTTGGGATATGATAAAATTATTAGGTTCTTCATCATCATACAAGATGATAACGTCGTCTTCCGTAGCATATATGACTCATGAAGAATATTGATTTTAGATGGCGACGATTGCACAACACCAAAATATTCTTTCAGTACACCATTCGCTCCCAAGCCTTTTAATTTCCCTTGAAATGCTGTGGAATGTCAATTTTTTTCTATTCTATGCTTGCTTCCAATAACAGACGCCATTATGAACCAACGAGCCCTCATACAACTATACGAACACTAAGCAATGATGCAGAGCATATGAATGTTTTAGGAACTGCATGGTGAAATTTTCTTCATGGTGATTCTAAGAGGAGATACAAACTTTGTAGTAGCCATGCACAATAACGTTGAATTTTGCAGGTCGCAGGTCGTCACGTTACTCACACTTATAAATATCACTTCAAAGTTTCAAGAATTTGAAGTGATCCTAAAGATTCCCAAAACGTTATGGCAACTTTCAAAGTTACTTGAAAGTAGTTGCAATTTTTAGGTTGCATTCTAGTAGCATTGAATAGTCGCTGCTACGATTGTTATTGTTACTGTCAAGTTATTGGAGCTTTTAAGTGGTACCATTGGTAGCTACGACGTTCCCAATACCAAAGAAATCATATAGAAGTAATATAACTATAAAGTAAATATTAGTGGTGAATTTTACGTGATTGCGATTGTAGATTTGTAAAATGAAGTTATTCGCACATTGAGGTTGAAAAATTAGTGACAGTTACGTAACAATTACGCATTCGAGGTTTCCGTCTCGGTTACGAATGCTACGATTACTTTGGTGCTAGTTGGGATGTCATAGTTCTTAAATTCACACTCTCATCTTATAAATAACCATACCCGTACTTCTGGAAATAAAATTAATTCTCAAATATCAATTTTGGGACAAAAAATATTACTTTTTTTAACCCTATTACTTTTTGTTTGCGATCTTCTTCCGCCTGCAAGGAGCTATTTCATCCATATCATTTAATTTATGTATACTACCTTCATCATAAATAGCAAATATAAAATAAGAGAATGAGAAATATTTTTTTCCAGTGGGATGATGGAAAATGATTATTTATTAACAATCATTACAATTGGAGATCTTTAATATCGTTAATGTTATTTCATTCCATTCTTATCTGTTATAATAACATTCAGGAAAAAAATGAGTATTCATTTCAAAATTTGTAAGAATTGGAGGGGTTGACAGAAAAATGTAATGTAAAATCTTCGGCTACCAAATCAAAATTCAACTATAACAGATATTTTGATTTCCTCGTTTCATAAAAAAATTACCAATACTGACCCCAATAAATTATGTAAGTATATCACTTTTTCTGAATATGTGGTTGATTTAGAATTAGTGATGAATTTTAATTAGTTCTGTAGTGTTGTTTTCAAGTCCAATTCAACAGAACTATATTGATTACATCCTCTCGCTCAAGTGGGTGGGAATTGTATCATATCCGGCTATATTCAGAAAATAAAATTGTGAGAAATTAATCATGGGTTTGCCGCTAATCTAGAATTTCGTCTACACAGGATACGAAGAAGGCCATGAATTAATATCTCTGCACTTAAACACATGCCGAGAATTAGTGAAGTTATTGATAATTTTATCTTTTAACAAGAATAAGCAAATTGGACAAGTGCATGCTTATCGTAATTACTAATGAACAAAGAAGAATCTTAAGGAATAATTCTCAATTAAGCCTGGAAACATATTTCCGACTTATTTTCTTATAGGGTTCCGTTCTATAGAATAAGAAAGCAAAGGAATACAAGGATCATTCTTATGTTTATCAGTGCACCTGTTACTTTATTTTTCCTGGAAATGATATATCTTACTAACAAAATGAGATGATGCACATTAGTGTAAATATTGCTGAGTGAACATTAGACTGTGAATTTGAGAGAGAGGAGGAGAACTAAGTGAGAACTTTCAGAAATTAAATATTCTAGTATCTACTTCTTCCAACGTGTGGGGTATAATTTGGAAAGTATTCATGCTATAATCTTCAAATATTTCAATTTTTCAAAATCTCATGTTCTGTTGCGCGAAAACTCTTGTAAATGAATAACAAATTTCTATTTTGCTCAATTTTCGTGAAGTGAAATTTATTTTTCTCGTCCGCTAACACTTTACTTCCTCTAAGACCTCTTCGGTTGCATCATTGTTTTGTGTACATGACTAAATATCAAATGATAAATAGAGGACAAGAAAATAGGAATTATAGTTTCCCTCTCTAATTTCATACAATAATTTTAAATTGTGGTACTTTTATCACCACTGAAACAACTGTACCGATATCTTACTTTTTTTCTAGTACAAAAAGTTCATGTCATCTCAACTCATGAGCAAATGTGCTCGATTGCTGATTAGAACTATATGTTAAATCAATTTTATAATTTTTATCTTGATTTTTCCTAATTATAATAGTAAATCAATATACTAATGTGGCATGTGATATATTAATCACAAAAGTAACGCCTTTCAAGAGTCGTGGTTAGTTTTCTTGACTGACTGACCACATTTCACAGGAGTGCAATGAATTGCTCTATCCAAACCTTCTCATATGTTGGTTTACTTTTTTACACTGACAAATCATTTAAATGCTATAAGTGAAACAAAAATTAGCTACGATGCGGGTATTGAATGAATAATATTTTGCCAAGTTGTTTCAATTTTGATAAATCTAGAAAAATTGGCAAATTTGGTGATTCAAAGGAAAAGTTCTGCTTGTCCCGAAACCATGGATTTTTATTGAAATAAAACAAATAACAATTTTCCAATAGAAATAAATGTGGAGAGATATTATATAAATGATGGAATAATGCTATCATTATCTCATGAAAACAAATGTTTTTGGGGAAAATTAGTCGAGATTCATGAATGTTTCGTCTAGTCCCGTGGTAACACTAATTATTTCCGCTTTATTTGGACAAAATTTGTGTGGCTTCGATTTTTGTTTTCCAATTTTGAGAATAAATAATAGCCTGATGGTGCCAATGCCAAATCAAAGCAATATTAGTTGAAGGCCTAATTCCTGAGTTTTTGCAAAGCTAATAACTTCGGAGCAGACGCTTTCTCTTACAAAAACAGTATCGCTTTGGATAATAATCCTCAGAGAATGCTTTTGTAAACATTATTTGACAATGAAATATCCTATATCTTCTAATTACTGTATTGTTCAAAAACACAAGCACACTGTATATTTTTGCAGCAACCACAATTTTTTCCAATCATACTCAGTTCAAAAATTCATAAAAGATCGCTCAGTCTGAACCACTCAACTCTGTGTACATCATCATGGGTGTATCTAATTAGAAAATGTTAAACCACTACTATAGCCACAAACATTCATATTTTCCACTTGAGATTCGCCTGTATCAACTACTTATTACTATATGCTCATATATGTATGTTTGACAAGAAAACTATAGTAACAACAATTTTTTTGAAGAAGTTCGATAATTTCTAATATTTCCAAGAGGAAGTCAAACTTTGTGTGACATTTCAATTTATATAACATGAATGAATTAATAATCATCGGAGATCCACTTGGAGAAAGATGAGTGACAGATTTTTTCCATTAAACTTATCCAAAAGATCTAACACCGTAAAATTGATTCAAAACTGAGAATTGCTCCACCACCAATATTTGATATACCTAACTCAAAATAATTGCTCCCCACGATTTAATTATTCATTACAGAATTCATCAATCTGACTGAATACGAAGCATAAATGATAAGAATAGTCACGGCGTTGACACATCTGTAATTTCTGTCAGAAACTATTCCAATGATTTTATAATTTGTCAGCTACTATTTTATCCACATATTCGCAATTCATTAGGGAGACATATCTTTCTACAGATATTTCTGTAATTCAGCTTGCATTTTCCTTCGCGAAATAATTCGTGTTATTGCTACACAATATTTATATCCAAATATTTATTTGTCCATTATTTATTTATATATATATATATATATATATATATATATATATATATATATATATATATATATATATATATATATATATATATATATATATATATATATATATATATATATATATATATATATATATATATATATATATATATATATATATATATATATATATATATATATATATATATATATATATATATATATATATATATATATATATATATATATATATATATATATATATATATATATATATATATATATATATATATATATATATATATATATAGAAATATGCACCTCTGCCGCATAATAAAAAAAAAACATTTTTCACCAACTGTCAAAAAAACATGATATTTTTGTATTGTTATGGATATGCAAAGTTCGTGATTTTTTCACTAGTAAAAAAATGAAATATATTTTTTCACTGGTGAAATAATGAACATATTTTTTCACTAGTGAAAAAGTAAATTCTATTTTTGCACACCTAATCTAATATAATTCAGTTTAGTAATGCTATAAGGATAGAAACAAACAGGTATTTAACAAAAAAGAAATATGAATTTGTACACAAAACTACTTATTTTTCAATATAAAAATTAATTGTTGACAGTTCTTTATTTATCAAACAACAATTGCGCATACTTTTGGTTACAATACCCAGGTGACTGCAAATTTTTTATATTTTGTACTTTTTTCCTACATTTTACTGAATAAAACAATAATTATTGTTGATCTATTGTTTTTTGACATATGGCAAAAGAATATTGTTTGTATTTCGTGTGCGAAGTGATTGTATTTTGTTGCGCTTTCGAATGAATTTGTTACCTCGACCTTACGGTCTCCGTTAAAATTGACATTCTCACGCGCAACAGAAAAAACAATCACTTCGCACATTTAATACAAAAATAACTATTTGATTTCTAGTCAAGAGACAATGAAGAAATGATCTGAAGCTTTTCCTCCTTTCTTATTATTGGGCTCATGTAATAATACTCTAGTCTATACACTTGTTGTACACATTATCATGATTATTTTGTGATTGTTTGTTGTCACGCTGGAGGTACACATAAATAATAGAATAATAAAATTGAACCAGCCTTAGCGTTCGTGAAAAGTTCACGAAGGAAAACTATTTGCGGACCAAAAGTGAATGAATATAAAAGAGTTACGTTTCTCTACCAGAAATTAGTGAACGTGAAGCTTCATTATTTGTGCAGATGAACTAAATGATATATAAGTGCCATAAAAGAATGGGTTATTCAAACAAAAATGATGATTCGTAAATGGATGAATTGGTGATGGAAGAAAAGAATCTATAAATAAGAGAACAAATAATGGAAGATTGTAAGTTACCTTGTATTCCAGCATGAAATAATGAATTCTCACAAATTCACCGTTTATTGCGTCATTATTTTATATTTGACAGTATCCTGATTTCCATTTGGAGCAACCATGAATTGTCTGACAACAAAGTGATAATATAAAATTTATAAAACTTGTACCCATCGCCGTTTTGTCTCTCATATAAAAATCTATTCACTCAACGATTAAGCTCTTTTCGCGGTCCAACCCTCCTTATGTAAAATTTAGGTTGTAATTGTGAAATATTGACTCAGCTCATTTCACAATTAATCCCATGTGAAAAACAATATCTATTGGAAGGAACTAATAATTCAATATTATTGATGTCTCTTTGGACAATAAGTTGAGTTGAGCTAATTAAAACATGATGATGAATACTTAATTAAATTCCTGGCTGATTATCGTGTCTGGCCGAGCCGGTCGATGATGTCATATATAAAATTGGATGAAAGAAATAATAATTACATTAAAGTTCACACATCTGTCGCGAGAGGCGCTGCTGCGGCCGCTTGGGCGTCTATTTTAATCAATTAATTAATGCATATTCTATGATATGGGAGTTGTTTTATTATGGTACTGCAGCAAATGGGTGGCAGATGTACCAGCGGAAACGAAAATAAATTCTAAATAAATACAATACCATCATGTACTCCCACATAAGGCGGCATTCAAACTTTATGATTTTGAAAATCTTCGAAAACAATGAAGGAAGTATCCAACACTTCACAACCTGACTGATCTGCTCCTCTATAAAGAAATTTTGATATTTTTATTCGAAAATTATTTTTCTTGTACACTACTATGTATATTTTTGGGAAGAGAGAGTAGTACTTACATATTTTTACAGTTCCTTTTCCGTTTTTAAAAAGATTCTCCGAAAGATACACCTAATATCAAAAGTTTATATTGGGGCAATAGTTTATGCATTGACGTATGAAAGTAAATGTTGAGCATAGTTGCAGAAGCATAAACGGTATGTGACTTCTGCGTGCAATAATGTTATATTTTTGCATGGTGTTAATGGGTACATGATGAAAAATCAAATGTAAAATGGAATAGAGTATGAAGTATGTGATATTAAAATTTATTTGATTGGAAGAATTGAAATGGACTAATTGCATTGGCTCAGGCATGTGGAACATGTATTAGATGTGAGGGTTGTAAAGAAAATATATTCAGGAGATTGAGGTATCAATACCTAGTGTGTTAATGGTTTGCTGGTGCGTGAGTGAATTTTGAAGTGCGAAAAATAAGCGACTCATTATAAATGTGTATGAAGCCAAAATGGGTTGCTTTTATTGAGGAGTTTGGTGTAGATTGATTGCTGCTGAATGTTGACTTGGGACCTCATTCCAACTCCAGTTTTGTGATGATTTATAAGTATGGATGTATTTGTGTACATATGAATATCTACTGCATATTATTAGAAAGTGGAGTCTGGAGAATATAAAAGATATCTATGAATATTTTACCTTAATCTTACATATAATTATAGAGGAAAGTATCATTAGAACGGGCAGAAATAATTAAAATTTTCATTGAGATGAATAAATATTCAAACATGATTATTATTGACAATACGGATTTGCTAACCTTTTCAGTCCTTAAAAGTTTGGTGACCACTGTCATCATGAAATTTTCGCTTCTAGAAGTTGTTCAATTCATGTTAACATCCTTTCTATTCATTCAAACAATTAACGCCTCAATTAATACACTGAAATAAATATGGCTATTACCATTATATCCATTACAAACACTAGAATAATTATAATTTCAATAGTTCTTCTAAGTATTGACTAAATGATATTTTCGAATAAGGAATTATGTATAACATGTGTCATTTAGAAGAGGCCTAATTAAACTAATGAATTATTCTGATAATATGATGTTTCATTTTCAAATCTGTTTTCAAACTAATCTCAGTCTCACATTACTGTCGAACAATAGAAGAGACATTCAAATAAAATCAAGCAAATCAATGCTATTTAAAAAAATTATTTGGCTCCTCTTCCCAAAAATAATTTGGTAAGGCTTTAAGAGACACTGAGTGTTTCAATTGGTGATTTATTTTAACATATGAACCAGAACGTTTCGAGAAGCAAAACTGCTCTGATCATCAGCTCTAAGTGAATATACGATACAATTGTTGAAGCTTCGAAGCTCTTGAAATGTGCTGGTTTATTATTAATCAAATAAATGACCAATTGAAGCACTCTGGCTCTTTTGAGACCCAACTAAATTCTACCTAATCACTACATCGGATCCTCCAACATCTCAAAATATTGAAATTAATAGAATTATCCCTCTTATGTATTAATTATTCCTTATTTGTCAATAAAATTGTGAATACACACTCGAAATTCCAAATGAAAACTATTTTTGAATAAAATAAATCTGGACTCGAGTTGCAAGAACAGAAAAACAGAAGTTAACTTGCATTACTCTATTATATACAATATATTGTGTACAGATAAAATTTTATTACAATAATTTCATGTTACAGGCGATATCGGCTAAGTGGACCAAACTAATATTGATAAAGTAAATCTGAGCAATAAAAAAAAACATTTTTCATGTATACCATAAAAACACTAGAAAAAAAATGTAATGTAATCTGATCATGGCAAAATGTTCAAGAAGTTTAGGGCGTGGATTATATTTTCAGCCCCTCTTTGCAAAAAAAATAGGCTAATAAGCATGACGCTGAGTTCTCAGCAACTACGGCGCTTATTAACTTGAGACTGGTACTAAATGAAAGCTGCTGTTTCGTAGGCTTGCATAAACTACTTGATTTTTTTCATTCATACACCAAGTTTTGAATAAAAAATTAAATTACTGCTGAACTATGCATAACAAAAATCTGAAAATTGCTGCACAGAATGAGCAACATGTCAGTAATTAAATTCTATACCTTCAATTTCGAATTCATATGATTTAGTACCCAATTTAGAGTAAAAACTATATTCATCTCAATATCTCGCGAATTACACAAGATATATAGACATGCGGTTTTCGATGTTAGTATCAGAATAAATTGAACTTCTGTTTTTAAGTTCAATTCAGGCCAGTTCATGACCATCCGTTACTCTTTTCCTTGAATATGTAATTTTGGAGATAATTATGGTAAATTTTCAGGATTTTTTTTTATATAACTTCGATAAAGATCTAATTTTTCTTTTAGGGTCAGTAAATAACTAAGCAATAAATACTAAAAAGCCCTTTCGAGTTTGAATATGCACAAGTTATGTATAAAATAGTCACAGCTTGAAACTGGTTCTTAATGAAAGTTGCTGTCTCGTAGATTGGCCCAAACTGCTTGATTTCAAGCTCAGTGATTGTGGGAGATAGTAATTTGCGAAGTCTCTGAACTAACAAACATTCATAAGCTGCAAAAAATGCGCTTTAATCATCAAGATGATTCTTTGATTTTTTTCTTTTTTATGGTGAATTTAAATGAAATTATTCATTCATACCAAATAAAACTCAAAAGCAAACATAACCTCAACTTCGATTTGCATATTACAGTATATTCAAGCAGTTTGTAGCATAGACATTGTTTTTTAGAAGATTTTTCTATAATATCTATCCGAGCTTCTATTCGCTCGGACAAAGTTGACTCTGTTCACTTGCAAGCTTTCACAGTAAAAACATTCCCTCTCCTCTGTGATATTAATCTCAGAACTATTTTATAATAATTAACCTGCTTTAAGATTATATAAGGAAAATTAGGATTCATTCAATTTACTGGATATATGTTTATCATTGATGAACGTGATCAATGTCTTTATTATGTCACATTTTTTAGAAGCAACATTCTATATGGAGTACCTATCATCACTGTGACTTATTATTCGTAATTCTGAGCTTCGTCTTGATCTCAATAATTATCTAAACATATCTAACTGAATGCCTCTTATTGACTCATCATATTCTGCTACATAAGAGCATCACACGTGATGAAAAATCCAGAACCACGTTCACTTCGCCTATTTTTTTTCCCTAGAATTTCAGACTTTATATTATAGACAATTCAATTTTCTACCCAGTAGAAAAAATCAGTTGCTGAAAATTTCAGAACATTCATCCCACAAAAATCATAATTTGCTTTGATTGCCTCAATAAGAAAATAATCCGAGATCATGTCAACGGTAATAGTAACTTCGGATACTTAGAACCGATCAATATGCAATTGGTAGAGAAAACTATTCAATGCTCTAACTTTTTGATGAGTGATCTGAATTATCATTGAAATATAAGACATCACAACATAATTTTGAAAATTGATTGAAATACTCTGCCTTTTGCACACTTTTTCTCTTATCGAAATAATATTTGAATATCGAGGAATGATGTTAGAACTTTGTAAGCTAGTTTTTAACAATGTGAGAAGCTGACAATGCTTTTTGCAGTGCATCCTGTATGTGATAGAATACATTAATAGATTGGTATCAAGTAACAAGATGTCTTGCTTGACGAAACTGATTGTTATGAAAATTCTACTTTCTTGTTTGGAAGAAAATGCAACTACTGCCTCCTCAATTACTTGATGGAAAAAAATTATCTTCCTCACAGTGTGATTAGGAAATAAGTTATCGATGGAGTTTATCTATTATATACCACAATAAAAAATCTGACGTGGACACCACATAACTTATTAAACACCTTTTGACTGAATAATTGATAGTTGATATTGACATTGACATAGGGCAAAATCGATTGCGACCAAAATTAGAGATGATCATTTAGATATTTCTATTCATTAAAACGCTGTGGCAGTTTTATCACTCTACGGCAAATAGATTTGAAATTATTCGAAAAATTAGAAAAGATTGTCAAACAAAGTTTACTTGTAGCTCAGTAGATTGCTATGAAAATATAATGTGATCATTCGAAAACAATTGCTCCAAATACTAAACTCCATGATTCTTCAACTAATCCTTCTTGATTCATGCGAAAAATTCGAAAAATTGTCTACCAAACTGCACTGCCTATCGCAATCATAATGCGCGGTGTGAAACTTGATGTTATAGAAGTGCTAAATACGAGATTTCAATGTTCCTCGGCTGATTGTTTTATGCGAATAATTTAAAAGACTGTGATATAAAGTGCGCTTCTAGTTCAGCCAATTGATATAAAAATAGAAAGTAACCATTAGGATACTACAAGAATTTCAAATACTGAATTAAAATATTCTGCGACTAACCATTTTGGATTTATGCGAAAAATTCGAAAAAAGTTCGAAGTAAAGTGCATTTTTAGTACAGATGTTTGCAACCATAATGCGAGGTGGACCACCAAACCTTAGATCAGTCTTAAATACAAAATTTCAGTACTATACGTTCGACGGGTCTTAAGTTTTGCGAATTACATATATATGTATATTGTATATACGTATCGACGTCCAACCGAAAACGGTCGAAATGGATTCAGGGATGCTCAATATGGATATTCCCATCAGAATCCCGAAATGTGAGTCTTTTCGGTTTCACAGTACTTGTACTTTGTACAAGTAACAAAAAATGAATTGTATATTCACAATACCCGCTTACTAATATGTTAATAATATTGTGGATGCAATTAAAACTTATTAATTATTAATAAAATGAAGAGCAAAAAGCAATTATATGTCGTAATAATTCCGTATTCATATAATTACGAACAGTCTATATATCATTCTTGGTGACAATTTTTCTACACGGCTGCTACAGACTTTATGCTCATATTCACAAAGATAATTAAAATGTAGCATAGTGCTACCGTACTCTGAGGTTAACAAACTCTTTGTTCGCACACAAATTTACTCATTTAACCACAGACGTGACTGCTTAATCGCGCTGTGCACAAAAAATTCGAAATGTTCATATACATATGTCATTTTAATGTGCTTATAGTTATAGTCAAACATATTCTTACATAAGGGAACATAAGAATCTCATTCACCTTCAAGTTTTTCTCAATTGAATTAATTGTTTAGTGTCTTGATTTATTCATTGTATAAAAAAAATGTCTACTTCAGCATCTAGAATAGGCATTTTGGAGTTTTTTAGGAGCAATAAGATCTCTGGACTTCTATTTTAGAAATTATTTATATGTCAAAGCGGCATTATTGAATTTGTCGTTATATTTGAATTCAATTATCATTTGACAACATAATTCTATTAGATGCCAAAACAATCATTGAGGACTAATACGCAGTTTTCGAAATATTGATGAACAAAAATTAATAGACGTGAGTTTGACTAAAATTCTATATACTCTTAGAAAAATTGAATAGCTATGTGGAGCTCAATCATTCTGAGTAAAGCTTCTTCAATAAATGAAAATAGTGATTTAAATTAGAATCAATTATTGCAAGATACCTTTCTCAATACATGTTAAGGTAGTGTTGTATGATTTATAGTATTATAACATATAATAGTCCCAAAAAATCACTCATCGTCACATATCATATTGAGGAGCTGCTTCATCTCGATGGATAATTCCAGAAAAGATAGAGTAGATTTTTTATTATTAATATAAAAAAATCTGACATGGACATCACGTGACTTACTTGTACATCATTGGATATATATAATCAAATAGAAAATCTCATCATTCCACGGCTAATTGTTTTTGATTTATCCAAAAAATTCTAAAAATCTGTCAAGTAAAATGCGCTTTTAGCCTAGTCGGTTGCTATGGAACCAGTAGGTCATCATTCTCATGCAACAACATTCCTAAATACTGATTTCCAAGATTCTACGGCTCACAGTTCTGAATTTATACGCAAAATTGAAAAATAAATTGCAACTGAAGTGCACCTCCGGTTATTATTATTGTTATGAAAATAGTAGGCAATCATTCAAATGCTAAAGCAGACTGAAATACCAAATTTCAATATTCTACAGATGATCGTTCTGAATGTATGCGGAAAATTCCAAAAGATTGTCAAGTATCGTGCCCTGCCGGTTTAGTCGATCTCAATGAAAATAGAATATGAGCATCTAGAGAGTACTATCATCTAGAATACTGTATTCTAATATTCTACGTTCAATCGTTTTGGATTTTCCATTCAAAAAATGTTTCGGGTAAAATGCACTTCCGGTTCAGCCGATCGCGATCATAACGCAAGATGTACAACTAGATGTTATAGAAGTGCCTAATACAGAATTTCAATATTCTACGACCGACTGTTTTGAATTTATGAAGAAAAATTCGAAAAGTCTGTCATATAAAGTGCACTTCCGGCTGAGCCGATTGGTACAAAAATGTAAGATGACCATTTGAATGCTACAGCAATTTCAAATGCTGAATTTCAACATCCTACGGTTGATCATTTTGGATTTATCAGAAAAATTCGAAAAAAGTTTCAAGTAAAGTGCACTTCCGGTACAGACGATTGGAACCGTAATGCGAGGTGCACAATTAGACCCTATACCCGTCCCAAATACAGAATTTCAACATTATACGTTCTACCAGTTTTGAGATTTGCTAGTTACGTACGCACGAACGCACCAACGTACGCATGAACATACATACCGACATCAAGCCAAAAATAGTCAAAATGGATTCAGGGATGCTCAAAACGGATATTTCCATCAAAATCTTGATGAGTGAATCTTGTCGCTTTCACAATACTTTCTTCTACTTAGTACAAGTAAGTAAAAATAATTCCTAATCCACTTCTTTCATATCAGAATTTACAACTGCGTTTCCTAGGTATATGAACGTATAATATTCAAGTAAAAACGTACTTTCTAGTAGATATAATTAGATTTTCAACAATAATGTTTCAATTGATTTGTTGCGTGAGAGAAAATTCTCAAGTGGGAAAAATAAATGAATAGGATGATGAATGTGGATGAGGGGAAAAATGTGTGATTAGACAGGGAGATTTGGCGAAGGATGATTACTAGTTGAATGTTAAATGGATTTTATGCCAACCTCATTTTAAGAAGAAGGCGTGGTATATATATATATATATGTATATGTTCGTTCTATACATTGCACCATCGCTCATTACGTGACCGTTACTTCCATAACTTTATGTGTTCCATTAATTTTCTCAAATTTCAGAATAAATAATATATAGGATTGCTACTACACAAATTTTTATACTTTCAAACTGACTATTGTTCATAATCAGTCAACTGATAATGGAAATAGATATTGTTGTCATACTTGACCCCAATTATCATTCAGTATAATATTTTTGATCGATTTCCGAACCAATCGCAATGCTCCCTCAGAAGTCTCATCAGGAGAAATAATATTAGAAGTAGCAAAAAATAAGACTCAAAAAATTGGAGACACCTTTTTTTCACAAATTGATGATGCACTGTGATGAATAACATAGTTAATAAATATCTAGTACTTGGACTCAAACATTTTTTGTGATTCCTAAATTGTAACTAAGTTCGTAAACGTGCAGTACTTTCTCATTCTAATATTCATGTTATTAAATTATCGATTCTTATAAACAAAGAAAGCGCCACACGTTTTATGTATTTGTTGCGTATAGTTTCCATAATAATAATCATGAGTTTTACATGCACTTTAGCTCATCTATTCTTTCTCAATGATAGTTTGTAATTGAATTTGTGGAAATAATGCTCCACCAATCAAACATCAATTCATAATGATTCGTACAAACAAGAAAAATAGAGCCTATATAATAGTATATTATAATTATAACGAGGGACTTGAGTGCTTGATTTAATCCTGAAGGTGGAGTTTATTACACGAAACGAAGTCGAGGGCAGTACTCACCTGAGGAATTATAAGCACTGAGGGCATGTGTTATCTATGTTATTTTTCGCACTACCGTATTATATTGAGTCGCAATAGTCTAAAAGCAGATTAATCAATTTCACAATTTTGACAACAACAAACATGATACAATAATGTTGAGTAAATTCACCATAGTAACAAGGCTGGCTGCAGCAGTTATTGAATAAATAAGCTTGCTGTCAAAAAGATGAGTGGAAATTAAAATATAATTATTTCCCCGAAAACCTGGAGAACAATACGATGCGTTTGTAATATTGTAACAATTGCAATAATGCTAATTAAAAACATCAATAATGAAGGTTTGAATTCAAATAAAAAAATCAATTTGACAAATTAGGTAGGTACTTTGATAATTCAATTGTCATAGAAAAATTCGTCTATTTTACTATAGTCTCTAGGGATTTTTGATCATTTCAGATCCCTAAGGACTGAACTTAAACTTGAGTTCCTGAAATAGGGGATTAAATTCGTCTTTTAATCCCGGGAGTGCGAAAAATGAAATTTTTCATTCAAAACGGCTTCTACAACAACCTATCAAAGTTTGGTACAATAATAATGAATGACTTGTATGATCTGCTAAAATTGTTTTTGGCACAAACTTTAATTTTTGATAGATTAATCATAATTCGGCATTCCAGCCATGTTTCTTGGAATAAGTGACCGTATGGTTGTTTTGTAAGATACTATTACGGTATAGACCTCATGCGAGCCAAAGTTTGCCTTAATTTGAAAACGTTCATTGATTAGCTTAATATTACGTCGTTCAAAAGTGCGTGTAAGTACATCAATGCAACGTACAGCGCCTAACGTGTGGTTTTTGCCTCTAATTGAACGTTTCCTGTATGACTCGTTGCCAGTATTATGCTATTTTACACTTAACACACATGTTTTACTGCCATTAATTGCAATAAATACACTTATATAGGCTGCCATAATACATATCTACACGTATTACAGATTATAACACTCGGATGCGAACGACAAACAGAGAACGCAGGCTCGCTAACTCGCCATCACTGACAATTGTATTTAAATTGTATCATAAACATATTACGGATAAATTAAACACAGCATAATTCAATATAACAATTGTATTAAATTCCAATTAAACATTACAATAAACCAATATTCATCTAATCGATGCAGAGGGGCCGTCGGTCCCAGAGTGTAGATCTCATGTAATCTGAAAATAGAATATAACATAAGCAAACTACTTGCTTAGTGAGGAGAATCACATCCACAAACATAGATCATATACTAAATATTATCAGCACAACAAAGGTTATATATTCAATACCATCAACATAACGCAGGTTATATATTCAATACCATCAACACAACGCAGGTTATATATTCAATACCATCAACACAATGCAGGTTATATATTCAATACCATCAACTCAACGCAGGTTATATATTCAATACCATCAACTCAACGCAGGTTATATATTCAATACCTTCAACTCAACGCAGATTATACACTCAGTACCATCAACTCAACGCAGGGTATATACTCAATACCTTCAACTCAACGCAGATTATACACTCAGTACCATCAACTCAACGCAGGGTATATACTCAATACCATCAACACACAATCACACCAGTACTAGACACGGTAGTACTTATCAGAACATTCGCATACTCTGAAACCACCCACAGTGGCATCCGTCAGAGTATCTAGAAACAATGCTCAACACCTTTCGAACCACATGCCTCACTGGGCTCTCGGGAGTATGGATTGAAAGTCAAGCTGAAACCCATCACTCCACCCGCATGTGGCAGATGTTAGCGAAACGTTGGGCACCTCCTGATACATTAAGACACTAAAGTTGGCAGGCAGGGCACCGGTGGCACGAGGCTAGCAAGTCGTGCTTCGTTGGCCACTGCTTGACTGTCACTCCCCGTCTTAAACTCACACAGAGGACTTTCCTGGAGTGACTTAGGCGTACAAAAGGATAGCAATCATACACATAGGATAATTTGGGACACTAACGTGAACAACAACATCTCAACGCTCTCTCAACCAACATACTACATACTCATTCAACTCACACACCTAGTAACTAAACTCATACCAACACACTGATTCAACCCACCCTTAAATATTAAAGATACACTAGAACACTGTAGAACTCCATTCTCCTAAATAATAACACAAACTGAGGTAATCAATGGTTGTCGAACCGTTTAAATAACTTACGTGTTATGTAACTTCCTGAAATATGTTAAAAATGATATGATTATTGATGTTACGTGAAACCTATGAAAAATATCCGTAACAAACATAGATTGCAAATTGCAGCTATGTTAACTCGTTAACATATGAGACAAAATAATATGAATGACAACACTGTAATAGGCTCCTTCACCGAATTCAAAATTTATTGAAGAAGAGCGGAAAACAAACAGCAAAGGCGGCTTGAATCGTATTTTTTTAATTGTAATCAACGTTTTTTTCAGCAAATGATATGAACGATTCGTCATAAACATATTTCTTAATATGAATATATAAACGCTATTCCATGAGCTTTATTATGGAGTATGCTTTTGGTTCAACCGGCAGTTAATAATAAATTTATTATTCTAGATAATTGACCTTACTTTTTTCTTATTTCACCAGCTGTCCCTTGCAGTTCCGTTTGCATACAAGTAGATGTATTTTTTGGAATCAATGAAAAAAAATATAATGAATCATTGCAGAGCTTGGGATAGCCGCGGTACCACCTGCGATAGTTCTGAGTCTTTTATTTAAAATATAATAATTGATAACAGTACCCGAAATAACAGACTTCATCAGCGCTTACATTTGGAATCAATGAAAAAAAGTACCAAAAATTTCATAAATTTATGATTTGAAAAATCAAAGGATCGAAACGTCAAAATTTCCAATTAATTATACAAAATTTGTAACAAACCTAATTTATTATTCATTAAAATTCTGAGAAAATGTATTAATTATCAATCTTTTTTTCACTTAAGGTATCAATATACATTTTCTTCATATCTCGGTCGAAAATTTGACATTTACTCTCTGTGAGAAGTACACGCGCGCCCTCTATAACGGCGGAAGAAGAGAATTTTTCATGCGTATTTATACTGGACGACCAGCAGCACTCACTTCACTCGTGCCGCAAATTTAGGGGCAGGCATCAAAGACATGCTTATCAACATTTAAAGTAGAAAAATCTGACGTGAATATCACGTGACTTACTTCTACATCATTGGATATATATGTATATATAATACGAGGTGATATCATTGGATATATATAATCAAACACAAAATCTCATCGTTCTACAGTTAATCGTTTTGGATTTACCCATAAGATTCTAAGAATCTGTCAAGTAAAATGCGCTTTCAGCCAAGTCGGTTGCTATGGAAACAGTGGGCCATTATTCTTATACTACAACATTCCTTAATACTGATTTCCAAAATTTTACGACTATCAACAGATCTGAATTTATGCGCAAAATTAAAAAGTTAATTCCTACTGAAGTGCACTTCCGGTTTAGTCTATTGTTATTGAAACAGCAGGCAATCATTCGGATGCTACAGCAGACCTAAATACCAAAATTTCAATATTCTGCACCTGATCGTTTCGAATTTATGCGAAAAATTCCATAAGACTGTCAAGTAAAGTGCACTTCTGGCTCAGTTGATCTCAATTAAAATAGGATATGAGCATCTAGATGATATAATCATCCCAAATACTGAATTCTAACAATCTATGTTCAATCGTCATGGATTTATGCGGAAAATTCAAAAAATGTTTCGAATAAAGTGCTCTTCCGGCTTAGTCGATAGCAATCATAATACATGGTGTATAACTAGATATTATGTGCCTTATACAAAATTTAAATACGACTGATTGTTTAAAACTTATGCGGAAAATTCAAAAAGTCTGTCATATAAAGTGCACTTCCAGCTCAGTCGATTGTTATAAAAAAAGAAGATGCTACAGTAATTCCAAGTGCTAAATTCCAGTATCCTATGGCTGATCATTCTGAATTTATGCGGAAAATTAAATAAAAATTTAGGTAAAGTGCACTTCCGGTTCAGCCGATCGCAATCATAACGCAAGATGTACAATAAGATGTTATAGAAGTTCTTTATACGAAATTTCAATGTGCTATGGCGGATCATTCTATATTTATGCAAAAAATTTAAAAGTAGTTGAAGTAAAGTGCACTTTCAACCTGGCTGATTTCTACAAAAACAGCAAATAACCATTCTGATACAACATCAAGTTCAAATACTAAATTTCAACATCCTACGGTTGATCATTCTGGATTTATGCGGAAAATTCGAAAAAAGTTTCATGTAAAGTGCACTTCCGGTACAGACGATCGGAACCATAATGCGAGGTGCACAACTAGGTTCTATATCAGTCTTAAATACAAAATTTCAACATTATACGTTCAACCAGTTTTGAGATTTGCGAGTTACGCACGAACGCACGTACGAACATACGTACCGACATCAAGCCAAAAATAGTCAAAATGGATCCAGGGATGCTCAAAACGGATATTTCCATCAAAATCTCGATAGGTGAATTTTGTGAGTTTCACAATACTTACTTGTTACTTTGTACAAGTAAGTAAAAAAGTAGAATTAATAACGTACTTTCTACCGGCTACGAAGAAAAATCGTATATACTACAAGAGCCAAAAGTTGGAATCTCGGGCATCATGACGCGCAGGGCCGAGAATTTAACTTTCGGCCCTTGTAGTGTAATATACTATTTTTGTCGGTTTCCATTTTTTAAGAATAACAATTGCGATCCTATCTCTCGTTGTTTGCCATTACTGTCTTAATGGGTAGAAATACATTGTCATAAGCCTAGGCTGAAATTCAGCAAGCACTTCACGCAGCTAAATTATTATGCAAACTTTTAGTACTTCAAGAAGAAGATACCATCTCATCTATAGATGAGGACATAATTCATGAGAAAATACAGATCAAGTATTGGCTTAGCAAAAGACGTCAATCCAAATTAATGGACTATACAGAATAACGATGATTTTGGAAATTAACATCCTGTACATCTGGTTATAATAATATAAAATATGTATTTATGCTCTTACATTGTTTTTGTTCAAATCTCCATATAACAAAAACTCTTAATAACGAAAGAAAATAATCGGTTCGTTTAATTTTGATATATAGAGTTTATACTGCACGTGTTTTCATGCCACCTATTGAGATATTAATTAGGAGAAATATTTACATTGCAACGCGAATCGTACTTTGATGATAATGTTATGTTTATTGCTCAAAAGGAAATAGTTTATTATTAAATAAAAGTCACTACTTACTAACTGAAAATAAAATGAAAATTTTATTCTTCTGAATATTACTAACAAATACTACATTATTTATTTATCACTTACTACTATCTTAAACAAAGCCGCAGATATTTATATGAAACTATTTATACACACTAATCACTTCACTGTCTGATATTCACTGCTCTAGATTCACAATTACACTATATCCTTCAAATCGTTCGCTTGCGTTTATATATGGAAAACAGTTTTCCCGAAAGTTCCAGATTCCGTCTAGTACATGTTGCTAGATTTTTCCATGATGCAGGGTGGTGTGGTGCGGTGCAGGGTGGTGTGGTGCGGTGCAGCGCGATACAATGAGGATGAAAGACCCCTCCCAGACAAGGTCAGGTCCATGCTTGCTCCACTTTTACGAGCCTCCACACTATCGCACGTTACAATAATATGTTAGGAACTTTTAATGAAGGTGCCAACAAGAACGGTTCAAGGTTTCAACTCAGTTGGATGAACGATGCGAGAATAATCAGCTATCCGATACGACTTATACACCACTTTTTGTACACTATTATTACTATATCACAAGCTTAAACGCAAATGCCAACAACAACTGTACAGAATTTTAACTCAATTGGATAAACGATACGCGAACGAACAAATTCGACTTGTGTGTCACTTACTGTATGTTAATCAAAAATCGTTAGGCAAGTGTCATAACATAAGTGAATGGTTTCAACTTAATCGAATGAATGATGCGAAAACGAACAGATACGAACCCTGCACCACTTATCATACGTTGAAAATAACATGTCAGAAATTTTCATGCGACTACCAACAACTGTAGGAAGTTTCAACTCAATCAATTCAGCTATTTTGGAGACTGACCCAAACAAACAGACATACAGACAAAAATTTGAATTTTGGTATTCTGTAAATAATCATCTAAGATCCAAAAAAAGTTTTATTGCGAAATCACAGACAGACAATTCATTTTTATTTATGTATATTGATCGAATCCAAAGGATAATATAAAAAACAAGAAGTATTTCATTCAATAAATTACAACATTCTCTAATGACCAATTGCACCACTGTCACTTTTTCAGATTTCACTTAACTGAACAATATCTTATCAAAATTTAGAAGTTAAATGTGACATAGACATTGTAATTATTACTCCGATTCGATATTGTTTATTTGAGTGAAGTTTAAATAAGCTAGAACGGTGCAACTGGTCATAAGTGTAGGTATTTATTTATGTGTGAAATCCATACTTTTAGAATGGAATTGGACATTACTCATCTGAAAACGAGACTTTGATGAGAATGCTCAAGATAAGCTTTCTGCCAATAAATTATTGACCATTCTTTTCAACTGTGCAAACTATTTGGAAATGAAAATATACGTGTAGAACAACCCATTATTATCATTATCAAGAATGCTTCATTAGAAATAAGTACTTTGTACATATTAGGTCAAAGAATTCTGGCAGAACAATGGTAATCTACAGTTCATTTCAGTCAAGAACGGTCAAAGAGTTCTTATGGCACTACGAATTAAGCCCTCTGATTGGCCAAAATACTATCGAATTTCATATTAGCACAAAAATCGTACTTGGCTATTTGTCAGTTGCATCATTTGTCTATCGTTCATCAATTATCTAAATAGATTTCTTGAATTTCTTCTCCAGACAGCTTGTTTTATATCCTGCATTTACTGTAAGTGAATCGTGTTCACGTTTCGTCCAATCAGAAGACTTAAATCCTGGTCACATAAGAACCTTCAAGCCTTTCTTAACTGAGACAAACTATAGCTATATTTCTATTATCTATTAAAAATACCGTAGTATATCCATAATTCTTATCTACCTCTAAACATGAGTATCGAATAAGCACTTTTTTATTGGAGAATAAGAGGAGCTTGATCGATATAGAAATAGAATTCTGGATGTACGGAACGATGAGAATACGATAGTTATGAGGTTCACATTCTGATGAAGACAAATTGAGTAAAAAGGTTGAAGCTCTCATATATACTATCCACTTCCGCCTCGAGAAACGGAAATAGGCTCTAGAATTCAATACAACAAACAGTGCAACATTAGCGCTTGGTCAATTAACAAAAATTATCGGAATGAAAATAAGATACATTTCCTTTCTCACAAATTCTAATACCTAACGAAGAACAATAACAGAAATGTAACGATATTCACTATGGTTCACACACAATACTCTAATTGGTCCTTGAACCTTATAAATATAGATACAACACATCTCTGAATAAATGAATGTAATTCCGCAAGAGATTTGTCTGTATACTTGTAGCATATTGATAGAAAAAAAAATGAGACACATTCAAATTCAAATATATTTGTGGTTCCATTGTATGGATAAGTAATTTTGGCTGGTACCACGAGCTCTGTTTTTGGCACTACTAAGAGCGTTGTGTCAAGATGTGTTTTAAGGCAATTAGAATTTTTCCAAATACTTTAGAAAATAATCATCACATACAAATTACGGAAAACACATATGTCTACAAAATTTATTCGAATATTTTCCTTTAAAATAGCTTGAAATATTTATATTGCCTTAAAACTCGTCTTAAAATAACAGTGCTAGTATAGCCAAAAACAGAGCTTGTGGTACCAGCCTTTGAGTTTATCACTTAGATTTCTGTGAAATTTTGATAAACTTACATTTCAAGCTTTTACATCAGAAGAATTGAAACCAATGAAATCTGAGATATTGTAGCTTAGCAAAGAAAGAAATATTTAACTGTCTTGGAAGTATGATTCATGCGTTTCCTAAGCCCAAGCAAATTTGAGGCATGTTTTCGCGATATTAATTGAAAGAGTAAACACTGTCTTGAATATTAGGTCAAAGGTCTATATTCTTCCTCAACAAAAAACTCGAAATTATTGTGGAAGAATCATTGCAACAAATTATTCAACGTGAATTTAACCGGAAACAATCCGAAAACAGCTTTTAATTACCGTCTCGCCCGCACGCCTACCCCTCTTGTTAAATAACAATTGGATGCAAAGAATTGTATATTCGTGTGTTTTACTAATTGATGATGCGTTGTTTTCGGATGAAGAGATATTTACACATTCGATCCTAATCACCTCACTCTTTTAAACAAATTATACGGGTTTAATTATTTCTGTTGAATATGTGTCATTTCCTGGATATAATCATATGAATAGACCGAAAATCGTAGCCAAAAGCATCGTCCACTGGTCAGCATGAAAAGTAGGGTTTTACTAGCAGCTCTAAGTTAAGAAAGTGGTCCTTTTCCAGCCACCACATACTTTTTACGAATATTATTCCAATCAGATGTCACTCAGACCTGAGCTCTGTGCAACATCTAACATATCGACTACAAAAAATAATGGATGTTGCTGGATCATAACTCGAGCGTACATTGCTGCAAGAAAAACATAATCAAGAACTATTTATGATATCAATTCTCTCAAAATACCTATTTAGTCTCAGCTTCTACCCTCATAATGATTTAGCTTCGATAAAAACAATGATATAATAATTGCTCCTATCCATCCGTTAATTCAAAAACTACACTCGGTAAGGAAAAAACTCTATCTTCAAATATTATTTGAAATCTAATGATATTATAATGGCTACAATGTATCTTTTTTTCAGCAAAAAACTCGACATTTAAATTGATTCAGTAGTCAGTGACATAAGAAGGAAGAAATTCTAATTTCTTTGTCATGATGATTCCGTGTGATATAAAATAATAACTACGATAAAACATAAAAAAGTTAATCGCTAGAACTCTCTGTGTATGTGTGTGAGTTTGATCGTGGGAGCTTTTGATTCAACTGCGTTGTCACCTAAAAAACTTGAGTGAATTTTAATAGTCGCTTGTCATGCATTTCTCCTTCGATATCCTATTGTTTCAGTTGAATCCAAAACAGATGTTCAACTTGATCATTCACGTCTTTATCTACACCGAATTTCAAGAAAACCAATCAATTCACAATTTTCAATTCATTCTAAGTGTAAGCTCCGATAAATGAGCTACAGGCTACTCCATTATCACCTTATCAATACTAATGTCAAAAAAGGCCTTGAAAAAAACTCTTAATTCATCACAAATTCCGTATCCTTTATATTCAATTGTTTCGAATATGGAAACTATTTTCAATTGATAACATTTCACATTTTTTATGCATTCTCCAAAACGTTAAATTGATGTAACAATAGATCGGTAAAAAAATGCACGATCGATTAGTTAGTAATTTCCGAATGAATCTGTCATGATTTGAATCAATTAATTTAAATCAAGCCAAATCTGCAGCATTGTATTAGAGCATCTTATTCATAAGAAAATAAATCCAACTGAATAATTTTCATATTCAACTGTGAATAGGGAGTTTTTTTCTCAAGTTTATTATCATTATTGATAATAAATGATAGGAGCCTAAAGTAAAGTATACATTCACACAAATAGTAGGAGCTCTTTAAATTTAAACAAGTTTCAAAAACTAAGTACGTATTCCGAAAATTAAGCTCTAATCATCAGTAGCTAACTAGATGAAATACATCGATGTCAACATTAGGTTGCAGTTTTCTTCTGGAGTTATTCTCTCCACCACATATGACATTGCCAGTTTTCACTCTTAGGCATTATTCTTGTAGCAAAACATCAAGCGGTTTTTGTCACTATATCTCAAAAGTTACTCATATATAAATATATACAACAGTTTACCTTTGAGTTGCTGCTTTTAAAAGTTGAATGATAGTTTTGCAATAAGTTTTTCGCAGTACTCGATATTAATATTCTAATTTACCTACAATTAATAATAAAATGGAAACAAAGTACTTGATTTGACCAACTTATTACTGTCCTCATGAGAAAAGTAATTTGTGCAGTAAAGACAGCGCGGGCAACTTTATTCCTAGAATGCCTGATGAAATGAGTTTTTTCATTAATTTTACACGCATATATCTTTCAAATATAGTCAATAATAAAAATTTTCCAAGTTTCAAATAAACTTTGTGAAGATATAATTATTTTTATCAAAACGCAGGATCTATAGCATAGCTGAACAGAATGTACAATATTCGGTAAGAAAACGTGGTTTTTGTACATTGTCGTCCAAGGCCATGTATAAATTTATTCAAGTTTTTTGGTAAATTTTCTTCAGGAAATGCTACTAAAATTATTGCCAGTCACCGTTAAAATTTGAAGATTTTTTTATCAAAATGCTCTACGTGAATTTATTTCAGGAATGAGGCCCTCCAACATAAACTGAAAGTCTAAAACGGGTTTCATAATATACAGCCCAGATTCTCTACATTCTTTTCAAGAATCACATGTATTCTTCTATAATAAACGTTCAGATGAACACTCTGTAGATGGTGATGTTGTATTGATTGAATTAAATTATTTTTATAGCAAGGTTTTCTTAGCTTAAAATCCGTATACCTATTCTATTGATTTTTGGTGTTTAGACTCTCTATCCAAGAGTTACTATCTTCTATTGTTTTTCTAATGAGGACTCTTGGATAGAGAGTCGAAACGTCAAAAATATATAAAATATACAGAATTCAAGCAATAAAAAATCCTTTTAATCCTCATTTAATTCTGAAAAAATGTATAGATCATTTTAAATTATGTTTCTCTTCAAAGATATTCAAATTTAAAGTAAAAGGTGGAATCACCGATATTCCACTAGAGGCACAAAACTTATTTTCATGTATATTAGGTAGTCTTTATTCTTTTAAATCAATATCTCAGCTCTTTTGATTCTGGACTTAACAATATAGTGAAAAAATAATAATTTACTTACTGTATGAAAGCTACCCAAGCTGTAGCTCAGAAACTACAAACATTCACTATCTAGAAGAAGAGTCCTACGCAATCACTGGTATGATCATGTAACAAACAATGAAGTACTGGTATAGTACAGGTCAATTTATTTTAGCATGAGTTTACTTCGCTAATAGCATGGTAAACCGCGACACAGCGTGAAGTCTGTTTACCTGTGAAAAAGGGTGGTATTAAGAATATTTTTCTTTTAAGTAAATCTCTGTATTTTTCCTAGAACATAATATTTAGATGTAAGAAAAAAGTATTTGGTAATTATTTTATATATATTTCAATTTTAAAATTTGAATTAATACTTAAATTGTAACTTTTTTTTAAATTCAAGCTAATATTAAAATAAAAGTCAAAATAATTTTAGTACAGCCCAGAAAAAAGAAAATTTATTAGCTGCTTATAGCCCCCTTACTGTGAGGATTTCCTAAAGCCATGCTAAAATAATTTGTCCTGTACTATACGCAGTACCCAGTAAGATATCAACAATGAAATTAAAAAAAGGAAATAGAACTGGATCGGTTATGTACTCAGGCGGGATCCAGAGAACATTGCAAAGAAGTCTCTGGACTTGAGCCCTCAGAGAGATAGAAAAAGAACTCGATCAAAGATCACATGAAAAAAATCGTGCTCAAGGAACTACAAGAAACCGAAAAATCGTGTGGTCAAACTAAACCGATCACCCAAGACAGATCTTGATGGAAATCCTCCAATTAGGACATCATGGATTCTATATATGGAAGTTTACATTAACCAATCAATGAATTATACATCATGATTAGTTATCATAGAATTTTTTAGTCTCTTATTTCACCTTCTTGAAAAAAAGCGGCCTTATTAATGATACGAATGAATTTAGACAACGCCACGAAAAAGGTAATTCAACTGTTTAAAAAAATCAGCGTTTCGTTTGGAATTAGTAAAAACACTAATAGATTTTTCGATATTTATAGGATTTCAAGATGAACCTTTCGCTCATTGAGAATTTTGTGTCTTAAGATATCAATTTGGTATCCCAAAGAACAATATTTGTGCAAAGCTCTACAGTTTTGAAATATTCAGACCGCCCAAAATCATAAAATAAGTCGTAATAATTAGGTGTATATATTAAATGTGTTACATGTCGGAAGGCAGAGATTCTTTAAGGGTAATTTGCCGGTTACTTGAAGCGTTCATGGACGCGCGTGACGCCAGGACATCGCATCCATAGCCGTCCGTTTCGTGAGTACAACCGGGTACGGAATTCAACATTAAATAGGAGCGCATATGTGACATACCGAAAGTAAATGGAAAATTCTCCAACTCTGACCGAAATATATACGAATTATATGAACTGTGCCTTGGACATATCTCGGTCTCTGTCACACCAACAAGCTGCCACATCTGTGCTGTTCGTCCAGATTCATTTGAATATTGAAATATGTGAGGGAAATATTTCAAATATAACCGAATTAAAATGCGTCACCAACAAAGAAATTATAATTCTAATATTAGTCCACGTTCCTTTGTTTGTCGCTAATTCACTTGTTTTCCCTCGATGCTCAATTGTTACCTCATCATATATCGAGTGAGCTGCAACAAAGCGAAGCGGAGTGATTTTCTTTCGTTGTTGTTTTTTCTAATAAAAACAGTCACACGTATAACACAGAACGGAACACTCAAATTATTCATTTCCTTACATTAAAAAAGTATTCGTTATACAAATAATATTTTCTCTTTCAAGTTTATGTGACAGGTTGAATTTGCTTGTTGTTTTTTCGACCAGAGCCAACGAACCGTCTTCTGATAACTACCTATAACATTAAACAATATTTATGTCAGCAATATTTGTGATTCCCTTATCATTTATAATCAAGGAATAAAATCGAATCTCACTATTCTGCAAATTGAATTTTGTAACGAATCGTCGATCATACTTTCCAAATAATCCTAAGGATAAAAAATAAATGCAATTGCTAGCATCACAACACAAAGTAAGATTCCTTAGGAATCTTAATGTGATTATTATAATTTGAAATTGAGATAAAATAAAACAGAAAACTTTGACATTCATGAATAACCGTGGATCACTCAGAGGCGATGTGTATCCCAACCTTCGATACATGTATCATCCTTATTGGAACTCGTCAGTACAATCTATCCTAATCCAGATAGACAGGACCATCTGAGTTTAGCTAGACTACTGCAAGTCGCAATGAGATAAATGTCGCGACCATTTTTTTGGACACACTTTGAGAACGGATGACTCTTCGGATTTTCTTTACCTTGCAGCATCCAAACAGACAATTGGCGTTTATTTCCTGTTCATCTAAATCAATCCACGATTCATCATCACTGACGATGCAGTACACGTTTTTAGAGTTGCCTGCGTTGAATCGGCCTAGAGATTTTTGGCACCAATTGACCTTAGCTCCTTCCTGTTAATCGGTCAACAGATAAGGTATCCAATGAGAAACTAATTTTCTCACACACAATTATTCTTGCAAAATTTTTTGAACGGAGTTCTTAGAAATTCGCAGTGATATGTCACATGTCAAACTTCGTTGATGAGCTTGTTCAGATAACTTTGAGTTCAAAAAATTTGCTGCAGCCTCAATCAATTATAGACTTTGGATTTAACTCAACCAGTGGCGGCTGGTTTGGAAGGACTCTGGAACACCACGCTCTCTGTCAAATTTTAAATAACGACAAAAACAAATATTCCGTTAATCTAGGCTTACGAAATATCTCAGCGAATTAATAGAAATTTTCCGTTTTGATCAATTTAATTCAACTTGGGAACTATATGACACAAAAATACGCTGAAATGAACTTTACATATACCGTCCAAGATCGATACAGCTATCGTCAAGGCAACCACCGCGACAGAAGTTGTTGGAGAACTTGTAATATGCTTAGTTCTATTAATTTTATTACTTTCAATTGACATGAGATTTTACTTTAATACTAGAATTTAAAAACTTATGATATAATATGAAAAATGTAATCAGAGGTCCAAGCAGAATATTATCCGACGTTTGACAAAATCTCCAATTATTATTATTATTATTACTTACTGGTGGTGAAAAATAATCTGAGCATACTCCTATTGTCTGCTGCGTTTCCTTAAAGCGTGTAGTATTCAAGTACAACTGTACTCGCTACGGCGATAGATGCATTAAATTGAAACAAAGTTCTTCTTTACTTGGCGACAGCTTCATCACGTAATCGAAGCTGCCGTCAGTTGTCAAGTTTCATGCAGCAAAAAATAGTAGTAACGAATTCATACTTTCTTACGAAATTCTAGGCCAAAGATCTTCAGCCTCTGAAAATTTATCTCTAAAAACGACTATTAATAGAGCCTCAAGACTGACGCCTACATTAACTCTAGATAAATTTACTACTTATTCTTAACTGTGTAAAACAGCTATTATCCTAACAAATTTTTATAAAAAGTTGTGTATATGTCACGAGAAATGCATAACACTGTATAATATGAATGCAGATTTCCTTAAAATAAAAAACACATTAACTAACGATACGTTATCTTCTTTTAGATGCAGATGTGCGGTTCAGTGCGGAACAATTCACATCTTTAACTGTAATGCGAATGACAATAATTATTTCTTTTGAAAAACGCTTACGCTTCGCGAAGCAGGCTGTGATGATTATTTATAATATTTATTATTGTTTCATGTGCATTAGGTTGGCGCGCATGCGTGAAAGCCCCTCTGTCACCCACCAAAGTAATTATCTGCTTTAACGATACGTTACTTGAATTTCCTAAGCGTTACAATGTCATGAAGAAGCTTCGGTCGCCACGTTATTTAGTTTTATATGAATATTTCATACTCCAGATTACCGGCAAAGTGATTGATTTACTTCGATTGCATCAACTATATGTATTGAATTACCTATCTGATGTAGCTCAAATGATATAATTTTGGAATATTTCAACAAGGTGATGTGATTTCATTACTCACTTGAATCTATTAACTATAAAACTAACCAACGATCTATGTTTAAAATTATAATTCAGTAAATGGAATTTTTGCATTTCAATAAAGAATCATGAAATAGAAAATACCTACTATTTTAAATCATGAAGAACTTGAACATATCTATATAGATCATATCATGAGTGCGACTATTTAATAGTAGAATAATGTTGAAGTTTAATATTTCAAGATCAAATTGTCTACTAATGCAGTTCTTAAGCACGCATTAATTTTTTTCAAACTCTCCAACATATTATGACTTTTTTTTTGTGAGTCCGAGTGTTAAGTTCAAACTGATTAAAATTAGATTCATAGATAGATGTTGGAAGTGACTGAGGACATAATAATTTTGAGGATATTGCCGTAAAGTATAAATATTTCTTATTACCCTCAGTCTGAAGAGGGTTGACCCATAATACACCAAGATTGATATTAGGAACTATTACCTTTTATCTTAGCTTGAAACTTCAAATCGTTGAACTCTCTCTTTTATATTTTGAAAAGTACACTACTGAATACTTATTATCAAAAGTTGAAAATCTTCAAGCTCAAATGTCATATTTTAAGATCAATCATGGATAGACAGAATTTCAAATTCCGATTTCAAAAAATAAATACAAGTTAAATACTGATGACAAAATGCCTGTACCTGTTATGTCAGTGTGTAAAAGCTCATTGAATAGAAATCAAATTCTATTGACCATAATCACCATGAGGAAAAAACAAAAGAGCACTTGCACTGTTAACCTGATTTTTGGAAAGTGACTCATTCATTCCACTTTTATATAATAATTGTAAACACAAAAAATATAGCATTCCTATTTGAACTCGGAATCTATCAAGATTTTCGAGGTACTGAGATTACACCATCGATTTTCGTAGAAATTGATGAGATGAGTGAAAACAAAGGAAAAATAATTCTGATGTGCCACTTAGTTCATAATATATCAAAATATGAGCACTAAAAATCAGAAATTAAGTCTCAATGTAATCTCGGCAGATAAATCACATGTGTTCTTCAAATAACCAATAAAATCTTTATGATAGAGTCAACCAATATGCTTTCTGAAATTTGAATGACGGAACCTGTAGTCATATAATGTACTACTATTATAGACGCAAATTGAGAAAAAAATTTGAATTCAATTTCATAATTCATGATCATTCTATAATAAGCACGGAAGAGAATCAGCAGTGCCGTGCGAGCGATACGCGAACTCAAGTTGAGCGTGATGCAAGATCTGATGTTCAATATTGGAAAAGAAATTAATTACCAAGACTCTGAATTGTTGCTTTTATTCTCAAAAGCTACTTTTCCATGTTCGTTCAACCTTGTTCTTGTATAATTTCATTTGTATGATAATATACTCAACAAGAATTGTGCCATTTATCGACAGAAAACTTGATCAAGAGTGAAAAATTGACTGTAATTATTCAAATTACTTAGAAAACTCAAAGATTTTTTCTGAATATTCCACTCATGTATTAATTCTTTCATAAGACAGGTGAAATTATCAAGAAATAACAGCGGGAATTTCACGTTGTCTAGACAACGCGATATTTTTAATAACAAACTATTTTGACCACACAAACATATAAAACATGTTTTGCTTATGTTGTAGATTCGAAATGTCAAAATCAGTAGCAACTCCAATTTTTTCCGAGTATTTGTCATAATGAATCGGTTTGGTGCAATTGAAGAAGACGAAATCGACGAAAATATAATGAGAACTGAACCAATAAATGCAGTAAAACAGTATTTGGAGACAGTTTATTTTAATAAATTTGAATTTTATTTTATGACATTCAAGAAATATTCTTCCCAAATACCATTCGTGCTTGGAAATTAACCAGACTATTCCATTCGTAGTATTTATAACAAGGTTAACAATGCTAAATCGCCATAGAAACGGTGCATATCAGTGGGTATTTGGACGTGTAGAAATACCATCGGGTATTACACTAGTGATCCAAGTGAGTATTTAACTCAAAGATGTGGATATCTTTAATTTATGCTTTCTTCGTATTTAATGGGATATTTTTCTGAATATCTTCATCAATTTTATCTTCTGATCTATCACCAAACCTTTCTGAACTAGTTCCCATATCAAGACGCAATATATTTCTCTATTATTCGTCAAAGAAAATGCAAGAAATTCTAATTTTTCAGTTTGACAGAAGTTTGTTTACTCGTTCCTATGAAAAGTACGTGAGTTGTTACTAGATTCATAGAAAACTAATTTGAAAAAATGGTTTGACTCCTGGAATAGTCCTCCATATAACATTTGTAGTTAAAGTATTATAGACTATTTTTGTAGGACAATCACTCATGTATATTGTGCTTGTGAATACCACTCGTGCTGCACACTCGTGGTATTCAAACGCAAGCACAATAAACATTCGTGATAGCACCACAAAAATAATCGATAATACTTCAACTACTTATGGTATAATAAATGATAATTTTCAAGCACTCGCAAAATTACCCCCGATAATTTGGACTAGTACAACATTACACTGATAATTTGTATGTTCTCTATGATAGCTATAGTTTTTTTTCATTATCCTAGCAACTGAGATCTCAAAATGATGTATCAAAATAGATTTATTTTCAATTCAATGCATTTGTTACCATTGCGACAAAAGCATTTGGTAATGCACTTGTGATTTCATAAGAGAATAAATGAACTATTTCATCCAAGTTGAAATTGTATTCTCAATTCAATACATTTAACATTTTGGCAGATCAGTAGTCAGGTAATCACAAATTAATAATTCTTGGACATAGGCAGTACTATTTTCAATTTATTAAATGAAGAGCACAAAATTCACCCCGAATAAAACCGTTTATTTTATGTATGTCCTGCAAATTTTCTGCTCTTTTGAGAATAAACAAATAAACAAATAAACTAAACGAGATATGACAAAAATTGTGCAAAATTTTCATTTTATCTCCTCAAATTCAACAAGAATCAACGGTAAACACTCTGTTGCAAAAAAATCATGATCTTGCATAAGATCTGACTAGGTAGTCCAAATTTACTACTTTATTTGATCAACTTTATCTGCCTCTCTCTTCCTAAAAAAATCTTGACGGTTCTAACTCTATTTAGAAAAATGTTCTAATGAATTTATCATTTTCTATTTTGTGAGTCTAAAACTCACTCATGTGTGACAAAAAAATACCATTTTATTTTGTTTCCCATAAACAGACTTCTTGAAAAATGTTCGCTATTTTGATATTTCATTGTTCAAAGCTTAATAGGAAGTAGAAAAGATTCCAAAAATAGTTAAAAGTTTAATAGCATCGCTAAGTGCAGCTCTTAAAGTCAGTTACCTGAATTAGGTACAGAGTTTGTATTTCGGCTACTCCTATTTCAACCGAAACCAAATACATGCAAGAAATCTGAAGATGAAATAATAATAATTCATGCAACAAAAGTGTGAAGCTGAGCATTATGTTATGAAGCCCAGTATCCGGTGATGAGGCTTACCGATTCACTAAAATTGTTGACAGAATGTCATAATGCTTGTTTTTACTCGTATTGCATAGGTACAATATTTCTTCTACTCGTGCAATCGGAGTCTTGGGCTCAAGTTCAAAACGCATCCTTCTTTAAGACAGTGTTTGATTTTTCATTATAAGCGCTGTTGTTCTATTAGCAAAATACTAAGTTCTGAACTGTCAGCTATTGAGCAAATGAATATAAATGAAAATAGCGCTATCATGGAAAGAATAAAATAAAATGAATAAATACACATTTCATTTTTTGAATTAGCAATTCTTCAAGAGGAGGATCTCGTCAGAGATCTTTGTTCGCTGCTAGATGAATTCCTACCGTCATGAACGTAGTACAAGTTTTCTACGAAATTAATTGATTGGCTTTTTTGTTTCTCGCACTCATACTTTTAATGGGCGCAGGAGAAAAAATCGACGATTTTTTAATTTTATCAAGAAAATTTCGCCATCAGACAAAAAGTATAATAGAATAAGTAACTGTCACTCTTGAAAGTTCAGTTTCGTGAACATTTTTGTTGATTATATCAAATGTGCCATATATGTGAATTTTAACAAGAATTTAATTAATTATATCTATGAATAATTAATATTTGATGCGTTCCAATTAGAGAAACAAAATTCCAAATAAACTATATTTTTGAAGACTCTGAATGCACCGCTCTGTATTAAACGGCACTATTACCATCAAGTTTAAATGAATGTCACTTTGATACCTCCTTCTGGAAATATTTTCCTAAATTTTATCATATTTACTAAATTCACATGAATTTAGTTCAGTTAGTGTATTCAACAAATGGACAAATGATATGTAATTCGTTTTCATTGTTGTAAAGATATTTAATTTTTTTCCATATTTCTGAATATGCTACTTTGTTCAAATTTATGTTTTGTCCACATTCTGGAAAAACTATTCAAATAAATGTTATATGCATTTGATAAATGAATAATTAAAGATACCTACTTGTACTATAGAAGATTATATTCGCCTTTGTTGAAGTATACACACAAGTACAAAAAAATATGAAAATATTGATGTCAATTCTCCTCAAAGTCTGATATATTCGATATTAACTCTTTAAATTACCCTTCAATTTGAAAGTTTCAAATAAAATTCTACAGTCCCATTCGCCCTAATTAACCCATTCTAACCTTCGATTTCTGTGTATGCTCCGCGCGGGGTCTGTGCGATTGGGGGTGGTCGTCCGGGTGGGGGTTAGGTGGCATCTCGGCAGAGAAGCACCCGTGGACTTGTTTAGCTTTATGGAGGTTTTCTCATACTTGTATTGATCGGCGCGTGGAACAAGGACAATCGCAAGGATCTACAGGAAGCAATGAGTGAAACAAGGATAGGAATGTACCCGTGACTGCTGATCTCTGTCTCTCGCGCACGAACACATACACACTTTATCACATACACGAATGCACGAAGATGTCCCTGGAATTGAAAGTTGGGTTGACGGATGATGGAACTTCCTGTACATCAAAACCTCATATAGCAGTATAATTAATTTCTTACAACTGCGACTAAAATCTTCGATTATTGTACACACATTAATTTTTCAACAAATTGCGATTTTTTTCCTTTTCACTGTGTACCAATTATTCCATCAAACTGCCGTACATCTGGTGAGAGAAGACCTTGGCCCGTATTCTTAGCTCTGAAAAATGCGCCAATTCTATAAAATTGATGTCTGTTCACCATCTTTTTGGAGACAGAGATTCAATAATCAGCAATATGACGCCATACTCATGGTCAAAGCTCCTGTTAATAGCAAAACAATTAACAAAAGAATGAGAATAATCATCAATATCTGCTGGTGAATTCTGATCCCAGAAGACCATAAGACGGCACACTACAAGAAGCAGTAAAACTAAAAGTGAGCAATATGAAAATTGAACAAGCGAGAGACATATGGAGCATAAATTCAAGAGAAGAAGTAAAACAATCCGTTCGTGCAATACATTTGTATCTCAATAAGTGTGAAGATTTTAGATAAGAAAAGTGTAAAAACTTATTGATTCCTTCAATTTTTTCATTTTATTTTCAAAAAAATACTATGCGAATGGGAGATAAAATAGAAAATATACTAATTAGCACTTGTTATAAGAGACTTTTTAACAACTCCTTATTCTGTCAAAGCATCAAATAGCCTATATTTGCGTTCGTATCATCATTTGCTGGATAAAGTTCGCACTCCAGCTTGATGCTTTGTGTATGTTTATAACTGGTTAGACCAAGTATTTAAATATGTTTTTTCACTTAAAAATTTGTATTTTTTCAAAAATTGAAAAATTTGTAAGCCTCAACCTTTTGACTTGAAAATGACTTTAATCTAAAGTCGAAACGTCGTCATCTCATCGTTCAACTAAAATAAAGCCAGTTATCCAAGAATTGTAGACTATTTTCTTTTCTACATCAATCACAATTTATGTTTCATAATACATACTACTCATTTATTACTTATCCAGAAGTCGATAGTATTGATGCTTTCTTCGTAACAGAGAGTTAATTTTTACCGTCTTCTGCTAAGATTAGTAATAGAAACACTTCGGTAGAACTGGAAACTTTGAAATATATCATGCATAGAATGCAGAGAAGTGTGTTGATCCCTTTCTTAATGCCGAGCAAGATTATTCAATGTTGAACAGAATAATAAAGAATAATAAATAAATGTTCCAAAATGTTCCAAAATGATATGTTCCATCAAGGAATTGTTTACCCCGACTTCTTGCTCTATACGATGGTCAATAATAATTTTTTACCGAGGCTCATATTCATATCAGATATCTGCAATGCCAATGTGAACATGAGAATCGGTAATAAGAATTTGAATGTTGGCAAATGACATTTCAAAATATATACACTTATGGCTGAGAATACCATTATTATTGTGCAGTATTCGTCTGTTGTTTTGCACCTCGAGAACAATCGTGATGCTAGGTCAATAATGGTCTTACTCCTTGAAATGAACACGCAATATACTATTTCGTATCAACTGTAAAAGAATATAACTCTAATCTCTTACCGATAGAATTCCAAATTTAATAAATTAATCGCATCAAAGCGACACATGGCCGCTCGGTACAAATACCTATACGAACTTTCATCCACAAAATACAAAATAAATAATCGCCTCAATCATGCTGGTAAAAAGATTAAAGAAACTGCTCCTATATAAAAGGCTGTTTGGAGCTTTACGGTGCGATGAGGAAAATAGTAAGGACATAAGAGGGGGGGATAGATGCTCCAGGCTGCGCGCTGGTCAGATATACGATATTCTGGTCAAAGGACGGAGAAGGGATATGTAGGGCTATTACAAATGTTAGACAATCCAAACAAATTCGATGGAAAATTTTTAAATACATAAATGCACGAGCTTGTTAGAGAAAATCTTGTCTAATTAAAGTGATACCGTTATATTTTTGGATAAAGATGTCTGGCATCTTCCGATTGTTGGCTGTAAGTTGAATGGGATTCATGCTAATCCGATTTGATTGAAAGATGTGATTTCTCCGTATATGTGGTATGTGACGCTTTCGAAATATTGCATACTTATCAAAATACTGGTAAGAGTGTCTGCCATAAACTATGCTCCTTACATTACTATCCGGAGCAAAGTATTTAGGTCAATGTAAATAAATTTTTTGTGCGAGTTTCTTTAACAGTAATCTGAGTATACAACCATATTAAGTGGATGCCTGGGGGTAAATATCGAAATGGCATAAACAAAAGTTGTCAAATTTTTCACTTCCCCGACTTATGTAATAGAGGAAAAATTGCAATCGTGATTTTTTGACAGTTCAAATCTTCAATGAATCCTCACGTTTTAGACCCTACTGAACCCGAAAAACATAATTTTCAGAAAAGTCGATCCGATTGTCTGTCTATCAGTTTGTCAGTATGCATACAAACTTTCGACTGAAAATTTGTTTCCACAGATTATCCCAAATGATTTCTAATTTGGTATCAATTGAAGCTCTCAGGAGAATAGTAGTGCTGTACCTCTCAAGGTATATCTGCTGCAGCTCAGAAACTGATGCATCACCACTCTATATTTTTCCATGAATCTTTTTTTTTCAAAAGATACAATTTACTCATACTCCAAATATTAAGATCAAATTTTAAAGCTAATGTTTGGTACGGAACCTTTAGTACGCAAGTCAGAGTGCTTTATCTTGGTCCAAAAGAACTTTTCAGGATATGAAGTATATATTTTCAGATGATTTCAAGAAATTCTTTATTTCGATATTTGATTACATTGAAGATCATTTAATTCAATAGTCTATGTATGAAATGGTCCGATAACAACTGTTGAAGATCTGAAGAGCCATATGTTCAAGCGATAAAGGATAATCGGTTTGGACTCCTCCCAACAACCTGCCAGAGATTTGTAATAAACATGATCTAGGCTGATTAAAATTGAACAATCGTGGATGTTCGGTTCGAATCACCCAACTTCGCCCGAAATAAATCACTGCAGTAGCGCGACTAGCCGATTCCTGTTGTAGGTAAGCTAAGATCCTGAATTCCTGACCAAGATCGTCCATCTTAGGCTTTTTCCTTTGGCGAAGACGTTCTGTGAAACCGCAACACATATATACTGGTTACGACTAGAATACGGTGTGTTTAAATTATAGCGGCGTGTAAAACACTCTCTCTGGTCTTGTCTATTCTGCGGGATTAGGAATAGTGGCTTCCTACTCTAGCGTCTTAAGATGGCTACTGGATCTTAATGGTGTATCGGATAGGAATTATGGAGCGAGTTAAGGTGCTTGGAAGGTGTAATGAATTACCGTCCGAGGGTCAGATGGCGGTGTTCTGTTGCGCGAAACTGGTGTGCCGCAAATATTTGTTGTTTGATACAGCCACAAGAGAAATCTTATTGCTTTACCTAGGGCTCGAGTACACTAATTAATTAATCATCAAAACACCAGCCCAAAAGAAACTATTCTACAATATTTTATATATTATTCCAAAGAAAATTATATCTAAAAATAAGAGGATCAATAAAAAGGCGGCAAGAATTATACTGTTTTAAGGATGATTTGATTTATTCTTAATTTCATGCCTATAGTGCATCAAATTCGAACTTCTAGTATCCAATAAATATTTGGCATCATTCAAATAATAATTAAAATATCTGGAAGAATTATTTACTTCAGAGTACTCCCATTTCAATAACAGTTTTGATGGTATACAATGTCTTATTTAACTCATAGTATTTCTCACATTAAAATTCATTATCCATAAATATACTTATATTAATATGTCAAATTCCCATTTAACTCAGAAAAAAAGTACTGTTCAATCTGAAATTATCAAGAAAGTTTTGAAAATCAACATTTCTCCACATTTAAGAAAGTTTTATGCCTGTCCAATCTATTGATCAATAATTCTCAGAGGTTGAACATCAATTTATTTATGTACCTATGTGTTATAAGCAAAAATTACACAATTTTTTCTTGATCAATAATAATTGATAAAGCTATTTTTGGAATAGAACTGGTTATATTTTTAGTGAATTTTCTGGGGTATTCTAGAGAGTTTTTTGTCCGATTTCTCGTTGCCAGCACTACTCTTATTAGTTATTTAATTATTTAAACATTTTGTAATTACCTACAAGTGAAGCAACAGTTGCCTTCAGTATATTAATTTTTCGTGCCTTTATTATCATCCCTATCACTCTTAATTTTCTTTCTAACCACACTTTTTGAAGTTACGTCAAAAATTGTTGGCAATTGGTGAAAGAAAAGTGGTAATTCTAATTTTTCTTGAAGGAAACTTGAAATCTAAACTATTTTTGAGCTCGACAATAAATTGTTGAAAACTTGGCAGAGAACTTGCTCAATTTATTGGTCAAGAAATACAACTGTGTAATATATGCATTAGAATTATAAATTGACATAAGTTATACATGTTTTATATAAGCAATAGCTCATAAAGCATTGAAAGCAGTATTGAAAAAATTTGAAATATTCATCCAGCTTCTAAACAATATGTTAATGGTATAATAATGCATTACTATATCTGGACAGAAGTACCCCACAGTAAAATTGAGAGAAAATTTTAAGAGACTTGATAGTTTCTCAGTTTTTGTAATTCTGTTTGAAGCACTCTATAAATGTACCACTATTTGAAGACTCGAACTATGCATTCACAGTGGACAGTCTCCAATAATTATCATAATTCATGCTATTATTGCGATTATCAATTATTGTTGTTTCTTGATGATTGATTTATGTCGTACATCACGGAATAACTGGAGAGAATACTATGCTGTTTGTTATTCCTATTTCTATAATAGGGACTTATCTCAAAGTTGTCATCCATGGCTGTACAACTACCTCGAAAAATACGATCATGCATCAAAATATACTATTCAATTATATCAGGAAAATATATAGCAAAAATATCAACACAGCCTCTCTACTTCATAAAATAATTCCAAAGATAGAAATTACATCTGTGAACTAACTAAGCTCATATCTTTATGACTTGTCAATCATATTGATTTTTACCAGTAAATGTCATTAAACAGGACCTACTGATCTAATTCTACCTGTCCATTGTATTTTCACGTTGAAATAAATATTTACACTTTTTATGATCCTAAAATTAATCTTCTTGTCGTCTATATCGGAGCTCCTGAAGTTGGAGCCTTATCTATAATCTAAGAGGTATTAATTGACTTTTTTCACGTAGGTATATTCAATGTAGCCTTCACTTATTCTGCTTTTGTTGTTACGTAATAAAAAATGCTATTATTATTATTTGCGCCTGACAAGCATTTATTGGTTTTCCAATATTCATTTGTGCCTGATTGTTGAATGTATCACTGAAAAAAAAATAGTGGACTACGAGAGATCAAAGGACTATTCCAACCTCTTAATGTGAAAATGCGCTAGTATACAATATGCAGAGAATAACTACTAAATTACATACCTATCGCGTATTTGCTGCATATTGCGCTAAAAACTCAAAACATTTATTTCTCATCAAAAGTTTCCAAATGGCCTATCTATATCAAAACCGACTCCTAATATATCTACCTTTTTTTAATTGCTTAAAAAAATCACATCTATATTTGCCAATAATAATCTGGAATATAAAATATAGGCCGTCAGAAATCAGGCTTAGAGAAATAACCAAACCGAACAGATATGTGCGAGACTTCTAAGTCGAATGATTAATTTTTAATTAACCCAACCAAATTGATATTACCCAAACACACCAGCACACACATCCAGAACACTTACACACACACAAAAGTAATCCTTTCTCTGTTTCATTTTAACGATTTTCCTTCACGGGGTCTCGTCCAGGAAAAAATCGCAAAACTCGCATCGCGTCGCCGGGAGAAGATACATTTTTTGAATGTTTCATTCAGACATGCGTCGTTGAGTATTGGTTCTTCAGGAAAGGGTTGGAAGGGCGAGAATCCTTTATCAGTGTTATCAGCTCGAAGTATAGGTATTGCTGGTAGCCTATAGTTCCAATCGAGCTTCGATCAGTAACCACCCACCAAACGATGTGATTGGTCGGCGCACCGCGCAAAATCGAACCGATGATTCTCATTGCTATAGATAGTACACCTATAACCAATCTGTACGTATTCCGACCTACTGATCAGTGTTCTACATACAAATGAGATTGCAAATAACTTCAATACTGAAGCCTAGATATGTTGCGGTTGCTACACCTGAGTCGCAGACTTTTGTACATTCCTGAAATTTGCATAAAACTACATTTCTTATCTAGAAACTTATTCTTAGATATTTTGCTTGAGAAATATGAAATACTGAAAGTATAAATGGAAGCTGAATGCTATTTTTAATTGAGCTGGACATCTTAATTTAATGATATGTGACAATTTCGTATCGTTATAACACAAGTTTGGACTTCATTTAACACCGTTCAGATTATTTGACTTCAAATGGATATAATGAGTCAATTTCAGCCTTGAAGCTCTTTTGAACTGAAGTAAAAATGTCCTTGACCTATATCATTCAGAAAATTTACAAAATCTTTCCTTCACATATAAAAAGTCCCAACTTTTCTTGGAAAAATCTACTAATCCGATTTTGAGATTATCAAATAGAACTATTATTATTGAATATTTATTCCAGATGCGGGAAAACTCTTTAACTCATCTATAAATGTTGATACATTATCATTCGACATCAATTGAGGCTTCATTGAAAATCGTGATGATAATAATGAGGTCAATGACCCAGTTTTCCAAGGCTAAACAAAAGAGCATCAAGTGAAATTAATACATCAATGTAATACCAGCGTCATATTTAATAATTAGATAGTATAATCAGGTTTAATTCGAGCTGCAATTTGGTAATTTGAAAATATGTATATCTCAAGACAGCTTTTGTGGGATTCCATAAAATGTTCGTCTTTCAAAGGACGAATTCTGAACGAGCAAGTTCAGAAATCAATACGGAGTTTCAGTTTCAAAGATGCGGCACAAGTGTAGTCTGCTCTGCTGAAATAAAATTTTAGAGTCGCTCACAGGGAGCTGTAGTTACGGAATTTCATGATTCTCATCTATATTTTGACGATGCTCTCCTAGAAATATCTTCAAATATCGTTGGTTATCTCTTGAAGCTTTTATTTCAGTGGAAATATATAATACAATTTAATTTATTTTGTATAGTCTCATGTCAGCAATCCTTTTATCAAAAGCAAACTTCCAGTATACAGATGTCTTTGATAGTAGCATGAGAAATTCAAAGAATTTGGTATCCCAATAATTATTTTGTACTTGGTTATCAGAAATGATTCATTATGATGGTAAGAAAAGTTTTACAATGCAAGCTATTCTTGAAGTGTAATGGTAATTTTTTATTTTGTATAAGGTTGGTTCTTCTAGGTCATTATGTTACAACTATCATTTGAACCTAATCAACTCATATATTTAATTTTGCCTCGGTTGAAGTTCAAATGTATCGTTATTCATTGAAACAGTTATAAAAAAATAATTCCTGTATCATTACAGACATGATAAACCAGAAAAAAACATCGATTATAGGATCTTTGGTAATTTATGCATTATGATATTAGGTTAAGTATTTCGACACAAGGCTTGTCGAATCGTGAAAATAGTTATCTGAATGTCATAATGCTTGTTTACATACCTGTTGCATATACAAAATTTCAGCTATATCCTCAATTCCCATATACTGACAATTACTTATAAAGCAAACAACAAGCAAGCACAAAACCCAAATTAAAAAAATTTAACGAATAAACCTTATACTTAAATGACTCTGTGATAGAATATTACCATGAATTCAAAAAAGAACTTCATTTATAGGTAATAAAGACTCAAAACTGTCATGCGTTCATCATAGAACTGATATGCGTTAACGGTCAGTTTACGGATTGTATGCGATGGTGCTATTCAGCAAGTCTAGAAATGGCCGTATATAGTAAGATAAATTCAAAAAGTGAAGCACTAGCTACAATATTAATTTCTCTTACCGTAGATGATGTAATTTTCTACGATAAAATCTTTTTATTTTCAAGAATCAAAATCTGATAGTTTCCCAAATTCACAAATTCAGGAGCCGGCTTTTACACCATCGCCCTGAATAGATCAACAGCTGTAAATCCTATTCAGGACGATGCATAGTATAAAAACCGACTCCTGAATTCTTAATAATTTATCAAATTCTGTTCCACGGACAAATTCCAAAAATTATTTCACAGTGTCCTGCATTTCTTCAAACCTGCCACTAGGGTTGGCAGATGGCACTGTTGCAGATTGATATCTCTGCATTGCATGTATCAACTAACTTTTCATTAGCTTCGCGGCTACGAATCCGACTATCTGCGACTTGCTATACTGTATTGAAGAGTCCTAATAAGAACGAAACACGTGTCTACAGTTGCTTTCCTATTGAGGACGATGATATAAAAGTCGATTCTTAAATTAGTGATTTTGTGAAACTATGAGGTTCTGAATCTCAACAATTTATCAAATTCTGTTTCATGGACAAATTTCAAAGATCATTTCACCGTGTCTTGCATTTCTTCAAAAATAATTTTATATTATTGTGTTATGATTCTCCTGTCCAAACTGCGACTAAAATTTGAATATATTGAATAGGTAATACATGTTGAATTTAGATTTTATTCGTGAGCAAATGATTTCATTAGAACAATTAATTTTTTCCAGTTGAAATTTTTCATTATGACTTCTTCCACACTAATACGCTAATCTTATTTCTAATTGGATACATTGCTTTATCAAATGTGCATGAGAATGACAATGAAATAAATTATTCGATGTTTGATTTCCTGTTCGGGAGATCACATGCATATTTCAGATAAGATTTATTTCTGATTTTAATGAGTAAGTGAAAAATCTACAATCATTTTCTGCAGTTACAAAGTTACAAAACTGCAATTTTCATTCGACACTGTTTGTATATTCAGTGAAAACTCATTATTTTTTCAATGATGCTCGGTCTTAGAGAGCAGACTAATTTACTTTCCAAGTAAATCAAATTTACTCTATCAGATGACAGTCGATTATTTGACAACAATAGCAATGATTCTGATGTCTATAAATCTCTGATAAGCAGTTTATATTAGTACTATAGCTTTTTTTTTCAGGGTCATTATATATATATATATATATATATATATATATATATATATATATATATATATATATATATATATATATACTCTTCTTTTGTTCAATTGCTATCTATATCCTTCTGAAAAAAAACCTCATCATTATGCTCATTGAATAAAATAGATATTTCATCCACAATATTTGTATAAGCTAGACGACAACATCGTCTTGTTCTACAAGCCTATATTTTTTATTCCTGATATTTCACATAGTTCAATATAGGTACATACTATTAAAATTAATTAACAGTTAGTTTCATTTGCTTCAACTATATTGATTATCACGTTAACAATATGTAGTTCAAAGTTATAATTGCTATCCAGCTAACACAAGTTTTCCCTATAGTCTGCACTTTTTTTTCTACTGAATCATAAAACACAATTTCGCGGATTTTTAATCCGGTAGCACACAAAATACACAATTTATTTATAAACTGAAATACGCTTCTGATTTTCTACTTGAAGAGTCCTCTTTAAACCAAACGAATATACATTTTTAAAATGTTAAAGCCGTAATATCATTTTACCTTTGTTGGTACTCATTTGTTATTTTTAAAGCAGTAAACAAGAACAAGATATCTTTTGTCTTTCCTGCAATGATTAAAATAGGGTGAAGTTATTCAGAGACGAAAAATGGAACAATATATCTACTTTAATCTTATCGAAACGGTAGATGTTTACAAAGAATTTAGGTAAGGTTTTTATTTCCAATTTAATATCAAAAATACACCAGGTATATCAAATGTAGGTCAATCAAGAGTTACACAATTCAATTGTTATTTGTGTAAGTAATGGAAGCAATACTTTTTTAATGAGCTCGAAGTTTGTTACATGACAGCAAAGTTCCAATTTACAAGTGAAATACATTTCACTCACTTCAATTGTCAGAAAATAGTATATCATGCTTTAAAGCTGGACCGAGAAAACTTAGTGGTAAGAGTAACAATTTAAGTGGTACTGGTAGAAATTTTAGTGGTATCTCTGGCAATTTGAAGTGGTAAAGTTGATTTAATGGTAAATGATGAGGTCTTGCAGCTCAAGTGGTAGCCGATACCACTTGCAGTTGTAAAACAAATAATTCTTCAAACGTCAATCTCATGTGATCAGGATATATATTTTTATTTTCATCGAAATATATTGACTCAGTCAAAATTTAAATAGATAGTTTGTAAATCAATAACATAAAAAAATAAATTGTATTTCGCGATTAGAATTGAGTTCTCAAATAATGTTTGATAATAATTCTACCATTCAAGATTTACAACTCAAGCTCACGGTGCCACTTATACTTTTAACAATTTGAGAGGTGTAATTCAATTCTCTCAATGTATTTTTATAAGCTTAGCTTTAGCAACTGACGCATAAGGACTCAAACAATAATAATTTCAAACTTCAAACAATGATAATAATTTTTACATGTAAGTCTTTGATTATGTTGTGCGGATGGCCGAGCGTGTTTGTTCACCTATACATGCTGTGACGTCGCTCGACCAAGAGGTCGCAGGTTCGAATCCACTCACCGACAATGTGTGATTTGTCGTAAAAATAAAAAAATGCAGCTACTTGCATCAACACACTCGGGTGCTATAGGTTGCCAGCCTATACACCTTAAAATATGTAGCAATGGCACGAAATTCTGATCGGCAGTACGGCGGTGTTATACCGCGGCTCGGTGATACCGATTAGAAAGGCCCAGGCCCTTACAAGGGCTGTTGCGCCAGTGATGATGATGATGAAGTCTTTGATTTTGTTGTTCTACCAGTGAATCTTGAAATTCATCAAAAAATTTATCAACTGCAGAAGATAAAATTAAAACAAAAAAATAAGCTTTAACCTCAACAGGTTTATTTATCACTCATATAAACAAAAACTATTTCTCATATCTTGATTTTCAACTTTCTCCTGTTTGTCAATAGATCTTGGAATTTTTGCAGAGAGCTGGAGGTTTAACGATATTTTGGGCTCTATTTATATTTTTACAGTGATATATCTAAATACTTCTCTAATTATGATTAACAACTGATTTTACGAGCCTCGTATATGTTATTTGATCCTGATTATAATAAATTCGGTTACGATTACTTTAACCATAGTTACCATACTCATTAAGTATACCTGCGATAATGCTAAACGACCTTAATTCCACGATCTTGAAATTTATCAATAACAATTTTTATTTTGACTTGACTAACATTTCGACTTGAATATAAGCTTCGTTAGCTATTCATTAATTATACAAATCAGTATATTATTGAATGAGAGTATATTAAAAACTCTTTTTCAAAAAGATGAAACTCAGAGCACGACCCAAAAGTAAGTGCTGTAATCACTTGATTAAAAAATAGCCATTACATGCGAGTCAAATATAATATTTCATTCATTACTTATTTAGGTTTCAAATGTATTTAGAAGCTATTCAAATTTTGGAAGGACATAGCAAACAACTGTTCCATTACAACCAGAATAATTAATCCAAATGAAATAAACATCAAATGTGTTCGCGGTAATTCAATCAATACTACATGATATTATGCTGAAAAGGGCAATAGTTAGTAAAGACAAAGAATCTATTCAATAAAAAAAATGTGGCGAATGGACTTTAAGCAGAGAAATGATGATGATTCTAGCATACTATTCTTTATTTTCATTTTTTCAATGAGGAAATGACTGCAGGAGAACAATAATAACTTATTTTCCAATACTCATCTAAGGAACCTATCATGATCGATTTTTTTTTGTATCAAGAACTTGTTATTTTCTTATTTATGCTCAACATTAGTCAATAATATGATATTGTTCTCCCAATTATGTATCCAAAATATGTAACGCATTGGACTCAGAGAAATGTACAGTACAAATTAGACCCCTTTCTATTACTCTACGGAAAACAATTTTTGGGCAACTTTCACTTATCTAACAAAATAGCTTAACTAGAATATTCAATATCGAAAAACCAATAACAAAATAAATATTTTAAAGAGCCAAGACATTCCAATCATTGAAAAATCAACCAAGCAGATATTTATGTCATAATATTTTTTCTGTAGTTGTCAATATAATAATCTCTCAATATGTTTGATCCATGATCCTATAAAAAGTAGTAGTTTTTACACACTCTCCAGTGTTAAAAGTTGATTTTTATCAGAAACTGTAGAATAATAGTAGTTCATACAACAAGAATGTAAAATTGAACATCATGACATGAGGCCAAGTATTTTGTGACGAGGCTTGTCGATCAAATAAAATTGTTGGTCGAATGTCATAATAGTTGTTTACACTTGTGTTGCATACAAGAGTTTCTCTATAACCTTCAACTTTCGTATTTTGACAATTATTAAGCACACAGTTGGGGATTCCAGAGCACAAATTCATATGTATACTGAACAAACAGATCTGTGAGAGATGCCAAAAAACTAGGCTTGGGTTATAAAATTTAATTGCTACACGTTCAAATGATGGCAAAACTTGAAAACATCGTTTGCAATGCGTAAAGTAGGTACTTACTTCACGCACAGCCGTACAAATTTTTTTATTGCATAATTGCAATAAAAGAATGCGCCAATAAGAATACAAGTATAGCTTTAGTCACTTTCTCACATTTTCAAATTGTTTTTTTAGTGGTGAGTTAAACAGTTTACAATATCGTATCCTTAGCGACCACTGTATCTAATGATGAAGAATAGATGATAATAAGCAGGGTTCAAGATAAATCGTTGTAAGACAAATTTGTGAAAAATCTCTATGCATTCACGAAACTTCCGAAAACACTCATGCAATGTAGATTTTACATTTATATCTTGTCTAAGTGGACTAATGAATAAAATAATATAAAGACAACGGTTAGAGATATTATGATTGGAATGTTACTTGGCACCCCGGGGTACAATCTTGACGCTAGGCTGATAATAATACACACTTCAGCCTTCAGTATCAGTAGTGCGAATTTGTGAGACTATTAGAGGATAATTGCACATCTTATTATAAGAAACTGGTTTAAGATATTCGAATTATACAGGCAGCTTCCTGGTGACATTTTCGAGGAAAATTAAAGTGACAATTTCCCTAAATAGTAAAATTCCGATACCCAGCCCTCTTGGCACCAGCCAATAATAGTAGGAGTTTCCGATACGCATTATCGGTCGCAAGCGATTGGCCAATCGGTAAAAAACCGATTCGCCGATTCGTCGGTATCGGTGACCTGCCCGCGCGAACCCTGACCCCGCGGTTCCCCGCTCCATTCTGCCACCGCCGCCACCACCGCCGTATCTTCTCCGTGCGCAACTTATAGATGTTCGATTTTTGTGGACGCAGTCGCATGAGCCAGGGTGACGCCCTATATATATACGTCGATTTCAACTTTGCGATGGTAGAAAAAAGCAACCGAATGGGTACATACGCTCTCCTGATCTCCTCTCGGGCTCTCCGAGCGCCAAATTGGCATCGGTTCGATTGAGCAGCGCAAAGCACGCGCTCCTCTCCTCGGAGATGATTTTCTCTCTTTTGCAACGAGGATTCTTCTTGTTTTTATTTAGGATTCGACTTCGTTTCTCTTTCTTCTGCGTACGGGTTCCGTTATATCTCTCTCGATTTTATTCCACTCTTTGGTACGTCGTTTCGTTCTTCGATCTGTTTTTTTTTTCAACATTTTTTTACTTTTTTATATTCGTTATGTTATTTGTAATTTAGTTGTAGTTAGAAAAAGCCTTGGATTTTCAATATTGTACTGGTTGTATGTTTTTTGCACATTCATTAATTTTTTGCTGAAAATATCATTTTTTCTATTTGATACTGGATACACTATTATATTTATTAATTCACTGCTGGAGGTATTTTGATTTTTTTGTACCTAAAGTCAATATTTTCATTCAACAAAAAATTATACATTTTATTTAATGTACTCAACTTAAACGCACAAATTTTTACGAGCTAAATCTATACAAATTAACCAAATATGAAAATCTGATTAAAAAACAGTGGTTTTGAAATTCAAATATGAAAAGAGATTGAAAAATTTTCGTCAATGTACAACCTTATTGTATTTTGCGTACAGTATTTCGGATTTAAACTAAATGTTCGGTCCAACTACTGTAATCATGAGAAATGTTTTTGGTTAATATTAATGCTAACAGAATTCTATATATTATTTTAAAAATGAAGGAAATCTCAGTTTAATATTGTATGAGAAATTAATTAAATTTATTTGTGCAACATAATCTCAAGTAACAAACTAAAATTTCTCAATTAGCTAAGAAAAAGGTAGAATTCCTAGTTCATGGATCGCAAAAATTGTCTATTTTTTGAGAGCAAACTTTATTCAAATGACGATATATGAATTTAATATTCAGATTGATAATAAATGTAAATTGATGATGCTTTTCCAATGAAATAGCACTGCCGATAACACTACCAATACTACTGAGTATTACTGCCATCAAGAATTATATTACCCTAGTTTCTGCCATCCACAATAAATTGTGCAGAAACTTTTTTTACGTCAGTCAGTTGAGTATATATACTTGACTAATAATTTTAATTATGAATCTTTTTTCTGAAACTATGTTATCCTTAATGACATATTGATCAATGAAAATAAATTACATGTACATAATAATTTTCTTCCAATTCTAATTCAAAATAAGCTTGTTACTATGTTAGTTTCTAATAAAAATTGTTTAAAGAGTACATCTGTTTGATGTGCAACTTCTTCAATGCAATAGAAACCACTGTTTGAAATTTTTGTCAATTTTCATAATCTTGGCCTCACAATATTATGAAAGTATTTACCTATGTTGGTTCGCAGCCCAGATTAATTTAGAATAAATTTTAGTTTCATACTATTAGATTTGTCTTAAGAAATTGAAAAAGTGATGTACAGCGTCAGGAGTCGTTTGCGAAATCTCTCCCTTGCTGGACGTGTGTACAAATTATGAAATCGCAAGTTCGATTCTCGGTGCTGTAAATAATTTTTCTCTAAAGACGTCAAGAAATCATGACATTTGTACATCAGTATTAGTATGCGAAATGTCGCATTGGAGTTGTTTATCATGACAACGGGCACGAAGTATTTCGTGTACTGATTTTATCTTGACAACGTGCCCAAAACGAAGAATTCCACTAATTTTTGTATTTTAATATGATTTCAATAATTTTTTGACGTCTGTAGAAAAAATATTGTATGCAACTCGTGCATGAAATTTCTTTGGAGTTTTCGAATGATTTGTATCTCGGCTGACTTTTATTATCAAGTACCAAAGTATAATTTCGTGCACTAGATACATAAATAACTATTTCAATTTATTATTCACATTTGAAGACTGAAGTACCGATTACCCATATTATATCCAGATTTTTTATTTGTGCCTATTCACACCGGAGGTAGAGTGAATTAAGATTATGTAACACTTTATGATGTAGCACTTGCTTGGTCAGACTCGAGAGTACGCTTGCAATGATTTAGTTGTGTTATACGATCAACAAGTTACTATTCAATGAAGAATGCAGTATGATTGTTCAGTATTTATAATAAAGTGACCTTACGTAATAATTAAGTGGATGTATAGTGATCAATATTCATAATAAAGTGAGCGTACGTAATACAAGTGCTCAGTATTCATAATGGAGTAAACATTAATAATATTAGTGTTCCGTATTTATAATTAATTGCCTGTAGTTATTATGTGGTCAGTATTCATAATAAAGTGAACGCATGTAATTATGAGTATTCAGTACACATAATAAACAGACCGTACGTAATATTAGTGGTATTGTAGCCGATTGTTTCATTGTATAGTCTTGACACAGGTTTACAACTTGAGCTTCAGGAATCAACCGAATATTTACAGTCTATAGTCTTGATGTGTTTTCTGACGACACATCACATCCGGGAGTTTTTAGAGGTCTAATTTAAAAACTATTGACAGCAATTATATCAATTAATCATATTTTCAAATATTCAAATTCATCAATTTAAAGTTATTCCCTTGAAATAAAATCAAATGACTATATTTCACAATGACCTCTCTCTACGAGCGAGATAGCCGATAGCGTTCAAGCGGTTGACTTCTGTTTTACCACCCGAGAAAGCAGAGTCCGATCTCAGGTGGGATCAAAAGTCGCAATCACTTATCATAGCTCAAAAAAATTAACTGCTATGTACCTTTCACAAGCATACATAGGTACCTCTACTTGACGGATAGTAACTTCACTTGAGGTTTAGAAATATCAAATTACCGAATCGCACAACAGGAACTGTGCATACTATATCCAGAAATGCGAGAAAGGCGTGATCGATATATAAATTAAATTCAATAAAATTGTACAGATAAAATTTTTTAACAGTATTATCTAATTTGCTCTCTTCAGAGTTGTAAATACAATGAAAAATTAAGTGGTATGTTCGTGTGTGTGTGAAGTTGAGGGTTTTTATTTTAATTCGCGATAAACTAAATTGACAAAGTAAAACACCCTAGCCAGTGAGGCCGATCCAATTCAGCGCAGAAAAAACAATCTCGTTTAATGTTTAATTGTAATGTTTATTGCCAATTGACTTTTATGTGTAATTCTCATTTTCGTTTAGTGTGGAGGGGTGAAGTGCTTGTAGTGGCAACTCTGTTTCACTCCGGGGAGGCATGCGAAATGATATTTAGTTTTTGAAATGGCGATTGCTCAAAGTGATTTCTTCTTTGATTGAGATTTATACAATTAGATATTTTTCGTCTTGTTGGTTCGTTGCTAGTAGATATAGAATTATATAGGGGTTGAAGTGGGAGTCGAAAATGAGGGGTGAGTTCTGCATGTATTAAAAACTGCAGATTAAAAACTCATTTCAGTGTAATAACAATCAATCAAAAATCGCACGATCGAAGTGCTCCTAAACCATAATTCAAATGAGATTATTTTTTAAATTTTCGTATTCAGAAATAGGTATCCCTGGTTTCATATAATTCATGGGAGAAAAATATTATTACGCATGATGTAACATACGGCTAGAGTTTCAGGTTCAGGTTAAGCTTTGGTTAGGTTTAGACCATGTTCAGGCCAGGCTTAGGTTAAGCTCAAATTAGGTCTGAGCTAGGTTCATGTTAGGCTCTGACTAGGTTTAGGCTAGGCTTGAGGCAAGTCAACGTTCGATTCAGATAAGACTAGGTTAGGCCGAAAAAATTTTGGTTAGATTTAAGTTAGGTATAGGTAAGGTTCTGAATAGGCTAAGGTAAGGTTCTGAATAGGCTTAGGTAAGGTTCAGGTTAAGATTAGGTCAGGTCTAGGTTAGGCTTAGATTGGGTATAAGCTTTGCTTAGGTTAGGTTTAGATCAGGTGTTAATCAGGATTACGTTAGGTTTTGATTAGGATATTAATTCAAAATTCACATTAAATATATGATGGAGAAAATAAGCGAGAGCATCTGAAACCAGTCTCGGTCTAATTGTCTCGTCTCGCTTCAAAAAGTCGAGACGAGATAATAGAATAGGTCTCGAGCCAAAAGTCTAGACCGAAACGAGACTTGTATCATAATCACTTAAAATTTATTTTTAACTTAATAGAGCAAGTAGATAAATCCTCACAAATTACAGAATAATAGTTGAATAAAGATATTGACGGATGGCTGAGTTTCCGATTGAGACAACTATTTTTTCTACCACTCTTTCAGCCTGTATAACAATATTTTTTCGTCAAATGTTCTCTCAAAGTCATTTGGTTCTATCATGTTTAGTATCAAATTAAAGCTCCTTCAAGAATAATTCTAGTGGAAGTGTGAAATAGGATATTTAAACGACTATCAATTGTTTTCCCACAAGTTATTCAAATGATGTCTAGTTTGATATCAATCTGAAGCTCTCGGATAGATAGGCTTAGTAATAATATAAAATAAATAATCAGTGAAATCCACGTGACTATACTCAATTATACTTCCGATGATCAAATGTCGAAACTGTATGTCTTAATGAATTAACGCCCCCAAAAACATATAAAAGGACTCTTCATTTTCAAAAATACTTATTTTATGTAAGGACTTGTATATAGCCGCCATCCGTCACTTTAACAATGACAGCCGTCACTTTGATAATAACAGCTGTCACTTTGACAATAACAGCTCTCACTTTGACAATGACAGCTGTCATTTTGAAATTTGAAATATATTGCTGTGACACTAAATCTATGGAACAGCGATGAAACTGGCCATTAAATCTATGGTTGGGGAAGTACTTTGTGGCCGCAGCAGATTTTATATGATAAGATTGTGCTACAGGACGAGTCCCATACTAGCACAACACATTGAATTTCACAAAAAAATTGTGGACATAATGAAAGAAAATATTATCATACTATGAATAATTTTCACTGGAAACACGTTACATAAATTAACTTCTATAAGATTCTTGGTTATGTTCCTGTATCTCATTTAGTTTCATTCAAAATTATATCAGATTAGGCTGGTCTGGGCCATAGAAAGAGAAAAATTCTTCCATGAATTTCAGTAATTTGAACCCTATAGCTCGTTATTCACAGTCAATAAAATAACCTCATTTGAAAATATAGTTTTTCTTCATTCACCTCTAAATTTGGTGGTATACACATCGCAAACAATGCATAAAATGAGCAAGTAGGCATCTCAGATCTACCATCAAAATTCATATGAACGCTTTCGTAACCTGAATTCAGTTAATGAATCTATATTGAGAATCATGAAAGAAATATTCAGTTTTATTCTATAAGATTAATGTTAATATGATGGTTTGATAGTAACCTTGCTAAAATTTATAAACCAAGCAACTTCCATAACTATAGACCAATTTTCTGTATTCTATAAGTAGAATGTTTTTGTAACTCTTGAAGAGGTAGATTTATTTGTGTTCCAATTTAAGTTCATGTATTGCCGCAGTGACTACATTCAATCTTTGATGCTCTCTGGTTTATATACCACAATTATTCCATCAAATATGCCAGTGATAATTTCAATCCGCCTATTTCTTTAGTACCCGGATTTTCTTTGCATATTTTCTCCTTACAGTATATAATCAAAATTTATCATACCGTGGTACTAATGTAATATCAACCTCTTTTCCTCTTTCACACTTTCTGAAAATCCGCTAGGGGCATAAGCGTAAATATATATACACGGTTGATTGTAAGATGTATAAACAATTGTCTACTTAGCTCATTCTTTAACCAGCAGTCTAAAGACATTCCATTTTTTAACACTTCATGATAAATTCAGAATGGTTTGAATGTGCCTGGTAGTAGAGTGTAAAGATCTCTGGAAATCATCCACATATCTTTGTATATGTTTCTCCATTTCATACAGCATGTAGGTGTGCAAAATTTCTCGAAGGCAAATCGCGTAAACAATAGTTGTCGGAACGTCTTGCGGGTGAAAAACGGCCCAGTCTAGCGCTTGAAAGAATCGTCTTCTTCCTGTGCCAGCGACGAATCTTTCACAAATGAATTATCCTCGAAAGCTCCTCACACAAATTCCTGTATTTGTCACACGCTCCCAGCACCGTTTATTTTATTATTTATGTGTTTAGATTGGGCTGTAAGTAATGCATAGTAATGGAATCACATTTCTTTCTATTTTCACTTGGACTTAATGTCGAAAGTTGTCGAGAAGAAGGAAAATTTTTGAAATGTTATCACCAAGTAAAATTAATTTTCACATCATCTATAAGTTTTGAGTCAGACTGGATTTATATCTTCGAGAAGAAAGTTAATATTCTAAATTGAAAATTGGTAAAAGATTCATTTCAATGTGAGATCTTGATAAGGAAAAAAAGATTTGATTGAAACTACCTGCGACATGATATTTACCAGAGTGCAATATTTTGTTGGTATAGAATCAGTAGTACAGTAGACGTGATTATTGGAGAAAGATAATAAATAACGTAGTATGAATAATTTACCCTCCTCATAGAAAAAAGAATATCATTTTGTATTTCATATAACAGTTATGCCCTGTTTCAGATCACGAGTTCATTCAATCCGGGATAAGAAGCTCTTCTTCTTGGCTAACAGCTCCTCTATTTTTTGTGTCATCACTAATTAATCAGATTGATTAAATACATCAAAGCGTAGATCATTGACCAACTTAACTTCAACCTAACTGAATTCAACTATTGCTCATAAAATCGGACATTAGGAAAACAATATGTATTTTCAGATATCTTGAGTCCAATTGATCTCATTCAACCAAAAATATCTGTCGGACTACTCCAAAAAGACAAATTTTCTGTATTTTTTCGAAGTGACTGGATAGCATTGTCTTCATGACAGTGTGTTTTAATAGATAATCACAGCCAACTGAATATATTTCCATTTTTAGACCATCTTGAATATAAGATAATTTGCAATATATTCTTACCAGGAATGTTCTACAGATCTCTTTTTTCTCTTGATTTCAATTAACTTAAGGGTTTGAAATTGAAAATTATACTTGAATATTTTGAAATCTTGAGAGATTTTTGAGAGTCTAAATATTTGGACCTCGCTCATAGTCCATCAATTCTTGCAAAACTGTCCAATCTGGTTTTGCTCATAACAGCTACGATCAATAATTAACCGTTTCAACTTTCTATTTATAGCAAAGTTAGATCCCTTAACAATTCCAGAAAATCCGGAAAAGTGAAATTATATGTTTCGAACAGATGGTGAGAGCTCCAGCCTATACAGCTCTGAAAAGCGCACCTACGCGTCGCAGCAATCCCTCAAAAAAGAATTATACCAGTTTTCGAGTGGCAAAAATTATACTGAAACCTATAAATTTCGAGGTGGGCCATGCATCAAGCCAAGCGCCTGGCGACAACACAGGAAATAAAAATACATATAATTTATTTAAGTTGTTGTCGCAAGTGAGAACAAGACGCGATTTTAAGGAAAGCCATCATCTTAAGTACGAGAATATTTCATATCGCGAGCATTAGGGATGGTTGTACGCGCTCTGGAAGTGGGGAGAGTTATAGCAGCCCCTACCCCAAAAGGAACCTCCATGTAACGTACAGTTTTTTCAGAATTATTATTGTTTTTTTATAAGAACTGTTTATTAGGATAATTATTCAATAACCATATTTTTTTGTATCAAAATGGATTATTAAATATTTGCTATATATTATTTCATTTTACAGATATGGAATAGAAATTTTGATTTTGGAATCAAAATTTGAAACGGTACATTTTCAGTCTAAAACCAATAGTAAGCGAGAGATCGCCAGTCGCAAAATTTTACTTATGAACTACCATTCATACGGAATCAATTAGACACCCAGCGTATTATCATTATTGACGTGGATATTCATAGTCTCGAATATGGGAAACACATCACTTAAATGAATTGGATATAATTGTAAGAAACATCAGAGAGTGACACTTGTCCATACTTGAAAATACTTACTTAAGCCAATAATTTCAAGAGATCTATCTAAAAATGTCATTATGGTGTACAAGCTATTTGAACCACCTGTATAAGCTCCTACAAACTTCCGTCAACTATTAAGTAACTTACATGCGCTTAATTTAGAATGGAGTATAATGTGAAGTCATATAGAGAAGCTAAAGCAGAAAAAGTTTGATTTAAGGGGAAGAACAGGCAAATTCTGATCATTAAATCATTCGAATCCTGCAGCCGTTCTGAGCGCAACTATCATAACAACAAATCATAAAAAAGTGGCAAACAGAACATAAACTCCCATATATCGCTTCTTCGCATTCACCCTGTATACGCATAGGCTTCGCATCGCGCTTTATTGCTTGTTAAACCTCGACCCATACATCGTTATAATTCCGAGCCGGATTCGAACCCAACACGTTCTGCTCACCAAGGAGAAGAACTTCACTATAATTTATATTTTATTTTATTGCTCTTCTCTTTTCCTGCTATATATCGAGAATTATTATTTTTTCGTGATCTTCTCTTCTTTAATTTCACGTTAAAATAGTTCCCTTTTATTACTTGGCTGTAAATTTTCCACGAAATGTACGAGTAAACTTTTGTTCCTTCACAAAAAATGATTAGAAACAAAAAGGATTCTATTTTCTTTAAAGATGTACTGATTTTTCGAAAAATCACATTGATTCTCTGTTCTTATTACAAACAGATATCAATCCTTGGATGAACTTTTTCTAGCCACTAGACTTGGTAAGAGTTTATACAAATTTTCTAGTAAATTTTCAAGTTGAGGCTCACTTGAAAATAATCAAATTGACTATTTTATGTGACATTTTCATTTTTGACCTTTTGTAAAATATGAATAAGAAGTCTGTTTTTCAACTACACTTTTCAGTGAAGCTCTAAGGATCACATTTTTCTTGCACTTGGATTGGTTTCAGAATAAAAATTGACATCTGAAAAATAAGTTTACAAAATCGGTATTAGATACTTACAATTACTTGTGTCTCACTTTTTAATCGATATGTTATTCGTTACTATCACCTCTTTTTACAACAATCAATAATACATTATTATAGCTGAAGTTGATTATGTAATATATCAACTTGAGCTCTCAAAATATAAACAGCAGATTAATATACTATATATTTATATTTGAGCCCTAGAGAAGAAAAATATCCGAAAACGGTTTTTCTTATCGAACAAAAGTTGCGATCCTGGAATATCAGTGTCAATAAAGGTGAAACAAAAACAGGCTATACATTTTCACTTTCTTGGCTTATATACAGGACGTAACAGAAATAAGTTCATTAATATAAACCAGTAGTAGAAATCGTCAAGTATCACAGTTTTTCCAGATAACTTTTTCCCGAATTCTCATTTTTTTTAGCATTCTACCTCCCCATAATCTAACAAGTCATTCAGGTACATAATACTATTATTGGATCCAGTAGCAGTAACAATGAAACAATTGATTTTGACTCATATGAGTTGCCAACTCCTTCAGATAAATTTTGGAAATTCGATTAAATTATCACACAAGTTTAAGCCTGTAATTTCTACATTTTTAGTCTACGATTTCGCAGACAGTTTAGGATTAGCCCAGCAAAATTTTTTTAGAATGATTTTCGAGATGTCTTTTTTATCTGAAACCTGAATTGTTGTAGTTATTAACGTATTCCATCTTACAAACTCACACATAATGATGAAAATACTATGAGATATTCAGAACTCAACGTTTATCTGAAACGTTGAACAGCAGATGTGTTGAATGGAATAATTTAGTTTAAAAATGAAGAACGTTTTTTACTCATACTTATTATAAACTTCACATTCGGTCGTTTCAATAATGTGTGCTTCGTGAATTAATCTGCTGAGCGAATAAAATATTGCAGCTAATATTTCAGGAAACATTTGAAATCACTTACATAATTCAGTATGTGGGTTATGTTTCTTGTTCTCTAAGATTAGAAGCTTTCAGAATTGTACCAATATTTTCGATTGAATTATTTACCAAATTAATTATTTCAAAATTGAAGTCCAATTAATACTCTACTGTTTTTTCAAATAAATCGTTGAAGCATTTTCTCTTTATGTTGGAGAATTACTTTCTATGCTGCTCATAGATAGCAGCACAGACTTTAACTGTAATCAGATCGTTCAAAAATCAAATCAACTGATCTCAGTGAAAGTGCCAGGAAGAGAGTATAATGAACTTGTGCAGACAAACCAATTTTTAAGAAATACTATCTGAAGAAATACGTGAAATTCCTAAATAGAAATCATTTTACTTGATAATGAGATATAAATATGACTAATAGACCAAATTGTTGATCTCAGAGATAAATCAAGTCTATCTTACAAAATATGCAAAAATAGAATCACGAAGGTAAGCGAAGTTTAATGTATTACCAAAATATATATATTCTTTCAGTTTCAAATGAATGGTTGACATAACTACGATGGTTCAAAGTTACAAAGTATATATTTGATTCGTCATCTGTCATGTTTCATAAATTTAAGGTGTCACAAACAGATATTTTTTTCGATTGTCAATTTTTTTTGAGAATTTAACCAGATTATGCTTATTTTGGAATCAAATGATTCAACTGGACATTAAACTTATGCTTATTGTAGGGCATGATAGTAATTGCATATAGGCACCATCTGTCACTTCGACAATGACAGCTGTCACCTTGAAATATACAATTAATTCATACGAAACTCTAAATCTAGGAAACAGCGATGAAACTAGCTACATAATTCATGGCCGAAGAAGTACTGCGTGCCCACAGCAGATTTCTTTAAATCATTGAACATGTAGTCAAGCTTATATCGCCGTTGACAAAACGTAAAGTCGTATCTCAAAATTTGGCCGGAATGAGTTAGATACGCCTACAAATAGATGCATGTGTTTTCCGTGTTGTGACTAACTGTCTCAATCTCAATCAGACTTCGTTTTCATAAGTGAAGTACATTATATTCGAACGTGTTGAACATATCGAGAAAATACGAGCCCCAGTTTTCTTTATACTGCTCTACTGTAAACTTATACAAAATGAGATACGTCTTTATGCCTTTTCAACGACGATATATCCCTGCATCATTCACTACTGACGTAAGAACAAATTTAGTCTCATTAAAGAGCTTTTCGTATGAAGAAATAATTAAATAATCTCAAGGTTGAAAATTGAAATTAAAGCTTTTGGATGAATGAACTTATTAAACAAAAGAAAAACGTGCTCAACATGTAAGATTTCTACTTCAATTTCTCACAATGAATGTTCTGAAATCTCAACATTTTAATCTAAAATACTCGATGACAATAAATATTGAAACAAAGAATAATGATATGAAAATAATCAAAGGCAAGTATAAAACTTATCTTTGTTCTTTTTTGGATCATTCTTTTCTGAAGATATTTGGTCAAAGAATTGAAACGTTAAATTTTCCAATAAATATACTGAATTCATAACTAAAAATAATTCTATTTTATTTGTATTTTCCTTCATTAATTTTATTATTCATTCAAATTCTGAAAAAATGTATAGATCATTGGTAAGTTTTTTATGAAATCTACTTACGTAATTTATAACCAGCTGCTTGAACCTAGCAGTTCAGCACTAATTTATCTGTGGTTCAAGCTGAAATGAGCTAAGCTGCTCAAACGACATTATTATTTCAGCAATATTCATCGTAGCAGATAAACTTAGTTCAACTGAACTATAGATGAACTGGCATTTGGCAAACATCCCTTAACCGAATATATGATGTTACTTACTAATAATAATAAAAATGTTTTGATCTTAACAGAATATATGATTTTACTTACTAATAATAATAAAAATGTTTTGCCATTACCAATTCATGATAAGCTTGTTTCTAAAGTCAATTGAAATAAATTATATCTATCATTAGTCACTCACCGAGAAAATAAATCACAGTAAATAGTAAGTCTATCACAGCGACCAATACATGGGTTATTTGGAGTATCTACCCATTACTAATAGGATACGAAATGTTTTTCCAGTTTCCAGTAATAAATAATTACCAAACAAATATTGACGATTACAGACGTTTTAAGAGGAACAGCCCTCGTTCTTCAGCAGTCGGGAATCAACTTTTCCTTTCGTGACTTATGAATCACATTCCACTCTAGATTGTCGTTGACCAGTACAAATAAATAAAGCTATATCAATTCTCAAGAAAACTTGAACTATATGCATGATGAACTTGTACTCCAAGCTCATAATTTTAAAAAATATTGAATTTTTACGTCAAATACATAAAATGACAGCAAAATTGAATTGGAAGTAGAATGGCCGGTTCCAGCAACTCGAATTAAATTAATCCGATTCAAATAGCACATTTCTTTGGTAAAAAACTCATTTTTTTTGTGTCATCATTGGCCAATCAAATAAATCAAAAGCGGAGCCTACTTTATTGGCTAACTCCCCATCAATTTAACCCAAGTTAATACAACTCCCAGTCGTAAAATCGGACATTACTGTCTCTAATGTTATAAATAATAAAAATAAAGTAGTAAATCAATCCCAAAAATTTCCTCAACTCTGTTGCGTACCCAATATAAAGACTCCTATTAAACTCATGGTTCAATCAAAAGAAGCTTGTAGATTTTCGAAGATATCAGAGCGATAGTTTTGTTGCAAATGATAGACGGAGTCATTCTATCTGCATGTTTTCTACACACGTCAACAGTGACTGAATTATTTGCATTTCGGAACGAATGTCGCTCTTCGTTTTAGATTTTATTTAAAGGTGGAAATGGGAACAAAAAGATTCCGAAATATTTTCAGAGAATTATAAATATCACTTAATCCAATTCGACAGTCAATAGAACTAGTTTTTGACCCCGTTCCTACTATCCAAGCCAAAAGCATAACACCTAGCGTAAATATAGTGTATATGTCCAATTTGAAATTTATATTCCTTGCAGAATGAGTTGAAGATTTACTAACGGTATGTACGATTTTTACAGACAGATCTAGGTGTATTTTTGGCATCATTCGCTTATTACTAATGTTGTCTCTTTCAGAGGAATTATCTTTCTCTGTTTTGTACTTGTGTGCGGTCTTACATTCAATTTTAGCGAGTTTAAATAACCTGCCATATGAACGCTTCGACATCGGCGCGACAATGGTATGTGTTTACTTCGAATATCATAACAAATTATTACCCGAAACATCCCGTATGATGAGCTACACACTTTCATATACAATACAAAAAAGAAATAATTATATTGTTGACCAACAGGACCTATTTGCTTAGATTTATATTTCAATTGCTCATGAAAATTTTGAGCCAGATGTATTTCAACAATTTAATCAGCATCGGTTCTAATTTCCAGTACTTGATTGTAGAGCAAACAGGATACCTGGTTTCAATCTCTCTTGTTTGTTGATAGCAGTATATGGATAGTATATTAATTTCTTGAAACAGCTTAAATATGAATATAAATATATTTGAAAGTAAAAACCTGAACATTCATCACATTATTGAATCAGAATTTATCTGCGAAATCTTTCAAATTCAAGAACTATTCCTTATTTTCAGTAGGAAAATGCAGCTATTTTTAAACATGTGATATACTCAGTCAAAAGAATAAAAAAGCAACACAACCAGAGTTGGTTCTGTAAGTAAGGATTGATTGGAAAGTGTTGGAGTATTTATGGAAGGTTTTTGCAAGAAGTGCTTAAAGCTAATTGAAAAATGACCAAAAAAGAAAAAGAAGTAAAAATAGCGTCTCATTTAAGGTAGACAGGGAAACAAATGTCTCCTCTATAGAAAAGTATCAGGCCACTTTTTCAGGTCTTTTTCTTTGATAATCCATACTTATTACTTTGTCTTACTCTTTTTATTCTTCTCCGGCTGAAACGACGTTCATGATGAACGATAATAGGTAATGTAAGACGATAGAAACACCACCGTTCGGTCGCTTAACTGCACTCAAAGGGGTGAGGGGAAAACCGCCATTATTCGATATCGCAAAGACGATATCCGCTTCAGTTTGCTTAAATACATTTCTTATAAACATAGACTTAGAAATGATCGAGGATATGTTGACAGTAGATTAAGAAAAAAGACTTATTCACAACTACATCATTTTAGATCATCAATATGAGAAAAACGAGTTTTTACAGCGAAAGACTGGAGCTATGGACATATCTTAGGCAATTATATATATAATTGCCTAAGAAATTAGAAGAAGAGTGATATAGAGAATCTAATATTCTGACATAAGAGATGTTCGCGGGAAATGTATGCGTTCCAAGAGATATACAGGAGGATATAATGGAGTACTTGTGCCCGCATTGATATATTGAAGAAAATTCTGTGCGTCACTATGAAAGCTGCTGTGGTAATTTTGCATTATATTTGTGGATACGATAGAAGAGTTTGAATGCATAAATCCTAAATAAATATATGACAATTTTTTTGGTTATTTGTTGATTTGCGTTAGTTTGATTGTATAAAATTGTTGTCTAACAAAAGACTTTCAAAACGAATATTATGTAATGAAGAATTACGTAGTCGTTCACTATGTAATAAATGGATATGATTATTGAATATTTCATCAAGAAAGTTTCCGGGAAGACGGATAGAGGAGCTTGTAAATAGAATCACGAATATGTGTAAAGCAGAAGAGGTGTGTTTAGATGAAGCTACATAATATAGTTTAACTGCTTATTGAATGTTGAATGGAGTTCATGTCAACTTCATTTGAGGGGATAATTTTTAAATATGTGTAAACAAATTATAATTTCTGCGGTACAAAACACACCTACATTGAAGAAAGCAGAATTTTTAATTCATATTTATATATCTAAGTATTAAGGTGAGCTTCTATTAATGTGGATTCAATCGGATGGCACTTTGAACTGACATGTTTAGATTGCGATTATATATTATTAAACGGCACTTCAATATGTTATGTCCAGCAAGTAGCAATTCATTATAGAATTCATGTAAATTAGTTGTAACACCCACTTACAATTCCAATGAAGCGACAATTTTTTCTTTTTTACTAATATAGGTATCTACCTGCTTTGGACAATCTTGATAGATTCTGAATTTTTGAATCATTCAGTCACGAATTCGGTTGAGAGTCTCATGGTACTTATCCATTAGTTTTAAAATTATTGTCGATCGATAATGATGATTCACTTCGATACAATCTATGTTATGTAGAATATTGAAGGTTGGTATGGTGAAGATGAGAAGCTGATATTTTGTTTTTCTCTTAAATTCATAGTCTTCTCTTCATACACTCTTCGAATCATTTTTCAAATAAACTTTCAATAGCATATTTCATCAAAAATGATCTCGGAGATTTTTGCAAGCCATCATTCAGTTCAATAAAAATTGAATGTGAAGCATCATTGTTATCCTTACGTTTCGGAATATTTTTCGGATTGCAGCCGTACTTGCAATGTGAAGACTGGAAACCGCACTCTACGGCCGAGGAAATATCAATCAATCTACTAAGTGCACTATATTCATTATTTCTACATAAATTTTTGCGTTTTTCAAAACTAGATCGATCTAAAAGAGTCACAATGGAATATCACAGAGTAATTTTTGTGGCATTTACGTCTTTCTAATGACTGATTATACTAACAAATGTCTCAATTTATATCGAAGTGAAAAAATTGTCGGCGCCGTCCCTGAGTGCTAGAGAGAGATAACACTCACAAGACGTCACAGGGGTCGGAATATGTGGACTAGGGACGCGGAGGGCTATGAAGGAAGAACGTTTTAATTTCTAAGATAACGCAAATCGGGCAGTAGAATTGCAGTTATATGCAAAATATATGAGTAAAATATTAATTCCCGGGCACCGCGTCCCCTGCGTTTTTATGAACGTTATTTATTTGCGCCCATTTTGCGCACCTATTTATTGGTTTATGGTAATTTTTAATGGTGAATGGTGTATTTCCATAGAACAAAACGGTAGCGATATGCTAATAGGGTTTTTTCTTTTGCTCAACTATTTTTAATTGCTGCCTCCTTCGGAACAATCGATACAGCCCCGTCTAGACAACCGCTACTAATTGATGCTAATGCAATACACTTTTCACAAAACCAGGAAACGAAAACGAAAATAACACTTTTTATTCATATTATTCAATCATTAATTTTACCTAACATTGACTTTTAATGATATATTAAGACTTAATTTACAAATGAAAATCTATTTTCACAAAAGCTAGAAATTCAAACAAAAACTATGAAGTGGCGCATGGATTATGGAGGGGCGAAGGAATACTTGAGTAGCTGCATCATTCTATCAAGGCCGAGTAGACATACGCATGTAAGTTGGCTTCGATGATTTCAAAAATACATATCCACTGCCAGAGCCGAATCACTTTCTTTGAAGATCAGTGCTTGACAAAATTTGTAATTGGAACACTGACTGAAAGATCATATAATCGTAATTTACATTTGAACAAAGTATCAAATTTGACTGTAATCTATCTGAAAAATAAAGTGTTAGCCACTGGAGCGAGTTCCAACTAATCGGTTTGTCTCAATTAAACTCATTGTTCTTAAGAATAGAATTAAACTTTCCACAAGAGAAAAATTTGGTTAGCTCTCCATGATAAACAGCCATTCTGTATAGTGTGAAAATATTTCAGATTTCAAACAATTGATTCTAGAGCACTTAGAAACGTAGAAAAAATAATTTGGTATGCAAGTTATTACTTATTATATTTTAAATTTTTGGCATTTCAAGAAGAAACATTTATTTGGGATTGAAAGAATGAAATAATAAATTGTGCTCAAATGAAACATAGGGACTAAGAGAAAAATGCTCAACTGGCCTATGGGATTAGGACAAAACTGACCGCGGTGCTCAAATGGTATATCCTCGAATTATAAGGCTAGTTTCATTGCTGTTACATAGATTTAGAGTGTCGCATCAATTAATTGCGTATTTCAAAGTGACAGCTGTCATTGTCAAAGTGACAGATGACAGTTTTGTGAATTCACTATTCCATTTAACAACAGCCATAAGTTTTATGTCAAGCTGCTTTAGTTGATTTCAAACTTGGCATAATCTGCTTATGTTGTAAAAATACCAACTAACAATCAAAAAAATAATTCATTTTAGATTTCTACTAAGCTTATAAAGGAGTCTAAAATTGATACCAAACTAGAAATCATTCAAATAACGTGTAAAAAACAATTGACAATCATTGAAATATCATCGCAGGAGCTATAATTTGATACCAAACACGATAGAATCAAATTTCATTATGATCCTTATTATTTCTTTGCTTTTGAAAAACAAAACAAATTTTATGATAATTCAAATTCTAATAATAAGAAATGGACTATTGATAATTCTTTTAAATGTTTCAAGTAAATGTTGTGCTAAATTATTCAAAAATCAATTTTAGTAATTTCATATTTTATGACAAATACAACCACTCATAAAATAAACGCAGAAAACTAAAAAGTTCTATCAAAAAAGTTTTGATACCACTAGTTAAAAACAAAGGTAATTTACGAGCTCAATTCTAGTTTTTAAACAAAAAATTCCAGTCTAAACCTTGCACGCGTTCTCAAGTTATCGTGCTTTTAGACAGACAGACTTTTTTCAAATTATGTTTTATGAGTTTAGTCTAAAACGCGAAGAATCATCAAAATCTCGAACTGTCAAAATAGTTCAATGTGCATTAAGTGCGACGAGTTGTCGATTGCCCATAAGAGCAAAGTTGAGTGAACGAACGAAATAAGTGCGTTTATTCGCTCAAGTGGGCAATTGACAATACTGCACGTGTTGCAGATACTATTTTTATTACAAATGCGGGATGAGTACTATTTGCGCCTGTTTTCTGGGCGGTAAGAAAAATAATAATTGGCGAACGCAAAAGGCAAAGAGCCATTTACCGTTCGGAAAAACGAACGCAAAATAGTATTTATCCCGCATGAGTAATAAAAAATCATGATTACAATACTTCCCCTATCCTAAGTCGGCGAAGTAAAAAGCAAACAAAAATAACTGGATAATAAATTTAAGAAGGCTCTATGCATTTATGAATTTTCATTCAGGAGATATTCAATAAAAGTTGTGAATTATGATAGAATCAATTTTTGAGGGAGCTAACATTGAAAATTTCAAGATGATTTTTGTCTTGCATGTATATTACTTCTCATATTGTGATGTATGGGTATGTCCGCAGAGGGAATTGAGAAAATACATTTTTTCTATCATGGAGGTCTTAATTATCAACGAGAAAAATATATGTTATAGTTTAGAATTCAAACTTTTGATAGGTATCTTGAAAAATATTGATAAATATTGAAATTTTCGAGATATTTAATGTGAGAAACGAAATCTCCTGCGTATTCATATTTTCTTTGTGTATACAGAAAAGGTTTATTGAATTCATAATATGATAATATCTTTCACATAATAATTGACAAATTGTCAGAACTATTTCTCATTCGTGGTTATTTGGCTTTTGCTTATGTGCATAGATATTATTACATTGCTTGCTTTCTGTCAATAACGTTTCAATATTCTAATTTCAGGATAATTATACATATTTTGATGATGCAAAGCTTTGTGAGTCAGTCGGATATTTTGTTATTTCTGAAGAAAAAAAAATTGATTTGATATTACTAGGAAATTTGATCAATTTTACACTTCATTTAAGCTAAATTAAAGATATATGAATGACTCAAAATCCTACTACTTACTTATTAATCAAAGAGTTCAGCTTTTAACAGGTTATAAATACATGTATTCCTATCGCAATCAAACGAAAATATATCATCACACTTCAAAAATAAATTTATTACACTTCCGTATAGGTATTTCAAGTAGGCTATTTAATCGTTATTCTGCTATAAGCCAAGATATGAACTACATTTAATTGGATATAGATTTCATATATCAATGCAATAATTTTATTCATATTGGTATATTCTTATTTGGTCAGAGCGTAACTAATTTTCATTTTATTTACTAGATATGTAAGTATCAGTGCAGTCAGATTTAGGAGAGCATAAAATTAAATTATTTTCAAGAAAAATCTTTCAGTGTGGCACCTCCTTCCGTTCCTTCAAGCTATCATTCTCCGATTAGAATTATAATGCATCTATCTCTTATTCATTTGTTTCTTCACATGTCTAAAGCACAGCTAATTGAAGAATTATAAATATTATATTTCTGATATTGTTCTAAAAATCTATGGATTGATCTGGAATTATGTAATATATATAATATGTAACAGGACTTATTATTTCACACACACATCAATAGAAGTTACAGATGAAAAGTTCTGCAAAATGATTAATATAAATCGTAATAATAGATTCCTATTAAACCAATAAACGGAGAATTTATATTTCCCATTTTAGGTAAAGTTTTCTCCCCCATGGTAAAATCAAGCATTAAACTGCTTTTTATAAATAAACCTTAATTAATCAATCGCTGTTTGTTACTTGCAGTAATTAACTCGTATCTTAATCAAACTGCCAAGCCATAGGCGGCGCATCTGGGCAAGAGGAAGGGGCATCTAGCAGCCACACTCATCTTTTTGGTATCGAAGTTATTTATAAGTTGGAATCGCAGTTGCCTATACGTTAATCATTGCCGCGGCCGGTAATTAAGACTGTGTCTATACCAACACGGCTTCTGCCGTTTTGAAGGTTGGGTTATGTCGTTTAGTACAATGCTGCAGGAGCTGTGAATTGTCTATTCATTATTTATTCTAGAAGTGTTACTTCTTATTAGTCTGGTCATTTGTTATTTATATTTAGATCTGCAAAACAAAATATTTTGTAGCGCTTATAGTTCACTGAATATTTCAGATATCTTTAGTTGTTTTGATTTTGAATTTGGCTCTTCCTAATATTATCTTTTAAATATGTAAATAGATTTTTTTTAAATAAATAGCTATTATGATTACTCTGTTTTTTTAACGAGTAGGAGTCGAACGCAAAATAAGTTGGTCTATGAAAAATGTGATAACAAGAGAAATACGGTTAAAAGAGTAGACCATGAATCAGCAGCGTTGCTTCGAGCATGTGAAACGAATATTGAATGTAAGGCGTCAATAATGAATATTTCTTATGTTTTTGTAAGAATTGGACACTCGAACATTGACATTCATAATGATCTTATTTCGATGTCAATCTTCGCAGCCTGATAATTCTTTCTTTATCATGGAGAAAAAGAAACAAGTTTTCAAACGTGAAAATTTGATAGTATTACTGCACAATGAAATTCGTAGTAAGCGAAGTTATTATATCAATAAATTAATCAAATCAATTAACTATCCAAATCACCAATTCGATCGCATCCATTGCTTGTTCAAATCAATCAATTGATTAAATCGTTTGATGAAAATCACCACACGTTTGATGACATTGAAGTTTATATGGCATCTCTTCTTGATCTCTTTGTCATTAAATTACAGTTTTTTGATGAATTTTGGAAATTGCAATATGCAAGTAGATTGATATGATTTTTGATTTCTTGGATCTTTGATGGGTGCAACGAATAATTACCATTTATTTTCTTCAGAGTCACTAACCACCATTTTTAAAATTGATTTCATGGTTTATCTTTGCTAAGTTTTTAATTTTTATAATAATTTTCTAACTTGGACTTCTATTTAATTAGTATGAAGTCCTTTTCTAGATTGCAAAATGTCAATTTGAATGGCTACCAGAGACATTTTCTGCATTGAGAAGGTTTTAGATAGAGAATAGTATTCGACTTGCATATAATGACTATATTTCAGTCGAATGACCACAACACTGGCCTTCAGATTGTAAACAATGAGTAATGCGATGAGAAACATGTCACAGGCATAGGCAAGTTGAACATACTAACATCGAAACGAAGTGCGTGAGTTCCAAAACGGTTGCTGTGATTCTGTCAGTCAGATGCTCAAGCTAGATAGGGGTTCCTGCTATCTCATTGCAGAGACTAGAGCTTATACCTGCGAAGCGGTCGGAACGGTAGTAAATATACTATTTTTATCAGCATCAATGTTTTTTCTTTGGTAGTTTCTTTTTTACGAGTTGATCTATGATTTTCATTCCGAAAAAAGGATTCAATTCGTACATCTAAAACCTAAATTTAGATTCAATGAAAAAATACTCTATTTCTCATTGCATCCTGAAACAAATATTCTGGATAAATCATGTTTTTACCAGAAAACTACAATAAAATTATCATGTTTTCAAGTCAATTGAGAAAAAAACTAGCTCAGATAGAATTCTCTTCAATTTAAATGTTTCCAATTCTCCATGATTCATTCCGACATTGCAATTTCTGGAAGCACCTGTCCACCAGTGTTTCATTCCGTAGCTCTCAATTTGACCGGCTCACTCAACAGTAATAGTCTATACGAATCATCAAAGCCAACTATTCTATATTTACAATCTTCAAACCAATCCCTTTTCCCTCACTCCATCCCGCGCTCAAAAACCGCACGGGAAAAACGCCACCCGCTATGCGCTCTAACGGCAAAATTGCTACACTGTTACTAGAAAAGATACAATTTGGAAAGATGCTTTCGACTGAACTTGTACTTGGTAGTTCGGTTTTTATAAAAGTAGTTAGGTACCAACCTGCAGCCTGAAGCTTCAATATGAAAATCAAACAGCTCTCTAAACAGATGTATTTTTTTAAAATTCAATTTTTTGGAAGGTAAGTAATTATAAATAGAGAAATATAATTCTGCCAGGATATCTATCAAAATATAGACGCGAGTAATTTTAATTGAAATATGACAAATAATTTGTCTTAAAGATATTAAAAAATTCATCTTGAACCGAAATACTTGAAAATCTTGAAAATCTTGAAATATTTGGGATGTCGCTTCTCATATGCCAACTAGGTGTAAACATGTATAACTTTGTTAAATTTACACCTTCATTACGTATCCTAATGAATTATCTATCAAATTAAAGCTAATCTCTACATGATGGTATATGATTGCCTATGTGAAAGTACCCTTAAATAGGGGCTACAGAGTACAGGTACAGATACATAAAAGCAGGTAACAGGAAAAAACCCCCGGGAAATAAAACCCCGGAAAAACCCCCGGAGAAAAAAACCCCGGAAAAAAAACCCCAGGAATAAAAACCCCGGAAAAAAAGCCCCTGTGATAAGAACCGAAGAAAGTTCATATACGAATATTATAAATTAGGTATATAAGGGTATTTTCATAAAAAATAGACTTTTTTGGTTTTAATTCTGTATATTTAAATTTTATTTTTGACGTTTCGACTCTCTAACCGAAAGTCTTCATCAGAAAAAATGATACAAAAATAAATAAGGCAAGAAGGTATCTAGATAATTAGAAATTAAAAATTGAAAATATACAGATAACTAGATGTGAAAACGTGGATTCCACATTTAGTGCAAAAAGAACAAATTCCTCTGGCATTTACCCAAAATCTGAGGAAAAACTACGTAAAAACCTCAACAGAGGAATCAACGATATGAGTCTTGACAATTATTATAGAGAAAATGATTTAATTAATATAACACATCAGGACGATGTCCCGTTTCTGCAACGCGCACAGTTGTATATACATATACCTAATTTATAATATTCGTTACATAAACTTACTTCGGTCTATATCACAGGGGGCTTTTTTTTCGGGGATTTTTTTTCCTGGGGTTTTTTTTCCGGGGGCTTTTTTTCCGGGGCTCTATTTCCCGGGGTTTTTTTTCCTAGCTTCATAAAAGCGAGAGAAGTAAGGTGCTCAACTTGAGGTGCAGACAGTAGGATCGACAGAGAAAATTAAATTAAATTAATGGCGACACTTGAAAAAAAATTTTTCTTTATTCTTGTATTATTTCGAATACAACTAGAAATAAGTATTCTTCCATCCACATAGATATTGTTTTACTTTGAGTGTGTATATTCTAGAATATCTATAGCATCTTTTTCGCATTCCTGGGAATTAAAGATCAATTTAATCCCTCATTTCAGGAACCTAATTTGGAACTTAGTCCTTAGGGATCTAAAATAATCAAAAATCTCTAAGGACTGGAGTAAAATAAACAAAATCCATGACAACTGAATAATCGAAATACCTATCTACCTAAATGTCAAATTGTTTTTTTTTTCATTGGAATTCAAACTTTTATTATCGATGATTTATATTAGCATTACCGCAGTTGGGACGATTTTACTAGTGCATCGTATTGTTCATAGATTTTCTAGATTTTTGGGGAAATAATCTTACAGTTTCCTCTTCCGCAGCCTTATCAATGTCAAATTTCTCACTCAGCTTTTTGACAGCAAGCTTATTTACTTAACAACTGCTGTGGCCAGCCTTGTTACTATTGTGAATTTATTCAACATTTTTGTATCAAGTTTTTCGTTGTCAAAATTGTAAAATTAATCATCTGCTTTTAGGCTATTGTTATTTAATATAATATGATAGTGCAAAAAATAGCGTAGATAACACATGACTGAGTTAAGTATTGACCTCGACTTCGTCTCGTACAATAAGCTCCACTCTCAGGATTGAATCAAGCACTCAAGTCCTTCGTTATATAATGTACTATTTTATACTTAATTATAGGTATCCAAAGGCTCCAGATAGTTTATTACACTACAAATGGCTTTTTTCCAACAATATGTTATTCTGAATCATTCTGCACATGTATAGGAAAAAAACACTTTCCTGCAGTTTGGTTATATTTTCTATCGGAATACCAACTTAAAAATAATCAAATTCACTATAAAGTGAAAACTCAATTAAAAGAAATATACTCATGTTAGATGGCACTGCTGCGGATTTATATCTCTGCATGCCATGTACCAACTCATTTTTCATTGGTTTCGCGGCTACAAGTCCGACTTTCTACGGCTTGCTATATTGCACAGAATAGTTCTAATAAGGTCGAAACACGTGTCTACAGTTGCTGCCTTATTCAGGACGATGATGTGAAAACCAACTCCTGAATTTGTAATTTTGTGGAACTACTCAGGTTTGATTTTTAACAATTTATCAAACTCTGTTCCACGGATATTTTCCAAAGGTCACTTTACAGTGGCCTATATTTCCTCAAACCTGCCAGCTGTCTGTATTTATGGTAGATGGCATTGCTACGGATTTATATCTCTGCATACCATGTACCAACTCACTTTTTATTGGCTTTGTGGCTACAAGTCCGATTATCTGCGGCTTGCTATACTGTACTGAAGAGTCCTAATAAGGACGAAGCACGTCTCTATAGATGCTGCCCTATTCAGGACGATGGTGTGAAAGCCGACTCCTGAATTTGTAATTCTACTACTCAGGTCTTGATTTTTAACAATTTATCGAAAATATATTTCAACTTAAACAAATATTTTTTATCCTACGCCAGTAATATTATTCAGATCTGTTGATTGAGGTGGATAAAACTTTCTGCCCCATTAAAGAGGTAAAACAAAGTGCATTATTCTGTATATATTGTGTCTTATTTTTGCGTAAATTGATTCTAAGCCATATTTCTTATGCATTGTCCAACATCTGATTGTAAACTTTCTGAATCATTCACGATATTTCAAAAGCACGCCAGCAGATACAAAGACAAATATTTATTCAATTTCGAGTGTACTGACGATTTTGTAAGCAATTAATAACATTGTCGCAGAAGTAAACAAGTTCAATTCACTCTGCTTATTAGATTTCAAGCATATAAACTAATATAAATAGTTTATTTTATCTTCTTTTTTTTTTGACATTCTGTCATGAATAATACTTTGTATATTACACGTGCAATAGTAGTACAATATAATACCACCGAAAAATATCCGATGATGTAGTTTACCATGGTATCAATAAGCGTGATAGAGAACGTTTTGGATCAGAAGAATGAACTTTACTCATGAAAAATAAATTATTGATCCACATTTACGCCCCAGAAAGTCACATATATGATAATATTGAGTCCAGTTTCACTTTCATTTGGGTTTTTAAAATAAATTTGTTCGAGCTATTTCAGTCCATCCTGGCCTAGGTCAATCTTGTATAAATAGACTCACTCTTTTATAACCTCTAACTGAAATATCTTTAAACTGAGATTCCCGTTCTTTCAATAAATTCTTTCTAATAAAATTCAATTACAATATTAACTATTGATCATTAGGTTGTCGCATACCTCAGGATCGCAGGTCGACCAAGATTATCGTTCGATTATATTTAGACACACGGTTGAGATCTCCGCCTCTCTTGGCCCCTCAACAGACATTACTCATCGAACACACTTACTCATACTTTCAACCATATATCATAGATACACTCAATTTTCTACGAGAAATATCTATTCCGAAGATTAATTTATGTCATCCAACAATTTTTCTCAAAATAGCTTTTACAGTTTTTTAGCTTCATTATTCGACCAAAAACACAAATCATCAATGTTCTAAGATTAGGAGAAAAAAAAGTATCATATGAAAATTATACGTACCGAAAAGCTTGGTAGGTACTATAATTTAAACTTTCGTTCAATAAAGGATTTGAATAAAAAGATGCAGTTTCAAATTGAAACAAGAATTTTCTCGCCATTATCGAATAATTGCCAAGTGCAGGCCAGTGATAAATTTTCTCATTCTTAAATAATTCATCTATCCGTCATCACAAAATACGCACTTTGATATAGCTGATTGAACTTCTTTTCGGTGTCGATTCACCGTCACCTACTTTCCACTGTTCTGTTCGCATTTGTCCATTTTCGTATTTCAAAATTACCGTATAGTGGTCCGCGTTGTCATTGAGAGACTCTTCTAGCCCGGTCCAATTTTCGAAGTAAGAATCTAACGCTCGACCCCACCCAGCCCCTAAAATTCAAAAGCTAGACCCAACCCGAATCGGAAAATTTTAAATCTCGATTGAACTCAGTTCATAGAATATCAAGAATCAGTCATGAGTACACGTACGTCTTTATATAAAACAGCCCGCGCAAACTCGTCGCATATTAAATCGAGTCCGCCTGAAGCTCAGCTCCAAAGAACAAATAGAGGCTCGAATTCGGCCCTTGAACCGAGTAGCTTGTAGCAAATTTGCACCAAGCCGAGCAAACTGTGCTCAGAAGCGTTTCTTCACTGAGCGAATGCGACAAGTTTCTTCTTAGAAAATTTGTTCCAAAGAATATAAATTCACCACTCTCTGAAAACCATTATTGCTTTCTTAATCGTATACATCATCGTTCAGCTAAAATAATTTCACCAACCTTTTGGATTTTGATAGCAGTTTTTGAATAAAATTGAAATAGATGCTTGCCAAACTCATTCTATTAGAAGAACCAATCTGATTTTCTTCTTGATTGATATGATCAAGTCACATATACAAAATCATTTTGATACATATTACATGATAGTTTCACAACTCTCAGCGCTCTACCTAATCTACACAATTAGATATTCAAAGATTTTTTTACATTCAAATGTAAGTGACTCTCTCGCATGTTGATGTTGAATCTTTAGTTTTCTTTGGCGTCACTATGGCTACGACTACCGAAGACATTGTTGCATTTCGTCACTTGTTCCCGAAAGTCAAAGTGCCAAGAACCTTGTAAGAATGTAAGGTAGCACTGGACTTTTTTCCTACTAGCTATCTTTAGAAGCAGGTGGATAACTAATCATGGTTTGTTGATTGGAATGCTGAAATAATCAATTGTGTCTTGGCAAATGTAACAAACGTCATTAGGAAATTATTTTAATTGCAATATATGCTTATTTCTGATGCTCTCAAAAAAGTCTTAATTGTGTTAAACATAGAATAAATAATGAATATTTTAAAAAAGTGCCAATGGGAGTCTGTATCAATCGTAGAATGAACTTATATCGATTAAACTTATTTTCAGAATCTGACTCTAATTTTAACATTTGAAATTTAAAATTGGAAGTTCGAACATACGAACAGCACCATAAGTAGATCTACTTTCATCTACAACTGTATTTATATATAGATATAAATTTAAAAAATTCTACATGTACAATTATAGACACATTGAAGCTTAGATTGAAACACATTAACAATTTCTGATATAATCAAAAATCCAATCGAACAAGTAATAATAATCATAAATTATAACACAAAAGAGGCTCAGATATATTCAAAAATACAGTTTATAGGACGAGATGTGTTATTGGGAAACACGACACTGTACGTAGGTGGAGTTGTATTTTTAAATAACACACCGTATTGGTGGGAGTGTATTTTCATCAGGTAATTATAGAAGCTAGTATATTCTCTATTCAAAAATTTTCTCTGATTGTGAAAAAAAATGATAGTATGAACACCAATAACCATGGATAAAATAAATTCGTTTGTCAGCGGTACACAATTGGAAGGATTTTGTGAGAAGCTACTTAGGCCCGATTGCACAATCTTTGGTTAATCCTAAACGCGGCTCAATTACATCTGTAACAATTGTTTTGACAATCGTTACCTAGATAGGCTTAGGATGCTAGGATGGGGATCTAGAGTTCTAGGATATCGTGCTTTCGGCAATGTCCATAACAAGTATGAATACTTACCATTTTTTAATTCAAGCTCATGTGGAAAAGTGGTATTGCTCCTATTTCCAGTTATACAATAGCTATTCGAACAAATAGTAGTGAAAGCAAGTTTTCTCGTGATAATGATATTCGATGTAACGACTATAACGAGCTGCATCAATCAAACAAGTGGAAAAGAGATGCTGGCAGTCGTGTTGCAGATACCCATAATGTTTTTTTTCCATGTTGATATCTAGCATGCCAAAATTTGGTACAAAAGATAAAAATTTCAAGGTCAGCTTTATTCAAATGTCCAAACAAATGTCAAATAATATAAGTTGGCAATTTAAAATCAAAAATAAATATTAAAATCAAAAAAACAATAGGAGATAATCTTCAATTATGTGTCAATAATGAATATATAATTTAAATACTTATATGATAAATCATTAGAAAATAGTAGGTAAATCGAACAATCACCTCCGTTACGATTTTAGTTGGAAAAAGTTGAAATAAATTATTACAGCCCATCATGTGAAGAAGATTCAAGCTCTGTTCTGAAATCATGCTTTAGCAAACTTTAACATGACTATAAATTGTACACAATGATTTTTAGAACAATTAAAGCAATTATAATAATAATTTGATGATACAAAAAACGATTGTGCTAGTTTTTTCTGATTTATTCCGCCAGAAAATAGAGTATTTTTGTTTCGTTTTCCGGTGACCGATGCCAACAAAAATAGCATCAGTCAAAGAATGCCGTGCATCGGCCAGGTAAGTGCTCCAACTTCACGGTGCTTCATCTTCAACCTTTACTGACTCCAGTGACTTCACCCTCTCGACTTTGCTCGATTTAATTCTTTGTAAATGGACCCAAACGACTTATGATACATTACTTCAATTTTGCTTTGTAATGCTATTTAGAACGAAGATGTTGGGAACTAAAAATACCGCACTAGAGTTATTTTAAAATATCGACAAACAAAAACACGCTAGTAAATGAATGACACTGTAAATTGTTACCTTTGACAATATACTAGAGATTATTCAAAGTATAACATGAAAAATATGAGAGTTTCTTTTATACAATAGTTTTTTTTTATTTTTGTAATAATAAATTTGCAGTTTAATGTGAATCAAGATAATAGAGCATGATAAAACGCTTGTTACAAAAAACTATCCAAGCACTCATTCTTTCGATAACTAACTACGTTCAAGGTTCTGCACTTGTCAAATTATAAATTAAAAAATTTCAACTTCTATATCTGACCAGAACGACGATGAATTCATTAATATTTTCGTAATGTTCGGCATCCCATAAATCTTCTAGTCTATTCGAACAACTTTTGATCCATATACTCTAGACGAAATGAGTGAGAACTGCTATTCAAACGGTGCTCAATTATAAATAAGTGTTTTTGAAATTTTTGTCTGTCTGTCTGTCTGAAAGTTTGTCTCGAATAGTTCGAAACAGTTTGTCAAATTTCGATAAAAATTTCAGGGATTAAAAAAAGAGCTTTGGCTTAAACTTTCGTGTATGTTCCACATCGATATTTTGCAGGGTTTAGAAGATATGAATATAAACATATGTGAAGAATATTAATATTTGTGAAGCGATTACTGCCATCTAGCAGATATCATGAATAACATGCCGCACCAAAGCCAGCTTGAGTAAAAAATCTTCAGAGACCAACAATATAAAACAAGAAAATATCGATAGTACTGGGTGGAGCACAAGGTTTCCCCAAATCTACTACAGTCAATTATTCTTTTTCATTGATTTCAAAGAGTCCCTGCATATGCAAGCGAGGTCGCGGGTGACTGCTATATTCAATATAAAACATTGAACAATTAAAACAATGAGAGCAAAAAAAATTCAAAGTCGAACTTTTCATGCAATTAATAAATAGTTGGACGATGAATAATTTATTACTTGCTTGTTGATTCATCCTAGAGAAAATGAATTTGCTGTTTTGAAATTAATTTTCTGTACGATTAGACGTTTTCATGTGTTTACGGATCCAGTATTCAAGATAGTATATTAGCTTCACCATGCAATCCGTGGTCGCAATGATTATGTTAACTTACCGGCCATGGGCGAAGGGAGTTATCAAAAAATAGTGGATGAACATACAAAATATTTATTTATTGCCATAAAAGTTTGAGGAACTATTATCACAATTTTTTCTGAGAATAAAATTCAATTTTCAATACCATCACCTACCAAATTCTTATTGATATCGAAAAGGAAAATTCGACTCTATTTTTATTAGATCCTGCAATCGAGCGAAAATTTTTCTGAGCTTCCCGGTCAGTAAGTACTGTTATTTTCATACCGATCTTGCATAATACTTAGAAACCTCGCCAAGGCTCGACCTCCAAAATTGTATCCTCAATAGGTATATGTACCTATTTTCTGACCTTGATACTCAAAATAGTTATTTTTGTATTAAATGTGCGAAGTGATTGTTTTTTTTTGTTGCGCGTGAGAATGTCAATTTTAATCGAGACCGTAAGGTCGAGGTAACAAATTCATTCGAAAGCGCGACAAATTACAATCACTTCGCACACGAAATACAAACAATATTTTTTCGCCAAATGTCAAAAAATAATAGATCAACAATAATTATTGTTTTATTCAGTAAAATGTGGGAAAAAAGTACAAACTATAATTAATTTGCAGTTACCTGGGTATTGTAACCAAAAGTATGCGCAATTGTTGCTATCAACAATTAATTTTTCTATTCAAAAATAAGTAGTTTTGTATACAAATTCATATTTCTTTTTTGTTAAATACCTGTTTGTCTCTATCCTTGTAGCATTATTAAACTGAATTATATTAGATTAGGTGTGCAAAAGTAGAATTTATTTTTTCACTAGTGAAAAAATAAAAGATATTTTTGCACACCTAATCTAATATGATTCAGTTCAGTAATGGTACAAGGATAGAAACAAACAGGTATTTAACAAAAAAGAAATATGAATTTGTACACAAAACTATTTATTTCTGAATATAAAAATTAATTGTTGACAGTTCTTTATTTATCAAACAAAAATATTGTTTGTATTTTGTGTGCGAAGTAATTGTATTTTGTTGCGCCTTGGAATGAATTTGTTACCTTGACCTTACGGTCTCGGTTAAAATTGGCAATCTCACGCGCAACAAAAAAAAACAATCACTTCGCACACTTAACACAAAAATAACTATTTCACCGGTAAACTAGAAAAGAAGAGTTCAACTATCAGCTCACAGCATATAATTTCATATCCTTATACTATATTTTCGACTCGTTTGTCTATAGATTGAATTACGCATATCTTGATACTTATTTGAATCAATAAAGATTTATTCGTTAATTATTTCATTTTTTTCTTCAAAAACCAAAAGTTCCACATTATTCAATAATATCTGAAATAATATCTAAAATTAAAGTTGAAATAGGTACTTGGACCGACGGAAAAATATATGTTCAAGCTAAAACGATCACTAGATATATTCCATGATAAATTAAAAATTTGATATGATAGCACAATATTTAATTCTTTGTCTCAACTATGAAAAATCAGTCTGATCAAAAAAATTATAATTTTTCTCTTTTATTACTTTTACTGCTTATTACTTTACAGTATGAAATTTTACTTCCAAAGTTTTTGCACGGTTAGTTACTTTGTTCTAATATTGAAATTAATTCCTTGATTCTTCTCACGTAATTTTTTATCACAGAGTTAAATCCATGTCTGCGAATTTTTTTGCTGTATAGCTTCGCATTTTACTGCCTGAGGCTAAACACTCTATATTTGAATCGTACTGTTGTAGATTCCTATTTCTCATTCTCGTATTGTGTGAGTGTGTGAATGTGTGGGTGAGAAGTCATAGCGAACGTAGATAGGTAAGTTTGAGAGCCTCTTGACTGGAGACAATTGTAGGGTCCTCAGTCGAGGATCAGAGTGCGCCCTAATGAGCAAGCACCCGCGGGCTACGGGCCTACACTTGAGGTGTTACCGACACAATGGATTCGAAAATGTCAATACTATGTGATTTATAGAAAAAAATATTAGTTCTAGTTCAGTCTCAAAATACCAAAATATCAATTAAACTTTAATCTTCGTATAATCCCACAATGAAGCTGATAGGATGGTTTTCATATATGATTTTTTCCTAAATTATCTTATTAATATAAGTACTATTGAGAATGGTTCTTAGAGTCCAATAAATGTATGCTTTGGAAGAATTTTTTTCGCGATGGAAAGAATTATATCATGTATACTGAAAAATATTGAAACTATTAAATTAATAGTCCACTACTACTTTAAACGTCGCTTCAAAAAATATCATCACTAAATTTTGTATTATCTAATATAATAAAAAAGAAACGCTGTTCGTCAGTCTCGCTAAAACTCAAAAACGGCTAGACTGATTTGAATAATTTCTTATCTATTCTGTTTGCTTTAAAACAGTGCTGGTTTAAATGAAAAATTATCAGTATACATTAAGTAGTGCACGAGCCGTATCTGTTCGTTCGCGCACCGTTCATCCAATTGGGTTAAAACATTCTACAGTTGTTAGTGGCAATATCGTGGAATTTTTTATTACAGTACCATCAACGTACAATAAGTGGCGCACGAGCCGTATTTGTTCGTTCGTGCATCGTTCGTCTGCTTGAGTTGAAACTTATTATAGTTGTTGTTGGCACATTTGTGAGTACTCTTATTGTAGTGTCATCAACGAGCCGTATTTTTTCGTTCGCGCATCGTTTATCCGATTGAGTTGAAACTTACTACAGTTGTTGTTGGCTTTTCCGAGAAAGTTCTTATTATTATACCTTCATCATACTTTGGGTGGCGCTCGAGCCGTATTTGTCCGTTTACACTTCGTTCATCCGATTGAGCTGGAATTTCATGTTGTTGTTGTTGGCACGAGCATAAAGGTTCTGACATAGTAATATTGACGGTATTTGTCTGTTCGAATATCGTTCAGCCAATTGAATTGAAATTTTTATAGTTGCTGCTAGCGCTTGCGTGGGGACTGATTTTAAGAGTTCTTTCACCAGTAGAATCCTATAACTATTATCACTAAGTAACTTGCGCTATAATTTACTCTCAAAAAAAGGGTTATCCACGGAAACTCCAATAATATAATCCAAGATATGAAAAAATGACAAATAAAATTTCCTACATTGCCTGCGCTGCAATATAATCTTTTATTTCCCATAATTTATTCAATGAAATACTGATGATACTATCCATATATAGATTTACCGGTCTACATACATATCAAGAAATTTTGACAGTTTAGGCTATGTTTTAACTGTGTTATTCAAGCAAGAAATGTGGTATTATTCTTAATAATCATCTTATACTATTAAACTATGCTTTAAAGATTCGTATAAAAATGTTGAATATCATTGAGTTTCCACCCGTGCGAAGCCGGCATGGGTTGCTAGTCTAATATAATAAAAATAAAACGCTGTTCGTTAGTCTTGCTAAAACTCAAGAACGGCTTGAACAATTTTGATAATTTTTTTTTTATTCTGTTCGCTTTATTACAGTGGTGGTTTAAATGAAAAATGATCAACATACATTTAGTAGTGCATGAGCTGAATTTGTTCGTTCGCGCACCGTTCATCCAATAGAGTTGAAACATTCTATAGTTGTTGGTGGTATTATCGTGAAGGTTTCTATTATAGTACCACTAACGTGCAATAAGTGGCGCACGAGCCGTATTTGTTTATTCGTACATTGTTCGTCTGCTTGAGTTGAAACTTATTAAAGATGTTGTTGGCACTTTTGTGATGGTTCTTATTGTAGTGTCATTAACGTGGCGCACGAGCCATATTTGTTCGTTCGCACATCGTTTATCCGATTGAGTTGAAACTTACTACAGTTGTTGACTCTTTCAAGAAAGATCTCAGTATTGTATAATCAGCATACCTTAAGTGGCGCACGAGCCGTATTTGTCCGTTCACATCGTTCATTCGATTTAGTTGGAATTTCAAATAGTTGTTGTTGGCAATTGCATAAGGTTCTGACAGAGTACTATTAACGGTATTTGTCCGTTCGAGCATCGTTCAATCGATTAAATTGAAACTTTCTATAGTTGCTGCTGGCGCTTGCGTGGGGACCGATTTGTAAAATTCTTTTGCCAGTAGAATCCTGTACCTATTATTACTTAGTAGCATGGGCTTCAATTTAATCTTAAAAAAGGGTTACCTACGAAAACTTGAATAATGTAACCCAAGATGGTGCTTTCTATACATAGATCTGCGCACTAATCAACAGATTTTGACAGTTTAGGGAATGTTTTAGTTGTACTGCTCAAGCAAGAAATGTGGTATTATTCTGAATAATTATTTTATACTTTGAAGATTCGTACAAAAATGTTGAATTTTATTGAATGTCCACCCGTGCAAAGCCGGCACGGGCAGCTAGTCATTAATAGAATAGAATAGGAATATTATGGATTTACCTTCTTAAGATGAATTATATGCTTATTCTCAATTTCTGTCAGGAAATTGGAATGATAAATTTTATTGTGATATTTTCTATGCTAACTTTCTTATGATGAAATCAAAAAATACATGAAAGATAGTAATTTTACTATATTCGCAACAAATAATTAGAGCAAATATCTAAAATTTGCTCCTGAGAAAAATTTTGGAAATCTCCAAAAAAATAAAATTTGTACAGTTCTCCTTTCAATTGATATTTGGAAAAAAATTATATTATAGGATATATTTGTGACAGAGTTCACATTTGCTGTGAATTTGTTATCACAGAAAATGTGAAAAAAATGATGCAATATCAATCAATAAAATAAGTCATGTAAGCTATGTTCCGTAATAATAGTTTACTATAAATGTGATCGCAATTCCAAGAATTGGTTTGCAAAATCGACAAGATAGTTTTAATAAAACCAAATATATTTGAAAAGTTCAGTAATGGGTCTTTCGGTGCACTTATCACAAAAAGTATCGTATGTAACACGAATACTGAACAACCATCATCATTAATATGGATGAAGTTGGCTGCACGAAGTTACACCGTGGCTTCGCCCTCTTCTACGTCGAGTGCAACCAGCTTCATCCTATATAGTAATGACGGTTATTCGGTTCTTGTAGCATAATATATTATTAATAGTTCGGGTACACCTTGTGTCAGCTTTTGTCTTTATTCTGCATTAAGATTGAACATTTTTATTTTGATAGGAAAAATATTATTTGTGATACGTGCACCGAAAGTATCTCATAACTAAACTGAGTTCTGCTTCGAAATTTCCAAATTTCAAACCATGGAGACAATGATTTAATTTCCTGTCTACAGGAAATTCATGAATATTGATTGGTACTTTTTTTATTACATTGTTATATGTCAGATTAATATTTGAAAGAAATTTGTACTATGCGATGTTCTTGTTATAGTATCTACATTTACTGTAAGTAGGATAGCACAGAAGATATGAAAAATATCAACCAATAAAATAAGTCATGTAATAATACGCTTTGGGACTCGTCCTTGCCTTCGCCTCGTGCTTCGCCCTCACCTTCGCCTCGTACATTTTCCTGATCTTTACCTCAGGCTTTGCCCTCATCTTCACCGAGTGCAGCCAAATTCATTCTGGACAAAAATGACGGTCGTTCGGTTCTTGTAGCATAATATATTATTCTATACAAAAAGAATTCTTGATAATAGTAATTTTTCACAAAGGAAACGTGCAAGTGATTTTCATGAAATAAATGTCTCCTGTGATAATTGAAATATTTCAAATAAAGAAACGAATTCTTGGTACTTGAAAAAAAAAATCTTTTAAACATTTGTTGTAATTTCTGCAGTTCTTAAATGTGAGAAATCCTTTTCTGGGCAATGTGTTATAGATTTATTTTTTGTGCAAGTAGTGTTCTGAGCTTCGCTGCCATTGTGACAGTACTCCTTAACCTCATTAAATTAATTTGGGTATTGCTTAGGCAGAGAAAATAATTGAGAGCGAATAAATTAATAACGTTTAAGAAAATATTAAAAGCCATAAATCCTACCAGATGTACAAATTTTTAAGAATGATTGAACAAAATTGATTAATTGGGTCTAAAATACTCAAAAGAAAGCACTAACTCAATAATTATTGAGAAAACAATCCCTTACATGATATAACCATTACTTCAGTAAAACTATTTTAGGAAATCCTTTAAGAACCGCTACATTAGCTCCAGAGATTAGCGTCTCTGCACAAACAAATGAACATATCATTTTATATAGTAGTGGAGATGAAACAAAAGGATAATTCATCATATATAATCTTTGATTACCCTCTGGCAAGAATAAGACTATTAAATTCTTTATCTAATCCAAAATATACTTCATAATTAAATTTTATTTCAGCTACTTTTATCAAGGTGTTTTCTCAGAAAAATCAACTCCAATTTGAAACATATTCATTGAAGGAGCTTCACTTAAGATATGCAAAACTCTTTTTCTTCTATTAAGATTCTCTGCGGTATGTATATTTCCAGTGTGCAAAATCTGATGAGGTTACGATCAGTGATTAAGAAGGAATTGAAATTATTGTCTCCACAAATAGAACCTCGCATTTCAATTTATATGATATAAAAAACATCACATCAAAATTTGACCACTTTTTCAAAAGAAGCGAACATCTTGTAATAAAGTGGTTATAATTATATCATCGGACAATCAATTTCTCTTGCTCTATCTTTTCTCATTTCAAAATAATCAAATTGTATTTACAGCTCAATAAAGAGAGTATATAAAGTTTTTCCCAAGAATTGAACAGAAAATAAGGAAATAAGATACCTGATTCCAATCTAAATGCAAATTTCCGATGTCACAGGAATATCTACTACATATCTGTCATAATAATAATGTCTGGCCATTCTTCGTTCCTTATTTCCTATCCGAAGTGTCATCATTTCTAAGAGGAAAGAGGGGTACTATACTCAGTACTGAACATGAAGTGGCGACACTCGAATAATGAGACTCCTTTTTTAATTGGCGGATATGTGTCAAACGGAATACTCTATTCTTCAGTCATTATTTTCCTTCGTTTGTTTCATCTAGGCGTCGCGACGCTGTTTTGTTATTACTCGTTTTCTCTTTCTTTCTTCGCCTGTCACTTGTTCTCCTTGAGTGGGGCAGATTGCAAGTGGAAGTGAAGTTTTTTGTTTTTCAAATAAATTTTGCCAATAAAAGAAACAAGGGAGTAAGTATTTATTAACAAACGAGTATTTTTATTTCAATGTAAGTTTATTTCCGTGTTTAGCAAAAAAATAAGAATGGTCAATGAAAGCAATAGTGGAGAGACATTTGGATGCAGTACTATTCTTCAGAATGGTGAAATTAGTATTTCAAACGAACACTAGATTAACACCAACAGTCAGATGACAAGATCCAATCAAAATGAGGTCATACTGCCGATGATACGGTAAAATATTGATGTAAAAGAGTAAGATTTAATCGAGAATTTCACACAATCGATGCCGAATTTAAGTACGTTCTAGATCGGCACATGAATAATTCTCAGCTTCGTTCAAAATAGAATAAAACGTTTCAAGTTTTCTCTTATAATTCGAATATTATTGAAAATATAGAGGACGCTATTCAATAAAAATGATTTATTCTTGTTACTATTACATCATGATAATCACAAATGTTATTTGTGTAGTCTCATTTACAATCAACTCTCAATTTTAATACAATGATAAAGTACTTCCTTTATTTTCATCTTTTAAATTCTGTTAAATATTTTCACTTAACACTTATTTTAAATAACAATTTTTCAATTCAAATTAAAAGAGTATTCTCCTACATTCTGTTTAGGTCATATATCCTAGATGATTCAAGGTAATTCCATTTTTCAAAATTAAATAAATTAATTTCTGTCATATTTTTTCTGCCACTTATAAATTCAATACGAGAGTATACATTAGCTTTATGCCAGGTGAAATGTGCTTTAAAGAATAGTGATATTTTCTTGAATTCTCACATATTTCAAAATTTATGAAAGAATGTTAACATTGTTTTATAGAGAGAATAAATCATCTCTAATATATATTTTTTTTCTAATAGGAATCTGAAGAAGCAACTTCTTTGATCGCTAAGGCCCAGTATTTCAGTCCTTAGTTTACCTTAAACGTAGCTTAATATCCATAGTAATGATTGTTGGAGTAAGTTACTGAGGTTATTAAGCTTTGCTGAAATACCGATCCTTAAAGAGTCATGCGCTTTAAAACTTCATGAAGAAGTATATAGGAATAATAATAAAAAATATAACATAATTCCGTTTCAACATAAAATTATACTCCTGAATATAGCGTAAGAAATTTAATTCCTCTCAGAGTGTGTTAATCTGAGCACTATTTTCTTCCATTCGACGAAATAAAATAAAAAATGCGAGAATGAAAAGCAAAAAACAACAGAATATAACGAAACATTTTTTAAAAAGCTCGTGGTTGTGTTAAATTTAATAATTGTAATCCCCAAGCACTACAGTGTTACCACAATAAAAGAAATTACACTGAAGAATTTAAATACAAAGCTTTACACATGCCTTGCGAGAAGAGCGCATGCAGCAAAAATTTTACTCGGGAATTTTGTGACATGAAAAATCTTCCTTCTTTTGACAGAATATTATAATATAAAAATAAAGTCCTGCCTCTACAATGGCCTCTATACTATGCTATCTTCATGTTGCTGTCTTTCACTGGAATGTTTTTCTGTTCGGGAAATTTGCTAGGAATTAAAACCGCAAAGAATATATGCAGTTTGGGTTTTTTTGTCCAAATTCTTCAAAGATAAGTTGCATTACTTTCATACACTTTTATACAATCAAGAGAGGAATCATGAAACTACTCTATTTTAATACATTTATTTGAAGTGGAAGATAATTGGTATATATCATGGCCATCAAATCATAGTGCTATAATTTTAAAACAAAATATTTGCAGTAAACAATAAACGGTTATTATTGAAGTCAAATACTGCGAAAGATATTAGACACGAGTGAATTATTGACTCTATGATGAACTTCAGCAATCAATAGTTGATGGAATCACAAGGAAAATAAGAACAACGATCCGAATCGACTTATTAATAAGATTTAGACCTCACCTTATAGAAAAGTCATTCGTCGAATTAAGTGAAATTCGTGATTATTACAATAATGGCTTGAGGAGTCTAGTCTAGAGCAAGAAAGAAATTTAGTCTCTATCGGAATAGTCTTATGCTTATGTATGTACAAAGCGAAAAGAATACAATACGCACAGGATCTATAAAAATATTAGGGGGTAATCTCTGGAATTACTAGCCCAATTCAAAAATTCTTTCATTATTAGAAAGCTTTACTAATCAGGGTATTATAGATTTCAGTTTATTTTGATAAGAATAAATATTTTAAAGAAGAAATCACATAAATAAAAATTTCACACAAAAACTGTGAAATATGTGAGGTGCTTGTGCTATGGAACATTCAAAAAATGAATAATTCTAAAAAAGAATTGTTTCCCATAGAAAATTCAAATCTAAGAGTCGGGGCTGAAGCCACCATCATCTTAGATCGGGGATGCAAATGTAGACATATGTTTCGTCCTTATTAGGACTCCTCAGTACAGTATATCCAAGCCCAAGATGTTCAAGACTTGGATCCCAAGAGTGTATAAACTCATTACGATAAAATACGAATAAGTATTTTGTTCAAAAACCAATATCTGTAAATTAAATCGTAAGAAAAAGTGCTGCTTGGCTATTTTATCGACATGCTTTGATCAAATGGTTAGATTTACGTGGAAAATACTAATATCATAAAGCGATGAAATTTGTTCATTTGTTTATTTCTATATAGTAGATATTCTTTGGCTCTGGAACTAATGAACTGATTTTGCAAATTCTTTCACTATTTCATTATTAAAAAGCCTCATTATCACTGAGTTATATCTACGGATTTACTAATGTTATCGAAATATGCATATGTGGTGAGGAAGAAGACGTCTATAGAGTACAAAGTGGTGCCAGGAAAGTCAAGTGAGTTGGTGGGAAGTATACACGTATCGAGCAAGATCAGGGTAGTGCGCACACATGCAAATTATATTTGAGAACAAGTAATACGTACATTTTTCAATCGCATGAATGTTGCCTGTTGATGCTTGATTTGGAGGATTGATGGAATATTGAAATCAAAAATGATAGATTTTTTTTTATAAATAATTAGTCTTAATCATCACAAAACCCGCCTTAAACATACGTAGTTAAGTCTACATTAGCTCAGATATGTCTATACGTGCGAAGCCGAAGCAGGTCAGCTATTTTTAAATATTCAAAAAAATATAATAATAATAAAAGTTTCCGCCCTCTATATTATCCAGCGTTCAAATTCCAAATGTGCCAGCCTTAAAACTTCAAATATAAAAACGCTGTATTCACAATAATATACGTCCACGTGCAACAGTTTTCATGATATCAGAGTCTGAATTTTGTATTTTTTGACAATCACTGACTGACGGATCTTCAAAAAACGTTCGGTACTTATTGCGGAACTGTATTCCTCAGAAAGAAGATCAAAAATATTGCCTTATTTTTTTACACTGAAAATTATGTATTATTAAAAGTTAACTGAGGTCTGACACTTGGCAAGTTTTTTATTGAAATATTGATCAATGTAGAGCTCTCAGAAATTTGTCAAGTGTCAAACCTCAGATAAGTATTTACAATACATTATTCTCCGCGTTCGCGTTTACTTCCTTCTGAGCTCTGTTCAATAAAAGAAATTGGCAATATTAATTTATGTACGAGAAATTCTTCACATGAATCTTTTAGATAGGATTTAATTATCATCGTCTGATATTAGTTCTCTTATGAGTTTAGTCTTTTCAGAAGGCTTTCAACTCTTCAATTAAAACTTGACCGCATCTTTTCTTTTTTATAGAGCAAACAGATCACCATTTAGTGTGTGTACAATGCGTCTGATACTTCTGTCTGTCACAATGAATAATCTATTGAAAATTTCTAGTCGTTCTTCAATCTTAAAATGCCACTTACTAGAGTAGAAAAGCTACAAAGGCTCCTAAGACTCCTAGCATTAAAATATACTGAAGTATACGGCAACTCAATATATATTTCAAACAAAATCAGAAAAGTAGTGATGAAATTTTGTAAGAATCTATGATTCGTAAAGATTTGTGAATCTGTGAGATATGAGTTAGATCGTGATGTATCTATTATTCTTGTGGAGATTCATAATTATGATAAAACTAAAACTTGATGCGTTACTATCGATTTTTCATCGAGTCGCATGACTAGATCTATAGAATTTATGGATTTGTGCAGAATTGCAGTATTAGCCAACATAAAATACATTACGACAACATTGTGATAGAATTGGAATTAAAGGTGCGCAGACCTAACTCACACTTGACCGTATTATGTAAACAATATCGTGTAATATATTATAGGCAATAATAGTTTGTTTTTTTTCTCCCCTAAATGCATGTGTGGTGAAAATATATGGTCTCTTATAATAATTTGTATACGCGAAGTAAAACCTGCAAAGAAATTAATTTGTACTAATTGCAGCTGAACCCAGAGATTTCCATGAGAAAGAACACATTACATACATCCCCCTCCTCCCTGGGGGCAGTACAGTGCCATACAGTCTCATAAGCGGTACCGGAACAAGAATAAATAGGAAAGATTCCTTCACTTCCTTTTTGCACATATGCAGAATAATTCCGAGTCACTCATTACCCCGACGTGGACCTTGGTCTTTCTCTCTGCTCTTTCACTGCGTTTACTAATTGTGGTCCAGCGTTTTCTGGTCCGCCGGTCATTACTGCCATGTTGTTCCCCCACCCTAAAACAACCGAGAAGCAGGTATATGACGTCACCAGCCCCAACGATGTTCTTTATTTAAATGAAATAATTAAAATTACTGCTGCATTTGTGGGAGTGTTTGTTCATTTGAATTGTTGGATATTTGTTTGGTAATTTTCTTCTGTTCAAAAAACGATGAGTGTCCTATAATTGTATATTCAGAAACAGAGAGCTTAACGAAACCTTTTCTCACCAATAGATCATTCCTCTGGTGCATACATTTATAGAAATTTCAGAGTAGAAAAGTTCTACAAATGCGAGTATTACTCCCACACAGACAGATTCGTTCTGTCAGTAGCTTGAAAAAAAAAAAGCTCACTGTGTAATGCCTTCTACGTCTTAGTCTTGAATACTGATAGCTCAGTGCAAATATGCTGGTTTTGTAATCCGTAATTTATAGGGTTGAATCCCATTGACATTGACAGTCAAAAAGTCAGTAAAATTTTCACTGAATTATAATTTACTCTGTAGTATTCTCTTCACAAAAACTGAGAGTACTCGAGGCTTGACGATTGGGAACCGCATCCCACGGTTCAAGAAATATAAATCAATCTACAAGTGCCTCCAACACCTGTCTCTGGTGAAAGCCAAGATTAATATTTATTCATTTATTTTTATTTTGTTGTCAATACTTATGGATGAGCTTCTATTTAGTTATATTTATCATTGAATGATCAGAATGACGAAAAAAGTTCGATGTCTTCTTGGAATCGCGAAAAAAAGGCCACATCTATTGAGAAAAAGAGGACCGGTACAATGAGTGGTATTTTGACATTAAATCAATAAGTACAAATATTTTAATAGTTTATTGTGAGTCTTTTGTGAATTTTTCAACAAAATATGGTCGGAAAAATATATTTTCAGTAAAGTCGATCATTGAGACATTGATTAATACCTTTTTTGGAAAAGAAATTCATTAAAACAAGGAAGAAATAATATACTTTATCCTAATCATTATGGAAAAATTTAACTGCTTAATGGATCTATTTCTTGGATATTGAAGCTGTACATCAAATAATTTTGAAAGATCAACGGATTGAACTGGAGTATGTATGTAGCGTAGACTGAATATTTAATACAGGCATGTATTTTCACATTATTTAATTCAAGTTAAGTGTGAAAAAAACTATCAGCTTAAAGAATTTCTCAGTATCTGAACGCTGATCCAACACGACTGAGTTCGAATTTATAGTCGTTTTAAAAAGAGTTCATTTAACTTTTTAAATCCAATGGATGACTATAAATATGAGTTAGATTCATCATAATGATCAAAAAACGAAGGAAAACTCGAAAGAGTGAAAATATACTATATAGTTCACCCAAGAAGCTCTACGTACAGAAATTAGAAGCAAAAATATTCTTGGATCAATGAATTCATATAAAGGGTTTTTTTTTTTTTGTAGCTCATATGTACAATTTGATCAGTATTATCAAAGCTCTAGCTGAGATGAAAAAATAGTTTCGTTTTCCGATTAAGTTACAACATAACTGCTGTCGCGTGATGGAATACAAAACATCGATTTCTAATAAATGCAGTAACTTTTTATCGCTACTAGTATTTATGTATAATTGAGGTAATTATGTATTGTTTCGTGATGGAATCGGTAAAAATTGATATCATTTTGAGGAATTTTTTTGACATATTTTTTATTGAGAAATAATCATTTTACCGCCAGAAGGGACGATTTATCAAATGGAAGGTTTGAATCTACATTATAAAAATAATTACGATATTTGAATCCAAAATTAATTATTTTCTCAAGTTTATATAAGATTTTATATTTGCGTGCAAGAGAATATACAGAATAATTCATAACGGTGAAACAGAATTAAATTTCATTTTGGGGGTCATATAGAATAGAAAATATCATATAAAGGTATGTTTGAGAATGACTCGTTACACAATTACAATCTTTGGATTATAAATCTCTTCAGATACTTTCTTATCAATAACCCAGCTATTAAATGGACTAATAGATCGGCAGATAATGACAGAAATTTTATAATTATCGTATCCAGTCTACTCTTGAGGTTGTTGAGCATTAGCCTTGACCTGATGAATGAAAGATGAAAAATAGAGAATACCATCTGGAAGTTCATATGCATAATTGAATTTTGAAAATTGATAAATAAAAAAGCTATCAGCATACGTATAACTAAGGTCATATATCAACTCACATTTTGAATAATTTTTTCTTCATGCATTGATCGTTTTATAACAGATTACCTCGATTAAAAGTCTGAATTATTCCGAGACAATTCTAGCAGCCTCTCTAAAGGCTGTAGAACTGCTTCAAGGACCGCATCGGTTATTTGAGAAGCCACAGAATAAATCGAACAGTTGGAGAGTAGATAAAATTAGAGAGCAGATCAAATAAATTTTAATAATATAAATATTCTGGAAATAAATATCAGTTGTATTATTATTATTAAGCGTAGAATATAATAAATATTGATAATGTATTGTGAGTGTTCTGCTTCAACCAAAATACTTCAATTTTCATCAATTTTTAAATAATAGTGATGTATGGTCATCTCGTACAATAAAAACATTACAGTGTCCAGTATGCCTTCCTGAAATTGGGAACTTTCAAACACAGAGTGCACAAAAATGTATGGTCATACCAAACGCGGAGGTCGGAGTTTATTTTTTACTCGAAAAACCAAAGTAAATTCTCATAAACTTTTCAAATTATCGTTGATCATCTGTAATTATAGTTCGCAAGTGTTATAAACAACGACATGCGTGCAAAAATTTGTAAAAACAAACGTAATCTTTCAAGTACCGTATTGAGTATGTCATTTTGGTTTTCATGTAATAAAAAATAGCTGCTTGTATTTTTTCTCCTCTTTCTATGAAACATAAAACATTTTTATGTACGAATGAAACATGATATTTTTTTTGGAAAAATTGAGATAGTGGGAATCCAGTCAAAAAAAATTAATTTCTTTTTTCTACAGTTTCGACCCCACTTGGGTCATCTATAGGAGTGAAAAGATCTAAGTTTCTAAACACATGAATTTCATATTCAGTTCGTTTAAAAACTAAAATCTTTTTAGACTGTAGGGGAAAATAAACTAAATTTTTTTGACTGAATTTCCATATTTCAACTTTTCATTATTCAGCTTCATCTAACACATCCATAATATTCTTTCATCAAACAACGAATATGCAAATTTTGCTGAGAATATTTAAAAAAAAAACATGGTCGAATTTTATTTTCATTCTAGAGTAATATTGATCTGAAATTGCGAATTATTGGAATTTATTAATAACTTGATTCAGCAACAATTGTTACTCCAGCAAACTTGCTCCTGAGCTGAGATGGAGAAAAATAAGATTTTAGTAAACTTTTACAGTACAATTGCCAGAGTAGGTCATATTAAGTTAGTTTCTCATATTCTAGTTTTGATATTTCTCTTGTGATTAAAGCTCGAAAAGAGCGAATAGATTATCATATTTATGCAGCAGAATTACTATCTAATATCGCAGTATGCTTAGAAAAAAATTGTATCTTTAATATAATCTCGACCATTTCGTATGCCGTTTGAGAATTCAACTATATGAATGATTATTCAATAAAAAATCAATATAAAAAACTGAAAATGTTCATTGAAAACTTTTCGCAACTTTGCCCAAATACTTTGTGCGATAATAATACGATATCTCCAACCGATTCGTATACGCTCTCAATAAAATTATTATTCAATGAAAACCGAGATGACTTAATTAATTTAACTAATATTTCTGCAAATGTGACAGTTTTTCAGGCATTAGTAACCGTATGCCCATGCATGTATTCGAAGATATACATTAAATTTCCCAAAAACTTTTTTTCCTTGAATACGATAATTCAACAAATTTTGCCGGCAAAGAAATAGTCCCTTTTGATATGATCTTTGATTTTCGTGTACTTTGAAACTTCTCAATTCCAAAAGGAAATGGATACGATCAATGAAAACATTCAGTAATTTTTTATAAATGTGAGAATGGATATTAAGCCTTAGAACTCATTTTACACGTATGGCGATAGTTTTTCGATAGAAGTTTTTAACCAATTTCAATTTTTTATGTCTGGTATACTGAACTCGATTATTTAAAACCTCACATTTTACATGCAAATTGAAATTCAATTATGGAAGTGAACTCCCAGTTAGTACTTTACGTTAGTAATTCTCATTACCCATCAGTCAGGACAAGTCTAATATCCGAAATCCTCAAGAGCATACTGGATACGAACATTATAAATTTTATGTTACTATCTGTTCGGCCCATAAAATTCTGAAACTCAATGTGTGAACACCACTCAATTTGTATTGACGATCGAAAAGATTATGAATTATAACTTGGGCAAATTCTAAGAAAAATTTTACAAAAATTCACTACTATCCCTAACTATAAGTGTGGATTTATATCTGCTAAATCCATATACCTATTAGGATACATTAAATTAATATACAGTGGTTAGCCAAATTATTAGGAACAGTGCGATAAAGTAAATAGATTGGTTCTCATATAATTTATTTATGTGGTATTGTTACTGATATCACTATTATTAATTTTAATAAGTACTAACATTGGTGGCTCGCGTCATTTATCAAAAAATGCCATGACTATATATTGCTTTTTTCCCTGGCTCCAACGTGAGAATAGTATTTTTATATTTTATTTACTTGGAATTTTATCAACAATGTAATAATATCTCTTCCACATTATGACTGGCCGATTCAGTACCAAAACGTCCAAAGTGAACCGAACTCAAGTTTACTGCTTACATTTTCATCCCTTGTCACGGACTCAGATCACCAAATTTATTATTCTCCATTGTTTTTAAATTTTTTATTGAAAAAATTACCTATTATTCTTCTTTCGTTATTCATTGTTCCAGCTATCTCAATTGAACACTCTCATATATAATAAAGATCGATGGAAACTAGAATCAACAATTTGTTGGAAAAAAGTCAGTAAAACTTAATTGGTCAAAAATTTTCAAACTGTCTCTAATAATTTGGGCATCTAATATAGAAGCCATGGAGCAATAGGTTGAAAATTGAAGAATCATCTAGATGATGAAAGCGCATGAATGCTTATTACTTCAGACATTTTGCAAATTACCATCTCTCACAATTACTGAGCTTAAAATCAAGCAGTTTGGGTGAACCTACGAAACAGCAGCTTTCATTTAGTACTAGTTTCAAGTTGACCATTTGATAGGTACATAATTTATGCATGTACAAACTCAAAAATACCTTTTAATCTTCATTGTTTAGTTATTGACTGGCGGGAGGTCAAGTGCTGTACCTTAAAATGATGATTTGATATTTATCCAAGCTATATAAAAAAAAATGCGCTAAAATATATATCAAAAGTAAACAAATTTTCATCCAATAATAATAATTCATTCTAATAAGCTTCAAATTTGCGTCAAACAAGTCATTGAATGAATCCCGGACAGATTTGACAACTGTACATAATAATAGTGACACGCGCGGCTAAAGTTATAACTAAACTTTTATCTACTTTAATAAATTTTAGTTGCCATATCCCTAATGTCATATATATCTATGGGCATTGTTTCACTTGAAACAAGTAATTGAATAATTCAATCTTCCACAATCACTGAGCTTGAATTAAAGCAATTTGTGCAAATCTACCGAACAGCAGCTTTTATTTAGTACCAGTTTCAAGTCTGTAAATAGTATAGTTGCTGAGAACTCAGCGTCACGCCAGCCAGCCAGCCAGCCAACCAGCCAGTCAGCCAGCCAGCCAGTCAGCCAGTCAGCCAGCCAGTCAGCCAGCCAGCCATCCAGACAGCCAAAGTGAATATAATAGCGCTTTTTTCCAAAAAAATGCGCTAAAAATGCGCTAACAAGTGAACTACCGCGCTGAACTTCGCAGACTGAAAGACTAGATCCAGACCAAAGATGAGAGATTAAATTTTTTGAATTTAATGATTTGAAAATATTAATATAAGAATATTTTATATTTTATCTTGTTGCGGTGAGTTTTGGTGATTTTTCTCTAGCTATTTATTGAATAATCTTATTTCTAAAATTTTGCATGATGATCCGTCATAACAAATTCAGGTAAATCTATCACTTATCATTTAGATATACAAATAGAAGACGCCGGGTGTGCAACTTTCATTCTATTTATGATTTTAGCGCATTTTTACAAGAAAAAATAGTATATTGTGTGGCTAGGGACGAAACAAGACGATTTCAGCTGAGGGTGAGCGTTGCTTGCCCGAGCGAAGCGAGGGCCGGCATCACCCTCGGCTGAAATCGTGTTTTGTCCCGTGCCACACACTGTATTTTTCATAATACCTGCATTGAAACTTTCCACATTACAAATTTGTCATAACAAAGTAAATATTTTTCTTTTGATTTTGCAGGTAACAAGTCGAGAGTAGCTGCTTGTGCTTCATCAATAAGATGTTGTGGTATACTTAAAATTGTCGTATCAATACTTTTTATCTTGAAACTAATCGTCTTTTTAATTTAATTTACAGTTCCGAATACAACAACTGTCAAATTAACTAAGGTTTTATGATTTTCATTTAGAGATTGACAATGAACAAATGCGACTCTGCCAAGGATAAAACGATGTAAAAAATTGATTCAGCGGGCAGAAACAAGCTTGTTTCTTCCCTCGGGCAGAAACAAGCCTGTTCCTTCCCGGCTACATTCGCATTTGTCTGCAATTGTCTTGTTTCGATTGACAAAACAGGCGTTGAAACGCGTTGTTTCTATACAGGTATTATGAAAAAGTTATTATATGCACTTTGGCTGTCTGGCTGGCCGAATGACTGGCTGACGTAACGCTGAGATCTCAGCAACTACAGCACTCACAGACTTGAAACAGGTATTTTTGAGTTTGTACGTGCACAAATTATGTACCTATCAAATAGTCAACTTGAAACTGGTACTAAATGAAAGCTGCCTATTCGAAGGTTTGCCCAAATTGCTTGACTTCAAGCTTAGTGATTGCGGGAGATAGTAATTTGCGAAATCTCTGAAGTAACAAGCATTCATGAGCTGTCAAAAATGCGCTTCTATCATCAAGATGATTCTTAAATTTTTTTACCTATCAACATTATTTTCAATTTGTATTCAAAAAATATTTCTCCTAATATAATACATAAAAATGTATTCTTACTGAAACTTGATGGACGCGATTGATTATATGATTATATAATTTAAATCATCTTGACTGTTATATTTAGAGACATTCATAACAATTGATGCACAGTGTTCAGACAGGTACACGTGAACAATTTCATAGGACGATATTTTATTGTGTGAAATTGAAAACAATAATTTGTTTCATGTATATGATTAATTAATTTGAAGGTTTCACGCTTGTATTCGTGCTCAAAGAGTACTTTTTGAACAATTAATGTAGCAAAAGCAAATACCAACATATGAATTCCTTCATTTTATTATTTCAATTTGACAATTAACATTTTTCTATCCATCGTCCATTTGAATTTTATGGTAACGGAGCCAATGCTAGATAACTAATAGAAGTGGACATATGAGAAACTTAATAAATGCCAACAAATATGAAAATGTATGTAAAATTAATATAGAATGTACTCCTACTTTGTTCTTGGATTAAACAAATGAACAAAGAAAATTTAGTTTTCTGCGAGAACAGAGACCGAATATTTTAGTGGAAAATATTTCGTTTTGTTTGCATCCTGTCCAGTCCATGAAGTGTGCAGGCAGCCCTCAACGCTAAGTAAAATACCGCGGTACTTCTTTCGCTGTATTCTGGTCTCATAATTATTTTTAATTCAGTAAAACAATTATCAATTAGGACAGAAAAGAAGGACGAAGCTCTGTGGAACACACACACACACATTCATAAAAGAACATATACATGTGTACAAGTCCCAGTGATGCACACACTTTGAATAATCAAATTATACAAAGATACAATTCTATTATCTCTAATTTTGAATACGGTTAGTAGCTAACGTCCGCTTGGTGGTTGTTTTTTGCCTCCTTGCCCCGCTGTCGTGACACTCCACCCGCCCGCAACCCGCAGAACGCAGACCAAACATTAATGGTTAAAATTCACCAAAGTCTTTTGCCTATTCCGTTGAATTCTAATTTCATTGTGTTTTCCCTAAAAACATTCGATATCATTAGGGCGTCTGCGTTTCTTCGTTCTTTACGCGATGGCCAAACGTTAGAAAGAAAGGGTTGCAATGATAGGATTCGCTTAAGTGACCGCGGGATGCAGCCGTAGCGTTATGTACTAATTAATAAAACTCAAGCTGTGGAATATGATCTATTCTAATGTTGCAGTTTTATGCAAATTAATATTGATCTACAAATCCATTGTAAATTTATTAAAACGCATCGATCTATTGTTTGATAAGAATTTGTTCATCAATAAATTTGTTGCGATTTTGTACATAATTTATAAATCTATAGGATTTATAGACTTGTCCAGAATTTCAACATTATTCTTCTATCACACAGGTCTAAACCAGCATAGTTTACAGTAATATATAATCATCTAGTCACACCTATTCCTATGTTCTCACTACTGCCAAGAGCAAAATATATTCTTCAGATGACATAATAATTTCCATAATGTAAACTAAATTGGCAGTCTTTTATGTCCGGCCTAAGACCACTTGTTAGATTAATCTGCGTTAAAGCGACTAATAATCAACCATAAACCATGTTTCGATTCATTTAAACAATTTAATTGGCAAAAAATGACAAAAAATTACGAAAATGATATTGCTATCAAGGAGTTGAGCTATTTAATTTTGTTTTCTATAATTCACGATTCTGAAACAGATGACAAGAATAATTTTAAGTACATGCAGCAATTTTTTACCAATATAATATTCCTATTCCATCCACAGTTCATTCTGCTTTAAGATTAGAGATATATCTTGACTCGATAGCAGCGCAATCTCCACACGTGCAGCACAGGATTCATACAAAATTTTCCAATAATAAATTTAACAAAGGATAGCAATGAATATATTAATATATATTACTTGTATAGTAATAATTGCACAAATACATTAGTATAAGCGATTTTTGTGCTCTTGTTCCAAACGTAGTTTGCATAATGTCCTAACAAAAAATTGAAATCATAGTCCTATTTTGAGTCGTAATCTAATACAGTGTGAACCGAACATAATGCACCACTGCTGTCAGTAGAACACCAACAACGAAATGTTATCATTTTTTCCAAAATAATATTATGAATAATTGTCGCATAAAAAATACATATAGTCAGATTCACGTAAGATTCACGTTTAGATGACGTCAAGCACTACGTTTATGTTAACTTCAAGAGAAATGATCCAAGTGTCAATATTTATTTATCTAGATAAATAGATTCCTCATATTATTATTATTAATAATGTCATAAATAATAAATTAAATCTACTCGCAATGAGTAAAATAGTATTGACACTTGACAACTGACAGAAATTGAATTAAATACGAACGTACACGATGTTTGAAGATTGACCTGGAATAGAAAATGTCATACATCATTTAATGTGTATGTGTTAGATTGACATTAGAGTAGTTGGAATGCAGTTATTATGTGAATTCTAGTATAGATAAAAATAACACCATCTTCCTAAATAAGGCTGGTACGAATTCCTAACTAATACAGCCCTGGAAAATATAAACAAGAAATCCGATCTTCGTAGGATTCTGTCCGCAAATTATTTTATAGTGATAGTCCAGAATATTCATAGCTCAATGCAATTCAAAGATCATGGGATCCATCCCATCTTCGAAAAAAAATTCAGTATAATTTCCAATGAATTATAATATACCCTGTGGTGTACTCTATACAAAAGCCAAGAGTACTTATGGCTTGACGATTGGTGGCCGCAGCCCACTGCTTAGGGAATATCAATAAATCTACCAATGTGCATTAAAATAGTATCTGCTACACCTGTATTGGGTGAAATGCTTAATTGATAACTATTTATTTATTTATTTTATAGTCTCTAGAGAACTGCCACCAGTTGAGCTAATTCACATAGATACCTAACAAGTGAAGCATAGCTGCTAGTGAAAAGCTGATAATTAGAGTCTAATTTCTCCAAATTCAACGGATGAATTTCTGTGACAAAAAACGGACTATTCATTTATATTCTTCATGCACTTACCTATCAGTTCATCCAAACATCGCATTATCTACATCCGTATTTGTATTTATATAAGTTGATTCATCCTTTCTATTCGATAATTCTTTCATACGTAATAAATCGACAATGATACCAATTCGAAAACTTATACATACACATTTATACTGTATATTATTTTTCGCAAAATCTATTCATTCAATTTATATGATTGAACGGCTTATACTATCATATCATATATCAAGCACAAATACTCAACTATAAATACTAAATTGTACATGTCTTAAAATAAACATTCCTTATAAACGATTGTAACTAACTTCTGTATTTGTATTATCTTAATTTATATATATATATTTATATATTATTAGAGCCTAATTGGAAGTATAGTGTGTTATTTGTTCAATAAATTGATTTCAATTTTACTCGTATCGTCGTATGTTTTCTCGTTTCATCAAACTTGCTCGGGAATTGTTACTTTTCAACATCAAGCTGTAATATCATTTCAAAGGATAGTAGAACATGATTCGTTCAAATTTGTGATTTTTCAAAACAAACTTATCTGCATATAAATCTCATAATTGCCCGGAAATGCTAATTTTTCTGCATATCCCATGTCTTCAGTTGGAGAAATTAAAGAAAACGAATAGTCAAAACCTTGATCTAGCACCAATACATTGAATAATATTTGATGACAATTTTATTCTGCGAGCATCTTTGGAAATCCGGCTTCTTAGACCCGAAACCGAAGTAGAAGTACAAGATGTAAATCATGTAATTCTTTTGAAAATAGCCCCCTCTTCGAGTTTTAATTGTTTTAGTGTTCTTGCTTGATTTTGGAAAGCTTATGTTCGACTCTTCTTCAGAAACAATATAAGTTTTCAACAACGTGAAGGGTTCTTTCAGATAAATATGACTCAGCTCATTAACTCCTCCAAGCAAATTTGATTTTATTCTAATTAGGTTTTTTATAAATATAACGAAAACCACAAATCCATTTTGGTTTTGATTCCAAGATGATACATTCTTGCATACATATGGGTGCCATAATAAGCTATATTTTGAACTATTTTTTATTGATTATTTTGTTGTCTGGACTAAAGTTAAAATTACTAGAACTTAATTAGGGGTAAAAATCTGACGTGTACATCACGTGACTTACTTGTACATCATTGGATATATATATATATATATATATATATATATATATATATATATATATATATATATATATATATATATATATATATATAATACGATGTGATTTTGTGTTTGATCATATATATCATTGGATATATATGATCAAACACAAAATCTCATCGTTCCATAGTTAATCGTTCTGGATTTACCCAAGAGATTCTAAATATGCTTTCAGCCAAGTCGGTTGCTATGGAAACAGTAGGCCATTATACTTATACTACAACATTCCTAAATACTGATTTCCAAATTCTACGACTACCATAAGATCTGAAATTATGCGCAAAATTAAAAAATAAACTCATAATGAAGTGCACTTCCGGTTCAGTCTATTGTTATGAAAATAATAGGCAATCATACCAAATTTCAATATTCTACACCTCATCGTTTCGAATTTATGCGAAAAATTCCAAGAGACTGTCAAGTAAAGTGCACTTCCGGCTTATTGGATCTCAATAAAAATGGGATATGAGCATCTGGACGGTATAGTCGTCCTTAATACTGAATTCTAACAATCTACGTTCAATCGTTTTGGATTTATGGGGAAAATTCAAAAAATGTTTCGAGTAAAGTGCTCTTCCGGTTTAGTCGATAGCAATCATAATGCAAGGTATACAACTAGATATTATAAAAGTGCCTAATACAAAATTTAAATATTTTATGACTGATTGTTTAGAATTTATGCGGAAAATTCAAAAAGTCTGTTATATAAAGTGCACTTCCGGCTCAGCCGATTGTTACAAGAATAAAAGATGACCATTTAGATGCTACAGCAATTTTAAATGCTGAATTCCAGTATCCTATAGCTGATCATTCTGAATGCGGAAAATTCAAAAAAAGTTTCGTGTAAAGTGCACTTCCAGTTAAGCCGATCGCAATCATAATGCAAGATATACAATAAGATGTTATAGAAGTTCTTTATACGAAATTTCAATATGCTATGACAGATCATTCTATATTTATAAAAATTCCAAAAAAGTTTCAAGTAAAGTGCACTTCTGGCCTGGCCGATTCTTACAAAAATAGCAGATAACCAATCTGATACAACATCAAGTTTAAATACTAAATTTCAACATCTTAAGGCCCATTCACAACCGAATTTGAACATGGCACAATTTCATGCTAGCTTAAAATTCAAAGCTAAGCGTATGAGCTCAGTAGTAACTATTCACAACTACAATTTGTAGTCTGCGTACTTGGCTTTCGGATTGCGATGTTTGCAAAGTGCAAACTTTCACTTCAAGTCGCCAGCGAATTGGCCTGGAATTGGCATGCGCATTGCATTTCACGCATTTTTCACACTAGGGGCGCTGATGATTCGACATGTGTTTTTGACGTTTAAATTTAAAATCAAATAGAATAATTGTCAACATTGTTCCTAGGGTACAAGCTAAACTTCCTAACAAAATAACAGCTTCCTCTGTATCCATTACAAAATTACTGAAAAAATAGTTTATGTATAGGTATATAAAGTTTGATTACTTATTATATTCATTTACCTTATAAAATTCTTCAATAAAAACTGAAATCCAAATAAAAAGATAAATGAGTGACAACTACTCTTCAGTACCAATAAAGAATTGACGAATTGACTGTTAAATTTGAAAATATAATTTTTCAAACGAAAAGAAGAACGAAGTATTTAATATTTGTACTATTTTATATTTGATTTCACAGATGGCATTACTGAATCTCAAGCAATGTTAAAATTGGTTGTGAATGCTACAAATTTCAACCCTGCGTAATTTGAACTTGGAGTGCAAATTAAGCAGAGTCCAAAGTGGTTGTGAATGGACCTTTACGATTGATCATTCTGGATTTATTAGAGAAATTCGAAAGAAGTTTTAAGTAAAGTGCACTTCCGGTACAGACGATTGAAACCATAATGCGAGGTGCACAACTAGACCCTATACCAGTCTAGAATACAAAATTTAAACATTACACGTTCAACCAGTTTTAAGATTTGCGAGTTACGCTCACACGCACGCACGACATCAAGCCAAAAATAGTCAAAATGGATTCAGGGATGCTCAAAACGGATATTTTCATCAAAATCTCGATAGGTGAATTTTGTCGATTTCACAATACTTTCTTGTACTTGGTACAAGTAAGTAAAAATCGAACTAATAGTAATGTAGCAGTCTAAATTTTTAACTGATTATCTAAATATCTATATATATATAAGGATGTTCCATTGAAATGAATGACTTTATCGTCTATAATTGAAAGTTTGAAAAATAGTGAATATCTAAAGATTACAAGAGCAATAAAATCATCGGTAAAAATATTTTCTTTTAAATTTGAAGCAACGTGCTTGTGCAAGAAGTATGTCTCGATGATCGAGAAATATTCGACAACGACAAAATTTCTGTTCTAAGTAAATAATATTAGAAATTATTTATCACATATTATAAAATACAGCTAGTGAAATTCAAATTATTGGAACATACGACGTCTAACATTTTGATTAACCAGCCATTTCTAATCATATTTATTAAATCTCATATTCTTAGATCATTGATAACCACTGGACAATTTGGAAGTTTTTTAAAGAATGTTGTTAAATAACAACCCAATGCCGTGCGGACAATCTTCTGAACTGAAAAAAACATGCTCGAAGAAACTGTCAAAACTATAAGTATCAATAAGATATTTGGCAAGAAAATTTTTTGATTCGTTCAACTTGGTATTCGCAATCATGTATTGAAATACAATTTTTAAATGTAAAATACACGTACACGTTTGACATATTGGTTGTACAGCATCCAAGAACAACTCTAAGGCTGTAATGTCAATTTAATTCGTCGATTTTGTACACGTGGCCACAGATAAACAGATCTCATTGGATTCTTATTATTTCCTTCGATCGTTGATGATTGCGAAATAATTTTTATCTAATTCCGTTATGAAAAGTCAAACTTTACATCAATCCCTGACGTTATGTAACGTCCCATTTTTCATAACTGCAATGCAACAGTTGCGTAAAGTAGCATAAAGTAGTTACGTAATGACTTTACGTAACTGGCCATGTTTCAGAGCTAATCAATTATACTCATCTGCGTACAATTAAAAGAAAGATTTATTATTCACAGTATGCAGCATTGGCAGAGTCTTTGATATCAAAGAGTACTATATCACTCAGGATATTACTGCTTGAGCACATTTAAAAAAATTATTTTGACGTTTTGTGAAAATTCGATATCTGTTTATTTCAGTGCACTCTTGTTTCTGTAGTAACAATAGATGGTCATGAATCACAGTTATCTGAATTTGGTGATGTGACGTGAGAGATGTTCCCATTGGAAAATATGCTTAACATTATTCTGACGGAATTTGATAAAATTTTGTACAGAATACGTTATGAAAAGCCATATTGTTTGACTCACGTAATTTGCAAAACTCGCTTCGCTCGTTTTGGCAAATATTACGTTTCGTCAAACAATATGGCACTTTTCATAACTAATTATGTAAATAACTATTACAGTTTTCGAAAGCACTGTTGTCTGGTAAACAGTCGAAGCTGCGCGAAGGATGGTTAACCTGAAAGCAGTAGCTGCCAAAGAAAGTATTTATCAATGATTGAAAGCTATTCGCCAATTATTTTTCCTTTACTGCTCCAATTTAGTAATATTTTCGCATTAATTTATCAGTCTCAGTATAATCAATATTTTATTCATGAATTTCACACACATAGCCACAGACAGAAGATGGATCTGAGTTTATCAAAAAGTCTCCCAAATTCATCGAAGCAACAATAGCTATTATTTTTCTTTCAAAATTCTTACATAATTATCGTATTTCGATTCTATTCTCGAATATTTCGGGATAAAAAAATACTGCTACATATTTTGTGAGAACAAATAACTTTTCTAGAATATCCATCTACTAATCAAAATTTCAAGGTATCGAACAAAACTGTCAGACCCTCTCTACTTCATTTCTACCTAATTTCACCAATCCCTATGCAAATTGATTCTGACCTTAGAAAATGGACCTCATCCTTCCGTGATACATCGCATCGGTGAACGATTTTGACGTCTCTGCGGGGTACCAACCTTCTTGATCACAAATACACTTCGATTGGACTTGGAAGCGTTGGTAGTGCTGTTCCAATGTTCACTTGTCAACTTGGAATATCTCTTCGAGATGTAGGTTGGTTTCTATCGTAGATTCTTTTGATTGTGTTGTTTTTTTATGAAAGAATTGGATTGAATGAACTGTCAAATTAAATATTAAAATTGTGTTTAATATTGGATCAAGTGTTTGTTGGAGTATAATAATTAAAATGACGGATTTTGGATTGGTTTCGATGGAGAAATTTTTGAATTTAAAATTGACTATAATGATAAGCATAAGCAGATGAAATTCAATCTTGAACACCAATTTATTCATTATCTCTATTCTATTTTCATCCTGAAATCTAAGAATTAAATTTCATTTTGAACACAGTTATACTCAGAATTTATACTTTTGAAGAACATGTGCAATAATACTGCGACAATGTTTTTACTCTATTGACCACAAAATATGAAGGATTTTTTTATATTCATGCTCTAATTTAACAACTGCTATAATGATAGTGTGCGAAAACTCATGTCATACCTCTGATCTAGTTCAGTTATAGATTTATATAATCACAGTCATCTCTTGATGCCTGCCGAAGTGAGTCCTAACGGCAAAAATGTTTTGAAAACATTTCGAAACAGTTGTCTATTTATCAATACGAAGTGTAAATATTAACTATAGGTGATAAAATAAGATCAAATATAAAACAGTACAGAACAAAATTGCAATATGAATAGGTATTTCTACAAAACATCATTCATCCATAACATTTCGAAAAGCGCTGTTTTCAAGTTTTTTTTTCCTCTTTTAGCTCAGAAAGTATTCAGCATAATTTAAAATTGCTTAAACATCTAGGTCAATATTTTTATCACTTGCTCAAGTCCTACTAGAACAAAAATTAAAATAAATGAATCTAGAATAGGTTGGCATCCATGCCAAAAGCTCGTCTATACTGATGTTGAAACGCTAATTGAAATCTTGTGAACAATATTTTCACATATCTTCTTTCTTATTGTATGATTACAAAATTAATACTCATGTACAATTTATAAGAAAAAAATTAAGTAATCTGATAAAAATGTTGAATTCTCAATTTCGAACTCATCAAAAACTGAAATTTGACTCATTTAGGGATTTTTCTCCCAGTAATCATGAAGTTGGTACTATTGATTTTTTTAAAAAGAGAAACAGGCTCATACTATTACTTTCAAGTTCAACATATTCAATTGAAAAACCCATAGGAGGTAATAGCATCTCAAAACATTTCACGACTAAGCGAGCGAGTGAATGAGCGAAATACCTACATAGATGCACCAATATAAATTAATATCATTTTTGTTATCTATGGCCTTTGTCCGAAATTTATATGCAAAAGTTTGAAATCAGACACTTCAGCTTGTCAGTCGATAGAATGAAGAGCGCTTTGCTGAAAACAATATGAAGAAAGAAGAAAGAGGTGAGAGTACGAGCCATATATACTGAGAACTAGTGACAGGTGGTACATCACTCAATAACCTTCTTATTTTTCTTATCAAGAAATAAATTTCAACCCTGAAAAGTCATGCGGTATGAAATCGGAGGGCCAAACTGTCACCATCTTCCGGTCTAGTAGGTTTTTTATAAACTTTTCATTTCACTTGCAAAGGTTCGAACAAGCAAAATAATCAATATTCAATTCACAAGCAGTGAAATTTAAAAGTAACATGTAAAAGGAGATCCAATGAACTTTCAGTATTACCAATATAGTTTTCGGTGTGTGTGATTTTTTCCTGATGAATTTCTTCTTCATTCGTTCCTTCTTCCGTTTTCAAATTCTTCCTCTATTGACCTTGCTTGCATTTCATAATTCTAGTATTTTTCTAATATATCTTCTAATAAGCCTAATATCAACTATTTGAGTATTTTCTTATGTTTTATTACAATATCGAAAGTTGATTAGCACATCGAGAGTCCCATGGTAGACATTCTTAGTTTATTCTTGACTGAAATAGAGGCAGCGAATTCTTAGTTAAGTATATTGAAGAAACATCGGAAAATTTGGGGCAACTTTCAGTCCTGTCCAATTTTTTGCTCAAGACTCGATAAATTAATAGTTAAAATGTTCTTTTCCTCCGCTTTTTTGGCTAACCCGTAACTGGTATGGTGCAATTATTGTAACTTCGTTGATAAGGTGAGGTCAGTCAAACCTCAGACTCCATGCCTCACAATATATGACGTCACAATAACTCATAGATTTCTTATAGGTACTATACTTATTAGTATTCTGGTATAGTTGAACGCATGGTGTATTTTAAATGGAACATATTTTCACATAAAAAATAATTTCATTGAAAACATTTATTTTTATCATTCTAAAAATCACGAATCATTTATTCGCATTCGCTTCCATGATGAATTCGCACTTACAACGTCAAGAACGAAATAACTTTGAGTACAAAAAATTCACTCTATTGGTATGGTAGGGTCTCACAGACTCCAAGCGAACAAATACTTTCAATAGACTAATAATAACTGATAAAAATTAACCACAACATCACACTCTACCATTCTGGACGCATTGACTGGAAGGTACACAGACGGACAGCACTATCGATCAAGAACTATTCGAACTATCAATTAAAATAGAAATGCTGGGGTCTGGTAGACCCCATCATACCAGTTACGGTTAAGATTCAATGATAGCGACTAGCCGCTCTTGGACTCAAAAAGTGTTACTAGGTTTTAAATATTTTTAACGAAGTCGTCAATAATCGTAGACAGTCAACCAGTGGAAAGTGAGTAGAGAAATATTTCATCATGTGACTACAAAAAATAGATGGCAAACAATTTGTTTGTGTATCAATGGAAGTTTTCTGAAAACTATGTTGTCTTTGATTTGCCGCGCAAATATTATGGCAATATATATTACGGTTGGCCACAAGTAAATCGTTTGCTATCTATTTTTTATACATATCAAACCATAATCATATTGACTGTACACTTGCACACCACCTACGATTATTTAAGATTTCTTTAAAAAAGGTGACAAACCAAGTACCTGACATATTTTGGGTAAAGAACTAGCTAAAAAACGTTACACTTTCAATGGAATTTTGTCTTCAAACTTTGTGCTAATCAAAGGCAGACTGTTTCCAATCAGTTAATTCATTTGATTTCTCATGCAAAATGAAGTACTATTTTTATATCAAGGAAGTCCGAACTAAAGAGCTAGTTTTCGTGTATATTTTGAGGTGAAATTCAATAGAAACTACAGTTTAAAAAGCAGACTGCTTTTAACCATTAAAAAATTGCCACTAGTGTCCAATTTATTATAAGTATTGCAATATTAGATGTGATAATTTTTCGGATCTAAAAGTATTAATTGATAGACAGATAATAAACTCACATCCAAATCACATTTGGAACATCACTCTAAAAGTCGTGTAGCTAAAATCTGTTCGTTAAAACGTAATTTGAATATATAAATTTCATGTTAAAATATTACAATTATCTAAATGAGATCGATAATAGCAAAAATATCATAAATAAATTATGTTAAAATATTACTTTTTAGTGATAAATTGTCCGATGTGTTCTGCAGCTTAATTAAAAATTCAGGTATATAATGTTTATCCTCAGATCGCATGAATAATTTATACTTTTATGCGACCTCATAAAAGTGACAAACTACGTTAAAAATATCATATTGATTATCCTATTTTGAACTCAGTACGCAAATGAATTTATTCGCTTTTTACATCTGGCCACAAGCGAAATATAGAAGTTATACATTCATACCGGGTGTTTATTTTACTGAATAAAGCAGTAACCAGGTTGAAATTTTAAATCAAAAATACAGAAATAAAAATATTTTAGGCTCTAAATTCTACTTTTGAAAATAAGCAGCAAAAATGTAAATTTAAGCATTAGATTTTAGGCCAAATCCGAGTCCCACAATAAGCACAAGTTGACATTTATACTACGAATATCCTGAATCGATGATGGATATAAAGCGATGAGTTTCCTATACATTCATTATATTTTTATATCAACGACATCGCAAAAAGCACAAATCTCAAATTGACCATATGGGTGTTCAAACTAAATGGGTTGATAACAGACAGTAAACACACAAAAAAAATAGTCTACGACTTTTGACAACTGCTTGTGTATGGATGGTTGTAGCTTTTGAACGCGTAAAATGAATACAATGCAAAAAACACCTACTGCACGCAAAATTATTGAAATTAGATATTTTGAGACGACATTTTACTATAAAAGCTCAATGCATTGTTACCATTGTAAATATAAAATAGAAGGAACGTCAAAATTTGTAAAAAAAAATACAGGCTAATACAAAAAGTTATTGTTCAATAGAACAGCAAAGTTGAATGATTCAATTAATTTGTATAATAGTAATAAATGACAAGGAAGAAAAGTATAAGCCGTGTTAATAAGAATTATTTTCAGACTAGTTGCATAATGGACAGCCTTTTATATACATAACGCATCTTCAATAGACGAGTTGTGGATAAACAAATTATATTGAGTCAATTTTTATACATATAAATATAGTAATGGAAGATTGTTAAGCTCCAAGCTTTGATTTCTACATCATCCTTTTAATTGTGAACAAAAAAACAAGTATCTCATGTGGCGGGGAAAGCAATGGGCGCATCCGGAATACCGGAAACGACACAAGCGCCATCTCTTAGTCTAATTCCGCAGAGTGACAATAAATATTGCAAGGCACGTCTTCATTTTGCCAGGCATTGCTAGCTGTCTCTCTCGCACGCGTATGATTTAAAGAGTGCACATACGAAGGAAAAGAGATAGACACACGAAGTGAACACGGCCGGAGATACAACCGCGTGAGATATTTTTCATAAATCTTTCAGGGCGAAGGTGCTATTTTTAAGCCTTGAAATATTGCGTATCGGCTGAAAAATTAAATTCTGTACGAAGAAATTTATGGCGAGTCTGTATACGAAATATTCCAGAATTGTTTTGATACTACTGGAGCGAAACCGTAAGTTATTGATAGATGTCAAAATATAAATTAATTTTGGATTCTTATTTCAATAATTACCTTGCCTAAGTTTCTTATCTAAGGAAGATTATTCAAATTATTTGATTTATCAATTCTAATTTTGTCATTATTTTAATTATGCGATATTTAGAATCGTAGAATAGATTATAGTCCAGAAGAAAAATAGAGAAGAAATGTTACCGCATCAAGTAGTGTACTATTTGAAAGAAAACACTTCCATTAATAACAATTTTGGAATGAGTACAAATAAATTTTATTCTCGTAACTCCAAAGTTCGGAATTGCTCTCACTTACAAAAAATCTTGCGGATAAGACAGTAAAAATAGAGTATATTTTACAACTGCTAAGGTCCTTAAGAAGTCAATTAAGCTGTAACACAGTTGAGTTTCTTTTATTCATTACGATGTAATTTTTACGATCATATTTCAAATTTCAAGAATAAGTGTGTATTACCTATTCTTAGTGAGTAAAAAAATATAAAAGTGTGATATATGGATTGAAAATAAAAATAGAGCTGGACAGAAAAAGAAAAAGAGAGACAGGAAATTGAACATATGCCCCAACATGATTTTCGGAAAAGAAATTTTTATTTAGAGCTTACTGAGGCAAGCTAGCCAGTACCAAAGAGTCCCAATTTGTGAAATTATCAACTTTATTTTCATTGCCTTATGGTTCGCAAATCTGACTAACTGAGGCTTGCTAAACAGAACTGAAGAGTCCCAATAAGGACGAAACACTTACCTACAGTTGCCGCACTATTCAGGATGATGATGTAAAAACCGACTCCTGAATTTGTAATATTGTATGGCAATCAGGTTTTGATTTCTAACACTTTATTTATTAAGGAAGTCAATTTCAATGTTTGAGCTCAGTTTTATAATATTGAACGAATAGTGGATTCCAAATTAGAAATATACTCTCATTCAGTTGTTCAATTTCATGAATTTGATCAAAAGGTGATAGTGAATGATTACTTTGATTTTGCCTACAGAATCGGTTGCTGTATAAAAAAAAATTTGAATTAATATTATTTAGTCAGCAATCATATCATGCTAATGTTCTCTCTCTTTCGCCCCCCCCCCCCCCCCCTGTAAAATCGTGAAATCAGTGAGTATCAAGACACCGCACGCATTTCTTAAAAACGTTCGCGAATGTCGAGAAGTTGCGAATCTCTCGCATGTTACGAGTGCGAAGACGGATATTTGTTAAAATCCTATAGGGACTCTGAGTTATGATTTTAGCGTCACTGTGAGTAAGACTCGAAACTCAGCGTGATACATTGAGTGAAGTTAAAAAATTAATGCTCGATTTCAACGCTTCTTTTCTCAGTCAAAACAAGACAATTCCAGACAAATGCGAGTGTTGCCGGGCAGAAATAAGTCTGTTTCTGCCCTAGGAGAGAAACAAGCTTGTTTTTGTCCGCTGAATTTGTTTCTTACAGAGTTTTATCCCTGGCAGAGTCGCATTTGTTCGTTGTCAAACTTGTCTAACAGTTGATGCCTGGCAACCACCGAACATTAACCGTAGGCTGTCAATCACGTCCGACAATTGAACATCGACTTGGTCAATACTAACTAGGATTGCAGTTATAGCGAATTCAAATAGATATTTATGTGAAGTAATTACTTAAAATATTCCACATTTGTAACACTACTATAAAAAAAAAGATAAAATCTATTGAAAAACTCAACAATTGATAAGATTAATTGTCATAAGCCTAATAAATCAATATTTTAACATAAAAAATGAAAATAAAGGAAATGTATACTTACCGTTGCTAACTTCTGTATCTGAAAAGATACAATATTAGTTAGATTAGAGAATATGTGCTATATTATGGTTTCATATTTTGATAACGACTGACATGAATTCTTTTGAATTCAGTATTGACGTATTGACTAGGGAGGACATAGGTCCCGATCTATTCTAAGCTTGATATTTGGTTCTTTACTTTTTCCATGAAATTATGTCTCTAGTATAGATTCTGATGAATATAATCACTTTTTCTTCTAGTTTGTGAATACGTGGATCTGTACTCCAAATCTGTGGCAACCGATGTAGAATTTATTTTACTCATAATCATAATAGCTATATGATCCTAGCTTTCTAGAGGCTGAAGTAATTAAATTTTTAACTACAATAACAATCTAATGGGTGGAATGTGGTAGATATCTCCCTTGAGTGAAAAATGTTCAAGCTGGTTACCTGAAAACACAGTCATAAATCTATGTTAAACTAAAGAAATCAGAGCAGTCAAATATATTCACCACCTACAATTATCGTGAAATTATTAACAACACATTTGATTCCTTAGACGAACGATCAACAATTGTTAATAAACTAGCATGCATACAATAGTGGAAGTTACATTACAGTCATGCGCTTAATCTGACGCTCAAGGCTTCGCCTCTCGATTGTTAATCAGCACCAAGCCATATTAGACATTTCCACCTTAGTTGTAACAAACTAATATTATGGCTATTTAGAGCTGTTGAATGATTTGGAGATTTTTTGCCTGTAGGACCGAAATTGAGCCCGAGACAACCGAGAAAGATAAATTGAACTCCTTATTTTGGGCCAAAATCTAGTTTATTCAAAAGCTGCTACTTATAAAAACAGTATATAACTTTGTCGCAAGCGCCCAAAGAGAGCTTTTGTTATGGGTCAAGCCGATTTTTTCATAGTGCAATCTTTATCTTCATTTAATGAAATTGATAAAGATGGATAAAAACTCATGGATTGAGTTACAGCATAGTTCTAATGTTTAAATAAAAAACGAAGCCTGGCAACTCGTAAACAAATAGTTGCTATAGGACCAGCCACAACGCAAGGGACATTAGAGTATCTCACCGAATGTAGCGCATCCTATACACAATAATTGCAATTACCGACTGGCGGCAGCACCAATGCTGCCTAATACACAAACAAACCGGGCTATGTATGTGTGTTCAACAAAATGGCCAATTTTACTATAAAAACAACTCGAGTAGAAAATTAAATTCTAACAGAACTGAAAATGTTTCACCGCACTACCGAATTGCTTTACTGGCACCCGAAGTCAATTAGGAATGTTGTTATTAATAATTCTTATTGGGATTACCGTACAATGCTGCCGTTCTACGACCGATTCAAATGTTCGGCTTTGAACTCTACTTAATACATGATTTCATTATACCATGGAAATTAGTGAAAATACCAGTGAATCAATTTGTAATTTTAGAAGACCGTTTTCACCTGTAGATCTTTTCCTATAGAATCAAACAATTTGCAAAGTTTAATTTTGGGAGTACCAAGATAGAAATAGCATATCACAAAGGATTGTTGCCAGAACTTGACAGCTGTGCATTTTTAGCAAGATCGATTAAAGTAATAAAGATAACTAGTTGAAATTGTCGAATAATAATGTCTGTTACATATAATATTTCAATATATTCGCTTGAATCATATTCCGTTAAAAATTGTATTTCGCGCCGTATGCAAGTCATGTTTTGAAGAAATTTCTATATTTTATTCATGTGGACTACAATCAAGTGGAGAGTGTACCGGATTCAAGAGAAAAATCAGAGAAAACGGAAGAACTGAGATAATCTTTTCCGGGACCGCTTGTGAGAGAAAATTGTTGTCTGTGTCTCATTCTGTAATTCGAGTAGGTACCATAAGAGTTGCTTTTAATTTACTTGATCTACTAACAACATGAGTAAAAGGATTTTCCCAAAACGCAGCTATCATTTTATATAATGGACACTTTACGATGATATTTTATGCACCCAGTTATTTTTATTTTTGAACTTCGTTAATTCTATTAAATGTAATCATAATCTATACATTTTTTCAGAATTAAATAAGTCAAAAAATTTTTTAGTTATAGATTTTGTTCATTTATTTAAAACTTTTGACGTTTTGATCTTTTGACCAAGGATCTTCTTCAGAAAACAATGATACAAAAATAAACAAGGCAAGTAACTAGATACTAAGAATATACAGAATACTAGATGTGATAACGTGGAAATCACATTCAGAACAAAAGGAATAAGAACCCAAGGTTTGAGAAAAACCCACGTGAAAGAGACTCAAACAAAGAAATTTCTCACTCGGTAGAGCTCCGCACACATCCCAAATCACAAAATACACGACATTTCGACAAGACATCGTCATACTACTCTTGATTTTTTTTAATATAATCATGTTATTAATCCACCTATCGAAAACCGTCTCTTCTGTTTTACACCTACAATACCATTTAATAAAAATCATTCTTTATGTCATTAATTTTATAATGTAAATTCTGACATTGAATTATCATTAAAGGTTGGGCTACACAATACCACACCGTATCTGATCCATTAGTTGACCGAGTGCTGGTCATCACACGGTCAAAAAATAGCACCATGTGCACAAATACAATTTTTCAAGCATTACCGCATCACGCTTGACCGTACTTGATTCACCGATATTCGGCCGAGTCCGATTCAAAAATTTTACTTTTTAACAGTGACGGTGCGGTGTCGGTAGACTATCTTCTGTTTTAATTGACAATTAAAAGCTCATATGACAAAATACTTTAGTGGAGATGGAATTTTTAAACATTGTATCTTGTATCCGCGTGATCCCGTCAAAATATTAAAACAAGCTAACGTCCCTAGGAAAATGGTTTTAAGAACGGACAAGCTACGGACAAATGTTGTGTCTCGACCTTTTATGATTGACCTGGCACGAAGACAAAGTAAAGAAGTTTTAATGAAATTTTGGATATAAGTTCTCAAAGTGGTGATACACCACCTATGGAAGGGGAAAGAAATCTAGTCTTTAAGAACATATTACAAATTTAAGTGAAAATGCATAGGTTCTTATGGAAACATGAGCAGATTTGAAGGATGGTAGTTCTAAAATAAAACTAAATAAGAAGTGAACATGATGTATTATGAGTGATGAAAAATAGGGTATCCCGATAAAACAGCCCGAACAGAATAACCTGAGTACAAATAGCCCCGCAATAAAAAAATCTACAGCTATTGTCATACTAATAAAAAAAATTAAACCCTTGGATGACCTTAAAATTATTGTTCCCATTTTTGAATCTATGAAATACATGACACTTTGTATGTGTATTTTTTTTTAGTATAACCAACTATAGTTGTAGGTTAGCTCGCTACGCTCACGGATTTGAGAAATATCTCTGAATTACCGCGCGCGCCTGTAGAACTAAACTTGAGAGGAAGTCATTTCAAAAGGTAAACTAAATTTCAATGCTGGACTGAAATCCATAGTATTAAATAGATAACTTTCGTCTTGTATATAGATTCTTAAATGTACTCATTGACAATAATAATATACAGTAAAAGTAAAATATGCGTCTATAATTGAAATAATAATAGGCTTTTCTCTCGGGGCTATTTTGTCCGGAGCTATTTTGTCTCGAGCTATTTTGTCGGGGCTATTTTGTCGAGGCCATTTTAACAAGTCACGGAAAAATTGATCCTCATGCAGAATTTAAAAATGATCCTCTCGACTAAACGCAAGAATTCTAGTACCTAGCAATCCGATACATGAAACTTGGCAGCGTTCCTGCCGTACAAATTTTAAATATTACCAACAGAGAGTTGACCGAAATACAGGCTGCGAGAAAAATAAAATTTTGGTAGATATTTTTTCTTTCATTATATTATTTAAGGATTAAAATGAATAAAACTTTGCTATGGGTCAGTATCATCTATTTGGCTGTATTGATTTCAATGAACATTGTATTGATCTATTCTCATAAGCTCTGCTATTTAAATAGTTAATAGCATTGAACGAAAATTTTGTAACTTTTCAAGCCTACATTCAATTTTTTTCACGTCCTTGTCTAACAAATTTGATTTGAAGAGTTTACAAATACAGAATCGGTTTTTACACCATCATTCTGAAAAAAACGGCAACTATAGACCCGTGTTCGGTCCTTACAAAAAATACTTGTCTACAGTTGCCGTCCTATTCAGGATGATGGTGTGAAAGCTGAACTTTCTGGAACAACCCAGTTTTGATTTTTAAAAATTTTTCAAATTCTGTTCTTTAAATGGATCTGCTGCAGATTTATATCTCTGCATGCCATGTACCAACTTCATTTTCATCGCCTTGCGGTTCACAAGATCGACTATCTGAGGCTTGCTAGACTTTACTGAACAGTCCCAATAAGGACAAAACACATGTCTGCAGTTGCCGCCGTATTTAGGATGATGGTGTGAATATCAATTCCTGAATTTTGTGATACAATCGGGTTTTGATTCTGAACAATTTATAAAATTGACTTATCTGAATATGAATAGGATATTCATATAATAGGCAAAAAAAAATTATGAATAATTACTATGATGCGGAAACATGACTTTATCCATGGACACAAAATCGTTATTCATCCTTATTTTACTTCGAACTTTCTTATAGGTACTTATTTCCCGTAAACCGGTAGAAATTAAATTCGAGACTCTTGATTATGTCATAAGAATGCTTAGCAATAGAACACATTATTTTCAAATAACAGATTTCTTGTCCATATTATCTGAGGAAGTATGATATTAAGTACATGCAAATTTCATCAATAGAACGAACGCCACCAAATCTACGCAATAGACGTATACTTCGTCGCATAATTTTTCTCAACTATTGTAAATCGTTCAGAATAAATTTATTTCAAATATCCGATTTTCCCATACTATGTTATAATTACCAGTGTTCGAAGTCAATACAGTGTGTTATCTAGGATTACGTATCGCGCGTTAATGTATAACAGTTGTTCGACCATTGGAGATCACTGTGCGATAATCTAACGGACATCTCAGACCCTGCCCTCTCTCTTCATGAACCCTGCTCTACGCCTCTGTTTGTATACATACACTTGTGGTGACAACACGCCACAAGATAGATAGGGTGACCAGAATATTGAAACGGGTTACCCATGGTAAATTGGAAAAAAAATTATGTGATAAAATGAAGAAGAAATTAATTTCAAACTGAAACTTCATTGGCAAAAATAAGTTTGCAAAAAGCAATGTGAAAGATTTGAAGTGAAATGATGCAAACCTTGCACTAGAATAAAGGACCATATTATTTTAAGTGTATTTAGAAACCACAGATATTCTTACTATATTCAGAAATTAGAAAATCAGTGGTAAATCTAAAAGCATACATCCGCGTCTTTCATTTGTCTATCTAAGTGATGCAGTAAGTTTTACATTGGTTAATTGTAATAAAAAATGATGTAAAAATCATCTATTTGACAAATCATTATAAGAATAATTAATGAACCAACGATAGAAAATATAAGCGTCAAAAACAGTCCTGTAGCGTGTCTCCTTAGAACAGATGACCGAATAGAGATAAATGTCATTTTTCAAAAGTTACTTTGAGCCATGATAAGTATTTGGAAAGAATTCAAGAAGTAGTACAATTTTTCAAAGGATTAGTCTACTTTGGTCAAAAAATTATATTCAAAGTTAATTGGTGATGAAAGTACCACAGCTTCATATCGTCAAAGCTCGAGGCTAACACGCTAGTCGATAATAAAAGATACGCTGTTATGCATAGTGCATAATATGCAATAAAGAAATGATGAAGAAGTTTATATCAAATAATAATTTGAAAGATAATAAATAAATTACAGAACTCTTCTTTGGGATTATGTAATTTATTACGAAAGAGAATGTTATAGAAATGATTTCTACGGACAAACAATTTATATCGGATGGAATATCTTCAATTCCCATTTGAGTATATTTACGAATAAATTAAGCAGATCTTCTATTCAATTTATGATAAATACGAAGTATTCAAATCATATTAACTGTATAATATCCAAGTGCAAATATTCTTAACGTCACTTCTCAACATGTATATCCAATATGGAAACTCCTTCAATTTAAAAGAAACTCATTAAAAAACATAATAATTCAAATCAAGATGATCCACTTCAAGGAATCATTCGGATGCAGGTAGCTATTTGATTTTATATCTCCCAGTTCTTCTGCTAACTTGCATAAACAGCATAACAGCAGAATATTTTCTTAAAAATAAGATATCGAAGCTCTGATTCAAATTTGATTATAAATTATGATCATCCAAAATAATTTTGTATCTAGAATATATTTCTGGTTTCTCTTTCCACTAGTCAGATAATTGTACATGTTTTTTACATATATTTACATCAAAGGTATGACCTTTTGTAAATCGTACCAAATATACAAAAAATGTAAAGTTGTAAATATAAAATTCTAACATAATATATGTAATAAATTCATATGAAAATAATATAATTTTTATTGTTAATACTTTTATATTAGTGAATGGAATTATTATAATTTATTACGGAAATAAAGAATTCTAAATGAAATTGCGACTGTGAGGTAGATTGCATTTCAAAGGTTGTTTAATAGCTATACCTATATTTGTTTGTAGCTTATAAATATAATAATTCATTTCTGTGTTCATAATTTTATTCTGTTTACAATTATGACAAACAGATCTGAATAAAGGCGAACTAGTTATGTATATTTTAATGTTTTCCCATAATTTAGAAAAATCTGTTGAATTGAAATTGAAAATGTGCATCACAAAATTAGAACTTTTGCATAAAAAAATAAATTATTGCCTGGGATTTTAAATATTCACTTATTTTTCATTCATACAGAAAATTTGAATTTTACGAATTTCAGGACTACATCGGATAACAAATTTACCTCCTTTGTGCACCATCATTCCAAAATTATTGAATAAGAATTGAAACCAATTCGCCTAATAAATTTGTTGGAAATAAGGCTCAAAATGATTCTTAAAATGAGATATGTTTATTCACATTCGATATATATAAACCACTAAAAACATTTTGATGTAAAATGTTGCCAAGATGAGACCATATGGATCGCACTGTCAAAAAGTTATCAGATCTCATGTAGAGCCAAGCTTCTAACACTACACGCCCTAACTTCGCAAACTCTACACCTTAGTCAAAATATGTGGCTTGGCCGTTTCGTTACTACAAAAGCTATTGTATAACAGAAAAGTATTGAAGAGTGAATAAATTTTTTGCCTTATGCCCATGTGACTGTAGCGAAATGGCCAAGCCGCATATTTTGTCTAAGGTGTTGAGTTTGCGAAGTTAGAGCTTGTAGAGTTAGGGCGTGTAGTGTTAGAAGCTTGGCTCTACATGAGATCTGATAACTTTTTGACAGTGCGACCCATATGGTCTCGTCTTGGCAACATTTTACATTTTAGACTAAGAGGTTGGGGAGTGAAAGTTTCAAGTTTTAGAATTTTTTTGTTGTTTGTGTACTAATACTAACTCACATACCAAATTTCAGCTCTCTAGGCTTTCAGGAAGTACCCAAAACATTTTGATGATCATCAGTGAGTGAATCGTAGTTTTTTAGATAGCAATAAAATCTGAAGTATGAGAGCAATATAATCAAAACTTCACAAACTTGATAATATTACTATTGACATCATATCCTAAAAATTTTGTTTATCTGGTATAATCCAAACCCAAGTTATGAGGGTTCAAAATAGCGATGAAGCCCTTCGAGAAAAGGTAGGTAGTGCCCTTGCGCTCCGCTTGGCTTGTCTTGGCGGGGGCACTACTGTGCCCCCAGATTTGGACGCATTGGGAGCCAAACGCTCACATAAATAACATAATTATTAATATCTACAAACTTTATTATCTATGATACATAATACGTTATAAAATCTATAAAAAAATCATGAAGTATGGCAATTTTTATGAAATAGTCATTCATTATACCATAAGTAGTTGGAGTATTATCGATTATTTTTGTGGTGCTATCACGAATGTTTATTGTGCTTGCGTTTGAATACCACGAGTGTGCAGCACGAGTGGTATTCACAAGCACAATAAACATGAGTGATTGCACCACAAAAATAGTCTATAATACTTTAACTACAAATGGTATATGGAGGACTATTCCAGGAGTCAAACCATTATTTCAAATTAGTTTTCTATGAATCTAGTAACAACTCACGTAATTTTCATAGGAACGAGTAAACAAACTTCTGTCAAACTGAAAAATTAAAATTTTTTGCATTTTCTTTGACGAATAATAAAGAAATAAATTGCGTTTTGATATGAAAACTAGTTCAAAAAGGTTTGGTGATAGATCAGAAGATGAAATTGATGAAGATATTCAGAGAAATATTCCATTAAATACGAAGAAAGCACAAATTGTAGGTATCCACATCTTTGAATGAAATACTCACTAGTGTAATACCCGATGGTATTTCTACACGTCCAAATACTCACTGATATGCACCGTTTCTATGACGATTTAGCATTGTTAACCTTATTATAATTACTACGAATGGAATAGTCAAAAATATTATGTGAAATATTCTATTTTTTAAGTAACCACATGGAGCAACACCTCGAGCGCATGTACACGGAAAGGCAAGTAACTGAAAAATTAGATTCAAATCTGTGAAGAAGAAAAAGTGCAGTCGCCACAAAAAAAATTACTAAGGTTGGGGTTTTGAAATTTGTATGTATTAAATTATTTTTACAGTTAGTCTGATAATTGACTTTTTATTTTTTATTAAGCTAGAATATCATTCAAATGAACATGAGTTCCTGCATTCAAAATATTCTTTTTATCACGTCATGACGTCATACAACAGATATAATCAAAATACCATGAAATAGAATATTTTTTTGGTTTAATGAAGTTCACAAGAAAAATAAAGCGATGGCCTGTTAAGCTCTCGAAAAATGAATGATAATGTTAAGAATTAATTATAATGATGAAATTTTTCATGTAGATCCAATTAAGATATGGGGTTCTCTTATGAAAATACGAAATTATGTGTTTAATAATAAGTTTGACTGATATAATTAATCTTAAATATTGCTTTGTACCAGTTTTTTTTTTTTTTGCACATTTTTGTCATTTGCGTGATGTTATGATCTGATTGGGCCTCCTAAGTAAAAGGCTTCATGATTATAAAAATTATCAATAGATCCAAGCACATTTAGGAGAAATCCTTGCGTCTTGTCAATCAACGCATCTCAATAAACGTTATTGCCTTTTTTCGATAGTTATTCAGATATCTTTCGAGATTATTCAAATTTGGCAGCGACAGATCAATGAGAAGTGTAACTACTGAATTGGCACTTGATTAGCTTTGTGGTTGACAGCTAACTGAACAACTAAAATTTGGACTCAGTTTAGAATATATCATCCTCTGTGAACTAACAATAGGATTTATATTTGAAGAAATAAGAAATATAAGATATTTTCATAGGTTTTCTTTGGTTTTCGTTGGCATTATTATTGCCATCTAACATATTACAAAAATTATCTTCAACTGTGCATCAGTAATACGTGAAAGCTAATTTTATGAATTGAAAGTATTCATATTCCCTGTACTACGAGATTTTTTCAAATCGCATATCCCCTATAATAGTCTTATTTAGTAGTATACTCCATTGTATGAAGTCCTTGGCGCGTGTCCCACTCGCACTTGATCATTTTTTTTCAAATTGAATCGATATCTCTGTAAAGTTATGAATCTCAAATACTCCCTACTGTGTATATTCTAAATCCTAAAAGATCGGCAGTGTATTGGGTAAGTGTCTTTGGAACAAATATCCCTGATGATAAATAAAACCATTTTCCAATATAAATATAAAAGTAAAAAGTAAAGGGAAGGATCCGTTGATAATATATATAAAAGGTATAAAATTATTCCAAAAGCTGCTCTTTGCAGAAAGATTTCAATCCAATGTGTAAAAAAAAATTATAATGCAATAAAGTGCAGCAGTCTTAAATAGACAACTAATAAAATCATAATAATTATTATAATTCTACTCAAGTTTCAAGTTAAAATTTCTGGAAAAATATGCACGATATTTATCTAGAGAGAAAAATAGTGAATAAATGAATGGACACGTGTACATATTTTCTCGACACAGAAACGAACTTCTTTGCCGGCTGTGAAAAAATAAAAATTATTTATCCGGCGAGAATTTATTCTCCGACTACATGAAATTTTTCAAGTGTCAAGCTACCCTCATCATTAACGGTTATTTCTGATAATTAATGGCATCTGAATGACTCATAATGACCAGAATTTCTAGTAGACCAACAGAAAAATATATAATTCATAATTTGTGTATTCCCACCAAACTGGTATGTAAAACATAATTAGAAATATTTAAAAGGCAAAAGAAAACGCAAATCATTCAGTATGGTAACCTTCTTTTCACCCCTTACCTTCTTACCTGGGTGTCTTCGGGAGCTCTTCTGAAGAATCAAATAAAACCGGTAAACAAACGCACTATGCAAAAATTATCATTAATTATTCTTTTTACCGCGATCGGCTGCCAACGATATCCAGCAAGAAGATAGGTCTTTTAAGCCCTTCCCAATTAGGACCGTCTGATTTATTTTGGTTTGATATAGCTTTGAAGTCCAGAATTTAAATATGCAGATAAATTCTCAATTCAAGTTTTCTAATCCTGGCAATAATACTTGTTGATCGATATTTTGTGACCAGGGATAGAATTATTAGGTAACAAAAAAATGCGCAGATTGTATCATTATTAAACATAAATCATTACAGCTGATATTACTGTTCAACCATACGATATTTTACAATATAAGCAAAACATAAAACAAGAAATAAAATATAATACTAAGCAGGTTGGTAATTTTTTCAATCGATAATAATTTTCTTCAAGTCATGATCTCTGTCTCATACTTTTTTCGAGATCATCTTAGTGGTTATTTTCAATTTGTTCTAAAGCAATTAGCCGTTCAATTTTCATTTCTTTCATCGAATCTGGCTTTTTCATCAAATTATAAAAGATGCAATTTGGCACATTGATTGACACAAATAAAAGACTTCTTTTATTTAAAGGTAGGTAATCCTTTTTATTCGAATCTGTTGTTTGCGGCCGAAGCATCAGTTGAGGCTATAATTCAGGTCAGTTGCGGCGCTAGCGGACGGTCTAGAGGGCACTTGCTCCCCTAAAATATTCAGTAGCCCCTGGTTGCCCTCCCTCCCGATTATTTCTGCTAGTTATATTGCTTTTAACATTTAAAAAAGACAGAAAAACACTGAAAGAAAAAGAAACACAAAAAAAAATATTGTTATACAGTATAATTTTTTTGCATCAATGCACATGTATCTAAAAATCTCTATCTGCATTTAACCATGATTATTACTGGTATTATAATAAACGCGCTGCCGAATTTGTCCAAGCTTGTCAAATTAATTATGCGAGTCTGATAGCAACGCAATGAACTTGTAATTACTTGTTAAGATTGTTCTGTACTTTACTTACTCGTCCATATGCATAGTTTAGCAAGTTTAAACAAGTTCTACAAATTTTGATATTTATACGAGTGCTGAAAATATCAATGCTCATACGTTATTTTGTAGTAAAAGAGTAAAGTTCCTGGTCCCTAGTGGCCTCTCAAGATTTCAGAGCCTAATAGCGCCGCCACTGGTTTAGGTAAGACCAAAAGAGCACTCTCAACCTAGATGCACACAAATTTTTTTAGGCGATCATCACGAAAATATTAGGATCACAAAATTTTATTGATCGTTTTCTAAGGTACCACAATTGTAAATTTTGGTTGCTGTTGGAATTGTTCAATTTAATTGTCATCTGTCAAGTTGACGTTTGGAGAAAATGCATATTTACTTTTGGATTTGAAGAACTAGAGAAGCTGACAAAAGAATATTATATGCATCTCGGCAAAAACTGTTCCTCAAAGAATTCATCAAATTGCCGATATAGCTAGATAAAAAGTGTTCCCATAGATCATTCCCAAAAAAGTAGAATTTGACAAATGTGTACCAAAAAAGTAACATTTATCATATGCGCAACTTTGAATTTTCACACTTTTTCAAGCTCTTCTTACGCTATATTATTCATCTTGTTGTTTTACAAGAAATTTAATTTTTTTGCATGTTGAATTTTTTTCATCGGAAAAGTTATCAGAAGCTAACGATAGTTCGTTATAAACAATTGCGATTTTGGTTATCTTCCAGCGGAATTCGGACTTTTAGATTTCATATACTTATTCTTGAGCACCCAACAGAACTTTTTCTGCAAAGAAAAGACATCGTCCTCATCCAGAGATCGGCATGAATAATGCTAATTCGACTCTACTACTTGGTGTTAGATTGGATAGAGGTGACTAATGATTTTTTGGCCAGAAAGGGCAAATTCTAAAGAGTCATTTTGAAGATTAAATTACTAAACATATACTAATTCCAAGAAAATTATTATTATTATTTGGAAATCACAAATCAATAATAACTAAACGAGTACAAATGGAAGACATCATGATCATTAGCTACATAATAATGGAAATATGAGCAGAACGTTGAAAAAAAAATTGAAAATATCACTTCTCTCTTAATTTTCAGTGGATGACAATACATATATGTAACAAGAGTGTAAAGTTGAGCATTACGTCATGAGGCCAAGTGTTTGATGACGAAATTTGCCGAATAGCTAAAATTGCTTACTAAATGTTATAATGGTTTTTTTACGTTCGACTTGCATACAATATTTTTTCCTACAGTCGTGGACTTCTATATTCTATACAGCAAGAGGGGCCCAGAACACAAATTGACATTTAGATCCAACAAATATCCAAAATAATGGATCAGTGAGAGGAGGAAAAACACGAATTCACAAAAATTCAACTGTTACACGTTTAATTGATTACTTTACGCACGGCCGAAAAAGAATTTTTTCTCATTATGAAAAAAATTTATTCTTCGACTGAAATATTAAGAACAATAATTACTTTTATATATTCGAAAAGATTTTAAAATAAAAAATTGACGTTAAGCATAGGTTAAGAAAATTTTTGCTGTAGGAATACCTGAGAAAAATTGATAAATTCGTATCTCCATGTGTCAACTGGTCGATCTGAATAAATGTCGAATTGAGAAAGATCCAAGTATGTCGTATGACAACTCTAGCGTATCCTACCTTGGCACATCTGCTGGTATTTAATATGCAAGGGCCAAGATATCGGTCCTTGGCCCTTGGAGTGAAGGAAGGCTTAGTGTAGGGTTACGCGAATTAATTGTTGAAAGAATAGCACATTTGAATATCCGGTTGTGCAAATCATGTTCGCTGTTCGGATATCAAGCGTTCGTTGTTTGATTCTCTCGATTGTTTGGGATCAGGATGCATTTTTAATGTCCTCAACGGTTGCTCTGATCTAATTGTGAGAACTAGTCTACTCTGATTGCTGAGATTATGCTATGTAAATTAGATTAATTTCATTTCATTCTTATACATATTTATAGATATTAACCGATCAAGGCACGGAATATATAATTATATTTAAATATCTTCCTATTACTAAATAACCATTCTTAATAATTTTTTCTCACAGAACACAGATCAGTCTTCTCCAATAAAGTTCCTATCTGAGAAAGAAAATTTCTTTCCTAATAAGGTATATATATGAAAAACATATTCACTACTAACCTTGGAATTTACTGCTATTGGTGGAGTCTTTGACTATTGTCAACGATAAATTATTATTTACCTACAATAAGAAAAAGAGATATCATACATTTATTTTGCAATTTCGTCCAAATCTATAAGATTTTAGTGAAAACGCATCTACGTTGTTGAGAAATTCAAATTTTTTCATAGGGATAGTAAGTTTATATTATTAAAATAATGGTTAAACAAAAATCAAACGAATACTTGTTATATCAATGTTAATATAATAGTATATTAGGATATAAGTTTCATAAGACATGATTTTAGAGCACGCGAACTTGCTGGAAAACGAGCCGCTTGCGGCGAGTTTTGTAATTAACAAATGACCTAAAATGTCTTATGAAACGTGTATCTTATACAATTTTTTCTGTTTGGGTTCTTATATGTCAAAAAATAATTAATTTTATATTTTAAAAAGATCGATAAAGAATATTCAATTTTTTATTTGACTCTTTTGGTAACACTGAGACTTGACAGATAAGTAATTTGTGTAAATCAAAAATACTTTTCAGAATGTGTCCATTTGAATGTTGTTACTTTTTATAAATAAATAAATATAAACCTGAACAATTTGAGAATTTTCCTCAAAATATATTATATTTTGACATATCAAAATGACAGTTAGGTTAGCTAGCAGCGTAGCTACCAACCTAATAGAAATTAGATTCAAGTTCTATAAAAAGGCACTTTACGATTCCCAGACGAGTTTCATAAAGTACACTTTATGACACCTAAATGGCTATGGCCACTGTAGGTCACTAAAGAAACTATTTGTATAATAAATAAACCGTGTACTTGAAATCACTATTGATGTTCATGGAAGTTTGAATTACAATAGTAGGAAATGTGCTAATCTCAAAAATTTTGAAAACTGTAGAGGTTGACGGAAAAGTATAATATGCACCTCGACAAAAATTATTTCTTGAAGCTTCGACTGTTGCATTGGCCAGCTATGACACGCATTGTTATTGCAAATGTTCTCAAAAAAACAATGGATCGAATTCAACTCTCTTCATTTCTTAAAGAGGTTATTCCAAAATATCATAAGTAAATATAAATTTTTGTCGGTATAATCGAAGAAGAAAAAGATAGAAGACATTTTTATGGTAATTAGCGGAACTTTCTTAGTTAATGAAGGGAACTGAATTTGGACCAGTATTTTTTACTATCAAAATAATATAGAATTGTCATACTATTAGGTATACATCCGTAATTAAAATCTTCCGACGATCAGTTGCACCGTTTAAGCTTAAAATTTGAGTTTCACTTAAACCAAAACTATCAAATCGGAATAATATCAGCAATGTTTATGTCACATTGGACTTTTGAGACTAGATACGATATTGTTCCATTAAGCGACACTTAAAATTTAAGGGTCAGTGGTACAACTGGCCATTAATAATCTATAATTATTTTTCTCAAAATTAAATTATGATTAAATGGTTTTTTTGAAATAAATCCTGATGTATTTATTTACTTTTGACATTTCGACCCTTTCACTAAGGACCTTCATCGGAAATACAATGATACAAAAATAAGCAAGACAAATTTAGTACCATAGTGTAATAAATTGATTTTTCTTTATATCTGGAGGAAAGAAGTGAAACTATTTCTAGGACAACTGTTCCGGAAGTTAGTAGTGAATTATTTAGCTCATTTTGGTCGAGAGCAGAAATAATAAATTATGTACAAATGTTGAAAAGCATATTATGATTGAGCTAGGGTTAATATTGCAAGATTAATACAGGACGCTAAACAATAACGATCTTCTCAGTCATTGCCATCAGACACTTCTATTATCGACAATCGCCTCTGCCTCCATTTTTGACGATGAAAGTGATTATAAGTCGAGTAATTTTCCAAGAACTTTTCACATATACTTTTAGAAAGGGAAGATCATCCTCTGAAAATTCACATATTTTTTTTTTTAAATATTTGATGACACAAATTTGTCTTTGAGTGCATTATGCATCTCCGCTCTTATGTCTGTTCACATAACGACAGATGACAGGTCGCAAGTATTGACTGATTTTGGTGATTCTTTTCTCTATCGATTATAATTATCAACTAATGTAGTCTTATCACTTCATCATATATATTAACATGAAGGAATGCAGGACAGTATGAAGTGACCTTTGAAAGAGCTCCTGAAACAAAATTAATAAAGAATTTAAAATTCAAAAAGCCGGAGTTTTTCACGAAAAGTTAAGTTTGAGATTTGCTAATTCACGAGTCTGTTTATCTGAGGCTTGATTAGACTGTAATGAAGAGTCCTAATAAGGGAGAAATACGTTCCTATATTTATTGCCTGCTTCAGGATAATTCGATGGTGTGAAAACTGATAGCTAAATTTGAATTATTAGTAAAATATTCAGGCTTTTTTAATTTTATTTTTTTTCTATTTTGGTGACATAAAGTGTACTTTATGAAACGTTCACAAGAAATCAATGTAATTTATACAAATATAAATAATAAACTGCTGTGGCATACAGTATTTCTCCGACTATGAATTTCATGGCCAATTTAATCGCTGTTTAATAAATTCAGAGTGTCGCATCAATTAAGGTGAAACATCACTCGGTAGAACTATTTTAGCGCGAAATTTGAATTGATGAATCTTGTAGCAATATGTTTGATAAATACTTTCTTATAATAAATTAACAAAGTTTTTAGTGGCGTGTATATTAAAAATTAGATAATTTGTCAAAGTTTCATTATGTCTGCAATAAATCCGTATAAAATTAGTGCTAACGTATAAAATTAGCATGCAAATTCTATATCTCAGAGACTTTGATAACAACTTATCAGGAAAAAATATATATACTTGCAGTTATCATATAAAAAATTTCATTAGAATTGAACTTGATAATTTCGAGAAAAAAAATAATTAGTGCTGAGAATATTAATTTCTCAGAGATTATCCAGTTTTTTGGGACAAAATTTGGTAAACTTATAGATGTCATTATTCTGCAGAGTGCTGTGCAAAAATTGTTGATTTTTATTGATTAATATTCCATCTATAACCCTTTCTGTGCACTTCTAAAAGTATAATATTTATATTGAAAATTGGAGGAAAATCAAAGTCTTGTATCCAGGAATTATATATATTTGAATAATTTATTTTTTTTGACATCGGCCACTGGATTTTGGGCTCAAAATTCTCGATATTTTGGGTACTTCTCTGATGTCCATTTACACTTTTTTATTCCTTGCAAGGTTAATTAAGACAAAAGTAATTATATTCCATGGCTAAATATTTCTTGGAGATAATATATTTTTTTGTGAGTCGTGAGATTCCAAGTTTTCGAGAAATTATTTTTTTTTTGTTCAAATCATATATTTTGTTATGAAGAAACGTCAAATGAACAAAAAGAAATATATTTATTATATCTAAAAATTATGAGCAATTTTTCACAATATTTTCCAGAGTTTCAGCGGCTGTATATTTCTAAATAATAATTTAGGAAAATATTCTTCAATTTTATTAGTGTGAATATGACATTTTACTAGTTGATTTGTTCTGTGGCGCTATCTAGTATCCAAATTTTGTATTACATGACAAGTGTCAAAGATTAATTTTATCATGTATTTATTCATTAGAGAATAAATAGCCTATGGCTGATTTTAGTAACAAAAACCATTTTGAATATCTGCTTCTGGCTGTGTGTGTAGTTTTACCGATCTTGTCATACTAGTAAGAAAAATGGTTCGGATTCCAGGATATTTGACAAATCTGACTTATGTTACACTAAGTTCATTGGATGAATCAATCTTCAAATCTAATTTTGTAAAACTGATCTCTTTTAGATTTCTAAGTACTACTATAGCTGGAAGTGTTCAGATGAGAATTTCAAGTTATCAATATCATATTTCTCAAGAAAGCGACAAAATATTTTATTTATGTCCATCAATTATTATTGGGATCTGTCATTCTACAAATAATAATACTTGATCCGAATCTGCATTGCTCTAAGGCCCGAGATATTCACCTTCAAATAAATTACAAGTATTAATTTCTTAGTGAATACATCAAGGGTAAATACTTTAAAGAAAACATAGACTAACAGCTTCAAATTTTGGTCTAGTCTGTAAGCAAAAACTGCCTGTCGGACCCCTAGTAGAAAACATACCATATGTTCGAAATCTATCTACTAGTGCTACGAAATGGGGTAAGAGTCATGAGCAAGAAGCAATACACAACTATGAAAATGTAATAGGTGTTACAGTTGCACATTTTGGGCTGAAGGTAGCATCGAGCAATTCTTCTTTGAACAAACAACTGATCATCAGGCAAAAACATTTAATGGTGCTCGCTAAGGCGACATGATAATCAGGAGTCTGTTTGTGACCACAAAGTCGTGAAGATCATTTGCTCTGTATAATATTCCATACATAATCCTTGTACTGTATACTTTACGGTTCAATAAAAAATTCATAATTTTCAATTTAAAACCAGTTTTCTATCAAAATTAGATAACTCTTTATGTTATTATCCTTTATGATTCAATAAAAAACTCATAATTTTTTATTTAAAACATGTTACTATCAAAATTAGTTCTTGCGTGAATTTTGGGACATTTTTATATCATAATTTCATATTCTCATTATGAATAATCTCATTAAAATTTATATCTTTGAAAAATGATTTTGTATGCGAGCATTAATTTCCGTAAATTTCTCTATAAAATGTTTTTCTTTTGAAATGTCAAATTTGAATTCTTGTGTATCCCGCCGTCATTACTGACCTTCCATAAGCTTCACTTACTCCAAAACAAGATTAGACTAGACAGAGATAGCTAGTATTTCCGGGTGATGTTTCACCTCTATAGCATATTTAAAAGTGACAACTGTCATTGTCAAAGTGACAGTTATCATTGTCAAAGTGACAGCTGTCATTATCAAAGTGACAACTATCATTGCCAAAGTGACTGCTACCGTTGTCAAAGTGACAGCTATCATTGTCAAAGTGACAGCTATCATTATCAAAGAGACAGCTGTTATTACTAAAATGACAGCTGTCATTGTTAAAATGATACCTGTAATTGTCAAAGTGCCAGCTGTCATTGTGTAAGTGACAGATTGCGATGATATATTCCAGTCCTCCCTCATATAAAATAGGTATTTTTGAAAATGAAGATTTCATTTCTAGATTTTTAGACTTTTCCATTCATTGGAACATACAGTTTTAACATTTGATCACCGTTAGTATAATCAAAAGACGGTAACGTGTATTCCACTGATTAATTATTTCATATTTCTACAAAGCTTATTATTATTATTGATATCAAACTAGACATCATTTCAATAATTTGTGAGAAAATAATTGAAAATCGTTTAAATATCTTTTTGACACAGTTTTACCAGAATTATTGACGATACAACCAAATTACCTATTCTGAAAAATAATTGATCTTCGTTTGTATGTGATGTCCAAATATTAGTAATAATAATTCTAATTTCACATTATGATTCTCATTAATTCTTTAGGTACTTACTTCAAAAAAATATAACGAATTTTATACAATAATACAAATTTTGATTATAACAAATGAGCCGCTGATAATTTCGAAAAATGTTTCAGGTAAATGTTGTGCAAAATTATTCAAGGATCAATTTCAGTCGTTCCATATTTCTTGATAAATACTACCGTTCATAAAGCAAACACAAAAAACTAAAAAGTTTCATCAATAAAGTTTGGATATCACAGGTTGAAAAAAGCTCATTTATGAAATTAAAACTAGTTTTTTGCTAAAAAATTAGATCTAAAACCGTCAATAACTCGTACTCATTCTCAAGTTATTGTGCTTTCAGACAAACACATCAACATTTTTAAAAATTATGGTCCATATTCTCATCTTCTAAAAACGCACTACTTCCCGAAAAACCATTCACTTTCTCTTACCATCTCATGTTTTATCATATAGCGCTATCTTCTTTTATTAAAATTTTTGCCGAAGTAGCGGACTTTTAAGAGGTGAGAATACGGACCTATGTTTCTAGGTTTCAGTAGGGTCTAAAACATGAAGATTCATCAAAATCTCGAACTGTCAAAAAATCCCCTATTATATAGGTTGGGGAAGTAAAAACTAACCACTTCTTGCAACAATTACTACGATCGAAGTTAAAAAGTTGCAAGTGTAAAATTTTCTATTGCACTATATTTCAAAAGGTAACAGGAAATAAAACCCCCCGAGAAATAAAACCCCGGAAAAACACCCCGGAAAAAACCCCCGGAAAAAAAACCCCTAGGAAAAAAACCCTCGGAAAAAAGCCCCTTGTGGTAAAAACCGAAGAAAGTTTATATAACGAATATTATAAATTAGGTATATAAGGGTGTTTTCATTACGTTTGATCAAAAACCTAGAGTTATAAACAATAATTCCAAATAACGCGTAATGTATAATGTAATACAGACATAAATACAGTGTATTCTGTTATATTCATCTATTAGCGTCAATTATTGTATAGTGGAGTAAAAGATTCACATACATTTATTATTTTGAATTGTTTTATATTTTTTGAAAATATAAAGGCTAGGTTTTAGCATAAGTTGAGGCATTAAATATATATCAACATGAAATACAGAAATTGTAAAATTGCTCATGTTGTAACAACACAAAGAAAATTAATTTTATCATCAAAATCAGAAAAAAATATGTAGTATTTTGCTTTTATTTTTATGTATTAGTTCTATTTGAAAAATTATAACTTTGTGTAGTATTTAAAAAATATGCCTCACAATAAAAATATTCACGTATCCCACTGTCTGGGTAATAATAATATTCAACTTTTTTACTGGAAACCTTTTTCCCAATTTGTGACAGTTTTAGGAATTATTTACAGAATAAACAATCGACCAAAATCAGTTGCTCGTCATTATATAGTGACCTCTGGAAACTTTTCAAAAGACAAAAATATTCTTGAGATCGTCTCTTAAACATGCACAAATATTAAATGTTTGTAAATGTTTTACTCCACTATATTATTATTTACACTAATAGATAAATAAAACTGAAGACACTGTATTTATGTCAGTATTACATTATGCATCACGCGTTATATAGAATTGTTGTTTATAACTCTTGGTTTTATTATCAAACATAATGAAAAGACCCTTATATACCTAATTTATAATATTCGTTACATAAACTTTCTTCAGTTTTTATCACAGGGGGCTTTTTTCCGGGGGTTTTTTTCCTAAGGGTTTTTTTTTCGAGGTTTTTTTTTCGGGGCTTTTTTTCCGGGGTTTTATTTCCCGGGGGTTTTATTTCCTAGATTCATTTTAAAAGTACTCGTTTATGCTTCCAACCAAGCCATGAGAATGTGTGTCACATCAGATGAACGCATACCTGGGATTGATAAAAATTTAGTGAGTATTTTCAGTGCTAGGTTTGTGTTAATTTTCAGTTATAACGTAATTTTTAAATATAATTGCTTAACATATAATAAAAGGATTAGAGGTTTTTGAGATCATGATTTGAATGAACCCTTTTTAGTGTTATTCTCGCTCAAAATTTGTTTCCCTTTTCGGAACGAGAACGAATACAATAACGGGACAATAGACAGAATGCAGGACGACTTTTGAAATTTACGATCTTAGTGCTATTCTCAATTAGTAGTGTAATAGCACTCGGGTACTCTACGCCCTAAATGAACTATTGCCCTACCACCCCCCGGACAGCAACAGGCCCCTTGAATGGTGGAGTGAGGGGCTAACAGAGGATTGTCCAAGTTGTCTCGGTTTGGAATCGGTATGTGTATAGTGCTGTTTATTACGGAACGTCGTGATGACATTAACATACCGAAATTCACGCGATGTGAGACTGATATCCCATGTGAGCTTACGGGGGGACGGAAGTCATGAGAATTTATAGCTGTGGGCTCTTAAGAATTCACTTGATATTGTCAAATGGTGATTCAGATGTTTTATTGAATATCGACATTATATTTCAAGATTTTCCATTCTCTTATTTGCACATTCTAAATTGTTATGCAACTATGTTCAGGTAGATGTAAAAAATAACTGAATAAAAATGGATATCCCTATTTTCGGATGTAGAAATTGAAAAAATATATTATGTAATAGTAATATAAGTTTTTGTTTTTAATAAGTGTATGTTATAATTTCCTTCAACTGTGTACACCTCTCTATTCAACGACATGAGATAATAATTGTTTTGAAGCAATAAAATTCGTAGAATGTTGATGACGGTCATTTCATAGCAGAAGACTGTATTTCCCGCATTTTCGCAATAGCATGGTAGATAAAATAGCCAGAAATTAATTCAATTCAAGTCTGTCCACATGTCCGCGCTCTTCCATGGTTGTTCACCCTCTCCGCCTTTAAGAATTTGAAACCACGCAACTATTATAAGCTAAAAAAATTGTTAATGTATTGCGTTGTTTACTTGTATGTGGCGTAAAGCCATCCGGAAGCAAATGGTGCGAAAATAATTGGTGGGTTTCGTCTGTGGCCCTTCATTACGTTACCACCGCATTGCCCCGCCCGCCTCACTGCCCCCTGTCTCGTTTAATCAGACCAAAAACGCAATTAAACTTACTCCTGTTTATATGTATCCGAATTGCTGCAATATCGTCACATCCTAGATTGGTATTGCTGTATTTATATGGTCGATTGATGACTTCTGTATATGTCACAATGTTGTACATTCTTTCAGACGGATTTAATTTTTGCGCCACAATATATACAGGTTGATTCATAAAGTATGAGACAAACTTTGTTAGCTCAAGGACAATCAAGTGGAATAAAAGCATAAGTTTCATTATGTTCCATCTTTTACTATAGAATTACGAGTAGTTGAATTTCTATTAATAAAAATGTCAAAAAATTAAATGATGTTTGCTGTGAAAAGTCCAAGACCGGATTTAATGATTTTTGCATCGTTATTAAAATTTTGTTTTTAAAAAATCATGAATCAAAAAGAATTCTCTTGAAATTCTTCATTTTAGAAAAGGGTTTAAGTAAATGAAAGGTTTCGGGACACTGGTTTGATGGCTACTCTCAAGATTAATTACCTTAAGTTCAATAAAATAGACTACGTTCATGAACATTACATTAAATTGTGTTTATATTTTCGGATATGAAGATAAAAAACAGTGGTACCTAAAATTCTCATGTTCTGCTAAGTACTGTTAATTTTACTAATTTTGAGAAAATCTTTTTTGATTCATGATTAGTACGCCAAATACTATATACCATTGAAGTTTGTTACATAGGTATAGATACACCCTGTAGATCATTATGAGCATTGTTTTAAATCTCACGGTTGTTTTGCTCTTCAAAATTCAGACATCACACTAGGTCAATATGATGTACTTGTCGGCCTTATTGATGCATGGTAAACTATTTTGTTCATCATTTTTTCTACATGCTTTGTAATTTATGAAGAAATATTTCACTTCTGATTATTGGCTTAAAATTATATCTTCTCCAACAACTTGCGTATATTTTTAGAAAAGTAATATTTTCTGAAAGAATTTTGGGAGAAAATATTTCATGTTTTCTATCTGTTTTTCCAACTGTTATATTGCGGAAGAATGATTCCTCCCCAGAGTGTACGCACCACCTGTTCGAGTGTATTGATGGATTCGAACATTTCCTGTACCGTCTCGAAGTCCGTTTAATATCTTTATAGGTTCGATCCGTTGACTTGACTTCTCTTCCGTACAACTGGCAACTTAGACCGACTGTTGGGGCCCAGGGCCTCGTCCGCTTTGAGTAATTATATGCATTAGCGATCGGACAATGACATACAAGCCTTAATCATTCACTACTATTTTATCGGTTTTTAATTACATGAGTGAAGATGTAGCTTTGTTTATTGTTGTGGAACAAATAGGGGGAATATGTTATTGGCTGTTATATGAATAGTTTGAGTTCAACAGTTGATGAATCTTCAAGTTTTGAATCAGCGGCTTTCAAACATTATCTCTGGCTTGAAGTTTTCAGATTTAATAATACTTATATATATCACTGCTATCTCTTTTATATACATATTAGAATTAGAAGGCATCATAAATTATCAGGCTGTTCCATCGAAATGAGACTCATAGAATAACTTCATTTATTATTGAAGATAAGAGATCTGATGTAACTAAAACGTATATTCGTTGAAAGGGATTGATTCTTGCGTCATATTTTTTCTAAATCAGTGTTTCTTATGCCATTTAAAAGAAATATTTTTCTCCAACACTGTTTTGGGATTTGCATATTCCATAACCAAAAATCATGTTGCAACGAGTGACATTCCAAAAAATCGTTAAGAATGATTCCGTATGCCGTTTAAAAAGATTCTGTATACTGCTAGAATCATTTAGACGAATCAGAAGCTGTTAATTTGGCTACTACCATGGTTACTTCCTCATTCAAGTATTCATATCTGGATTAACGTTTGGCATTCAATAATTTTTTAAGTCTCCTCTGAAATATTGGTGAGTTTCCAAAACCTTGTTAGAGAAAGTATAGTCTACAACATGTTTGGAATGGCGTATTCCACACTCGCTAACCGTAATCCTCGCCTTTGGCTCGGATTACAAACTTTTCGCTCGTTCAGAATATAGGCCATTCCAATACTTATTATAGAATATACTATTCTCCAAAAAGTATGATGCATACTTTCTAATTCTTGAGCTATCCTGGTAAAGTATTTTTCTGTGAATTTATCAACTTTTATATTTTCAACTTATGATTTCTTGCTTGAAATGACATTGTAATTTAACCTCATTGTCGCAAGTATTAGAGAAGAGTATTTTTTTCAAGTGCATTCTCTCAGTATAATCTTCTTGACAACTGTTCTAGAACACAGTCACAGATCAATTAATTATCCGTTAAGAATATAAACTTAGCTGTGAAATAAAATAATTATTCAAATTCTAGAAAAATATTTTTTTCACGATCTTCGTTAAATGTTTGATGGCGCATCTTGAACAATGCATAAACTAGGCGTTTTTCACATTTTATCTTGTCAACGTATTCCAGCGCTGCCAATACCAATATACGTGTGGCAGTTAAACTGAATAATTTAAATTGAATTTTCCTGCGAATTCATATTGGCAGCACTGTGTATAACATCTGCCATCTAACTATTTGTTAGGTTATTTGTAAAGTCTAAATAAAAACTTGTACAAGATATTGTCTGCGAATTGTTTGAAATGTTATTTCTAAAACTCCGTTCACAACACGAAATTAGTGGTTAATGATAGTAGCTATGGTTAGTGATAAGTTTTTATACTTTGAATTTTTAAAACAGTGTTCACAATGCTCCAAATTAACGCATTTTATAATTAAAGTTTCATAAAGTATACTTTAACTCCAATTTAGGACTTTATGGCAAATTTTATAGATGTTTTTAGTATAAAAAGTCTGAAAAAGAACATTTAGGATAATAAAATAATGAACTAACCTCAATTTTATTATTATTCTAGTTCCTTCAAATTCTTTTTTAATTTGATGCTGATCTATTTCGTACAAATTTCAAAAATAGACATAAGTCAAATATCAAACAAATCAAAAAGGAAATATATTCATCTTTTTTCCTGTCTCTTCTGATTGGTGGTGCCATTAACTACTAACTGAAAAGTTTAAAGCATGCAAATTCTCATACTAGCCACGGTTAGTGCAGAGCAGTTCTGTGCAAATTTCGTTGTTGTGAACACTCACACATGATTGTACCTGTCAAAAATCTAGCACTAACCATAACTACTGACACTAACTACTAATTTCTTGCTGTGAACGGGGCTTTAGGGACATAGAAATAGTCTTGAATGGCATGTTTGTAAGCAAGCATAATAACTGACATTCAATCAGAATAATTTGAGACTCACTGAACTTCGTCACTGAATACTTGACCTGATGTCATAATGCTTAAATTCACGCTTTGTTCACGTAAATTATTTTTTTCTTGACTCTGCTAGACTTAGTGGTTTACTACAAATTGCAAGCTGAGCGTCAATACATGTTAGCTTGACCACTATATAAATGCGTATTGAGTTCTATAAGTTCGTGTAGTCATTTAATTTTTTGTCAACTTATGCTCTGTACTCCGTGGTGTATGCTTAGTAATGTATGAACATGAACGTTGAAAACATTAGAAAAAAATCTTTTACACAACACTTGCGTGCATTATGACATCTGAACACAAATTTTTGTAGATCAGCAAATCTTATCTTGATAAATTTAAGTTTACATACTTATTACATGAATTTTCATTGTAACACACCTGGACACCTGATATAATAAAATATACTCAAATAATTCTTCGAAACATTATTTTCGATGAAATGACTGATTTTTCATACAGCAAATACATAAAAGTTAGTGGAGAAATTGTTTTCGCATGAATATTAATTGAGATATAATATGCTGGCCACTGCGGATATTTATTTAGTCAACAATCTCTTATGCCCTCAATTAACATATGAACATCTATGATTTTGCCTTGAATATTTATGAATAAGCTAATAATAAATTCTCTTAGCACCAGATTGTCAAATTTTCAAATTCCAACATTTTGTGTAGCCCGCGTGCAGGTATTGTCTCAATCTTAGTTAGTCATCTGTTTTTTCCATTCCTTATTATAAATTTAAATTTGAAAGACAGTCCTTTTTACTTGGAATAATCATATTACATGTAGCCCCATTGTCTCAATCGGCTGAGTCCACCACATGTGTTCAGATGTGTGTATGAGTGAGTTTGTTCGTTGAAGTGTGTTAGTAGATGTGTGGGCTGTCCCCCTTTGTGTACGAAACAAAAATAAATATAGTTATTCTACCTGTCCTGTTGTGCAGTCTAGGCTCTTTATATTTATACACAAATGCCTCAATGGGTGTATACATGTTAAATTGAAATTGAATTGTAGCACTGGAATAGAAGCGTTTTCAAGAACATTTATCAAACACAATCAAATTGTGAGGTGGAATACTTATTATTATTATTACAAAAATCTAATCCTACAGACAACAGACGTGTAACAAAATGATGTGAAAAATCTATTCGATAACAGTATATAATGCACTGAAGCTACGAAAATATATTAGACACTATTCTATTAATTTTTTAAGCCATTCAGAATTTTATCAACCAAATTTATACTAAAATAAGTAGCACGTCTTTCCGCATTCAATGCGTTGTATAACTCAAACAGTCCAGTTTGATCAGAACTGCTAGCTCTGGAGCAATTGAGATATTATCAAGCAAGAAATGGTAAAAACAAACTCGTCAGGCAAAAACCAACAATAAGTATATGTTACAAGCTAATAGTACATTTTGCTCAATTTTTTTCACTGCTGTAACTATATAATCCAGTGAACTGATATAAATAAAAATTATTTCCAATATTCAGTTATTAAGATTTCATTCGAGGAAGAAGTGAACATAAACTAGGTTTTCGCTATCATCTTTTGAGGTGGTTCCTGAAATATGCACAAAAATCTAGCACCTACAATTCTCGACAGCTCGATGATGGAAAATTAGGATTGTTTGCAAATTGATAATTTTCAGATTTTACTTTCATCAAAAACTGGGCCATATATTCGATTTGCACCGGTAAGATTCTCGTATTACTATTCTTAAATATGTAGATTCATCTTCACATGTGAGCCCAGATGTGGGTCTTCTACCTGCCGAAACATTAGGCCCTATTTACCTATCATCGCCTGCACAGAGCTCCGATAACCCATTCATATTCAAACCAAGCCCAAATCTTCTTCGACGCTTTGTCATTTCAAGGACATCTCACCGCGTACCCTTTCAGTCAATACCGACCTAACCTATAATATATCACTGCTATTGAACCATATGTGGACTCCGTAAGCTTCTTATTCAAATAACCTTCCTAAAAAGTCTTTGGCTGGCCTCGAGCGATATTTGCATACGGACAGCTGGGATCTCTCTCTCCCAACTAGAATAATTTGTTTATTTTGCGATTCTCTTCTTTATTTCTGTGATTTATTGATATGTATCGGAATATTAAGCACTGTGAGAACATTTTTGGATGAAAATTCACCCTTAAGATATAAATTTTATTGAAAGGGTTGAATATGCAGTAGATTAGTAAATAGAATATTGCGAATTTATTAACTTTCAGCAATCCTTGTGGCTTCCTAACGGTTTTACAACATTTTTCTACTGTTTATATTTCTTAAGTGAGTTGATATCTCATTTATTTAGTTACCTATAATATTCGAATCACATACGGGTATTAAATTTTACCAACATCTGTCGGAGACTTATAATTTTAAGATAAATTTAGAAGCAATAAAAACTATATGTATTTCCTGATTTCTACATACGTCCATTGCATACCTCAAAATAGCTCCAAAAAAACGCATTTTTGTGATAGCACATTTACAGAAAAAAATATAGGTTCGATAGTGTTTTTTCACGAGTATAACTTGACCGACAGAGCGGCACAATTTAAACTAAGTGCAGAGGTCTATAAATATGAATGTAATAGTTATTAGTAAATGCAAAATAAAAGAATTGGAGGAATGTTTGAAATGTTAAGCCATCGAACTTTGTAACTTTTCAAAAGCATCCAACATCAATGTAGCATTCACTTTGCACAATCAATAAAAACAGTAATTATTATACATATAAAACTGACTTCATGTAAAACTAATTTTAATTCACCTTATTTCCAGTTCATTTCAACTAATTTCACTACTGATAGAGGATTATATGCAAAATATGCTGCAATAGATCGTTTTCATTTCGACAAAAAAAAAAAAAACATACTCACGCACTGACTCAATGAATTTGATATGCAAAAATTTTCGGGATGGCAGTACTGTGTATCTTTCTAATTTTTATACTAAGTTAGCAGCGTAAAATGGAAACTGTTACAATAAAAGTTTATTCTTTCTATAAGACTTTCAAATGCTCTTCTCATTTATTTTGATGGTTGTTTGAATATATCATATTTTCAAACGATACTATTTGGTGACTATTTCCCAGTAATCGTAAAAATTTTTGTAGGAGCTGTTTATTCTATTATTCATAAACTCAATGAAAAACCAATTTTTTGAATGATTTAATTCTTTTTTGTACTGAAAGTACCCTATTACTAAACTGAATTCTGCATCAAAAGTTGTCAATTCCAAATCATAGAAACAATAATCATTAATTCTCTGTTGACAGGAAATTAATGAATATTTAATCCCTTTGCAGAGGGTAAAAATGAGAATTATATATCATGGATGCTGTTGGTATTTTTTAATTTCATTGTCATATGTCAAATTGACATTAGAAAAAAATTGTATTATAAAATGTGTTCGCTATAAAACTTGCATTTGCAGTTAATATAATTGTAGAGAAGATGAAATAAATCATGTAAGTTATGTTTCGTAGTATTAGTTTACTGTAAATGTGATCGCAATTGCAAAAATTTGTTTGTAAAATCGATAAGTTAGTGTCAATACATCTAAATTTATTTAAAAAGCTCACTGAACTTCGGTGCACTTGTTACAAAAAGTATCGTATGCAACACGGACACTGAACGACTGTCATTATTGTCACGGATGAAGTGAAGCCAAATTAATTCTAGACAAAAATGACAGTCGTTTGGTCTTTGTAGCACAATACTATTTATGTTCACAGAATAAATATAATGTACAAAAATGACATTTGACAAGTTTGACGTACTGTGAATTTCAACCGATAGAGCTGAGCTACCAAAGCTACGGAATAGGCGTATAAGCAGTTCGATCAATTTTAAAATTAAAAATTAAAGTTCATTTCAGTTAATAATCATCCAAGGGCTCTTATGGGACTTCGATTTAAGCCTTGTAATTGGGTAATTCACTCACATCAAATGCAGGACTCAAAACAAGATTGCTAGAAATGAATTCAAGAAATAAAAGCTACAAATATATTCACATATTACCTGAAAAGATTAAAATTTAAAACTTTGGAATGCACAAATTTAATTATGATAATATTGGTAAATAGACCGTCAGATAGTCGAAGATTTGAGTGCCCCATTTTGTTTTCTCTGCCTTCAAGAGTTTTGATAAGTATGTATATTTAGAGTATAATAATGCCAAAATTAAAGCTGGACCGTGTGGCCAACATAATAATGATTAATTTTAAATTTTTATAAAAAAATCCTGTTTTGATCCAATTTTCTCGTTTCTGCCATGCTTACGAAATGAAATTTAAGGAAAAAAGAGTCAGCGAAAAACGATAGGCAGAAGTGATCCACTTGGCCAAGGGTTTGGAATGAGGGCTTGATTATGCAAAAAAATATATCAATTTTTCACGTTCTTCTCATTTCTGCCGTTTGGCCATATGAAAGTTGATATCATAAGTATCTCGTAAAAACGAATGGCATAAGTTTTTCGAATGACCAAGTCAAGATATGTACGAAAACATCTTGCGAAAGTTTTCGTGCATATCTTGACTTGGCCATTCGACAAACTTATGCCATTCGTTTTTACGAGATACTTATGATATCAACTTTCATATGGCCAAACGGCAGAAACGAGAAGAACGTGAAAAATTGATATATTTTTTTGCATAATCAAGCCCTCATTCCAAACCCTTGACTAAGTGGATCACTTCTGCCTATTGTTTTTCGCTGTCTCTTTTTTCCTTAAATTTCATTTCGTAAGCATGGCAGAAACGAGAAAATTGGATCAAAACAGGATTTTTTATAAAAATTTTAAATTAATTATTATTATGTTGGCCACACGGTCCAGCTTTAATTTTGGCATTACTATACTCTAAATATACATACTTATCAAAACTCTTGAAGGCAGAGAAAACAAAATGGGGCACTCAAATCTACGACTATTTGACGGTCTAAAACGATTGGCAAATGTTGCAACTGATACATAGCCAAGTGCGTTTTTGTACTAAAATGAAATTAGTTCGCATATACTATACTAAGTATATAAAGTAAGATTTTATATACTCATTTTCAGGTAAAAACTAGAATTGCTTTGGGCGTGCATTTATTCCGTTAGCTGTCAAATTGACATTTGTACAGCGTTTTTATTTCTAGATTTTTTTAATATTACAAGGGTTGACGGAATACTATTATTTGAATTTTAGTAAAAAGAGTTTATCAAAACTTCGCCCATTCATTTGCTTTGGCTTTGTTTCGGTCAGCAAACAGACTCAGCTATAATAATATATCGTTGATACCAGAACAACTATTTGAAAAATAATAAATGGAAAAATTGAAATTATCGTATACCAGTTATTACGTAAAGCCCTCATAAATTCTAGCAAATAACAAAAACATGTTTAAAATTGAAATTAATGTGATTCATTCTTGATTAGCTCGTTTTGGCACCTTATTTTAGTTTAAACTAATCAAGCAGGTGTGAATTTTTTTTAAATATCGTTACCTTTGATAGTATTTGTTTTTATTTTCAAATCAATTAAGAAGTTTCATTCCAATAGTGGGCAATAAGTATATAAAAGAATATTTTCTTTCAAAACTGATGAGAAAACACCTGCATCTTAATCAATCGTCATCAGTATTTTTGTATAAGAAAAATGAATATTTGGTATATTCAAATCAAATTATTATATCTATTCGAAAAACAGAAATAACCACATTTAATAAAGATGAATCAGTTTTTCTGCTAAAATAATAATTATATCATTTTATGCTTTCACTGCTTATCTGATTCCAAATATATATATAAAATTGTCTTACATTGCTTTTTATTAAAGTTTCTTCCAGTATATGTCAGTATGTATTGATGATTATATTACGTGAATCATTATAAAATTGAACACCAAATGTCGAAAATTGGTTCGAATCTTATCACGACGGTTATCACTTGACCAAATAGGTCCGGTCGAAACAATGAGGAGCATAAATTAATAAATTAGTAATTAATTATCATTTACCAACTGGCATGTACTTAAAATCAATTGCATTGTTTGTGTCCACATGCTGTTAACCAAGACAAACGATTTTCATTCCATCTCTCTCGCCCATCCGGAAGTTACAATAAGTAAAACAGAGACCGAAAAAGCAGGCAGCACTTTTAACACCGGATATGAGACGTATAGCTATAAAGACACGGTAGGGTGATTTTTCAAGCCGCTCAATTGTTTGTTTGAAGATTAGGCGGGCAATCAAGAGATGAATTGAATTGGACGACTGGAATTTCGCGAAATAACGCGATTTTTACTTGTGATATGACCGGTCGAATGAACTTTTGCTCACCAGTAAAAAAACTGTTTTTAATTCTAATGTTCTTTGTTTAAAATGGTAAAATTACGCGCTTACATTCCGGCTACGCGATTGGAACAAACGAACATCGTAATATCGGTTCACTGGCGACTAAAAGAGTTGATGTATACTCAGTTGTTTTCCACTTTATCACTTTTGTTTCTGATTTCCATTGTTTTACTTTGGAGTCTGATTTTTCAGACCAGACTCTGGGAGAATAGATCTCTTATTTGAAGTTTTATTACTAATATTTGTCGACCAATTTTAATCATTTTTATGCTCAATTGGAATCGTTATTAGGCATGGAAAATCAACTTTATTCGATTCAAGATTATTCCATCGCTAACAAAAATAAAAAGTGAAAACAAGAAATACCTGAAATAATTCAAAAATATACTCATGATAGCTATTTATTCTATTATTTCAAGAAAAAATGCTTTCGGGACGGGTCAAATGAAAATTTGCAATTTGTGGCAGTTTTACCCATCAGCTGGTTACATGTGGAAATTACAAATTCGTGAATTTATGGACCAGTTACATTATAATAATTCATATAGCAAGGACAAAAAGGTGTTTATTATTATAGCTGAGCCTAAGTCTGTTGACCAAGGTCCGGTCCGAGGCGAACAAACGATCGGGGCTTACTATATTTTGCCGTCACTTTTGTAATTTTAAAAAATCTGGGAATATCAAAATTTGTATAATTATTATTATCAAACAAGCTCAAGATAGTGTAGAAAGATGCATTTCCAGAATAGCGCAAAAAGTAACGCCATTGAAAGTAAAAAGATTTACAAGAGAATATTATTTCATCTTTTGTAGAGTGCAGTATAGAATATACAGGGTGTAACAGAAATAAGTACATTAATTTTAACCTGCAATAGATCTCTTCAAGCCTATCAATTTTTCTTGGTAACTTTTTTCTGTAAGTCTCCTGGATATCGAGTGAAAATTCATCAAAGTTTGGTCAAAAATTTCATAGTGCGCCTATGGTTAGAACTGAATGTCCGTCATTTGTTGGAAGAATGACAGCTGTCGATTTAAATGATTATTTTGAAACTTCAAACTATCATAGTCTTATCAATCATTCATTTGAAACTGAAAGAATAACAGTATTTCAATAATACACTGATATTCGCTCACCTCGATTATTCTATTTTTGTATATGCTGCAAGAAAGATCAAATTCATCTCTGAAACCAACAATTTGTTATATTGGTCGTATTTATATGTTATTGTTGTGAAGTTTTATTTCTATTTAGAAATTTCACGTATATTTTCAAATAGTTGGTACATTTCTTGAACATTAGATTGTCAGCACGAGTTCATTGCATTTGGATCAGCTGATCTGAATAGTCTGAATACAGCCTGTAACACAGTTAGAATATGGGTCAGATTGTGCTGCCATCTACGATCAACTTAAAAAGTAGTGGCAGCTCTCAGCTTATTTCATTAGTGTTGGCTCTCAAACATAAAGAGAAAATCATTCAACGATTTATTTAAAGTGAACGGTGGAATATGAAATGGAATGCAATTTTAAAATAATCAATTTAATGAATAACTCAACTGGAAATATTCCCGCAATAATTGTGAGAGCTTATTCTTGAAAAACAGAAAACCTAACCTACAAATGTATCACACTGAATTTGGTAATTGATTTTAAATATTTTTTAAAATATGAGATACAATATTCTATTTGTCCAACAGATCAATTTATGAGGCATACTTCATTGAAACGACCTGACTGTGAAGTTTGTAATAATATGAGAAAAAACTAATTCACAGCTGCTTCATTTATAAATTAATGTATTTTATTCATTTCATCTGGTGTTTTACGTTTCAGGTGAACGACAAGTTCTCAATATCTCATAGTATTCTCATCATTATGTATAAGTGCACAATATTTTGACATTAAATACATGAGCATAACCACAATAATTCAATTTTCAGTGAAAAATGACATTTCTGAAATCGTTCCAAATAAATTCGCCGAACTAATCCTACACTGCCTGCGAAATCGCAGATAGATGAGCTTGACATTTTCACAGGTTTTAACTCTTGTGACAATAATAATTAGACGATTTTCTCCAAAATTTATTTGAAGGAATTGATCTGGAATTGATAGTCCACATATGTCGAAATCAATTGTTTCGTTGTAACCAGGGTTGTAACTACTACTGGATCCGATAATTATGCACCTGAACGACTCGTTAAATTATAGGGGTTAAAAAATGCTGAAAAAAGATGAGAATTCGAGAAAAAGTTATTGAGAAAAATTGTTAGGCTTGACGGGTTCTATCACTGGTTAAAATTAATGTACTTATTTCTGTTACACCCTGTATATCTAATTTCAAGTTCATAATATTCCCCATATATTGCGACACTAACATATATTAGTGATCCGACCTAGATACAAAAATAAATCTCAAAAATTATAACTTTCCTATTGACAAATCTTCTAATACTCAAATTATACCCCTTAAAATCAGTGAAAAGAAACCCTTTCAAAAATTTGCAATACAAATATCTCCAACGGCACTTATTCGCACCACTAATGCCTTCTAAAAGTACCACAAGACACTTTACTCAAAAAAACGTCGCATATTTCCATCCTAAACACACATTAAAATATTGATACCCAAATACAACGCGTAATAAGCAACCCTTTGAAAAGTGCTCGAAAAATCTCGCTTATAGGTGGGTTAAAGGATGGTTGAATCTAGGGCAATGCACCCTCAGCTATTCTTACGCTAAGATACATTCTATTAAGGCCATGGGAAAAGTTTTTTGAATGATGAATTTTTGTAAGGTATCAATCATTATGTAATATGGTCTTTGAATATGGTTGGCCAAATGGAGATTCAGGTTTAGACTGAAGAAAATGTTATGCACAAAATTGTATGGGCGATTGGAATGTTAAAAGTAATCAATAATCATTATTTCACTATCACGTATATTAATTTAAATAATAACCGATTTCGACTAATTCGTCAAGAATCCTGAACGATTGCAAAAATAAATCTGGTATCGTATTTTCCTAAGGAAAAATTTTGTTAGTACTTTTCATCTCAACATGACATGTTCTGAAATCATTGCCATTGAACCTAGCTTCAATTCTAACAATTCTGGTGAATATTTTCTATCAGAGACTGGTATGATCATACCTTACCTATACATAAAATGTTTGAATAATAGACTCAAATAATTGCATCAAGTTACTAGACATAAATAGCTATCTCCAATCTCTTCTACCAAAAGGTTCAAAAAATAGTAACTATCGTCTTTTTTATGAATAAAAAAAGTAAATAAAAACTGAAACAATCAAAGCATTAGGAAACATAAGGTAAAGAAAGCTGTTACAGCACTTGTTTGTTTGTCTATTCGTTACTCTTCGAAGCTCACGTTTAAATATCTAAATAATCTTGCTAGACTACTGCATGGAACCAAAATCTACCTCTACAAATACGAAAAAATGCAAATTAACTTCCAGTTTATGATGCACAATACTTTTCGAACCGATTTCACCAAAAATTTATCAAAATAATTTGATATATTTGATAAAATGTCAAATACCTACCAATTTTTTAATTTATACATAAACATAAATTACCTATTTGTAATAGAATTTATCATTCTTGATACCGATACTTTTTTTTTTGTAGTATTCAAGAAACTAGTTTTTGGTAGTTTCTACTATATTTGATAAATATATGGCGTTCTGGCCCGTCTCACTGATCTCTGCCCCAAGTTTCGCAGCATGATGGCCTATCTACCACGTTTTTTCTTTTGTCGATCATTATTGGAATGAATTAAAATATTTGGAGTCATCAACTAAAAAAATATTCTGTAGAATTTTAAAATTCAAAAATTGGGTGAAATATTGCAAGCATGAAAAAATTTTTGGAATAATTTTATCAAACTTGATTTCATTGAATTTTATAAATTGGACCTTGCCCAACTTGTTCACTTCTGTATGCTACAGGCAACTATTAGGAGCAACTCGTATAGCGCGATGCGCTGGCTTGTCTATATTTTGTTCTCTTTCTATCACATGGCTCAAATGTAAATGAAAGTAGATGCAATAAAAAATTGACCAAGTACGTGTCTAGCCACGCACAGTGAAGGATTCCGTAATGGAAAAGATCGTTCGTCGTTAAAATTAAATGTCAATAATAAAGTTAATAGATTTTTATAGTCTCTCATTTTTAGTTAAATATAATTTTCCAAATACAAGATTGTACATTGATACTCATTAGCGTGCAACTGACAGTAGAGAGTTTTTGTGAGTCACCACTAATGAAACGTTAACGCTAACGTTAAAAACGGTTTTCTTTGCGCATCCGTACTGAAATTGGCAAATAAATTCGTTGTAACGTTATTGATGTCTGCTAGTCCTTGAAGTTTCTTGTTAGTACATTGTAATTCAAGCTATAGCATTATTGAGCAAGCATTCTCCAAAAAAATAGTTATTTACTTTAGCGTTATCGTATCAATAGCGGAGGTTTGCAAAAATTCTCTAATATCAGTAATATCCCATATTTCAAAACCTACCAAACATATCTTATTCAAACCAATGTTTGTTGAAAATGTAATTCAAGTTATGCCGCCTTAATTTTTCCTAATCTTAAAACTTCGTTCTCATTTTCTAAGATCCACTTCTAATTGTCTTTTTTTGCAATTTCACTACTGTATAGCGGTTATCGAAAACACCTGCTATCCAAATTTCATATATTTAATGCCAGTCGAATGCAAGTAAAACTTCTGTAACATACAAACAGACGGATAAACGAACACATAGACAGACAAACAGATGGACAGACGGACAAACAGACAAACGGACAAACGGGTACGACGAAATTAAATGGGTCTCGTTTCTGCCATGTGGCTACAGATATCCCTGCTAAAAATTTCTCGTTCAATTATTTATTTGGATTTTCAAAAATTACCAATACTTCAAATAAACAAGCTAGGTGTTCATGGAATAAGTGAATATTTAAGTTTTTTCCTTTTTTCAAAACTACCATCCCTAAGTCAGTTGGCTGAAAACATCCCTGTGAAAGAGAGGTAAAATATGTATCAAATTGAAGCAAATAAATAGCCAGAAAAAAATGCTCAGACTCCGTGATGATTTGAGAATCCATGTCCAAGTCACAAATCGAATAGATGTGTTCTAAAATAACAAAATGTAAGAATTAATGATGCCGCTTGTGATAGTGTTAGATTCGTGGAGAATTGGATATTGGAAAACAAAATTTTACTTTTAATGAAAACAACTAGTAGTACAGATATCTCGCGCCTATCGAAACCTTGTACCATATTATCATAAAAAAGAAGCTGATATGTGGAAATTGAATGAACAGAGTATATTATAATACAGATTATTAATGAGAATGAGAATATTGTATTAGGATAACAGAACAACGATGTAATCAATAAAATTCTGCACATAATGTAATATTTTAATTTATTTTGTAATATAAATATTTCATTTCGGTGGAATAATGAACAAATACTGCAAATTTCGACGATAATTTCGATTAGAATTAGTAAATCCAATAAATCCATAAAGCTTTATCAAGAAATTAGAGCATCCTCATTTCATTCTATTCTGAATAGCTACTACAACACGGATTCTTTTCAAAACTTTTATTGAAGTACAGAACGCCTTTAAAGAAAGAAGATTGCGTTAAAATGTGAACTAAGCACCGAACAAAAGGCTTAAAAAACATCCCTTACTTCGAAAAGGGTTCGGTTCTCAATGCTTTACATCTATCTATTCTATTGTGAACGGCTCACTAACAGAAAATATTTAACCGCACGATTATCTACTCGATAACTATCTGAACAAATAATACGAAATTGAGAACAGTTTTTAGAAGTCATGAAAAATATTGTTCATAGTTTACGTTCACAATAGGTCCATAATATGATATCGAAAGCAATTTCACAGAAAGGCAAATGTTGATTTATTAATATATTTAAATATTTTGGAATATATTACAAAAACTTCCTAAATCATTAAAGACTCTAAGCTATTAGTGAATAAAAATATTGCATCTTAATTAGCAGATAATTAAGGATATTTTGAAAAAGGCTAAACCTTAGAACATTCAAACTAAAAACATGTCACTATAATTTATCTGCAATTATTGCTCTATGTTTATCAGTTTATTTATTCTACTACTACAAAACATGATTAAATGTGCGTACAGCAATTTTACGAGTCCTGAAACGTTTTTTGTATGAATGAAATATTTTTTCGCCAGCCACCGAATTTGGAAAATTATGATTTAAATTTTTCAAAGCTAAACAACATAGCTTGACATTTTATTTGGCTCTAAAATAATTAAATACGATACACTCTTAAGCTGGATTATACAAATTAATTACATACTGACATACAAATTCGATCATGGTCTCAGCTGAATTTAACTTGTAAATAAATAAATATCAATTATGTCTTTTACCCGCTACGAGTTTGGCAGACACTTATAGTGCACTCGGTAGATTGATTGATATTTTTCCAGCCGTAGGATGCGGTTATCAGTCGTCAAGCTACTGGTACTCTTAGTTATTGTGGAGAGTACGCCACAGAGTATATTATAATTCACTGAAAATCGTACTGACTTTTTGTTCGTCGGTAGGACTCGATCCCGCGTCCTCCGAATTACAAAGCCAGCATATTGGCACTGAGCCATGAATACTCATACTTTATATTTTAATATATATTTCTATATTCACCTTGTGTACCACGGAAAGCAGATTAAATTTCGATATTTTTTCTATGGTGATAACAACAGTCCGTATTAGCATATTTTTTATACAAAGCAAGTTGAAAAAATAATAATGTCATATTCAAGTGATTGAAGGAAAATATATTATTATGTTGCTATGAGAAGTTGATGTTTACAGTTCTATTTATAATCTCAAATTTTTCGTTTTCCGAGGAACCAATTTTGCCGAAAGTTTCCAATAGCATAATGTATTTTGTTGCTCGCCTAATATAATAGATTCCATAAAAACAAATAGAAAGAATGCTTTTAAATTTTTTTTTTACCATTTAAAAAAAGGTAATTCTCAAAAATGTGACTATCTAATTTATACAGAAAGATAGAAAAATATTATGCGCATCGTAAGTACAAAGTATGTTTGTCGCTCTTCACGATTACAGTGTTCACCTCAGGCTTACGCCTTAATATTCATAATAGAACGACAAAATATTGCTTTGCACTATGAAAATAACTAATAAAGCTATTTGAATTTGACATTGCGGATTAACATTCTATTGAAAACTAGCTGTCAATGAAAAAAATAAAAATAAATAATTAACTACATTACCTGGGGTAACTGCGAACACCGCCTACGATAACCCTGTACTCCCAATATTGTTGTTTTTTTTTCAAGATAAATCAATCCTATTGACTTTCTTGAAAATATAGTAATTGATTACAGCACCTGAAAGAATGCGGGCTCCACCCGAAATAAGTTCTTAAAATCAATTAAGAAAGTGTTAAAAACTGATTGCAGCACTGGAGCAACTGATAGTCCTGTGATAAAAATATTTTTTGCTACTTTACTCAAGGATTAATCTCATAAAAATGTAATAATAATTGTCGCAGAGAATACCATTTTCTACACAAACATATTGGAGTGTCGCCCTTAGGAATGAAATTCCAGAAAATCTTTTATTAGTGATTATTTATGTCATAATAGGATTCAGTGTCAAAATTTTGGAACTTCAAGTCCAGCGGTTTGGTCTATGCCTTGATTTTATAATAATATGTATTTATATAAGCGAATTGAGATTACATAAGACAGAATAAGTAACTGTGAGCTTTTTATACCATTTATTGAGATATTAATAAAAAGCGATATTCACAATGCAGCACAAGTCGTACTTTGATGGTACTATATCAATCACCAACAACAACAATTCAAAGATTCAACTTAGTAGTATGGACGATACGCGAACAGACAGCTATCCGATAGGACTCGCATGCCACCTATTATACGGTTATATAATAATGCTAGGAACTTTCAGTACCAGCTACAACTGCGGGCACACCCCAACTCGGCACATTTAATCTCCTGATGGGACATCAGTCAAGGGTTGGTGGTAATCCTTATGACCAACTCGGCACATCTTAAACAAGTGTCTGCAGGAAAACCCATCCCTATTATCGGCTTAACACCTAAGAAAAATATAAATTAAAATGTTTTGTTTAGTAGCTATCTATTATCAATCTAATAGTTCAGTCAACAAAATCAAAGAAATCAATTCGCAAACTATAGCTAGCCAACGTGGAAAAACACTATTGATTGTAGAACAACATAAATTCGAGAATTTTCATCTGGTGAAGTGAAGTAGCGGTGTGTTAATCGAAAGTGCAAAGCATTTTTCCATATTATGAGCAAGTCCAGAGATCTAGGTAATAACGACAAAAAGGTTAATCCACGATCATGCTGAAATTATTATTTTTATTGTATGATGCAACCTACTTATTTTTTGATTTTGTATATTTGTATGTCAAATTTTGTATGATTATAAAAAAGAAACTATAAAATTGATTTTATTTTATTCAAAAACATTAGAATACCCAGACTACCTGCAAGTGTGCCGAGTTGGGTATTATTGCAGGTACCTGAGATACTCGTATGTGCCGAGTTGGGGAGTCATTAGCAGAGACTATCTGTAAATGTGCCGAATTGGGAATCGCCGACAACTGCAAAGTTTTAACTCAATTTGCCTCACTAATTGTACGTTGGTGATACTTTGTTAAAAAAATTAAATAAGTGCCATAAACAAATATAAATATGGCATGTTGACACCATGGTAACTAAAGTAGATAGAACAAACTTCAGACTTACTCGTGGAAATTCGAACTATTTCATTGTTTGAAATTTGTACCCAAGCTATCTCTTTAACTCATCTTGTACTAACATTACCAAAGGTCCGAATCGTGCTATCTCGTCACAGCTACCTGTGACCCTTATGAATGAGTACGGATTCAACCCATTCTCCTAGCTTTTTTGAGGATCACCTTTTCTTGGAGGCTCAATAGGTACGAAACTAAATATTAGTATATATTGATTAAGTCAATTTTTAATTTTTGTCTCTAATATTTTGTCTTCAACCACATATATTATTACTACACCCTGTGTCCCGATTCCGCAGCTTTTTCATGTATGTTTTTTTTTTTTCATAATTTGTTTGATAGATTCACAAAAATTATATCCTGTTGGGCATCCAAGCAAAGGTAATTCATGAAATGGTCTAGGTCAGGCAATTAGATTAGATCCACACTCATTAATAAGGATTGTGGGTAGTTGTTCCAAGAAAACACGATTCAAACCATTGGCAGAGTAGAGATGAAATAGCACTACACAATATGTGAGACTAGTGTGGCAATCTGATGTAATTCATTTTGAATAATCTTATCTATTGATGAATAGAGAAACTCTTGAAAGACTTATTTTCCGATATTTGAATATTGAATAGATAAATCAAAATCAGTCAGATATTGATGTTAATTATTGAATGATAACAATATTTTTTTCATAATACCTGCATTGAAGCAACGCGTTTTAACGCCTGTTTTGTCAGTCGAAACAAGATAATTTCAGACAAATGCGAGTGTAGCCGGACAGAAACAAGCCTGTTTCTGCCCTAGGGGAGAAACAAGCTTGTTTCTGTCCGCTAAATTTGTTTCTTACATCGTTTTATCCCTGGCAGAGTCGCATTTGTTTATTGTCAATCTTTAAATGAAAATCATATAACCTCAGTTAATTTGACAGTTGTTATATTCGTAACTGTAAATTGCATTAAAAAGATGATTAGTATCAAGAAAAAAAGTATTAATACGACAATTTCAAGTACACCCCAACATCTTATTGATAAAGCACAAGCAGCTACTCTCGACTTGTTACCTGCAAAATTGAAAGAAAAGTATTTACTTCGTTATGACAAATTTGTAATATGGAAAATTTCAATGCAGGTATTATGAAAAATACAGTGTGTGGCACGGGACAAAACACGATTTCAGCCGAGGGTGATGCCAGCCCTCGCTTCGCTCGGGCAAGCAACATTCACCCTCAGCTGAAATCGTCTTGTTTCGTCCCTAGCCACACATACTATTACATCCCTAGAGTCAGTGGAAAGGGTGTATTGAATAAAATTTCATATATTTTCACAAATTATTCTGTATTTTTCATTCTTCTCTACTTATTTCCCGGAAATCAGTGAAAAACTAGTTTTGGATTATTGATTCAACTATTAGATTATCTAAGATTGTAACATATTCGTTCTTATTAGAAAAATTTGGTTAATATTTTCAGAAGAAATATGACGTCATAAGCGTGGTACGTACAAGAAGTTAATTCTGAGAATAACATACTTGGCAATGGAGAAGAATCCAAGCAATTCAAAAATTGTTGCCCAGGAGAAGTAAACTGCTTTTTTCATGAAAAAAATTATGATAATATAAATAATAAAATTTTCAACGATACAATCATGCGAAATTCTATTTAAATATACCAGTTTCTAAATAAATTTCCCAGATTGCGCTCTTTACTATAACATCTTATAATCCCTGCTCCCAACGGAAATAATCATCGGGTGCTAATAGCTGATAAAAAATATATCCAGCTATGTGACAATATAATTTTACAAAATATTCCATAGCTGAAAACCATCACCTAGTCTAGTATGAGCGATCCATGTTAACTTGAAATAATATTTTCTGTGTACATTCAAATAACAATTAAAAACAACTCATAAAAATTACATGCCGGAACATTCAGATTCTGTGCTTCAAAAATCATTCTTAAATAGATAAGATTAAAAAACTTCAAATTCGGCAAGAAAACAATTAAAATTTCACAATTTTCTTGCTGAATTAACAAAAAATAATAGAAATCTCTAAAATAGTAAAATTCTCTTATCACCGGTTAATTCAGAGCTCATTTCAATATGTTTCTTTGTTTTAATGTAAAAAGATGAAGATTATTTCACTTAGATAACCAATTCCGCAATATTTGAACTTTAATTCATTTTTAATTGTTGCTTTTGTTGAGAAATATTCTTACTTATAATAATGGAAAATTGTTTTTTATTTTTATTATCAAAGTTAACATCTTTTGTGCGTTCGTCTGTTAGTGTGAAGAATATTAAAAAGTGAAATAATTGTTATTTAAATTAACACCTGCTGTCGGCAGAGGAAGGGAGACTTAGTTGGAGGTATCTATATTAACACAATTTTCCAAAATAGTGGGTATAGGAAATAATTCGAATTTTATCGCTAAGATCAATCAATTTAAAATAGATAATTTAGAGACTGTATTTTTTCTTTTTAAACGAAAATATGGAAATTGTCTACTTCACTAGATGTAAATATGTATTGGTGATTTTGATACTAGAGGTCTGACAATTTATATGGGAACTCCTTGCTATAAATGAAAGTAAAATAAAACAACCAAAAAACAAAATTAAAAAAATATTATCATAAGCTACTTACAAAAAGAAGTAAAATCCCGGGCGGCCTCGATCTCGGCCCAAACTACCTGGATCTTTAATCCCCTACTTGAACTCGGCACGGGCGTACACGAATTCGGCACCAAGCACCGATGTTAAGCCGATTAGCACTTGGCACTGTCAATTTTAAATAAACCCACGATCACCCTGAAATATTTAGTTTTATAAGTGAGAACAACTTTAGAATCAATCATGTTGGGCTGAAATACAGTCTATAACAATGATTGTAGGCTAGCTCGCTACGTTCGCGCTTTTGAAAAACATCCCTGAATATTACCGACTCACGCTGCGTGCGCCTGAAGGACAGAACTTGAGCCCGAGACAGCCAAGAGTGCACTGAACTTATGTTAGGTCGAAATTCAATATATAAATGAGTGTTCAAATGTACGGCTAAATTTGACTCTGGTTTATTATTGACATAAAATCGCATGTTTACAGAGAATTTCACTCAGGTAGAAAGATGTCTTTAGTTCTAATCCATAGTATAGTTTTGTCCAATAGGCGTGCGCAGCGCAATTCGGTAATATTCAGGAATTTTTTTCAAAAGCGCGAACTTAACGAGCTATCCTACAATCATTCTTATAGATTGTATTTTAGCCCAACATGAGTGAGTTCAAAGTTGTAGGTACTCACATATAAAACTAAATCTTGCAAGGGTGCGTATATTTAAAATTGACAGTGCCGAGTTCATGTGCCTTTCGCGCTAATCGGCTTAGCATCGGTGTCGAGTTCATGTTCTGGATGCCGAATTCGTGTACGCCCGAAATTCCACCAATAATATTTTCATGTAAATTGTTACCAAGACGAGACCATATAGCTCGCACTGTCAAAAAGTTATCAGATCTCAGCCAAGCTTTTAAGTTTACACGTCCTAACTCTACAAGCCCCAACTTTACAAATTCTAGGTACACCTTAGTCAAAATATGTGACTTGGCTATTTCGCTACATTCACATGGGCATAAGGTGAAAAATTTATCCACTGTTCATTACTTTTCTGTTCAACAATAGTTCTTGCAATGCCTATTAAATTTGAAAATCACGTTCAAAGGTGAAATTTCAAAATACGTGAAGTATATATGATACTTTTCTAGTATTAAATACAATGTACTGGACACTGACAAATTATCATATCTGTATTTATTCTCGATGATTTCTCTAAAGAAATAATTCAGCCTTCGTCCCTCGGTTGTAGTTGGTTGCTTTTCTAACATTTGTGCACTCATCCAGTAGTCATTCCGAATGGAATTTTTTTCCGGACCAGTTGGAGAAAAATATATAGTACCTCAAATATAATTCCAACTAATCGAATTAAGCTTTATTTCAGTCAATCAGTAATTCAACAAAAACTGCATAGTATATACGTAACATGACCAAATGACCCACTGTCTCCAGTGAGGGTATAAAAATCTCGCTTTTGCAAACAGACCAAACCAATTTACAATCATTTTGTACACTTGCAGACCTGATATTTTAAAATTGATTTGTTCTGCCGAGAAGTACAAAAATATTGTCTAGAAGTTACTTCAAGTAATACAACTCACTTTGCTTTGATTATTTTGTGTTAGTATTAATATTCTTTCTTCAATAAACAGCTTGTGAAACACCAAAAAGTTTCTTTTCACATAAATCCGCAGAGAGACGCCCCGCTTTGACAAAAAAAATTCAACAAATATTATCTAGACAATCTTCGAAAATGATTACATAGTTTTATACAACTTGATACATTAAATCCTTCCACTGAAAGTATCAGACTTTTACTCAATGTTCTTAATATTATTGTGAAACAAAAATTATGTTAAACTTACGTCTGTTACAATCAACGATTTTAAGGTATTAAATAATCATCATAAGTATAATTCCTTCTAATGTAATTGCCAATATTGAATCATCGATTTAATTAAGTTAGTTTAGTTAGATTTTGATGGTCATTGAGATAAGTAGATATACTCATGAGTGTAGTGGATTAGAGTCAGTGAGAGTGATCACATTCCTAAATACTGATTTCCAGGATTCTACAGCTAACAGTTCTGAATTTATGCGCAAAATTCCAAGATCGTCAAGTATAGTGCACTTTCGACACAGTCGATCTCAATAAAAATAGGATATGAGCATCTAGACAGTATTATCATTTTGAATACTGTATTCTAATATTCTACGTTCAATTGTTTTGGATTTATGCGAAAAATTAAAAAATGATTCGAGCAAACTGCACTCCCGGCTTGCCCGATCACAATCATAATTCAAGGTGTACAACTAGATGCTATAAAAGTGCTTAATACAAGATCTCAATACTCTGCGAATTTATGAGAAAAATTCGAAAAGTCTGTAATATGAAGTGCACGTCCGGCTTAGTCCTTTGGGACGAAAATAGGAGATGGTCATTTGGATGCTACTGCAATTTCAAATGCTGAATTCCAGTATCCTACGGCTAATCATTCTAGATTTATGCGGAGAATTCAAAAAAAGTATCAGGTAAAGTGCACTTCCAGTACAGACGATTGCAACCATAATGCGAGGTGCACATGAAGGTCCTAGATCTTATACTAGTTTTTTATACAAAATTTCAGCATTATATGTTTGACGAATTCTGAGATTTACGATTTACGCACATACTCACATATATACGTACATACGTACCGACATCAAGCCAAAAATAGTCAAAATGGATTCAGGGATGCCCAAAACGGATATATCCATCAAAATCTCGATATGTGAATTTTGTCGGTTTCACAATATTTCCTTGTACTTTTAGACCGTCAGATAGTCGTAGATTTCTGTGCCTCATTTTGTTTTTCATGCCTTCAAGAAGTTTTATAAGTATGTATATTTGGAGTTCAATAATACTGAAATTTAATCTGATCCGTGTGACCAACATAATGAAAATCAATTTTAAATTTGTATGAAAAAGCATGTTCTGATCCAATTTTGTCGCTTTTGTCATGCTTACGGAATGAAATTTAGGGAAAAATATTTTGACATGTAAAATGTCAAACAAAACTAAAAATTGACAACAGATTATCTTTGCCTATCTTTTCATTTCAATTAAAGCGATTGTTTTATAAGGTGAATTCTGAATGTTTGTTATACTCATAAACTGCACTTCCGGCTTAGCCGATTGATACAAAAATAGTAGATAACTATTTTGATGCTACAACAAGTTCAAACATCAAATTTCAATATGCTATGGCTGATCATTCTAGATTTATGCAAAAAAATTAAAAAAGTTTCAAGTAAAGTGCACTTTTGGCTTGGCCGATTCATACAAAAATAGCACGTAACCATTCTGATATTAGATCAAGTTCAAATACTGAATTTACGGCTGATCATTCTGGATTTATGCGAAAAATTCAAAAAAAGTTACGAGTAAAGTGCACTTCCGGTACAGACGATTGGGATCATAATGCGAGGTGCACAATTAGACCCTATACTAGTCTTAAGATTTCAACATTATACGTTCAACCAGTTTTGAGATTTGCGAGTTACGAACGCACGCACATATGTACCGATATCAAGACAAAAATAATCAGGGCTCGGCATGTTATCAGGTGCCATTTCCCTTAGTTCATACGTGGAGAGGTTGAATAAGAGTTTCAGCTCAGTTTTTATTTTCTACTCTTGATCGCTTTGTATTTAAAATCAAACAGCTTGATGGTTTTCGGAAGTTCTAGGACACAGTGTGGTCTGTGTCAATTTATTCACATCCTCGTGGTCAGCGGTGTTAGAGTTCCCGTGCTCCTGATGGTAGGCGACCGTATAGAGTAATGATAGAGGCCCTTTGACTCTATCCGTTGTTGCGTGTTTAACAGGAGAGAGAAAGTAATTCATTCTGTTTCAACTAAACTTATGGATTGTTGTATGAATTGTGGTGTTCACTAATTGTGATTACTGTTTGATATTCTTTTCCAGTTATATTTCACTGAGTGCTAGCTCATCGGTAATTCTTTCAATTCACAGGGTGCCCGAAATGTAAATCGGCATCTATCCGGGGATCTGAATCGCCCCATCCGGAATACAAGAGTTATTTTGACTTAAATATCTTCTTTTTTGTCATTTTGGGAATATTATTAACTTACATAAGCTACACAATCAATCTTTTCATAATTTTTAATACCTCCTTATAGTGATTTATCGCGAGAATAATCACTAGATTGTACAGTTCGAAAACCACAAAATATCATCCTACAGGTCATCGGTTACTGACATTCAATTATACAGTTTATAAGTTTATGATGTACTTAATGATATAAATTGAATTTTCTATTGTTAATGTAATATTTGAAATGATATTTTGAAAATATGCTTAACTCAGTGCAAATATGTTGACTTTTTAATCCGAAGATCGTTGAGTTGAGTCCAGCATGGGAAAAGAAACCATATGATTTCCACCTAATTTTAATATACTTACTCTGTGGCATACTATTCTGATTACCGCATCCCACAGCTTAGAAAATATCAATTAATTATGCACTAAAAATAGCGCTGCAGTCTAGTTGGGCATTCGCTAAAGAGTACCTTAATCTGAGTATTCCAGTTGGGCATTTTAATCCCTTACAATGCAGATATCGGAATTACCTGTGTCAAGTACCTGTATGATTATAATGTTTAAAAATATTTTTACATTTTACATTTTCCATAACATTTAGTTTTTAATTTCGTCTACCCCTAATACTATGTACTGATTATGGTAATTTCCCTAATTGTATGTATAGCTTCAAGAGTTAAAAAATTCTAGAAAAAATTGCATTCGAATTGGTAGCTTTGCTTTCATCAACAAATGGAAGTGATCATGGAAATAAATCGCATAGTTAGTAAAAAGGGAAAGGAATTGCTAATTATTAACAATTTTGAATTTTGCTTATCTTCGATAACAAATGACAGAATGAAATGATGTTGTACAAATAAAAATTATCGATGTACCGCTTAAGTACATACAAATCGCGAGTTTAAAATAATAAATAGTGACTTGGTTCATAATCACGAAGAAAAATTAAACATTGAACGGCAGGCGCTAAGTAATATTGTCGAAAGAAAAGCAGTCTCCGACCTTACCGCAAAACCATCAAAGCTGATTCGTTTGGTGTTTGAAAGGAATTAATAGTATCATAACTATAGAGTCTTATATGATAATTGAAATTTGACGGAATACAAATAAAAGCAGTTCGAACTCACTATCTTATATACAGAAAATGCAGACAGAGAAATGCCCAACTGGAAGAGCTTATTACGCCTATCCTTTCGATTGTAAGAAATTATCTCAGGTACAATGCCCAACTCGGATACAGCAAAAAATAGTATTTGCCACGTAGTATACGTAGGTATCAAAAAAGACGTGGTATTTTTTTTCTACATTATTTTGGATAAAATATTCTAGAATCTTATGTCCTGTAATGTTTAGAAATATATGCCAATGTCCTATTGGCATATATTTCTAAACATTGACAAAGTTATGATTTCAGTATATTATGCAGTGGCTTAGTCGAAATATCTGAGGTGCGCAACTAGCGTATTCTATCGGTAATTTGAATTAGAAAATGCAGTTTATACATTTGTCTAAAACCTATAAAATAAAAATTGAAGGTAATGCAAAATACTGTATAATCTATATTAACGTAAAGTGGTCCTCATCAAAATATAATAATGGATAAAATAGAGAATATGCACCAATGTCGAGATGGTTTATATCTTGGGATACAGGTTATACTTTCTAGTACTCAATTTTTTTTTTCTTCTAGTAGAGCTACTTAATTATCTGTACTACCGGTGTAGTAAATAAGAAATATGTGAGGTACAAGAAAATAGTAATCATAATTACAATGTATAATTTTTATTCAATAACCTTCAATGCATGAACAATTATTGACGGAAATGATAATATTAAATCTATTTATTTCTTATTCATTGCAAATATCAAAATTTTGTTCACAATAATATGATATGCACTGAGCAAAATGTTTTTCGCACAGGCCTCGCCAGTTTGTTTATTTCGGTATTGCCTCGGTTCGCTGATACTTACATAATAAATGAATAATATGTCAAGTTAATCACGACTGTATTCCAAGTCGCATGTAGTAATACTAACGCGCTACCATTTCAATTTTCACTCAAAACGGACATTGTCAAAATTAGGAAAAACTGAACTCAATTGAAATAAAAAATTCAAAAAATTAATACCTTCTCAAATTTTCAATATAAGCATTTAAAAAATAGTTGAAATCAATATTTATTTAGAAAAATAACGCTAGTAAAGCTGTGAAAAATCTTATTATAAAGAATAAATTTGTAATTAGTGATTAAAATTGATAAAGGTAGAGTTTTTTTCAAGTTTCCAAAATTTATAACTCAGTACTATAGACTTCACCTAGATCCCGTAACAGTAATTTCTGTTTTTAAATTGCTCGAAATATATAAATATGATTAATCCTCAAAAAATATTTTTTTTAACAATTAAAAGATCATTTCACGCCTAAACTATAGGTAACGGAGCCCATCCTCTTTCATACACTCATCAGATATCGAAATGTATTGTTCTTTATGGCAATCGTACAGCACTAAGAAAAAAAGTTGTTATCAGAGCATTGTATTCAATTAAAAATCGTCTATCGTTGACCTTTAACTGAAAATGGGACAATTCTGCGTTCCGAAGCTTTCATCAGGGTCACCGGCGCACGGAACATCAGAAAAGGGGCAGTTACGACTTATGAACTGTATGAATCAAATCAGTTGTAGCAAGTAATTTTTTTTCATAAATGACCTAAATAGGTGTAAATCTGATAGTTGACGTACCACTTGTCATTCCGAATTAAATTTTGTTCACCACAAGGGAAAATAACTAAAAAACTAATTTCATAGAAATAAAATTGAATCAAAATATTTACCTAATCTAAATAAGATCTCACAATAGAACAGGTGTTCAATTTTGTATTCTGTCAGTTATTCAAAAGATTTATGCAATCACATTCTCATGAACTAATGACATAATAGGGTTTTCCAAGAAAAAAAAACTTCTATTTATTTTCCCTGATTATAATAGACTTGCAAATTTCAAACATTTTTGTACAAATAAAATGTTAATACTTAATACTCTTTGCGCATAATTTCGATTGAAACAATTCGCGTGATGCTATAAGTGCAGAAATTTGTATAGTCACAGCAAGCGAATGTGAACATATCTCATATTATATATTTATTTCTGTGCTCACATTCAATTCAATATAAACATAAGTAAATATATGAAATATTCCATCAATCATAATAAATAGGAAATTAAATTTCTGAAAGCAAGGGATATTTTTGCTTATAAATGTGATAAATGCTATAGCACGTGCGCAACGTGTTAAAAAATGAGCAGATGGTCAGCTGACTACCAAACATTGTATATGATATAATCGTGCTTGGCATCTTCAGAGAATTATTGTAGATAACTTTCTCATATTCAAATTCTATTTTCAAAGCAAAATCAGACTCAAACACAAGTGACCAAAATATCATATGTACTTTTACATTAGAATGACAGTAGCCAGTAGCATACTTCTCATTTTACTTACTGCAGCTATCAAATCATCTGCACTTGTAACGTCACCTATGAAAAATATTATGAGATTTAAAAAATAATATAGGTATTTGAAAACCTATAAAATCTGGAAGAATCTTACAAACTTTATTAGTTTAAATTATTCTATCAGAAGAATATGGAAAAAAATAGTGGAAGATTTCAATCAATAAACCACATTATGAGTATATGACTGATAATTAAGTAGCACTCCAATTTCTAGTAAAATATATCAAGATAATACCTGTCTCACAAATTTTATAGACGATAATTATTATCTGGAACGATTTGCGTATAGTTCATGCTACAAATTGCATCCCTCTATAAGATTCTGTCTCTTAAACCAGCTTGTTAAATAATAAACTATCTATTAATATTTCTTGATTGTCCTTCGCTCGCCTTTTGTCTTCAATACAATGATTTGACGATGTCCAAATGTGGACTATCGCCCGCATCGAAAAATTCCCCCTTTCTTCTGTTTTCTTGCGAACATTACATGTGTAGCGTGGGATGAGGGGAGAAGGAAAAAGGGTGCGCTATACGTTGAGTGAATATGAAGATTAAATCAATCGACAAATAAGACTAATTTCGATTAAATCTCAATATAGTTCGATTATATAGGCTATACATTACATTAGAAAATAGAACAAACAAGATATGACTCAATTTTTTTTTAGTTACTTAAATAACGTTTGATATTGCATTTGCATTAGCATTACCTACTAAGTTACAAGCCTCCAGTTGTGTCTCGATCAGAAACAATTTAGTTATCATCACCCATTGATATCAACAAATAAACAAATAATTTTGATGAAACTCAATATAACGTAAATACTAAACTTATTTTGTACTGATAGAGCTTTTATAGGAGGAAAAGAAGACAAATTGTGTATCAATTTATAAAAATAACTTCACATATTTCAGTTTGCAATTGGTTAATTTTTGAATTTCAATAATGGATTGATTCTAATAAATCGAAGAGCAATCAATCAATAAACTCTAATTGACCCAATAATTGTAATTACCTAGTTAAAGAACCCATCAATTGTGAGCTATTCATAGATTCAAATTTAATAATATATTTAATATTGGTAATCAATAAATTATGATTGAGATTGATTGAATATAATAGATCATTTCAATCAATATATATTAGATGTAAATTATTTTCTAGTTGTCGAAAATCAGTCCAATCGGTGAAGTCGCACTCGCCGAGCAGTCCAACATGCAACAGTAATATACATCAGTTGCGTTTTCTGTTTCAAGTGTAAACTATAAGGAAGTATTTTCTCCAAAAGCTTGGCGGTTGTTCACGATCCTATCACTGCGACGTCCGGCGTTGCAGTGCGTCCGTATCTCTTGAAGCTCGCGTTAAGCTCAACGCATGCGCGCCTATCCAACCCTTACGTCTCATGTAAGAAAAAAAATCAGCAGCAAGAAGAAGGGGTGCGCCGGTTGCGCGCCGCTTCGATTTTTGGCTAACAAAAAGAATATATATCTTGCCCTTTAGTCTGGTATTGGCCGTGCCGATGCGGTTTAACAGTCGGGGAAAAAGGACGGAGTGATACCCCCTCTGGGCGCCAGAAAGGGAGGTCCGACGGCGGAATTTTGAGCGTGAGTCGCCAGTCCCGCTCGCGGGGCGGAGACTAACATCGCGAGAAAGAGACAGCGCTAACTCGCGATGCACATTCACGAGAACTCCAAGTTCAGTCCGTCAGTATCGGGGTGGGATGCCATCCGTATGCACGTTACTGTTGCTGACGTATTTATCCACGCTAACTCAGCGTAATTTCAACCTGTGAAATCATCGACTGCCACATTCACACGACTACATCATATTACAATAAACAGATAAGGAAAAAACTGATAGTGACAATAAGTGTTATGTGTTTGCGATGAACTGGGACTGATTTAAAAATTCATGTCAGTGAGGGGTTGGTGTTGTGAGTGAGTGTTATGAGTGACGTTCTCTGAGGCTGGAAGCTGGAGCTCGCATCCGCACCAGGCCATATGCAGCCCTCCGCGGCGGCGGTTTTGCCTCCGCCTGCAGCCAACGAGAACATGGACCTGCAGGCCATGCAGTCGATGGACTGGCTCTTCAAAAAAGAGAGGATTTATCTCTTAGCACAATTCTGGCAGCAGGTAGGCCCTTACGTTATTTTGACAACTGACACGCGCGCTTACTTCACTCAAACTCTCTGCGTCGCGGCGAATTTTCCGCACAATAATAACACGCGAAACTACAACTCAAAAGAAAAAGATCAACAGAAGAAAAACAGGAAAAATTGCAATACTAAGAATCTTTCCCGTAAAAAATAGACAAAAATTGTTTGGAAGATATTTGAGAGAAAAGCTATGAATTCAATGAAAGTAATCTTGTCTCATACGAATCAAAAATATAATAGTGCATCTCAAAGGAAGAATCCACCAAAGATACAAAAACTCCTTGAAATTTTGCTTCTCAGTAAGACGAACAAATTTTTTGGAAGGTACTTAAAAGTTGAAAATTCAAAAGATGCGTCTTTTCCATTATTTTTTTCTCATATACATTAGAAATATCGAGAAATACTAACACCAATTGTTCAAGAAAACATTTGACAAGTGTCTTCAGATTTACTGCGTATAGTAATTAATTTCAAAATATTAGGTATATTCATGTTTTGCGAAACTTGACAACTAAAATAAACAGTACCTATATTTTCAAATAAATTTGTGAAAATACATTAAAATATTTGTGCTCGGCTTAAGTGATCGTTTCATCCAAGTTGTGCATATTTATTATCTCAAGAATAAATTCAGTGATCCGTTTGTCTCAAAAAAATTATATTTGAATTTAAATAGATTTGTCCATTTGTCTTGCTGTTTTCGTTTAAATTAGATAGAGCTAAAAATTTATAGTTTGCGATACTATAAGTAACTCAGAAAACCAACAAACTCGTTCCTATCATTTAAGATTCATAAGTTCAAATCGGTTCAAATTTAATGAAAAGTTAGCCGATTGTTTTTAAAATTCATACTCGGATGAAAATAAATCAGGCTATTATTGTTCTCACACATAAAATAATGTGGGTCCAAAAATTGTAGTGAAGAGAAACTGAAAATATCTACTCATTTTAGTGACTTTTTCCATTCATTTTGGATCAAATCTGTCAATGTGTCCTGCTGTTTTTAGTTGAATTTAATTATGATGGGACAAAACATTATATCACTTACGAGCAAAAATTCACTATAATAATAAAATTTGTTCAATTAGGTATTAATAATTGTTCCTGGATATTTAAGTGTTGTGTCTGTGTTCATAAAACTTTCGTTCAAAATACGTCTTGTCTTTTTAATGTGAATTACTATATTTATAAATCAAATATTTTTTATCTTTGATAATACCTATTCACAATATAATCTTAAACTTTAGGCGAAATATTTTTTAAAATTATTGTGGATACTCTCTCCTGTCAAAATTGACCAAAACATTGTGGTAGATCACACTAGACAGAAATTATAAATAATGAAACTCCTCGCAAATATTTTAAATACATATCTTATATAACAAAACTAAAAAAAAAAATATTCGCAGGACTAAACAAAAAAGTATATTACTCTGCTTTGAAGCTAAATACTTGCCAAAAATATTAGAATCACTAAAACATAAATTTTCGCAACTGATAATTATTGATAAATTAGGTGAAACCTAATAAATATTACAATTTTATCTTATTTATTGGCATAAGTGTGCAAGCGTTTAAAAATAGTGTTTTGAAAAATCAAAAATTTAAAAATGTTTGAAATTTATCATTGGTTCGGTAGATATCTAAAAAAAAACTCTAATCATTATTTCGCGGCTTAAAATGCGAATACCGGAAAATAATATCTAGGTATAAGAAATGTCAGTATTTTTAAATATTTTTCCTCAATACTTTCGACAAACGATCAGTATTTTCATGTATCAGTAGGTATAAGTAAATTGCAAATTTTACTGAGTCCCGAAAATTGTTGACCGAGTGTCTTAATACTTGTTTACACCTCTATTGCATATAACGTTCTCAATAAAAACTTTCGAATCAAATCCGAAACACACAATATAACACAAGTTGACATTTAGACTGAAAATAATCAAATTGATAAGTCTGTGATAGTGCTATAAGAATAATTTCACAAAAAATCGAAATTTCGGCTCCTCAACTTGAATGACAAGCGTATATTATTGTTGGAAGCGCCAGGATGCCTAAAATAAAGTAATATGCCAAAAACGCTTTGTTTTGCACATTAGTTTGCGATGCGTTATCAGCTAACTTTAGAAATAAAATATAATAATTAAATAAAAACCACAGATATGCTCTATCATTCAGTATAGGCAAAATTATACCAAAAAATGTGAGAGTCAAATTTGCAGAACAAATGATTCAAAATAACTATATTTGCGGAATTTTGTTGAGAGTTTCAATAAATATTTAATTAATAAACAGTGAACCGGAAAGAGGCACGCAAAATACTTTTTGCTCGTCCATTTCACGGACAATCCTAAAAAACTTGAAAATGTTGAAATACGATAGGTGAAAAATTGAACCGTCATTTAAATATTTTTAAGTGTCCCGTAAAAAAAGCACACTTTTGTAAATAATACTGCAGGTGTGTATTACCAAATGTAACTTTTATACTGCTACTAAAATTTTATTCGAATCGTGTATAAATGAGTTTATGAAACTGCAAAAAGTATCTTCTTTTTTCACGCCATTATTTTGTCGAGCAAAAACTTTTCATGTATAATTGACAATGTGACAATCATGTTCATTTTTCCGGTAAAATGTTTCAAATCGTCATTTAAAAATTGTCTGCTCGTGTCATCTGCAATGCATGATGGGAATTATTTAATAACCAATATCAAAATATTGTGCTTTACTTTTCACAGAGCAAATTCGATAATTTTGAACATAAATAAATCGTGTTGTTTTTAATTACAGGATGAAGCTAGAATTGTGACAAATAATGTTTTTCGCCAAAGGAACTTTTACTGTATATAATATTAGCAAATTTATAATTTAAATACAGAATCAGTTTTTATTATGATACTTAATTTGTAAAACTTTTTTTTATTCACATAGTGAAATGTCATGTACTCATTTGCGGATGAAAAGTTCAACTTTTGTGGACTCAATTATTTTTTCGTCCAGTAAGGCCATTTCGATTCTATCATTATATTTGTATATTCCTACTACCGGAATAGTAAATAATAAACATATGACAAGAGAATGAAATTTTGGTTGTACTTTGAATTCCATAGCTTTGAATGCGTTCTCAGTTTTCAACGAAAATACCAAAATTTTATTTATTTATTTCCAAATCATCGCAATTGTGAATTGATATTAAAAAAAAAAGTAAGTAAGTATATTTATTTCTAGATTTTCAAAAATAAAGAGATTGACAAATAAATATAATACCCATGCATCTCGGTAAAAAGTTTTTATTAGAGGCCTCGCCTATTTGTTTCTCTTGGCTTTACCTCGGCGCGCAAATTCAGACCTAGCCATAATAGACACCTTTTTGTCCTTGATACATAAATAACAATTCTGACACAATTTTTTTTTTTTTATATAATATAGTTGAACCTACCTATTACCAATTTTATCATTCATAAGCTATCTAAATAAATAAATAAGATTTGATATATTCTTCAGAAAGTTATGAGTTTTATAAACAAATACTCTAATTTCTAGTCAAAGCTCATTATGCAAAATATCAAATACTGTTTCATCTATTCCAGTAAGGCTTCAATTTGAGGTAATAGGAACCTATAGCATATGGAAGGTTTAAAATCTATGGATACCTATGGAACAAATTTTTTGATTGGATGTTAATAAATTTTGTCAATTTCTGGACTATTTCATGTTAAGTCTAGTCACAAAAGGATTCTCCGAGAATATAGAAACATCTTAATTCAGTTCAGAATAGGTACACATTACCTACCTGCGAATCAATTATTGAATTTATTCACAAATATTTATTAATTAGAATTTTTCTGGAAGTAGAACATGGCGCATCATGACAACTAAATAAAAAATGAACGTCAATATTTTTCGTGAAGTTATTGCTGGAAAAAATTAGTGTTACGAACTTGGTAATAGTCAGGAATTCAATAATTTTCAAATTTGTAATTATAGTCTACTCATCAGAAAAGTATTTTTTTTAAATCATAATCGCATAATGGGAATTAAATTTGATTGCACGATGCATCTATATTTATATAGTCTTAGATAAACAGTGATTTTCTTACAGTCGTGCGTAAAGTTCAACATCGCAAAGGAGCTAAATGTTTCTTAAATTTTTTTACGTATTTCCGTGCTTTCGCCAACGACACACGCATTATATTCCAATTTAAGTAATCCAAATTTATTTCTTCTGTGAATTCATATACTTATAGGTAGCACGATATGTCACCGATCCATTTGCCTTTGAACTTCAAACTTGCGCTCTTAGCAGTGATGTTGGTTGTCACAAGTATCGAAATATGGAAGTCTACGATATCGGTACGAAGAGACTCGACGCAGTATGTTCAACATCTGTCACCGACAAAGTCTAAATGTCAAGTTGTGTTATGTTATTAACATTCAGTCAACAATAATATATTATTTGGTTTCGTGTTTTAATTATTAAGTAGTATAATTTGAAGTTTGATAGGCTTTCGGAATATTGACAAAGGTATTAATTTTGCAATTATTTCCAACAGAATAACAATATTCTAATCAAAAGTAGTATTATACATATATTTCATGGATATATGTTTATATGTTCAAAACTTCGTATAAATATCAGATTTAGGCATTTAAAATCAGATCTGAGATTAAAATAATAATATATTCCTTTATTCATTAATATTTATTAATAAAAATAAGAGCAGATATTCTGTATGCTAATAATTGAAAAGTATGTAGTAATGTAAAATAAACCCAAAATTACGCGAGATCAAATAGCATAATTTGACCTGCAATTATCAAAATATTATTCTTAAAATAACACGAAAAATATACATTTTAGAACAGTTCTTAATTCTAATTTTTGGTATTGTTTTGCAATTAACATCAATTCAAACAAATGAAAGTATAATTATTTATTTTGATTGAAACATTTGGGTCACAATTATCATAGAATTTGATTGTTATTTCAAATGATTTTGCTTGGAAAGTTGTGTAGAATTAGGTATTCGATTTAATCTAAATTTCAATATTGAAGATGTAATTAGCTAAATTGGATAAATAGTTTTTAGAATAAATTATAATCGATATGTGTGAGATAATAAATCATATTTTTGGTCTCTTGTGTTTATTGCAGATTTGATTTGCAAAATATCCCAACGATACTTGTTGAATTATTAACATTATGAATACATACTACTCATTTACAATACTGACCAAAAATGTTCTGTTAACTCTAATTATGTGAATTAATCTTGCAGCATTTTCTCGGTTCGATGGTAACTTTAAGAATCTCACTAAATCGGTTAATGTCTTACTGTATTAATATTAACTGATCCAATGGTAGGCTACCATTTTTAGAGCCGCACTAAATATTTAATCGGCACTTAGCAGTGCGTTAGTCGCGGTTTATTGGGCTGCTAAAGTCGTATAAATTTTCATAAAATATATTTTGAATGTTTGTTTTAATATCTCAGGTGTGTCAACTTTTATCTCTTCGATAATTTTATTTCTCAATTTTTTATTTGTTTCTTTGTTATTTTGGTCGTTTTTTGCTTTGAAACAATGAAAAATGAACAATATTCACTCGTGATTCAAGGTTGTGTACAAGCTTAGTTCGGGGCTTGGCCGCGTGCGGCGTGGTGGCAGCACTTGTCGCTTTCGCTTGTGAAGGGTTGTTGTGAACAACATCCCTTATACGTCTTAAGGGGGAGTGTTACAACAAATTAAACAAAAAAAAACTACAGGATAATGTTACCAACTTACTAAAACTACTACAGTCTACAATTTGATAACAGAAAATTGACAATTTTGAAGCAATAAAAGATTTAACATTTGATGCTACTGCTGGACAAGTTTCATACTTAAACAAGTTCTGGTAATATTGGTATGTTTATTTGTTTGTACAAAAATGGTCAAGGAGATTATATTCTTTTGCATATACCTGGAGAAAGAATTTGATACGGGTAGAGTACGACCTTCCATCATTTATTGTTTGAATGGGGGCTCACTCGCTAAACTTTTCCAGCTGGTAGTATTGCGCATCCTACCCATTTTTAAGTTGATTGTGTAGAATAGAAACTGTTAAAACAAAAGTTTATCTACCTTTAATTGTATATTCTGATGTGCGGAAATGCAATCATAATTTCTTCTGTCATAGGAAGAATAGACTGTGCTTTATTTTTACAGTTCAGTAGATAACTCTTTGAATACTTTCCTATATATATTCTTTTTTTACATTTGTTAAAATTGTGGGTTCGAAGAGCATGAGAGACATTGTGGAATTAATTTATTAATAATGGTACCAATTTTTGAACACTAATAATTGGCATCAACTGAAATGTTCTATGAATATTCTCCCCCATATAGTAATTATTTTTCATAAATAGATTATTCTAAAAAGAAGGTTCTCCAATCCTTTAACTTAAGACTAAAGAAAAGTTTATTTAGAAAAATATTAGAAAAAAAGGATTGTCTTTGTAGATAAATACATTCGAGAAACTTTAATCCCTTTAATTGGTGGAATAAAATTAGCAGTTCCAAAATTGTCGGATGTGTCGCAAAATTTACCAGTTAGAAAGAGAGAGTGCTATTATGTAAATAAGTGTGTGAGAGAGAAAACAATACTTTCTGCACTCTGTTGTTAATGGAATGCTTCTGTACTCTATTTAAGACTTATGCTAATACTTTAGAAGTAAGTATTGATAATTTCTTGTTCTAATCGAGCACACATTTCGCTTTCACAAACTCAAAACTTTTTGTCTCTTGGAGAATCGTTCACAAATTCAACTGAATAAACAATTGAATGTTATTTTCTTGTTATTGATTAATTTCGACTTAATTTCGTATTTTCGTTAAGTGAAACCGACAAATTAGAAAACGGTATTTGAAAGTTGAATTCAAGTGAATTTAATTGATGTCAGCTACATACTCTTTAATTGTATTGTTGCGAAATTTTGGTTAGCAAATGATGACACTGCTTCATTTACCCAAATTATTTTTAAAACTAATTAAACTAGAAATATTATTCTGTATGTATAGTTTCCTTATGGTTCAGCATTTAAATGCATAGAATAAAACAAAATTTTAAATTGAAAAAAAAATAAAAAATATGTTTCAAAAGAATCAAACAGCAAAATGTTTATTAATCCACAATTTATTGTCAACGTCTTCCAATCCCTCAAGTGCATTCTCGAATTCGACCAAAGCAGGCCCGAGCAAGTTGAAGTAATGTTATGTTAAACAAATCTCAATTTACTCTACTTTCGGTATATAAATGTTTACACATCAAAACTTTAATACGTATATGGCACTATTTATTGATTATTTGAATCCTCAATATCAAAGTGCGGTAGGACCTAGATCGCTGTGAAAACAGGCTTCTGTATGTGAAGGACTAGTGGAATACGATAAGCACGAGGTTTATATTTACATATGTTAAGGTTGGATCAGTTAGAATTTCTAATATTTAGTCACAAACGGTCACAAATATTGCTGAAGAGTCAAGTGAAAATATAGGAATCAACTTCCCATTTTTTTTTCCAATAGAAACGGTAAACATCTGAAAAAACGGGACATTAAAGACAATATTTTTAATGAAACTTCATTGTTAACATCATCATAGCAATTTCTAGTGCCTCAAGGAACCATGCAGGTACAGCGATTCAAGCTGTTAATATTTTATCGATATTTTATTTGTAATTATGATCGAATCTATTGAATTTTCAGTAAATACTCTTTAGAAATGTAGATTGTTTTTATTTCTATATGAAAAATGTTTGAAAACAAATTACAGCCCTATACTTGTGAGTTATCGGCCTTGGAGTAACCGCAGCACGGGTGTGGGATGCCAAAGGGCGCAAAAAATAAAAACTGGAAAGTCAGAAAAGGGGTGAAATTACTCATAGGTTACTCGCGCTCATATCTCCAGTATAAAAAGCATTCGGAGTTGGATAATCCGTAACGTTATTTCAACAGCACGCATTTTCTTCTTTTCCTACATCTCCCCTCTCCCGAACACATGCCATAAGACTTACAGAAACAAATGCGAAAATGTCAAAAAACAGTTGAAATATTTGAATATGTCAAGTGAAAGTTGGGAGTGAGCTAAAAATATTTTTATTCGTTCTGAACTTTCAAACGAAATTAATCATTCAATATCATTAATAATTTGATATTAAGATGGAAAATTATATTTTGTATAATCTTGAAGCTATACGTATTCAGTATTTTCAATTACCTACTATCATATTATTAACAGAGTCACGATAATTATTGTACCCAAGGCAGATTATTTTCAAATCTTAATGAATTCATATGATCGTTGTTTTGATGTTTATCTTTTGATTAATGATATATCTTATTGTTCATCCATCTATTCTCGAAAATACTTCTTATCCAGACACCAAACCAACTTTTATCACATAAACCAAACTCTACTGGACATTATCGATAAATACCGGTAAATTTCATGGATACATGTCTATTACTTCTTCCAATTGTTTTGGTGATGATTCTCACCATTCAATTCAGCAGTCAAACTTGGCGAGACACATTTTTTCTCACCCAAAAGTTTTTTTCTCGCGCGATACACTAATAATCATTTATAGATATCCACTCCTCCTAACTTCTCCAGAAGACTTTTATTCGGTTACATGTCCAAATATCTCCCCAATATTATCTTCGGAATACTAACACACTAACGTTACAGAAAATTTTTATGTCGTAGATTTCATAATTCTCATCAAATGTCTCAATAGGCAAAGATCTGTACTTTGATTAGATTTCTTATTACTATTATTCTAAGATAAATGAAGAAACTTGATTTTTATTTTGATCTAGTGACGAAAACTAGTCATGGAAGCAGTTTTCGTTCAGAAAGTCAGCAGGAAGAGTTAGATTGATCAAAGTGTGCAGTAAAACTATTGCATCATCTCTTGTATGCAGAGTAAAAAAATTTGAAAATTTTCAGGCAATTATCCGCTTGAATCAGAATGTGGTGCGGACTACACGATCTGAAATATTAAATCACGAGATGCGATTCCAGAATCGAATGCCTTATGGCTGTTTTTTCAACCACCGAGCCGGTAATTATAAGCCTTATGACTTCTCATAGGCCCATATATGATTTTCAATACAAATTCGAATATTCTGGGCAAATAAAGCAAAAAATATATTTTTCCCTGAGTCGGCCCCTTCTAGAAGGGAGAAATGCGGGATTATTTTTACTTTCGATTCCCTTCAATATGACTTTTAATTCTGTTAGCGGTTTGAACATCCCTAATGCGCTCTGATTCGGAAAACAATATTTTGTTTGATTCGCAGTTATTTTTTTCTTTTAATATTTAATTTATTCCCAAAAGAGTGGGTAAATTATTATAATGCTTAACGAAATACTTTTCTAATTGAAAAGTTAGATGTGACCAATACATATCTTCACTATAATCAATATTAACACTAATAATAATTTCTTTATTTATTTCTGGGAACAACTTAAAAAAATGTTGATACAGACTTTTTGTGCTAAATTTGTTATCGAGTACAAAACATCCTTGATCCAGGCAAGACTCGAACCTGAAGCATCAACAAACATCAATGAAAGTTATTTGAACGTTACTTCAACGCGCTCAGCTACTATTACGGCTCGCTGTAATTATTATTCAAATTTCAGGATTTTTCCCTAATAAAATGCACAATTTCACCGGCAGATTGAAAATTATCAATATTTTTTCTCCAAAACGGGGCCAATCTTTTTTATATCGGCCAACATGTACACTCGCTGCAGCTGCAGTACTCTGAAGTGAGATGAGTGCACGTTCAAATACGTAAAACAATCTCTCCTGACGCAAAAGCTTTACTAAGAGAAGTTTTATCATTGTGACATTCAGCTGAGGACAGGAGTTACCTAACGATATCCAGAAAATGGGATATATTACTTTTGGATTGTCAGAAATATCCTAGAATGAACGGGCCGATTTTCGGATGACCAACTTTTTGTTTATGCAGGCCTCCAAAAAGAGACGTGAATAAATAAAAAAAGAAATATAGGTGAAGATACTGGACTTCAACTTTTAGATACTTCTAGAAGATCGTATAGATTGAACTCCACTTACGATTTTCTAAAAGACCTTTTTTGCAATGGAATTGAACCCCTGTTATCAAGATATAGAAGCTTTCTATTAAAAAGTGGCAATAAAACCTCAAATAACAGCGAGAAAACCATCAGAAACCACTAACTAACCAATACATCTCGTATGTCCACAGAAAGAAACAAAAAAACCAGCAACGCTTTAACAAAAAAACGGGAAAATTTTCTAAAGCCCTAATCCACGTTCTCTGCTCATTAACGAAACGTCGCTCGTCCTTCAAGGGCGCGAATCGCATCTAAACTTTCTTCCACGGCAGGATTAAAAGTCACACATGAGTAAGACAAGGACGACACCATCAAGTGCTTTATCTCTTCTACGAGAGTGTATATATACATATACATGTATAATATTATTGATTAACTTCTCTCAACGTGCTTCTTTTCTGTACCCTTATTCTCTACCCCTCTTTCCCTTATCCCCTGAAAACTCCAGATTAACCCCTCTGCGCCGACACTGGCGAGCCGGATACTCTCCAAACTTTCTTGAGGAAAAAACATAAACAAACAGATGGATCGAAAAGAATTTTTTATTCGGTGGGAATAATAACTGAATAAATAAACTAATGTGGCCTGCATATGACCGCCCATTTATTGATTAAATACAAAGTATTCTGGATGAAAGATTTGAGAATATACAGAATGATCCAAAAAGATTAAATCTAACTTCAAGAGTCGATTAGACATTCAATTGCAATGAAACCACCAATTTAACCCTAAAAAAACTCATACTCCTAGAGGACAAGCCTATTTAGTATTTTCAATCCACCAGACGTAATTGGTAGAGTACTCTAAAATTCTGACATTGATTTCACATTAAATTTAGAATGCCCAATTTTCAAATTGAAAATTCGCTCAAAAATTCATATCATTTGTTTGCAGCAGAACATCTGAGACACATACCTGACTCAAATTCCAAATCCCGTGAGTGGAGTCAGTAGTTTTTTGTTCAGTTATATATAGTTCCAAGTCGGTAAGGTTGTTAGCACTGTCGATCGTAGCCTTCATTATTTTTCGTCGTTTACGGCGAAAGAATGCAGCAAATACGCATGTAGCAATGAAACTGTCAAAGATATTAATTCAATTGTTTCTTTTGGCAACATATCTCGCACAATTGATTCTTCCACCCAGCTTTCGAGTATTTCGTAAACTGAAGATTATTTTTGGAGGAATGATTCCTAGAGAATGACTAATTTTTTGGCAGAAGTCACCGATTCAGAGTTAATATATTTCTAGTAAATTATTTTAAAATATAAACAAGGTAAAACTTATTTATAATTCAGTCGCATATAAAATAATCCAATGGATGAATCAGCGATTTCATTTCCAATGATTTATCAAAACAGTCAAATTTATCTACTAGACTGCCTTCATTAATAAGTGACAATCGTAAATAAATAGCAATCGATGGAGAGCGACGAACGTACTACCTGCTCTGAAAACATTATAAGATGAAATATAATAATTAATAGATATCAATTAAATTTGCAACTGCTTATCGAAGTGAATAATGACATACAAGAATAATATGTTTTGTATTTATTACATTTTCTGTCTCCTGATATCAATCTTATGAACTAGAAATACGTTTTGATGTTAGCTATATATTGTGTTATAATAACAGAGTGTCTGCCAACCTGGAATATCTTGAATATATGAAAAAAGCCTGGAATTGAAAAGTAGTCCTTGATTTTCTTGAAAATCCTTGTATTTTAGAATAGTTGGAATTTTTTAAATTTTTTCATTCTTGATATTTCGTAGTAATTTAAATTCTTTTATTTCTTCTAGTTTATTATTTTCGAATACAATATCATTCTTTAATGAGAATATTATATTCACAATCAGATCAATTTTGATCATTACTTACAGGTTGATCATAAATGATTGATGGTGTCTCCTCGTTCTGATTTTCTTTGTTTATCACATCGTTGTGATAATGTGACTACGATTGACGGATAATTCTGATCTAACAATTCAAGAAAATGAATAATTAAAAAAACACTCAATAAAACAATTCTTTGATTACTCTTTTATTCCTAAGAACAAAGATATGACTAAAATGCATATCGCAAAGTACAGAAAATAAGATATAAATAAATTATGTCCTTCTGTGTTATACTAATTTTATTCTGTGAAAGATAATTTTGATCATACTATCTTCCACAAGTTACGTGACAGTTAATAAAATTTATGATCAGCTTTTATATAATATTATCTGGAGCTCTCCAAATTTGACCGGAAATTTTTTCGAAAATATTTTATATACCAGTGTAATGCAGAAAAAAGCCTACTAAATTTCACATACCCACGTTGTACGTTCGAAATTCAATGTATTAAAAATTTGGAATGACATTTTATTAGGAAGAACATGCTGCATTGTCAAATTAAATAAAATAAACAAAAATATACGCTATGAAACAAGAAGTCATTACTAGAAAGAAAAGTAAATCAAGGTACCTAAATAATTTGATCTATTTTAAAAATTAGTGTGAATGGGCCTCAACAATAAAACTGGCAAAAATCAGTTTGCTGCACTATTATTGATTCTAGGACCAAATGGAAATGATGAAAATTCGGAAAATCTCTTGCGAGAGGACGTCTTCCATAACTCGTTTCTGCTTCATATAAGTGTTCGCTGAGGGAATAAGATTCTTCGTTCTTATTTTGTAAGTAACCATTTCATTATTGCAATATTACTGTAATACCTGATGTTAAGGGCGCTAAATAAAATAACCCTTTCAAAGCTAAACTGGGTCAAAGAAAATAAAAACCCAAGGAATTTTCCTCCGAACACTTCCAAACAAGGACAGAGTATGTCTGTGTCGGCATTTCCCGTAACCTTCTTATAGGGAATTCCCTTAGAAGACAGAGATAACCGAAAACCGATCCCTTCTTTTCAATAAGTTCTCAATCGACGTGTCTCGAAGTTCGAGGGGAAGCAACAGGATAGCTCTCCTAAAAGAAAAAGTACTTGAAACCCTCTTTTTAGAGGTTTTATCGTGTTCAGATGTTTCACCCTCGTAGATTTTTCTTAGGGGATGTTCGAAGATCGGGAATTGAGACGGAAATGACGTGATACTTTGTGGTGGGACAACCGGAAATAGGGTTTACTGCCACCAGTTTTGATTTTATTTCTGTTTGAAGACACCACGGAATTTATAGCCCTCACCTTACTACGTTGACGTTTATATTTTCAGTCACTTTTATTAGCACATAATTCAAAATTTACTGGCGTGATATATGAACGTTGAATTGAACAGCTCAGGTACGAATTTGGTCAGAATAGATTATATCATACGGGAAGAAAGTTATAATGTTGTTCTCTCAGGGTTATTGGTACAGAAACTCCTGAGGATCATTTACTGTAATGAACTCCTAGCAGCCGGGTAGGGTTTTTATATTTTTTAATAACCATATTTTGCTTTGAGAAGATATTTATTTTTGATCATACCTTAAAGTTTTCTCAAAAATACGACGCAAAAAAAAATTATTTTCATAGCGATAACATGCTTCTTAAACCGCAGTTTTATACACCATGAAGATACGCCTATCCTTACACATAATTATGTACTTTCCGTGACAATGTCCCTAACGCATCCAAAACCTTACAATATGTATAGATGTTTTCCTTTCAATCTCGTTGGCAGTCGTCTTATGAAATTACTCAAATATACAAACTCAAGTTCCATGTTTTTTATCAAAATTCATTAGTTAGTATTCATTACAGTAAAAAATCAGACTCATTTCCTCCAAGTTTATATATTCTACCAATTATTCCTCTCAATTGGTCTTTATTTATTCCTAAAACAACATCATCAGCATATATTAATCCAGGTAGAACCTATATATTCTCATTACTATGCACATCATTCAAACCATCCAAAACCTTTTGTACCAACATGTCTGCATTTAAATTAAGCAACTACCAGAAACATATTTTACACCAACATCAATACTACATCAATCAGTCAATATTCAATCAGTTCAAAAACAAGTTTTATTATCTTCATTATATTATTACGAATTGTATATCTATTCATTAATTTATTTGCTACACCCTCAATAATAGAGAATCGACATGATAAAAAGATCATTTATCTCGTCAAGTTTGAACTTGAAACCTTAGCTTTTGAAATGTGAATTGACTGCTTTACTTTTAATCAGCAGATTAACAGACCATATATATATATATATATATATATATATATATATATATATATATATATATATATATATATATATATATATATATATATATATATATATATATATATATATATATATATTATAGAATATTAATTGTTTTATCTATTTCGCTCTTCATCCTTAGCTGTCTTGTATATTGGCAGCCCGATTTTCAAAAGAGCTCAGCTACTTATTTTTTCTTCAATATAGAACTTAATTTCTTAATGAATAACCAATAGAAGCAGATAGCAGAAATATATTGGAGTTTGTTTTAATGAATAATGTTTCAAAATTTGGATACTAATTACTAATTCAAAAAATGGATTAGCTTTTTTTGAGAATCGAGCTGTTAATATTCTGATGGAATGAGAGTCTAGAAGGGTTGTTTTTGCTCCAAAAGACAGGAAAGTAATCGTGGACTGCACTTAATTCGATTTCTCTGAATTTTGCCATTCGCGAATTAAGAATAACGCGCTTGAATTACTATCGTTTGTCTTCAAAACCATTCCTCATCTCTTTTCTGCCATTAGCGACTCACTCATGCGGCCCCTTCTTCTTTCGAGGGGGCGGCAGTACATCCGAACAATTCCGAGAGCAGCCGAGTGAAAGCTCACTGAAGATTTCCCTTGAAAATGTTTTGTTAGCTTAAACTGTTACACCCCTTTTCGTCGGGTGCGAAACAACGTGGAAGAAAGCTCATTCCACCACCCCAACCCCCGAACTTTCTCAGTCCTCTATATCAAAATCAAACATCTTTAATTTCTAATTTTCTGACGTACTAATTCGAGTCTTTTGCGCGGTGTTTGACGCAGGATTCATTGTCTGACAAATCGGATTCTACTCTTTGCTCAGTGCAAATAATTTATCAAGTATTTAGGGTGCATATTCATTCAAAGGATTATTGTCGAATACCTTTTGTTTTCATAGCAAAAATGTTGATAGTTAATGTTCGCACACACAAAGTTTGGAAATTTGAAATTTCGGGCTTGTTCATAACTTATCTTACATCTTTCCAAGCGGACATATACCGGATGTCCTGTAAAACGTTTCCGTGCGGGATATTACATATTTACTAATTACTTATTTATTGATGGATGATAATTAGATACAAATTAGTGTTGAAGATGCAATGTTAGTTTGACACAATTTTTTGCTGAAGATACTAATCAGCAATTGAGAATATTTATTAAGTAAACTACATGTCTCTGACCTATTTTAATTTTTTTCATTTTATACTCTAATAATTATTATTCTTTTGGATCTATGAGCTACAGACTACAGACACTAGTTCCCTGCGAGATGAAGAGTGAGAGAGTCAAAATCGTACGCCTTCATTAGCACGACTGAGTAACTATTATGTGGTCTGCCCGCATGTCAGAACCGACCTATGTGTCTGTTTTTGTAAATATATGTGAATAACAATAATATAAATAACATATATAATTTTAACGCAAATTTGTATGCAATTTTGGAAGCTTTGAAGTTCTATAAAATTTACTAGGAACTGAAGTAAGTGTCTGCTATTAAATTTTTCTATAAAGAAAATTATATATTTTATGATATTAAAACGGCAGACATGCTGCAATCACGTTTTGGAAGTCAATCTTGATGCCTTTCGACTTCTGGCCACGCTCAAAGGAACCCTTGATGGGAATAGTGGATCCCTATTTCACCTACGGCAAGTGAAATAGTATACCTAGCATTAATATGGAGTTTGCTACTATACTGTAAGTCTGCGGAACGCTGGCTCTCAGTCTAATACGTGCATTCCGTATCAACATGTTAATATATGTATGTTTCACAACGTTATATATTCAATCATCCTAATTTTCGTAAAATATAGTCAATTTTCCATAAATATTTTTCTTTTTTTAATTGTCACTTTAATGGCTACTATTAGTATCTAAGGAAACGATCTTGTGAATTGAACTGTAGTAGTTGAAGTGACATAAATGTTCTTGGAAATTTGATTCAGAATATCAAGTTCAAATTGTTCAAAAGTGATTTTAGTGTAGCAGATGATTTTCCGATGTTTAAAATACTGATAATGCCACTGATGGACTCCTCAAATGGAGTCTGCAATAAAACTTCAATTGTACAGTTTTGTATAAAAGCTTACTTTTTACAGTGGAAATTTGTAAAAAATTGTCAATATGAAAACACGTTCGTATGAAATATCCAGACTTTTTGTTATGTATTTTCGCCAAATTTAGCGATCTGGCATAGGTACAGAAACAAGTCTTTCAGTATTTGGTCATCAGTGACTGATTTTGAGATCCGTAACCCAAATTTTTATATGGTGATGTGAGAAGGACATTGTTCCTTTAATGTATAAAACATGTTGCCATTAATTTCTTTCGGGAACAGTCCTTTTACCGATCAATATTCGATCTTAATAAGTTCAAAATTTCAGTCGGTCATACATTATTCAAGATTTTTCAAGAAATAGTCCCAAAAAATATTGACCACTAGATTTTCTGTATCAATTAACTAAATGTCAAACTACTGTCCGTAGCATCCTTATTTGATTTTGTTAATTAAAAGCGAAGTATGCCAATTACTTATCAATTCATACCATTGTCGTATTTAAATAGTAAAGAAATTTAGTGCGCTTCCATAGTATTAGCAAACTTTTCTCTTTCTAGAATATTTTCAAGATAGAGAAAATGATTCTCCAATAAAGTCATCACTGTTGTCCATTTCCAATCCACCAAACAAAAAACTGCATACCTTTCGTGCCAGAAAGTCCCTCACGTAGCTACTGCGTATTTCCACGTAGGTCAATTAGAGCCCGAGGGCAAGGGACACTGTGTAATACGACAGAGGTACACACAAACAGACACAGCGTAAGGAAACGCGCTGCGAGAGGCATTGTCTTAGAACACGAGCCTCAATTAGTTCGTGCACGCGCCAAGTGCGGCGCTACCGACACACAGATGCAACACTTCCTCAGCCCTTTACACAGAGACGGACTACGGGAATTCCCAAAGAAAGTTGACTTAGATCATTTGAATACGTCGCTCGATCAATTAATCTTTTTAATAAGTGCTAAATATGATGTAGAGTGTATAAGATGAAAATTAAATACTCCAGGAAGAATGAGTTATCTTGTTACAGAACTAATGTTGCGATTCTGCAAAAATTTATAGTCTCACCAGATTTAATCCGTAAAAAGTTGATAAAATTTAAGGACTGTACAGAATTGCAGCAGAATTCAATATCATTCTTCTGAAAGCATACAAAGATAACTAGATCGAACCATATTAGATATTTTCAGATTTTTGCGTACAGTTTGACAAATACAGCAGTGTGAATGAGTTTATCAGTCCATTTTTATTTTCTTTGCCTTTTATTTCAGCAATTTATTTACTGTCGTTTGATTGTCATATTCTCACATCTGTTATATTATTTGATTGTTAAGAACAACCGATTTTCTAGTGACTGTGAATTTATGAAAATGATGCCATTTTCGACGTTGCTGCAGTGCTACTTTATATTCTTTCCAAATAATTTCTCTCTTATGTGTATGTACATCATCGCACTATAATCTTTATCCGCACTCATATTCACTGTCCAAGTATAGTTTCATATACTACCTCTTTAAAAAAAAAAAAATCATCACAATGCGGATTTTTAGCTGAGTACGCCTCTGACCAACATTTCACCCGCGCAAGAAGAGACACCTTCGATTGTTAAATTGTGTGTTGAACTGTTTCCTTGAAGGCAGATGCGATAACATATCAACCTGTATGCTATGCTAGACAATAAATTATCGCTATAATTATGCTCTCAATATTGCAAAATAATCATTATGGTAATTTGCTAGTAATTTAGTTTAAAAATAGAAATAGTTTATTAAAGTTCTCTGCTGAACTCTAAAGAAATTTCAATTATTTTCAATCACATTAAATAACGAAATTATGAGAAATCAATCCACCTTGTAATATGAGAAAATGGTAATTTTATTGAATTTTCGTAACAGAGATATGATAAGAGATCATATGAAACTGTATTGGATTAATATTTGCAAATTTTTGAGGTTTTCAAATGAAAATAGAGCTTCGAAATTGTTTCTTGGACGAAACTATTTTTTAAAATTTTAATGAACCTTCTATGAACATGCACTGAATATGAATGAATATTTTTCAAATACTGAATCACACAGAGAATCTCTTATGGTCTATCTGTATGTCACAGTCGATTATTTTATAAGTTCTGAAGCTGTCAATACGAAATGTGATATTTTTTATCCCTTCAGGTCGTGAATTCTTTGGAATGGCTTGCTTTTCTGAATTCAGAACAATTCTTTTTCCTAAATTGTCTCTTTCGGAAGATATCCCTGAAATAGTATAGAAGGAATATGTCTGTCCTCTGTCATTATTTTCGAAATTTTTGTTCGAAAATTTAAGATTTGTTTCATTGATTTTGGATATAGATTACAAAACGAAGTTTTTGAACTGATAATCATATATTTAATTGAATAGTTATAAAATTTTGTCGTATTACAGTAAATGTATACGGCATGCGAATTTTTCCTTAGCAAGCATTCTGAAATTTATTCGAGCTATTAGCTGGTAACCTTATATATAATCTTCTAAATTGCACTTGACTTCATAGATCATACAGATTCACCTAATTTGAGAAAAATCATTTTTTTGTTTATGACCTTGCTAAGCTACAACAGGGCTGTGTTGAAGCTGTGAATGAGGCACATAAAGACCTAACAATAACTACATCGAACAAATTGAACCGATTTAAGTATCAATGTTTGTAATTCACTGACTGCTTGCAGTCCCTATAATAAATGATTGATGATTAGAAAATTGTTGGTGACGTCATATCCGGTCCCAATGAAGCTGTCGTGGCCGTGAAGCTCTGCTCAGTCGTCAGAGGCGTTCAGTGTTCAGATCGTCTTTCGCGTTGTGCTGACACAGCCGCCGATTCCCGGAATTGCAAGTCTCTACTAATAAGCCTTTATTGGTTTTTAATAACCGTTTTCCTATAGATTTTACGGCCGAGAAAGTCGCCAGATGATTTCTTATTGCTGTGTGGGAACAACAAATACATACTCTTTCAAATAAACAAAGCAAATGCTATCAGTGGATATACGATCCGAGTTTAGTTATAAATTATAAATTAACACACACTGAACAACTGTTACCAACTTTACAATACATAGCAACTATTTGTATATGTACTAATCAAATATTTGGTTACATATAATATTTGTTTACATATTTTATTAATCTTATTGAAAAAATATACTTTTCGATTCAACAATAATAATATGTTTTCCCTGCTCCCTACTGGAAAAATGGAGCTGGAGATCCATTAACAGATATTTTTGTTCATATTTGAGGGATGTGAACGGATATCTCGTGAGACAAAAACATCTTAAAGTGACCTCCGAATCATTAAGGCTCGGGTAAGATTCAGTACAGAAGCAACAAAAATGTGTGAAAAAAAGTGCAGTGAAACAGTCATGTTTTCATTTCATTATTGTTCAAGAACTCTCTTTGAAATTAAATCGAAAAGTCTATTTTTGTTTATTCTTAATATCTACCCGATAAAAAATGATTGGATAGAATTGTATCGGATTATATACAATTAGATATGGTTATATACAATTATATATGGAACTCTTATATACTGCTATACAATTTGATATATTTATATAGAATTGTATCCAAACAGATATAGCACATTGTATAGAACATCATACGATAACATACACCTGTATATGACTATATACAATTAGACCAGAGTACTGTACAATTTTTTCAAACTCTGCATACAATTATATACGATCATATACGGCTATATACAATTGTATACAGTTTTATACTATGATATATAAAAATATATAATATGTCTTATCGAACTCTATACAATCATATATATTCGTATATTACTGTATATAGTCATATAGTTATATTTCCATTAATTCAGGAAGCTTTATCCAATTCTATCACATTATATACAATTATATAGTACTGTATGAAGTCTCATACAGTACAGTTCTTTCATTTCAACTACTACATAAGATCCTATATTGCTCTATACAATCATATATAACTATATAGAGTTGTATAAAATGTTTTTTTGAGTTTTAACTTTGCTATTCAAGATTTTATACAGTTATATACAATCAGATATATTTGTATATTATTGCATACAAGTTTATAAAATTGTATTTCTATTTGTTCGAGAAGCTATATTTGATTCTACACAATTTTTTTTCATTATACACAGTTATATAATACTATATAAAGTTGTATACAACACATTATGCTCATTTTAACTGTTTTGTAAGGTTATATATCGTTATAAACAACCATATACATATATCCGTGTACCATAGGATGAAGTTATATACGTGTCTATACTCATATATCATCTTCTTTCCTTGCTATCGCTATAACATACTCAGAAGTCTAAAATAAAAATTGTCAATAACAATCAGTACAGCTGATGTTCGACAAATAAATTCATGGAATCCACTGGAATAACAAATTTTACCAGGATAGTAAAGTCGCCCGTGTAAGTTTCATACTTTTTTGTCAATGATGGGTGATTGTTACTCTCTTGGAAGACATTTTGAAGCTTAAATTAAATGAAAAAGCAATAGTTTGATATTGTTTCATATATGACACAAAAGGTATATATAAATAGTATAGTAAATAATACAAAAGTGGATACCTCTGACTATTCTACTGGGTATTTGTTTGTTAGGTATTATTTTTAAATTTACATGAAAATGAAGGATATTATATAATCAATAATGAAACATATTCAGTTCACGATGCAACCCAACAATTTTCAATAGTCCAAATTATTTAGGATAGTTAATTTATATTAGTTTCAAGTTGTGACCTGTGATGTGACATGTGAAGGGGTAAAGTGCTGAAAGGGGGAAGATGAGTGCAAGCGATCTACGAAAGACAAGCGAGTAGCAGTTGAACTCGGGAGTTGATTGAATACAGTTGAATTTGATGCAGTGGAGTTGAAATAACGAAAAATAACTGGAAGAAAGGTAGTAAAGGCAGATAAGAAGATAGCCGAGTCAGAAGATAAGGTGAAGATAAAGAAATTAGGAAGAAAGAAGTAGAAATAAGGAGCTTTGGCAAAGAAAGTAAGCTGTTGCTAAGCGGCGAGAGAGAATTAAAGCGGTGGAGGAGCGGAGTGGAAAGGGAAGCGCTAGCGACGAGAAAAGAAGACAGATTGTGATTGCTTGGTCTCCTATATGCGCACGCGCATGAGAACAGATAAGTGTTTTGGTTTTATTTCTCATTCCAATTATTTGATTCCATTTAATTTAAATTTTTCTTTGCTGAGTTCACCACGTTTTTTAAGATTTTATTTGTATGCAGACATAATTAACCTTTAATTTTTGAGATCATTACAAATTGAAAAAAGGATAAAAACTCATTTGTTTTTCGGAAAAAAGGTTAGTTTGTGGACGGTGAAATAAAACTGATTTCAGATAAATTCTCCATTAATTTTTTTTATAGTCTAGCTAATATCTTCGAAGTCCTGGAAAATACATATTATTCAAATAAACGAATGGTTGAGGACTTTTTCAATTTGGAATGGCACCGACAAAAATGGGCGTAGAAATCTAACTCGAACTTCAAAAACTGCAAAAGTCTAAAGAAAATAAAGATTCAGGATGAGTTAGCACAAGAATCCTTGAAGAAAAGAACATTTTCCACGAAAATGTGCTTCATTCCCGAATCTATAACATAGAATCAATTGAAATCATTAATAATAACGACATAAGTTTCGGGAATCAGCTTTTTCATAGTAAATTTCCTCTCCTCTTGAGTTCTTCTTTCTAATTTACGCTATCGCAAGAAAAACTAAAATTTTCTTCATATCTTTATTTGCCTATAACTTTTGCAATTGTTGATGTGCGAGTATGATTTCTGTACATATTTTTCTAGACAACATTCTGAATCAAATTAGCTCTCAACCATGCCCTTACTCGCATTATCAGCATTTTTCATGATTTTAAAGATATAAACTGGACCAACAATGCTAAAATAGCCTCTTTGAGAGTAATAACCAATCCTATTTAATCACAGATGATCGAGATTACCTTCGAAGTGAGGTAGTTCATTTCAAAAAAGAAGAATCAAAGCAACTAACATCCTCAAATAGTGAATCGCTTTTGAGGAAAAGGCAACCAGTGAGAAAAAAAATTCTATAACCAATAAAACATGCATCTATTTTTGTACAATCTCCAGTTCTTTATTCAATTTAATCTAATTAGAAATATAGAATATGAGTTTATCATTGTTTTTATTGAAAGTGAGATTGTTCGAAATTCAAGGCATAATTCAATAGTTGTTGGAATAAGTAGAGTAATGAATTTGTTGGACTTCAGAACTAATGAATTCTACATCGAATTTCGTATAATCCTCACTATTAATTCTAAGAGTATTGAACGCTACTTAAGTACGGATTATAATTTCAATCTGTTATAAAAGAAAACGTTAGATAGTAGGGGATTGAATGTTCAATTCAACAGTTATAACAATAAGTCTAGTAATTAGTCTGTTTTACCACGAAAATACTAAGAACAATGTATTCTTTCTTAGGTTTCAATAAAATGAAAAATATTCTCATTCATATCCAAATGTAAATATTGCAGTCCAACTATATACAACCCTATCCAATTTTACCGTCCAACTGGAACTGATATAATTGTATAGAGTCTTATAGAATTGTATAAAATTTTATATAAACGTATAGGACAGCATATTCATATACAATCATATATCGTTATATCCAAATGTATATATATGTATATAATTCGATAGAGTTTTATACAGTTTTAAACGATTCTATCGTCTCATTTTTTGGATAAAATTGTATCCAAAGAATTGTATATGATCGTATACGATTATATCCAATCATTTTTTATCGGGTATCTTCTCTTTTTCTAGAGACTACATAATTATTAAAATGGATTGCTTAACAAATAGATTTCTTTTTTGTGTTTATTTTGATCCTGAATACTTTCTTCCTCATCTGCACATCTTTGACTTCCACAGAACAGCGAAATATGTCAAGCTGTACGTATCCGTATTATATCAATATCAGTGAAGCCATAGTTCTTTGCCTTCAAGTATCTACTATTAGATAATATGCTGGTGGATAAATAAATTCCGGTAGCTTCCTTTTCTTTGTTCAAGACAATTGTTTTCGCGGCCCACTATAGCAATGCTCGTATTAGACTTCGTTATGTAGCATACATCTCAAGTGTGGTCGATAATTCTATGAAGTGATTCATTGCTTGCTTGATTTAATAAATTGATTAAATCATCTCATCTATTGATGGTTCTGTTAAGTCAATTTCCATGTGGACTGGACATAACAGGAAATCACTATTGATTATCTTGCATTACGACCGCTTAGCGACCAGCCAGAATCTCACGAGATAATGGAGCTGGGTTCAAATCACAATTTAATTGATCAAGGCTTATAGAATATTTTATTCATGACTAATCTACTATTATCGATATTTTTTTTGTATCAAAAATGTGCGTTTCACTATTTCTTATTTGCCAACGGTCAGTAATAAATTACTATATAAGTACATATTTAGATAATTAGTGAAAATCGAGGTGAAAACATTCATTTCTCAATCAAATTTAAGCCCCAGAATATATAAGGCAAATAGGAAAGTTGGCTGCATATCCAGGATCTCTTTTCTTATTTCTGGGAGAATACAATTTACAAGATCAATTTTCTTTACACACAAAAGCTACAAAACTAGCGCGTCAAATAATACAATTAATGTAAAAGCTATTAAAACTCAGCCTGCTTCTTGTTGTCAAATTTGTAAACAAATAACCAATAGAATATCCATGTCAATTAAAAAAAAAAAAAAACGCTGAATAACCTTTAGAGCCACTCATCGCCATTTTTTTAAACTTCCAGACCAGATTTTTACTTTTGCTATTTGTTGTCTTTTAAGCAATAACTTCTCGTATCTTATCTTTTATAATAAGGGAATAGAGAAACCCAAGTGTGACTGATAATAGGAATTGGTAAGGGCTTTTTTAATAAAAAAAAACATAAAATACTCTCTTACGGCTTGGACACTGTCAACATTGATCTGGAGACAAAGACTGTCAAACAGATCGCCTTATCCAATAATTTTAATCCTAATATTATCGATAGAATGATAACAAAAAGAAAATATAAACTTCAACTGAAACAAGCTTATAACAGCACTTTACACATTGAAAAAAACAATTTAAGATTCAGGCTATCTTTTATTGGTAATATTAGCTACAAAGTTAGGAATTTGTTCGCTAGATACAATGTTGACATTGCTTTCAAGCCTTAGACATGTTTGAAAAAAGAGATCTGTCAAAAAGTGGACAAACCGGAATTAGTGGCGCAGTCTGGCGTCTATAAGTTGAAATGCGACACGTGTGAATGTTTTTACATTGGCAAGACTGGTCGGAAATCTGCAACGAGATTCAAAGAACATGCGCGCGCAGTAAAATTTCAAAACAGCCAATCAAGTTTTGCTGATCATTTAATTGAAAGCGGACACGATTTTGGTATTACTAAAAACTTTGAAATTTTACACATACGCAAAAATGGCAAGATTCTTGATTTCCTGGAAAACTTAGAGATTAAGAAATCTTTAAAAAACCATGCCGATTTTAGTTTGAATGACCAAACGAACCTTACACACACCCCAGTTTTAAATCTTTTAATTTAATTCGCGGTTTACATAACTAGTTCTTACGAGACTTTTTGAATAGTTTTCGAGTTTTTTCAGTTGTAGTTTGGATTTTGATGAACAGTTTGGATATATCTTTTTATATCATTTTACATTTTTTTAGTGCTTTTTACCGCTTTTTTACATTTTTTCATTAACATTTACATTTTTCATTAACATGGCACTAGCGGGCTATTTGACGCCGTTTTCTTTTGTGAAGCTCCTGTAATTTTATTGTGTAAGTTACCATTTTGTATTTTTTGATTTGTTAAAATTTCTACCTGTTTGTATGTTTGTTTGTTTCACGTTTTATTTCCTCTCATTGTAGTCTCTCCGGTAGTCTGAGGATGATCACCCAGTGATCGAAACCGGTAACTAAATAAAAATTAGAGAACAGTGTGATCAAGAATTTTATGGTTTTTTTTTATTAAAAAAGCCCTTACCAATTCCTATATCTTTTAAATTTTCACGAAAATTTTTCACGTTCATTTCATTTGATTCAGTTACCACGATTACGATGCGTTATTTCTAAATGTCCATTTTGAATATATTCGAAATAAATTATTTGATTATGAAATTGCTAGCTCAATTTGATTCGTGTATAAAAATCAAACACTTTTGACTCTTGTTGTAAACTTCATTTTCATGTTGTATATGTTTCATTATACGAAAATTGTTTGAAATAAATTAAAATTATTTTTTGAAATAAAAATGTCTAATAAATTAAAATCTTAGGTAAATCAAAAGTACACACACCGCGTCTCATGAATGATTCCATAAATTTATATTGTAGATAACTATGACGAATAATCATGCAGTAATTAATTGTTTATAAAAATTAAATTGAAGGTGTAGGAGGTCTGGATGGGCCAAAACTTTGAAATCCGATCCTTTCAAGCCCGACCTATCCAATCTCATTATCATCGCAAGGCTCTCCCAGCCCGGTCCACTTTTTAAAGTAAACAAACTAAGGCCAGCCATAGTTCAGTCGCTGGAACTTTGAAGCCTGGTCCAGTTAGGTCGGCAAATTTGAAAATCAGATCCAGTCCGACACAGAATTTTGGAATCCAGTCTTATGTACCTATTCCTATTGTAACGAAATTTAACTCATTTGTGGGTTTATCAAATCTATTTTCACATGAAGCTACACTAATAGGTACCTATAACCAAAAAATCCAATAATAATTACTTCTACTTATAACTGACGTTAAAGTAGACGATACTTATTTATTATTCACACAATAACACTGTCTGCAATTTATTTCCCCTGCTTCTTATTTATTTTGACTAGTTAATTTATTTATTTTCAATCTTACACGCTCCGTATTCGAACTACCAACAATCCAAATCATTGGCTCCACCTAATTCTGGGTTTATATATCCCAGTCTAGAGTTTCTCGAAGCTTCAGAAATTTCTAGTGGGTTTCCAGAAATTCTACAAGAAGTCATCCCGTCCTTAGCGTATATGAGTGTTGCGTCTGCTACCCGTTCAACAGGCGTGTCGATCGAAATCTATCCTGTAAGAGTTCTGTTCGTTACACTATCTACGTCATTGTTCTTTAACAGGCTACAGTCGACTACAGTTATTTGTCATCGATATTTTCATATTGAGCTCTATATATTTAGTTATTGGAAACACACTAGTTTGAAAATATTTCTTTTTTCTCCACTCACGGCCCGTACAAGCCCGTCGCTTAGTAATTCCAGTCCGCACGAATCTGTGACCAAATCAACGCCGTCCATCCGAGTCCCTGAGCTTATATAAGCCTATCCACCTGAAGCCAATCTTCAAGGAAAAATATTGTTCCGTACTCGTCTTGTGAACCGGGTGGTCCGTAGCCCGTTCGGCCCAAATCAGACCATGCAGTGCTCAACAAACTGAATCTTCAGTAAGTCTGAGCCTTTACACAATACACAAGCCTATCAATAATAGCAGAACTTCATTTTAACAAGTAGGATGATTTATGCTTGTAATATTTAACAATTGCTAATCACAAAATTAGAATTTTTATTAAAAAAATTTTCATATAAATTAAACTATCTCACGTATCAAAAATCAGAAGTCTTCCGTTCTGATATTTGACCAATTGACGTAAAAAAAAAAAAACACAAAAATTAATCAAATTTTACGACCTGCAGTGTGTTCTCATATGAACAGATCATCAAAGGACGGAGATGCCAGATCTTTACATGTAATTGAAAAAAAAATTGTATAGGTGTATTGAAGTGCATTGCTTGTAACATTACTTAGTTATAGTTACTTCTATCATCAAAGCTCGAGAATAACACGTTAGTTGATAATAGAATGCACACCGTCGTGTGATATTAATATTATTATGTATGAGAATGACAGGAGGAAGAGAAATATTGCATAATAATAGCTTTAAATGGTGATCGTTATTGAGTGCATTACATTTCCTCTATCTTTTTTTTTCCATCAGGGCTAGTGAAAAGAATTTATATCACTTGTGAAGATATACAATTTTCAATTTTTGTGGTAGAATGAAAAATGTAAAATCAATTGATTGGAAATTTCCCATTATATACTCGAACGTTAAAATTGATTTGCAAGCAGGGAATGGATGAATCACAAGTGAAAAATTGCGACTGATTCTTCGAATGTAGCGATTTATATACGTGAAGAATATTAGTTCATTTGAAAGATATGTATCATGTTCTGGGAAATTCAATACACTTTAACTATTCGTTATGTCCCCTATATCGTTGATCATTCCCGCAAAAATTTATAACTGCTTCTCATTAAGGCTGAATACTTTTTAGACATTCATTATTTATTATGCGACTGCATTCATACAAAAGAAAGCTCTATATTATTACATGAGTTAATTTCGATCACAAGTCGCGTAGTGTAGCAAAGTGAAGAGTCAAATAAGGATCTCAATAATCTTCCCTAACTAGTTTTCCAAAATATTAATTTTCTTTGTATGTATTAAATTTTACACATTGAAAATTTAGTCGCACGATTGTCACGTGACTGTTACGTACATTACTTTATATGTAATCGCCTAGAGCTATTCGCATTAGAGACTAAATCGCGTGTTTTAATTATCAGTGTGAAAAGTGATGTGCCGATTTGAGGAGTACTCGTGTACTGATTCAGTTCTTTATAGTACTCGAGTTAATCAATTACTAAAATTGATTGGATATACTTCATTTGAGTACTGAGATCAATTATTTCACTATTCGTTTTATGTTTCCGAGTATTGTTTATTCGAGTACATAATGAACCTACCTAAGAAACGCAGTGTGGAATTGTAGTTATGGAATTCGGAATACATTATTATGTAGTTTACATTTATTACCTCCGTTATATTAACAATTGCCTATATCCACATTCAGGACTGAAGCATTCTGTATAAATATGTCACTTAATCCTTTTCTTTTGTTAATAAATTTTGAATTTGGGCTATTAATATTATTGGACTAATTACGACATCGTTATTGACTCAAAGCTTCCATACTAATCAAGCGCGATTATAAAATTGAATTCGTATAGTGGCATCGAGTACTCTAGTTGAATTGAATACCAGATTTGAGCACCCTTTGAACTCGAGTACTAAATTCGTTGATATACTTATTGGTACTCGAGTACTGATTCGAATAAATTGTTTTATGTGTATAATGCCCAGTTGCACCGCTATCACTTAACTTTAAGTACGGAATAATTACCATGGGAACTATTGTCTATACAATGGTATTATTCTTCACTTAAAGTTAAGTGACGGTGGTGCAACTGGACATAAGTTTACTTGATTCTAATAATAAAGGAATCGGCAGATCACTAACGTGAAAGTTCTCTGAGAACATTAGATAAACCAATCAGCTTTTCATTTTTCAAGACTGATTTTTTGTACTTTCTATGTGACAGCAACTTTGATATGTTTTTGTACATTTTATCAACTACTTCATCGAGTCAGAAAAATTTAGAGCTCAAGGTGAATTTTGAATATTATTGCTATTAACCACCAGTTTAATAACAAAATGAAATTTTGCATACGAATAATTTTTCTTCAGTATTGCTCTCCGGTATTTTTTCACCTATTAAGAAATTATTCAAAGTAGCTTATTCAGTCAATACACCTATATAGTCGAATTAATCTAAAAGATAAGAATTGAAATTTGATGCTACTTAATGTGACGCATTACTTCATAATTTAAATTTGAACAGTTCATGTATGTAGTACAATTTGTTCAATTTTGTGTCACGCAATAAGAGAAACACATAACAGTCAAAGAATAAGTATTTTTTTATTGGAACACATAATAAATTTGTCAAAGTTTTTTGTAACACGCAAGACTTATTGTTAACTCAAATTCACAAAACAAGTACACTGTTACGAAAAAAGTAAAAATATTACAAGGAGAATCAAGTCAGTTATTGTCGCAACTTTCCATTATTTGCAATCGACATAAATGAGGCAGATTTGTCATAAATTTTATTTCGAAATCAGCCATTACTTGTCAACAGGTTTTAATTTTGTAGGACAAGTCGTATTCAAAGAGCTCTATTAGCCATTAGCCGTCGATCAACGCTTAATAGAATGCTTATTTTTATTACTACCGCATATCGGCGCTGATGAAGCTATAAAGGTTAGCTTGACACCTCGGTGATAGGCAATTCAATCGGATTTTATTGGTTGCTTTTACGGAAGTCAAGAAAAGAAAATATTGAAGCAATGTATTTTCTACATTTAATTGTCCTTGATTTTTTATTATCATTTGATCTTTGATGGACTGTGAAATTATTTAATTTGCTTATACTTGCTCATTTGAATCTGGAGATATTTATATAACCTATAATCACACATTTATCCAATCACCTGCACACCAGACTCCTCAATTTTACCAAAGCTTTCAGCATTCTTTCAACCATTTTCTTCCCAATATCACATTTCCCATACACTAAATTCTTTGCATTCGATTTTCTCTGCAAATAACGCGCAAAAATCTCGGGTCCACTGTTACACGCTGTTTATGGTTTTGTAATCACGTTCAGCATTCATTTCAATACATACACACCGTAGATACATGTACTCCGAATATGTAGAAAAAAAACATACCACTAGCAGATGCTTCCGTCAATTTCCTCATCAATTCCTTCACACTACCTGTGAACTTAACGGGCGAATTCTTGAAAATTTCTGATCAAGTGTCAATATTCGTTTCATAATAAAATCAACGTTTATAATTAGGTATTTTACTTATGTATAAGATACTAGCAAAATTATTGATTCCAAAATCAGTCTCATTATACTTAGTGATTCTTTGTGACATCATTGCTTCTTGAAATCTTAAAGCAAGAGGACAATGATGCAAAGGTTGTCTCCATGTCGGCAACTTATCTCCACAAAAACTGAACATTTTCATCAATTACAATTACAAAATATAAAAAATTCATTAAGAGAAATATTTTTTTCTCAATATTAATGATTCTGATACTCTTTATTGCTTCAATAAGCTTTACTTTCAAATAATTTTCTGTAACTGTTTTGTTATTGGAAATTGATAGGATATATGTACCTACAACCTACGAGCTTGTATGAATAATATTATGAATGTGGATGGAACACAAGAAGTTTGTTTGAATAGAAATATATATATACCTAAGAACGATTGCTGGTGGTCGAATCTCACATGAGGCTCGTGTCAACCACATTTATCTTATTTTATTTTATTTTATTTCGATAATACACTATCCAATAGGGTAGGAACAATAATTATCCATAAGAAATATAAGAAAAATACAAGTTCAACAGTATAGTATAGATGAAATTAATAAGAATTACTGATATCAGAGCAAAATGCTTTGTAAGTTTGGCAGAATAACTTCACTGTAATATCTAATTTATTTCACAAAGAGCACATATTAGAAATAGGAGATTAAAAAAGCATATTGGTTCTGGCAGAAGAAAGATAAGAAGTATAAGAAGTCCTGGTACCAATATTCGGAACAAAAAAAACAAACAAACTTGAACAGCAAGCATCGTCGATGATATTATAACTAATTTATATAGAGATGACACAGTAAGATGTCTAACTCATTTAATGCAGAGGTTGATAGTTGAAGATTCTCATTAAAATATCGTAAGTGAAGTTAGGATAAATACCCATTATCTTGAAATAAATGTATCTGAGAAATTTTGAAGAGAAGGGGTGATTCATTACAATTTCAAATAGTGATGGACCTACATTTGAAAATATTACATCTACTAAGCAAATCACGTTATTTTTCAGGACTCCGTAAACATGCGATCGAAATCGAAATTGTATTACGCGCTGAAATTTCTGTTTCCCAATAATTTTCATGTCTTGAAATAATAAGATAAACAATCATTTCACTTGTATGGCGAGCTTAGATAGCGCTCAAGCAATCTTTAAAATTCGATCAAAGTCAAGATTATTTTCAGAAATTCCGTTTGTAGTTACAACATAAATGTGTGATAGAGGAAAAATGGTTGTTTCCATTAATACAGGGTCCTTAGTACATGAGCCAAAATCCCGTTAATATTTTAAAAATTAAATACGATATTCTTATACGTTAAAGCTCTAATATTATTAACAATCTTTTTAAATTCTAGCCGTCCATGAGATAAAAAAATTATTCCAATAAATTATTAGCTACAAATATCCATTTGTAATATTTTAATTTCCTTGAACAAAAAAAAACTTGTCATGCAAAATAAACATTACATCAAAACAATATAAAAAAATTATTATTGATTTCTAATGTATTTTTATATATCCGTTGCAGTAACTCAAACTACAGAGAAATAATAAAAAAATTGAGCAATTAAAAATCAATCAAAAAATATTTCACAGCATGGGTCCTCCCAAAAAACTCATTCATATCGGATATTTCCGTATAGTCGGAATTACCCGAAGGTGTTCCACTTGGCTTCTTCAATAATCGAAAACGTTAGAGAAGTTTATAAGAATAATATTCAGCTGGATGACTTTAGTTCCAACATATGGTATGTAGTAAGCCAATTAGAATGTTTGTTATGTTTTTGGAATGTTTTGCAGCGAGTATATTAACATATACTTGTCAATTTTTATATACATCAATTCTATCTTACTTCTTCCAATTTTTTCTCAATGCTTTTTTGCAGATATTTTCAAGATCTTCTGAGTTTTTTTACCCTGGGCAGGTATAGTTCCGCAGATTAATTAGCTATGAGTAATTAAACAAATCTGCGGTCGTTTAACTTTTAATTGTTTAAGATTCCGTGCGTTCTTACTAAACGTTCGCTAGTTAGCCGATGCATAAGAAATGCTACAGGCATTTTGTTGTATTTTAAATACAAATATTCATATTAAACCTTACATATTTTATGAACATATTATCATAAGCTTAATTAAGAAATGCAATTTTTTGTCGGCTACTCAATATAAAGAAAAAATAAATATATGTATTCTGCGAAATGCTAATATGATATTTTCAAATTTTGTTAAGACGAATTTTTTGAATATCAAAGTGTTCCTAAGCTGGATTGCTGCAAAATACGATTGCACTATTTATTGTACATTACAAATGTAAAATATTATTTTATATACTATTCCTCTAGAAAATTTTTATTAAAGATGCTTTATTATTGCCTATCAAGACTTGATTTTTACCATTTTTTCTCTGAGAAAAGTTGATAGAAAATACCTTATTGAAAGAAACTATTACATTTATATCAAACTTGAGTCTTCAAAAAATATAATTATGCTGTACATTTAGACCACTTTTCTAGTTTCTAGAGAAGTATTACTTTTTGTACCGTACCGATTTTCATGACGCAGAATAAAATTTCAAATAGATTGTCATTTTAAGCACGACACAGGCTTATTAAGCACGGGATGAAGCTGGTTGCAACTATTTTATGATAGTATTTGATATTTTTGTCAAAATGTTTTTTTAATTCGTACTGTTCTATAAACATTTTAGACACGCATTACTCTATAGTCTATAACATTCGCTTCGCTCGTAATCAAAAATCTTAAGAAACGTATATAGAACATGTTACAGTATTTTTTATATCGTAGAAAAATTGCAGACTTAAGTATAATATGTATTGTAAAACGTCAAATAGTACCAAAAAATACGAATTTTCTGAAATCTATTTCCTTATTTTCATGAAATCACTAAACAAGTAATCGAACAAGTAACCTAATAAATTTTCATGACAAAATATTTAATCTATTATTAACATGAAAATCATCAACTGGATTTTCTTACTACGAGTAGTAGTGAGTATTACAATAATGATAGCATTATTATTAACCAGCGCCTTATGATATATGCTTCGATTGCCTAACATCTCGGGATAAATTCTTGATACTAAGTCAATAATGATATATACCTCAACCTCAGATCATAGATTATAATATTTTTTGTTTCGCATCACTTCACGAAATTTTGATATATATATATATATATATATATATATATATATATATATATATATATATATATATATATATATATATATATATATATATATATATATATATATATATATATATATATATATATATATATATATATATATTCTCAAAATAGATTCTCAAAAAAAGCTAATCCATTTTTTGAATTAGTAATTAGTATCCAAATTTTGAAACATTATTCATTAAAACAAACTCCAATATATTTCTGCTATCTGCTTCTATTGGTTATTCATTAAGAAATTAAGTTCTATATTGAAGAAAAAATAAGTAGCTGAGCTCTTTTGAAAATCGGGCTGCCAATATACAAGACAGCTAAGGATGAAGAGCGAAATAGATAAAACAATTAATATTCTATAATATATATATATATATATATATATATATATATATATATATATATATATATATATATATATATATATATATATATATATATATATATATATATATATATATATATATATATATATATATATATATATATATATATATATATATATATATATATATATAGGTACTAAAAAAATTATGGAACATTTCTGAGAATTCATATAGAATGAGTTGATATTTAACGTATGGCTGTTTTTCCAATCATAATTTAAATAAGTAATTTTGTTAAGAATGATCAGGAACCATCCGATTCATAGTTTTTTTTTTAATTTATGTATAATTAGACTCAAATATTTTCAAACTTTATAGAAATTTTGAGAAATATATTTTCTACGACCATGCATATAAAGTAAATACTTTATGTACTGTAAACGATGCGTAAAGTAAAGCTTTTTTGCTTTTGCTGTTTAAACGTGTGACAGTTAAAATTCTGTGAATTCGTATTGGTAGCAGTTCTCACTGATCCATTTGTCTGGATATTTGTTAAGTCTAAATGTTTCTAAGTTCTAAGCTCCCTTAGTTGTGAAAATATGGTAGTTGAGGGCCGCAGATAAAATCTTATATACAATACGAGAGTAAAGAAATATGATGACATTTGACCAACAATTTTAGTCACTCGGCAAGCCTCGTCACCAAAAACTTGGCCTCATGTCATAATGCTTGACTTTACACTCATAGTTTGAAACTGTGTTTGTACTTCGATGATATATAAACTACAGACGCATTTCATCAAAATAAATGCGACCAGAAAAATTTAACACTTTTTTCTTGTGAAACTATTTACAGTGTCATAATGGACCTATTGTGACGCCAAAAATGCGATTCTGTAAATTTGAATGTGGTTCATTCTACCTATCCACTAGAATATTTATAAGGCCTGACCTTTAATTTCACAACTAATAAATAAAAATATTGTATAAATTGAAAGATTTAAAACTTTGATATGTTTGTGAAACAAAGGAATTTTGAACTTTCGTTACTAATGTGTTTTCGATTAGTTTCGCAAGAAATGATAAATATTCTTGTGTTAATAAATTAATCAAATATTTTGTCTTTAAAACCAGTTAGCCTTTATTTAAAAACCAATAAAATATCTTATAACGTAGGTACATTTCTAAGCAAATGATCATCCCACTCCTTGGCATCGATTTGACTTTATTTTTCAGTTCATTCACATCTGAAATCTTATTTTTCCATCTTAAAAAAAAAGTTTCATAAAATGAGGTATGCCAAATGTACTGATTTTTAGTACTCTTTTTATTGCTGCTAGCATCTATAAGATTTTTGACAAATAGTTCGGTTTTGCTTTCTTTATTTTGAACAACAAATTTTCACCAAATACCTCCAAAATATAATATTTAAAATTATTTAAGTAAATGTCGCTTCATAATGAACTTGTTACGGCTACTTTTAAATATTTATATTTTGCTTAGCATTCATTGACTTATCAGTATCAAAAAATAAAGCGACATATGGAAATGTATTGTCATTTTAAGAGAGATGTTGAATAAAACGTTGTATAGCACTCGTGTCAAATATGGTTAATCACTCAAGAAAAGTAGTCACTTGCCTTTCAGGCGTCGTGGCTAATTTTTTATTACGTGACTAATCTATCACATGCCACACTAAAACAATCAATTATTATCACTATAGCCTGGAAAATGAAACGGAATTCATAATTACTCTGCTCCTCTTACAAGATTCGTTTTGCTCCGCCCATGAGTTATCTTTTGATCAACAATTTGAAGTCTTGAACCGCGCTATACTTTCTTCCCTCAGATGAACCCTAAGACATATGTTTTCAATATCTCATAGTAGGCGAGTTGAAGAAACATGTGTTACCGAAACCTAAATTATAAATGTCATTTCAAAAAACTTGTGCTCCTCATCAATTGATTTTTTATGCCTGGCGGGGTTTATTTTTGTAACCAGATGGATTCCGAAGCAACCAAAGAACACAACAGAGTCATCTAGATTATTATATAATTTAGATTTAACTCAGAAAGGAAAAAATTGTTATTTACAAAATTATTTCTTGGGAATCGGACAGTAAATTATCATTAAATATTCTTTTGTATTTCTACCTCCAATATGTTCAATTATATAATAACAAATACGATATGAATGCTATATCTTGTGCATAAATTAATGTATGGAGGTAAAATGCTGGGCTTAGTAACATAAGCATAGACGGTATGTAATATAGGTGAAAATGATTTTTTTTTCTAATATTTTATCCAATAAAGGATCATACGTAAAATAAATTGATATATGAATCCATACAGATGAATAATGAAGTATGAACTGATATTTAAACGATGTCCAATCAGAAATGATCATTTTTAGGATTTTTTATTGTCTGTCTGAAAATTTGTCTCGAATAGGCTGCAAATTGACTTGACAGATTTCAATGAGAATTTCAAATTAAAACAGTAATTTCATCCTCAATTTTCGTGTATGTTTCATTTTGATATCTTATGGGGCCCAAAAGATATGAATATAAATATCTATACATTCAAATAAAATTGAAGTGTCTATCTGTGATTCTAATTATAAACTTTTTCTCAATCTTGAATAGTTATTTGCAGGATACCAAAACCGAAACACGCGTTTCCCAAATTTTCGTCTGTCTGTCTGTCTGTTTGTTTGTCCGGGCTAATTTCCGAAACGACTGAATCGATTGAATTGAAACTTCCTACAGTTGTAGTTGGTAACTTGCATATAAAAATTTCTGACTTAGTATTATGAACGTACAATAAATGACGCACGAGTCGTATACGTTTGTTCGTAGATCGTTCATCTGATTAAGTTGAAACTATGTACATTTGTAGATGACACTTGCTTAAAGATCTCTTCCATAGTAATATTAACATGCAATAGGTGGCATGCGAGTCGTATCGCATAGATGTTTGTTCGCACATCGTTCATCCGATTGGGTTGGAATTATAAACATTTACCTATTATTGGCATTTGTGCGAAAGTTTCTGACTATACGCTGCAGTGTAAATATTTCACCGATTAATATCCTAATGGGTAGTTTAGAAAATTCATATATTTCATTTTTTAATGTTTTTATGTAGCTTTGTATTCGTTTATCTAAATAATAATTATTAAGTATAGAAAGATAGTGCACAGACCAAACAGCTGGACATAAAGTTTTAAAACTTTGATATTGCATTCCTATAATGAGAGAGAATAGAGAACTATAAATAAAGAATTTTTTGAAATTTTGCCTCTAACGGGGACACTTCAATACGTTTGTTTGGAAAAACTACTATTTTTTTTAAAGAGAAAGTCAGTTTAATCGGTTATAATCCTAAAATAAAAGAGCGAAAAATATCTATACCACAAGAATATCGGTTGCTCCAGTGCTGCAGTGAAATTCTAATACTTTTTTCATTGATTCCAAAAAATTATCACGAGTGGCGCCGCCCGCCAACAGAAAATATCGAAAGCTCAGGGTTATCGCTGGCGGTGCCGCGGTTAGTCTGGGTGCTGCGGTTATTTGTTATATAGTTTTTCATTCATCTAAAAAGTACATCTATATGCGGGCAGAGCCGCAGGTGACAGCTAATATGTAATATATTGGAAAATATATGGCTGAAAGGAGTGAATCAGTCGCATTAGTTTGTGCAACGGATGCCAAAGAGCAGGAGCGGATCTATATATGGACTTTTTGGGCTGCAGTCCAAAGCCTTATGAATATAAAGCCCCCTCTCCCCAATAAAGACAGAAGACAATATTACAATTTTTTTCAAAAAAATCTAAAATTCTAATAATTTCAATTATAAAGCTGACTGTCTTAAATTTTTTCCTACATTCTCATTATGGAAATCTGTTTTTTGACAAAATGACAATTGGTTTGATCAATTAGATAGACATTAACTTTTCGTCCCTGCCAAAGAGCAGGCTTTAAAAAAAATATAAGTATCTTAAAGAAATTAAGAGTGAACAATTGCATGAACGTCCAGAGTAGGTAAAGCTGGGAAGTTTATGTTCTCCGAGGCGTTAACTTTACCACACGTCTTTCATGGCAACGCGCAAATGAAGTACTTTTTTGCTCGCTCATTACATTATTACCTTGAATACAAACATTGAATGTTGCTTGTATAACTTGAGTTTAGCTTAACTTTTGACAGGAAAATTATTATTTATGATTGTAATTATTTATTGAAAATTGTATATCACCAAGCGCAAAGTATTTTTGTTGCACTACGATTGCAGCGTTCGCTTCCGATTCAACATTAATAATCGAGCGACAAAACATGAGTTTGCGCTCTAAATACACCAATAACTATGCCGCTTTGGTGAGAATTTTTAATATATTTCTCTGTTCTAGTGCTGAATTTTCGCAGAACAAATTTAAAATTCATTTTCACTTCTCTAACATTATATTTCATCTTAATTTTCACTACAGAATGATAGTGTTCATTGCAAAATTTGCTGAGAATATACTCATTTTTTCGCTCTAATCCAATAAGAACAAAGTGCAAAATGTGATAGACATTGAAAGTTGGCCAGCTTTGTGATGTACCTTACATAGTAAAGTAGAAATGTGCATGGTTAAAATGTAAATGCATTTGCGTAAATATACGAACTGATTCTTATTAAGTTTCAAAATTATAATGTGATAAAAAAGTTTTTCATTAATCCAGGCTTAAGACAAATTCAAAATCAAATAATAAATAATCATTAATCTTTTACCCATTTCTGGATGTGGTACACACAAATCATATACAATTTGGTAGATTGATATTTTCAGACTGCAAGTGCGATTTCTAACCGTCATTTTCAGGTATCTATGGTTGTGAATGGAGCATACATCACAGGAATGAGTTTTTTAGCTATAAAAAATGATTGAGACTGTTGATCGCAGCTAAAATCGAACCCGGTTACCCTACGTCATCGGCAGATAGAAATCAAGCGCTCCAGCACTCCCGTTTATCTTGCCTTCAAGTTAGAAATACGAACTTACTTTTTATAGATAAACGGTATAAGATTTCTGCCAGTCATTAGTTCAAAATTATTGTAAGGTTCTAAGTTACTAACGAACAGAATATATGATAAAAAATTATGAATTGTCAAAATAGATAAAGAGATACTTTTTGGTTATGTGAAATAAAAATAATGAAAGTATTATCAAGATAAAAATAATAAGTATATTTGGTGCTCAAGACAAATTCTGTTAGCCGTTTCATGGGAAATGCTGAAATAAGACAAATTTTTGTAAGTAATTCAAAAATGAGAAGTCGTCAAAAGAGTATTTCGATAGAACTCTAATTCAAAAGAAAATTAATTGCCTTATTTTAATTAATCATTTGGTATAGATGAAATTCTTTCTATCGAAAATATTTCTTAGGAGAAATAAAAGTTAAAAATTAAAAATACCTAAATGTCTTTTGTATTTTATGTTTTGGCAACACATAATTTGCTTAGTATGCTCATTCAAATAACAAAAAATAGTGACTTCTCTTGAACCCAAATGCAAGGCTATTTTTCACTATGAAATATTAATAATATCTTTATTCATGTATTTTGAATCTTCTGTATTGTTTTCAAGCTTCCTAAAGTTGTCATTTTCAGTAAAAATAACGATTGAATGTTAAATGCCAGTTAATTATTGATGCAAGAACAAAACAACGAACGTCATTGGTGGAGCAAGTGTTGCCAACCACAGATCATAACCTGCGTAACTCAGAAATTCATGAACAAAAATCATACATCGCAGACAGAACAAAACTATGAGAACAGCTTAACAAAAAGTCAAACTAAACAGAAAAAACACTATTGAGAAAGGTGGGGGGTCACTCCACGACGAATCCACAGCATCCAATCGGTACTGACAGCGCCTCACCGCGGCGAAAAAACTCTTTACATCTGGCGTATGTGCTCGAGTTTAAAAAACCTCTTGGGAAGGGGTAAAGGGTTATTGGAAAGAGGTGGAGTCTTCGATCGCGCCTCCCATCGGACTCCGCCTACTTTATACACTAGTGTACACATCATATCTTACAATACGCGATGCTGAACTGGGGGGAATGTTACGATTGTAGATCTTCAACAAAGAAGACCAACTCAGTCCTTTCTCAGTTTTGTTTTTGTGGCGACCGCGAACGAGCCCCACCGAACTTCTCGCGCTCTTGGTCGGTAACTGACCCACGGTTGCGATTTTACCGATTGTGCGTTATGCCGGCTAGTGCCTGTGTTTGTGATTCCCCTGCAGCTCTTTAACCTAAACATTTTCTCACCATTGCGATACTTATTTGTGTTTTGTTCTTGTGCGACATTCTTATTTTCGGATTATTCGATCATGGCACCAGTTTTCGAAAGATGACACATGTGAGTAAGCAACTTGAAATATTTTTAACCGTAAACTATCAAAAAATATCAACATTTAAATCATTACATCATATTTATAAGTTAGCAGATCTACCACGTAGTAATTTTCTAGACTCTGCATTAGTGCTAGTATGATTTGTAGCATTTGATGTTTTCCTTCGTATTCACAAAATATAAAAGTAGCATGTCATTTTTTTCCTAATCCAAATAAGTTGGTACAGAATGTTGCTCAATTGATGATCAAATTTAAAGTAAATAGGTAGGACATATTATTTGGGTAAATTGTTTTATACCATTTTTTGCAGGATCATTCAAAACTGTAATGATTATATTAATTGATTCAAATTGGTTGATGCTTAGGTAGGTAATTCAATTGCAGAAAATATTGTAGTTACTACATATTTGATTAGCACGCCACGCCGTATTGTTATAACTTGAGAAAAAGCACTTTGCCTCTTCAGTTTTTAATTAAATTTTATCGCAGATAAAAGTAGTTCAGATGATCTGTCAACAGTGTCTGTAAATCTGTGAAATAACACTATTTTGCGAAACTTTTCTTAAATTTAATGATCTGGGCAATATTGGAAGGGGCCAAAATAATTCTGTCGTCTTACAGCCGGTGTTATAAATCTACGCCGAAAGTGAATTTATTTTATTAAATTCCAATCAGTCTGAGCTTCTTGACGACAGAAAAATAGTTGTCAAATAATGGACTGTATTTTTTCTTATTCATTTACTCAGGAAGTAAATTTATCTGTGCTCTATAAGATCGAGCATCACTATTATACATTATGGGAATAATTAAACTCGAACTCGATTTTTCTTACATTATACTATTCTTAGTCAATAATATATCATTCATTTCGATATAAATGATTTGGGCGAACTTGGCAGGTGCCGAAATATTTCTCGTTAATTTAAATTAAAGTTTGAATGACTCACATTCTGCTAACACCAACTTAAATTTTGAACACAGAAATAGAATATATCTCACAAAATGACATATGGTAATCAGCTTATTTTTTTGAGTTAATGTCAATATTATATTTAAATTACCTCCATAAACGAAGAATATATAATGACCACAGTTCATTGTTAACAATGTCATTGTGTTCCAATGTAGTAATATTGAGTTAACACCTGATTTTAGGGGTGTGTTTGTGTGCGTGTGGGCGACCAGGGGTATAAACAACCCCTGCGTGTCGTGATACCCACCACGCTTCAGTGGCGCACCAAAAAAACTCCATTATTTAAACATATTTTATTATCACGAAATATATTTTTAGAAATGTGTTAATTTTTTATATTTAAATACAATATTCATGAATTAAACATTAATTTTAATGAATTTGAAATTTAATAGTTGGTGATTAGCATAACTTGACTGAATATTCATTGAACATTTTTATAGAAAATATTCGTGATTCAAATCGAAATGATTTTTTAAGCAATGCCCTTTTTCCCTTTTTTCTGCGCTGGCACTGTGCTATCCTTGTTATTCACACGTTGCCCCTAGCTGGCAGACTTACCGCAAGGGATGATAATGTTGTCCAAGTCAAATGGTGGAGCTGGTTGCTTCATCTGTTGAACTTCAGTTATCTGGGCGATTGTCTTACAAGAATAACTTGTACCTACCTTAAGATTCCAATAAGAACAGCTTTCTTGCTTTTAAATACGTCTTTTGACACAATTAAGAACATTTTTAACATCAGTAATTGTTCAGATATTTATATTATGTATTGTCCAAAAATGCCTAATCGTCAGACAAATAATATATATTTAATACGGCCACATCGCAAACAATGTGTAAGCTAAGTATTTATGCATTCAAGCCCTAGAACCGTAAAAACGCATGAAAGTCAAATATCGTAATTCTAATTTAGTTGAATGATAAATAGCGCAAAGTAGTTAATTGCTTCCACTGAAAATTCTCATTTCGAGTAATCACCAACTCATCATCAGCTTAATCCAACCATCCATCACGAATTCATGTTGGTAGCACTGTGCACAACATCTATCACTGATCTATTTATTAGGTTATTCGTATAGCTTAAATGTCAGCTTGGGCTCTATGCTTCCCTGCGTGTGATCAAATAATGAAAAAATAATAATTAAATATGGTAGTTGAGAGTCGTAGGAAAAATATTGTATGCAACATATTTATTAGCACTATTTTTCTTCCAGTACTTCTTTACATCTCATTCTACAAAAAAGTTCCTATTTTCAAATACTACTTTATAGCCTAACAATTGACAATCGTATTCGCAGCTTAGCGCCAAATCCCCAAACAGGTGTTAATCCTATCGAATATTCCGTCAATCCACCTGTTTGCGATGTTCAGCTGTCAAACACATTTCGGTCCCTTCACCAGTGGCCAATCTATTCCCTTCTCTTCTCTACATTCCAACGCTACTGATTTCCCTTTCCCAACCGTTTTCCCTTTGCGGGAAAATCCAGCAAATCGACATCGAAAAATCGCGCCATCGTGTTATTGAATTTTTGTCACTGATCTGCCATGTGTCTGACATATCGCCGATGCTCTTCTGTCAACCAACCATGCGATACTTTTTTAATGTTTTCATTGTTTGATTGTTGCGGATGAATGGTCCTCTGACGGGTAAATTCGCCAATGATTGATCAGGGTTTAAATGCTGACAATTTTTGGGGTGAGGAACACGGTTTTTAAATTGTAACTTTTGTGTATTCATGAATAAATCTATTATGATGATTTTCTCTGTTTTTAGACTTTATTCTTGACTGATTCTTGGTGGCATGTATAATTTTATAAATTACAATATAATTTTTATTATAATTTTTGTTATTTACTTTTATTCTAACATCACATTTATTAATGAGATGATATAAAATTGTTTCAAACAACTATATAGCTGCACTACGCGTCTCGTAATCGAAATTGTATTCTTGTTAGAATATTCTACAACGAACAAAATTGATCAAATTGTTGTAAAAAATACTGTAACCATTCTAATTATTTCACCAAAAATTCCTTCTGCAACATGTTTTAATATACTCCTTTATAGCTCTAATTTCTAATAGGTTTTATGAGGCTGATGATTGTTTTATGTCTATGTTAAAAAGAGATAAAATTTGTTTAAATAATAATGAGAAACTTTTACACAATACCACTTTCACATCCCAGGAGGAGTTTGTAATAATTTATTTTATTATAAAAATTGTACTTTCTGCGCTATAAAGTTTTCTATAGAAGGAAACTTATTCTGCGAAATCTAAGTGTGGGCAGAAGAAGTAAAACTATTAACAATGACATATAAATGTCAACAGTATTTTATCGAACTTAAGATTAAATTTTCTGTCGGTTAACTCATTATGTGCTTCTATTCTTTTCTCTATTCCTAAGTTCCTAAAGCTATCTGTTTTTTTTATTAATTTGTTTCTTTTTCAATTTTTTTTGTGAACATTGAGGAAGTCTATAGCCTGAAAAGAACCTTAATCGCTATGGGGACAGACTTCTATATACGTGCGTGGCAAAGACTATGCGATAGACTTGGAAGTATTTATTCACATTTGCTATCGTAGCATATTTTTATACTTGGAATATTTTGTTACAAATGTTGAATGAGATGAAAAGTGCGAAAAATTGTGAATTTCTTTTTTTTGGCTATTATTTTATTTACTTATTCAAAACCAATGTATTTTATAGTAACTTTTGGACCAATATGCAAGCTTTCGCTAATAAAGGATTTTTGCAAGCCACCGCTAATGCTACGTTAACGCTAACGTAAGAAACTAATTTTCGTGCGCCTGCGTATATAATTGATAAATAAGTGTATTGTAACGTTCATTGTATCTATTTTACGTGTGTACGCCGAAATTTATTTCTTATTAGCGTTATCGTATCATTAGCAGAAACTTACAAATCTCCGTAAAAATAGGTTAACGTTAACGTAAGAAATAAGTTGCTTCACGCATGCTTACTGAATAACGTTAAGTTGAATTTCAGTGTACTCACAGAATACCGAACATACTCAACGTTGCACTGAACTTAATTGTCAGTTCTATTCTCTATAACGTATACGCACGAAAAAAAGTTTTGCACGTTAACGTATCATTAGCGATTGCTTGCAAAAATTTCTAGATTGAGATCCAAATTTTTTGCTATAATTGTACGTTCTTGTTATTGTTATCAAAATCTCTAAAGTTGGCATACAACAAGCAATAAGAATAGAGAAACAAAATTACATTATCAGTTGCAGCATTTTTCATTTGAACCTCCCAAGAAGTAATTGATAAAATAAACAAATAAACAATTGCCCAGGTGATATTGTAACACTTAAATAAAACATAAGTACCGAGTAGTTTCCATAAATGTCAAGTGGCTCTAAACCAGTGGTACCGCGTGGGTCCATAAGCACATTTTGGCGGTGGACCACACCCAGTCTGGGGCTGAATCCATACCCTCTTGGACCCGCTCAGCCCCGCCAACACCTACACGTGATTAACCAGAGACGACAATGGGGCTCTTATTTATTTTGTTTGTTACACGTACCACTTTTATTTTTTGCTCGATGTGTGGATGTTTTTTCACCGGACGTAGGTTGCTTAAAGTGTCTGTTGTATTTAAAAAATTATAATGTGTAATATATGTCTATGGACAAAGGTTCAAGATTGGGGAGTGTTTTATTTTAAAATCCGGACTAAAATACGAGGCTTTTGATATTGTTTTCTGACAGGGTGGTCGTATGATTCTTAATGAAGTAAGCTGAATTAATTTCTCACACCCATAAATTTATTAACTATGTAAATTTATATTATACATACTTCAAACTCCAAGAGACTAAGAACTAATATATTCGTCATAGAAATATTGTCATGTAAATAATTTTCATGTTACACTTTTCTACCTTTCCTGAAGGATCTTGATTCTTGCAATTATTCTGCAATGTAGGTCCTCGGTGAAACCAAAGAGCTAAAGAAATTGTGGATCAAACTAAAAAAGTCTTCTTTGTAATCGAGCTGAATGACGATATATTGTTGATGCATAAGCTCCACATAAAAATTAAGTATATACAGTATGTTACAAAAATACAGTATCAAATTTTAGCTGTGTCAAAACAACAAAAAAGCCTTGATCATTAATTCATATGTTTCTCTAATATCTACATCAATTCCAGTGTTCCACGAAAATCTTGCAATTATGTTCTTGCAAAAAATTCAAGATATGGAAAAGATAAGAAATAAATTATTTTAGCAAAACAAATCATAAATCTTAGTCGTAGAACGGAGCAAGAATGGTAAATATTAAAAAAAAAAATATTGAAAAAGTAGAGCACTTTTGGATTGAAATACATATAAACCATTGAAATTATGATTTCAGAATTTTGTACTTGAATGTCTGTCAATCGCAAAACTGTCCGTAGCTTATCATCACTTATTAATGATTTCGTATATGATTTGAAGTTTCAAATTGTCACCTTTCAGGTCATATGAATATATTTATTTTTTTTATTTATCATACTGATTATTAGAAGGCTGCATTCGAGGAACATCTGCTATATACTATACTTGAATAAACTTAAGTCTCAATTCTAATGAAGAAGAAATGGCTTCATAAAGTTAATTTATTTCTTAGCGAGTAAATCCGTCTTTTTAGGTAATTTTTTTGTGCACTGTTATGATTAAAAGCATTTATTATAACGTAATAATTATTGTAACATAGATCAGGTATTTATTTATTCAAGTCTTTTTAAAACAGTAATCAAATGGTTTCTAATTCAAGTAAATCACGCTACATCATACGATTTTCTTCATTACAAAGTTCATCATTTTGAAATTACTACAATAATAATTGTGGATTACTTCTTGAAATAGTTTTCCACTTTTTTGGCAGAGATTGCCTCCCTGAAGATTAAAAATGTTATTATTAGTTCTCAGTTCAAAGCTTCCTGTCTAATTCAGTTTCCAGTATAACACGATAAGAATTATTGTTTGTATTTTTTGTAATTATTGTTTAGGCCGAAAAAATAATACATATAAGCATCTTTGGGAAGAATACTATTTATCTTTTGCATCCTTTATGTTTCGAAATGCACTTTATAATCGTAATATACTGCCATGCCTTATGTGGAAAAACCTGTACCTCGAGTTTATTTTACACTCCCTGTATATGCCTAATATACATCTAAAATGTTTTTCCCCTTCAATATCTTTCATTGTTTATATCCATAGCAGACATGTAAGTAATAAATGTATCGATAATATCGTCTAAACAGATTTCAGGATACTTCAAACTCTTCAAAACATGGAAGGAATTTGGAGCAACGCGTGGGAAAATTAGGCACCCTCTTAGAAATCTCTAACGAAAACCATATGTCCATACTTAAGACCTGTTTCTTCCCTTGATGAGATCTCTACTCACATTGCCTTTAAAACTAATGGATTCTAATATTTCTTGAATTATCTCTTACCATTTTTCAAGGTCTCTTGAAATATTATCATTTATAGAATAATGTATTAAAGTATGCACATTGATATTAGAATAAACCTCATTAACAAACGATTTTTGGTGATATTTTATTTCATAAGGTTGGTGGAGTCGCATCAAATACATAAACTATCATGGCAACGCTCAACATCGAACTACCTAATTGTAAAAAATCAATGTTACAGACCTGAATATTTCACTATAAACTCATAAAATACGGATATTTTGTGAGATAATATCGTTAAAAATTATAATATAAATTATTAAAAACTTGAATTATTTGTTCAATTCTTTTTCACTTTTAAGGTTATTCTTCCCGTACTGCTACTATAAACCGATGAATATAAATTAATGAAAAATTGGTGAAATTTGTTTCAATAACTCATACATTGTTTTCGATTTCAAATAAATTATGAAAACTTAAGTTGATAACTTGAAAAAAATTGAGTTGTTATCATGATTTCAGTTCCAATCTTGCGAGTAGATGTCGTTTTGTTCTGTAGATAAGTTCTCGACAAGTTTCTCGCTCGGGAAACGTTTTTGAATGTGTAAAAATTTCAAAATATTCTGATTTGAATATTCTAGAAATATATTATGCCTCAAGTGTCCGCATACCTGTTTCTTTACCGAATCATCATGGTAGATTCGAAATCTCAACTTATTCGATGATCTCAGATCACATAGACCGAGCGGCATCAGAGGGACTCTTATGCTACCCAGACTACCTTTAAGATATACTGGTGGTAACCTCGTGGCGCCCGTGTATAATTTGATTACTTGACCTTGTAGCATTATTTCGCTCAATTATACATATACCATGCGGTATTTGAAGTAAGATACCCTGAATGCATACAACATAGATAATTGATGTTGTTCATAATAGGTATGTATTCTATATACTAGTTATATCTTAGACTTCGGCTTCGGCTGGAAGTGACAACGATAGCTGTACATCAGCCTCGGCTGACAAACCGACCCTTGATCGGATACTTTCGTTTTATGAAAGCTCGATCACAAAAATAGGAATACCTAGATAATTTGTTCTGCAGCCAATTGCTGCTTTAAGTAGTTCGTATTCGAATTTTCAACTTAAAATTTGGGTTACATTTTGTATCTTTAATATAACGTGTTAATAAGCCGAACTACGTTTTCCAGAGTAGAACAGTATTTAAAATAATCAGAGATCAAATATACGAGTTATTATTTAAAAATGTTTTACATATATGCCAGTTTTATCATTTCAATATAAAATATTATCACATTGAAGCTGAAGTAAATAATTTATTATACCGATAAATAAATTGAATATTAATGTCGAAAATAATCAGCGTAAAGTGTGAACAGAAGATAGTAGAATGCGTTAAAATTCTAGTAAATTTTTATCAATTTCAGCAGTTTGAAGGAATGCACAGAAACAACAAGAAATGTACGTAAAAATAGTTCCCACGAGTATTTAGTACTACAAATGCAATAACGATACTCTGTTTATCTTTGGTTCGCTTACACCGTGACGTACAGTCATCATTTCATTATGTAGTACGGATCCATAGGCGGCGAATAGTATCAAGACATTAGATAAAGAAATTTTTAATTATTACGGGATTCACTTATTCGAAGAAAAAATTCTGCAATAAATTGAAATTATAATTCAAGTTAAATAATTTTTTACAACAAATCTATCTTAATATAAGTTAACGAAAGATTAGGTAATTTTTAAGAAATAAACTAGCAGTATAAATTAATACAATGAAAAATTATTTAAATTCTTACTTATATCAATGAATATTTAAGATTAGTTAAATTGTCTATATTTCTTGTGTAAAATTTTAAGCAATACTGTTTTAAGCTTCGCGCTATTTCTCATCACGTGACTGTCACTCACTTTACAGCGCACCATATACGAAACTCATTCCTCAAATATCGTGATGCAAATCGATTTGAAGAAAATTAATTCTTGAAGATATAAATTTAGATGGAAATTGTTATAAAGGGTATAAATACAGCATCTTGTATTTTATTTTTCAAAGTATTTAATAAAAATATATTTTTTTCGTGAAATTTTCTTCCCTATGCGATGCCACTGGCAATTTTTGCACTTACACAGTCATAGCACTATCAAATGATATTATATATATAGACTTAACTAGTTGAGTTAGCATAATATCATATGCATTACATATCTAAGAAAGTTGTATATGCATTAAGTTGCATTCTTTTATTTTCTATTTCGATCTTATCACTAGAAATCCGGAGAATTATTGTTATTATGGTGTGCAATCAAATATTCAGAATTAAGCAGTTGATCAAGTTATCAGTTCTTAGAAATAGTTTTCAAGGATCAACATACAAAAGATGCTTGAAAATGAACTCAATTTTTATTCATAATTCAAATTTGTAACTAAGAAACTAGAATTCTAATCAATAAGAAGTAGAAGTTATTGCTAGAAAGAGCGAGAGTTAGCAAAGGTAAAGAATTGAATCATTAAAGCAGGCTCAAAAGCTGAAAACTGGTAATGGTCCATTTATCAAAGAATGATATTCCTTTAAATAAGATTTTTTTTAATAGATTGCATAGTGGGCAGCCCTTTACATCTGAAGTTTGAAACTAGTTTCTCAAAGTATATAGTATACCTATAGTATATAATATATATTTATGTATATGACGACAATTCCTTACTGAAGTAAAATTGATACATTGTATTCCTTCATATCCTTTTTTCCGAAGTAGTGCTTTTTCTCCAAGAAAAAGAAATAACTCCTCATAATTTTATATTTTTATTTGAACGTTTGCGAGTTTGAATTAAGTTTTTTCAATTTATGTACGTACCTGTACTTGGACTTGATAAAAAGAATTGCTGGTATAAATTGATTTAAATTGAATCATATGTTATTATTTATCATAATTATCTTTTAATTAGTCACATTATAATTAGCAACCGCATATTTCGATAAAGGCATTAAAGAGTTTTATCATGTACGGAAAATTAATCTTGACTCGTTTGATTGGGAATTGCCAGAGCAAAAATAAACAAAAACAATTGAAAAACTTGTCATGAAAGGTGTCCAGAGTCTCACATACATCGTCAATCAGGGGTGTCAAATTAAACACTGAACAGGCTTTAAGAGAAAAGAATCTCTTATTTCAAACAAAACCGAAAATTCAAATTCTTTAAATAGACGCAAACCGATCTTGGTCGCTAATCGCTCATACATCCTGTTTCCGTTTCGATTCGAGATTGTTTTATTTGAAAATGGCTGCACATTGATTTGTACGCATCATTGTTTATAGTTGTATTATGCTAAACGCCATGCAAATTGGGGGATATTTTTTTTTGTTTTCTAAGAGATTTTTGTTTTACAGAGTGGTTGTCAAATGTATACAATAGATGTCTCTTGACGCCTACACAGTTTTTCACCTCTTTTTATGACCGCAATGAGCGGAGCTTTGACTGGAAGGTTTAAATAGTACTAGGGCAATTTGCATAGAGAATATTTTATTTTAGAACGGGCGCAATGAATACCAGCGACTCAAAGCAACCCTGGACACTAATTGATTTCGAAATTTCAAACGTTTGCCCAACGGCAAATCACTTCTACATACAACTAACCCTCAATTACGTATCCTCTAACTTACAGTGGCATATTTTTTTTTAATATAAATTTTTTCCAACACCCTTTGGATTCAAATAACTGGTTTGAGAATCTGACAAAACGTAGTTTCTTTTTTTATATTTCAGTTTCAAATTGACTTTACTCAATACACAAATTGATGCTAGAATGAGTTTCATTAACGATATTTGGTGTCATCAAGGATAAGCATAATTGATTGTGCTCATAAACTTATAGGCAGCAGACAAAAATAAAACAACGTATCATTCTTTTTAAGAAGAATTAGAATGAGATTGTACAAAACACTCATCACAATAAATTGCTTGAGTAAGTTGTCTTGTATAACAAACGAGTAAGTTTCGATATTTTAATATTACGTAATTGTTCAGTTAATTTATAATTTCCCATATTTTTCAAGATCATACGCAGATTTCTAAATGTTCCACAATCTATGGTATTCTTTTTTTATGACAAAATATGTAAAATATATAACAATCTTACCTTTTATCCAATACAGATGTGGTAGACACTTGTGCACTTGATAAATTGAATGATATTTCCTTACGAGTAGGTACTCAGTTTTTTTCGAGTTTTTTTGGAGAATACGCCACAGATCATTCAGTGAAAATCTTTCTGACTTTTTCTCTGTCAGTGGAATTCGACCTAGCTACCTCTTGATTACAAAGCCAGCATATATTTGCACTGAGCTATATGGACATTTTCAAAGATGTATGAATTGCAATCTATATAAATTTAAAAAATAATAAATAGATTCTTTGGATTTTATTCTGTATAATTATTTCCTTTTATTTTTTGACGTTTCGACTCTCTATCCGAAAGTCTTTTTTCTGATGAAGACTTTCGGATAGAGAGTCAAAACTGCAACAAGTAAAAAGAAATATACAGACTTTAATCCAAAAAATCTATTTATTATGATATAATGCTGAAAAACATATAAATACCATTAAGAAACAATATATCAATCACGCCTTTTACCCGCTATGGGTGTGGTTCACTTATAGTGCATTCGGTAGATTGATTAATATTTCATCAGCCGTAAGATGCGGTTACCAGTCGTCAAGCTACGGATACTCTTAGTTTTTGTGGAGAGTGCATCACAAAATACATTATAATTCAGTGCATGAAAATCTTACCGACATTTTTGTTTTGATAAAATCTATTATTTAGTCACTATTGTTTCAGTCGTGTTTCAAACAAAAGTCATTAAATAACAATTCTAACGAATTACATAAATGAATTCAATAAGAAAAATCTACTCAGAGACGACCTGAAAAATGTGTACGATGCCATTTGAAAAAATCGAAATCACTGTAGCCTGAAGAAGCTAATATTGTCGTATAAGAATCCATATATTTCCTGGGCCTGCATACTTTTGAATTTAAATTTTTTTATACCTTCAGTCATGAAAATATACTCATACCCTGACTCGTACTTCTATCTGTATGTAAAAATCGTCCGGATTTTTTTTTAAATAAGCCATGAAGCGCAGATATCTCTACGTTTACTATATTCAACTGTAGAGAAGCATATTTCTGAAATACAGCAGCGGTACAATTGGAAATAGATCTAATCTACTTTTTTTTATCAAAAAAAAAGTAAATAATAAGGAAAACAATTAAAATTATGACAGCATTAATAAAATTATCAACTATGAACTATTAACATGCACTAGTTTCACTTAATAGCTTCGAAACTATCATAGTAGAAGAAACTGCGAACAGATTTTTTATAAGCAAAAGCATCGACTCATCTGGGTGCTGGACGGGGCCACCAGCGTGAAGAAGGGTCCACTAGAAAGGCAGGGACAATAAATGTCGAGCTATTGGAAAACAATTGTTTTCAAGAGATAGGTCAAAACCACGTGATGTCTCTCTTACTCTAAGAGGAATCCATGATCTGTCTCTCGCACTTTTGTAAATTCAAGAATCACTAATTTCAATAATTTACGTTCTGATAAAACACAGATTCTAAATAAATTGAAACTTAACTTTTCCTACAATCGTTAACTTACAATGTTTCCTCTTCCCAAATGAAAAGACTATACAGATTCTATGTTAAAGCCATTTTCTTAGAAGTAAATTCAATCTAATGAAAATTTCCACTGTCAACAATTTCCATACTAGTGAGGAAATTATATTTTTCACTTTCTGTAGGCTATTTATCTTCATTTAAATGTGTTAATTGAATTATTGTTCATTATAATATTTTCATTCGGCATCAGGACTCATAAAAAACCCTAAAAAATTGAGGGAAAAATAGAACTTGTTCTAATTGCAGCTTACTAAGCTAATGTGAAACTGTACTTTAAGTTCTCCTTCTAGAATTTGAAGAAGTACCTAAAATTGACGGAAAAATTGATAAATGTAAGACAAGCTTAAATAATGTGTTGGAATGATATTTGATCTAACATCATTTTTGATTGTGGAACTTGCAGATTCGAAAACATTTCCCAATGAATATACAATTATTTTCCTCAATATTTTTGTAGGATCTTTTCGGAATCAGAGAGACATCTCACTGAATCTTATTATAGGTACTTCTTTTTCTTAGAGTTCAATGTCTTGCTATTCCCATTTCAATATAGAATATTTTGAAATATACCTTATAATTATTGAAGATATGAGTTTCCCGAAAATTGGTAAGATAATCCTCTAGAAACAATATATATTCAAATATTCTGAGCCTTTAAAATGAAAAAATTCCCATTATGTTTTTTACAACCCCTGCTTATAAGTTATGAATGTGACTAAGCGAGATGATAGCATCATTTTATCTCTTTCTATCATACGATCGCACACCCCCACCACTGAGGTAGATGTAAGTTATTACACAGAAGTGTTAGCCAAGTTCAATTTTTCGCACCCCCAAGACTTGTGCTTATTATGTGAAATATTTTCGTGGTTACCTTTCTATACGCAGGGCCGTATTTCACTGTTATTATAAAAAACAATAGCGCGGTTAGGTTCGATGAGGAAGATTGCCATCGTGCCACCAGTGGCGGAACCCGAGTTTTTGAATGGACTGAAAAGAAAAAATAATTCAGCTCAAAATATGCTAGCATGTTGAGAATCAATGTTGATGTCTCATTTTGTTCATTTGTTTAACAATATTGTTTGTTTGTTTATTTCAATCATTTCATAACCCATCAAATGTTGATAAAAATAGAATCATGTGCACTATTTATTCAAATGATGATTAGGCATATGTTAATATTTTTTTAATCAATTCTAGTATTTACAAAAGATGGTACAATAATATTCAAAGAAACTAGCATATATTTTACAAAATTAGATCAGAGCAACGATATTCATTTATTTATTTCTTGTTTCACACATCTTAGAATTTGATAGTTCTTTGAATAAGACTTTTCATTGAAAAAAAAATATTAGAATTTTTACATTATTAGGAATAAAGCTTTCAATTCTACAGTGGATAAAAACAATAATTGAAAATAGTTCTACAAATTGAGTTTTTTGATAGCACAAGAGCGATTCAATAGATGGGTAAGTTCTACAATATTCAACCTTATTTCATTTAGACATTACTATCTTAAAGTTCTAAATCAAAATAGTTAGCTGAGGATAATTTTTGGGATCTCCATTTATCCTATAATCTAATGGCCACAATGCTGATTGCGTATTTTATGATCTAATGATAAAATTAAGACAGTATATTTTTGGACAATTTAGATTAGTAATCTGTAAATATAACTTTCTTCTCATAGATACTTAAGCAATTAAAAAAAGCCCATTGGGTAAAAAATTTTTTTTGTCTCTGCCCTTGTTGGGACACCGCTGCTGAAGCAGACCTTATTAAAACTGCAAGGGATATATATGCCATGCAATATATTTTGATTTTTAATTCAACTCGTGAGATGCTTGGCTTTATCGTTCGCCGCAAGATGGCATGGCAGTAGTCAACTAAAGCGCCTCTCGCCGAAATGAACAAGTAGAAAGATGGCTTATTGGGAACGCCGGCGATGAGGTGCATGTCAACCTCAAGATTTTAGATCACTTATAATTTTCTTTTGATTTAAAAGAAACCAATATTGCAAAATAAAATGTTATCCAATAAAGAATTCTACAGTTGCCTTTAGTGAAACTGTTCTTAGAATCATGATGAATCTATGTGTCTAATTTAACTTCTGAAAAAAAAAACTACTAAAAATAACATCAAATAAATAATGCTACGAATATTGTGTTGTTAATTGTGTTAAAATTACTGGATACAAATAAGCAATCAATCTGAATAAAAGTTTCATCTTCGGATGTATTAAGTGAGAGATGAACTCCAAACGTTTTTGATTTGTAAAATTTGTTAAAAATTTCATTAATTAACACAGAAATCTGCCAATAGAACCACATCGTAAAGTTCACTTTTCTGTGTTCGTTCTTTGTCGCGTGTCGCCATACAAAATCACCAATAGACGTGCCGTTGAGCGGGGAAAGAAGGCACACAACCCCATCAACCAGGGATGTTTAATTACTAAAAACTTTTTGAAAGGTAATCCCTTTTAAGGAAACCGATAAGTTTATTAGCAATCAGATTGCTAATTAAGTTAAGTAATCTATTGCTGTCTCTTTTTATCATGTTCATCTCATAAGGCAGGTGACGTTTCTTTTCATCTAATGTCTAATTATTTGAAATGTTTTCAATGTAGTTCTGAGTTGTAATGAATCTGGATCTTCAAAGATCAGAAAAGCTTGTACTCTTTGAAAATTCACCCTCGCTAAATCAATAATAGTGCATAAAACATTTGAAACAGTAACCAGTAGTGTAGTAAGAAGTCCAACGGATCTACACTTGAAAATTTCTCTGAAAATCATTATACAATACAGTCTCCATCAAAAGATGAAAATATATATATTGTTTCCAATAAATTTTTGTTTTTGAATGAGAACAAATTATGTTAGTAAAACAAAGAAAATCTAGAACAGTTTAAACACATATTGAACATACAATTCGTGATTCATTTTTTATCGTACTAGAAAAAACTGTGCAAGGGATAAAAAAATTGCTACTGCAAGAAACATTTGTGAACTACTTATTACGATACAATGTACACTTATTTGTTTCCATTTAATACTGAAGTACTGCCGATAAGCAGCGTTACTTCTTTTGTTTTCATCGGAAATTTGGAACATTCGATCATATAAAACTATCTAAGATTGTAGATACGCTATTGTTTGATTGGAGTCGCACCAGTCTAGAAGAACGTCCGATCGTAGAAATCTGAAAACTTTCTAGTCACACTACTTTTTACCTGACTCACTGCGTTACAGCATACTGTGAAATAAAACTCATTTAAATCAGTTGTCTAGGTTGTCTATATGAGTAGCCATACCATTAAATTTTAAATAGCTCAGGACTCTAAAATTATTTTAGAAATCCATATAGAGTCAGAATATGGCTTTTTTTTTCATATCCATCTTCCAATTCTATTTTTGTGCGGTAAAGTCCACTAATAACGAAACCGAAACTCTTAGGCTATAACGATCGTTTTGGAAGAACAGAAATGATATTTTTATGAATATTTTTCTCCTTATGAACCACGAACTCGCTTACTATGAACATTCACCTAAAGAGAATCATCAAAAATTCAATCTATAACAAGCTCTCAGATATAAATTCGGAAAATCCTCGATAATAAAAATGATATTCGTAATTTCTTGTAACAAAATTAGGTCCTTCAAAAATTCTTAGACAATTTTATTGTCTTTCCAATCCAAATAATTTACATATTATCTCAAACAATACGAGAAAATATTACTGACCTTGTTTTTATTGCTAACCTCGAATATAGCTAATCATATATTAAATGCAAAATAGGTGATCGTTATTTCCGGATAGCATCCAGATTTCTATGTACGTATTTCAAGACTTCAAATCTCGTACGTATTATTTGTATAAACCTGCTTCAAAATATTTGTAATAAATCAAAAATTAATTATAAAATACTCTCAATCAAATGGATGAATTAATATCTTTACTCCTATAAATTACAAATCCTTTATTTGGAAATGTGAACAAAACAACTGCGTTCTTCAATAACATTCCTAAAATTAATCGCTCTGAAAATTTATTGCAGATTTTGATTAACTGAAAAACCTTATAAACCCTTTGCATTTCACGAATTTGTAATCCTTCTCATTGATTTTCTGCCCCCAAGGAAAATATCTGAAAAGGGTTGTATTCCAATTTCATTCCTCTTCATGTACTCTCAATATTCAGCCCTCTGAAGAATATCCTGAATAAGCGGCATATGTGTTTGCTGCTAGTTAGAAATCATTGTGCAGTACCATACAATTTGGGAATTATTTTAATTTCTTATTAGAATTTTTGGGCATTCTTCTGTACGATTTTTTTCACGTTAACAACCACTAAATATTGTAATCGTAATAAAAGTTGACAAATACCGCAGAAATCATTCTCTTTAAAGATTATTAGATTTGTCTATTTTTATATTAAAAACTAGTTTCAGCACGCATTTTTTTTTTAACGCAGACAAAATTTCTTCAGTTGACAGACGTGATTAACTGTTGTACCAAAATATTTCGTAATAAGAAATTACTCTTTTATTATCAAATCTCCCATCCGCATTTATTTTCGTAGAATGTTCTTCAAAATTCAAGTGTAATAAATTTGGAAAATTTGAAAAAAAAAATATGTTTTGAAATTTCAGATGTGTCTTCGGCATGGCCTATTTCTCTAGATCAAAATTCTATAAGAAGTTGAATTTTATTTTCACAAATTACAAAATAATACTCTCATCTATTAAAATTCTATTAAGTATGATTTTTCTGACATGATCGTGGTGAATGTTGGAAAGTATATGAATTTTAGAACAGTAGGGATGTAATTTATTTGTTCTAGACTTCAATGAAATGAGATAAAAAAGATTTTGGTTGGTTAGGAAATCATTTGTAGGTTGAAGTTGAAGGGAAGTACAAAAAACAGGTCGCGCTTCCCTTATTTATAAACAGCCTTTGACCACCAGGGGTAAATTCCGAAACACTAATTAAGTTGAAAGACAGAACTTCTTCCGTGGCAATTTGAAAAAACACCCCGTCTGTTTACACCGACCCTTATGTACAGAAAGCTCTAGCAGTGGCCGTACGGCGCGGGTGGCAAGCAGAGCCACCCCTTGCGACGACAGAGCCATCTATTTTCCGTATTCCCTCATCTGGCGCGACAGAATTAGCCGTTATTTCAACCCCTTTGATTGCTAATTAGTGCAACCCGCTCGCTTGTCCTACCCTTATTTTACTATTGCTAACCCTTTTATACTTAGGCTATGACGTTTGCCACCCTTACAGCTCACACCCGCACAAGACGCGATTAGAGAGATTGCTCACCCCCCTCATCTATCTGAAGGACTCATTTGAACACATTAAACATGCAGCAAGAATTACTGACTGCCTTTTTCTACATCTACTTCCATATTACAAGTAATTAATTTAATATAACCCCGTCTTTGACACTAAATATCAACAAAAGTGTTTTATATAACCGCTCTTACGACTGAACTTTTTAATGACTTCTTCAACTCATAAAATTCTAGTGTTCTAATTGTTTTTTTTTTTTTTTGGAAAAAATTTTCTAGATTGTTTTCTATTCTGACTAAAAATTATTCTAATGTTTAATTTTTATTATTCGAGTTAAAGAATGAATCTAATCTCAGATCAGATTCAGAAAATTTCCTTGAATTGACAAAATAATTTTTCTGCAACCGTAATTAAAATGACATTCAACGAACAAGTTTCCGTAGCGCTAAATAACATTTCCAACACATCTTGGCAGTCATGTCTTTAGTCGTTTCAAACACGGTCTGAAGTTGCCACAGGTCTATCAAGCTCGGGCAATAATTTTTTTCATTTGTCTCCAACATTTCTTGAAGAATAGTTTTTTTTCTGAATTGATTTATGCTGTCTCAATTTGCGTTAAGAAATATTACCATTTACATGTCCCATTTTCCAAATCTCAATAAATCTGAAAATAAAGTCTTTTTTCAATTAAACAATTATTCATTAATGATATTATTCTAAAAATCGAGTAATTATATTTGATTAAAATTGTTCACTTCACCAAAATATATTTTTGCTCAACCGCAAGGGTGTATAAAAATAAAAACGAGCGATATGAGATATGACAGCAAAACAATAAATTTCGATCTGTATGCAAGACAAACCGCGTATAAAAGGGATTGAGGCTCGTTCTTGATTTAAGGGACACTAAGGGTTATTTTTACCCTCTTCTGCATATGTAGGGTGGAACAAAGTAGCACGTATATCAGTAACTCTGCATCAGAAGGGTTTGTTTTGCATATCGGTACTAAGGGTGCCATACTTTTTATATGAACGAATTTAAATATTCAGATACTAATGTAACGAACTCAGAGATCGAATATCTGAATATATCAATAATTTCTTTGTTTCAAACCAACTGCAGACCAATTCCAGAAATGTGCAAGTGGGTATATCTCATCGGTAAAGAAATTTCCTTGGAGAGAAACATAATATATTCGTTATATATTAGCAATAAATCTACAAAAAAATTGATGGCCCGTACTAGAACGTTCTTTTAAAAAATATCTTAACGCAATAAAAGACTCCAAATTATTTTGAGAAGGATCTTCAGGTACAGATTACAGAGAATACAATTTTATGCAATATGCAGTTTAAAATATTTCGATTTAAATAATTTAGAATATTTATATTGTCTTGAAATAACGCACCTAAAACAGCTAAGAATTATTGTTGTATCAAATTGGAGGAAAAACAAATCATAGATTTTTTCAAAAAAAATAAATTGTTATGAGAATAAATCATATGTACCTAAGATGATTGTAGGAACGATTGTGTGTTATTTTGCAAAATGTAACAAACAAAAGTGAAGATTATTAGATAAGCCCTGGGAGAATTTGGTAAAAACTGGTTTACATTTGGAGATGAAACAAAATTCATACAGAAAGGATTTTCGTCAAATTAATCACTTCAAACAGACATTCGTTACGCATACACGAACACACATACACACTCGATGCTCAAATGTCTCCAGCGGGCTCCTTCCTGGCATACACGTCAATATATCTACACTGAAAAGACATCACAATATTCAAAGCTCTCTTTGATTTTAACTTGTCTGCTGATTATTCGTATAAATGTAAAGGAACCCGCGGGAATCGGTTCGAGGAGAACTGCGTTCGAGTTCGACGTCATATTAAAAGAGAATATCTCAAAAGACTCACTTGTCTGGAAAACGTACGAAATTATTTCAATAACTGCTTTAATTAATTTTGACGTTCCATTGATACTCACCCGTTTATAATTCTAAGAACTATCTCACTACACGATGTGCTACACTTTTCTGTCTTCAGTCAGTGTTCAATGCACGTCTTCCCTTTGCGTTTGCAACCCAACAAAATTTCTCTTCTATTCACATCGTTTCTGCCATTTCAAGTTTCATCAAATTTCTTCTCATTTCAACCGAATGGAATATGAATAGAAATACATTCATTTCTATAACAAATATCACATGTTGGAGATATGTTTGATATAAAGTTTCTAAATTGAATTAAATATTGTTTTCTAACCACTTGTACATGAAGTTACGATTTTAGGTACTCATTGCTTGACAAAAGTATTACTCTTTTGGGCTCTATCAATGTCCGTACGCAAACAGGTCTTTTTAGTCTTTTTTCTAATGTTGTATTTAATAGCTTTGAATACGTGCTTAATTATTGATGGGAATAATAACATTTCATATATTTCTTTCCATCCATCGTAATTGTTGATCTTGAATTATTTTATTGTTATTTGTCAAGTTAACATTTAGAGAAAAATGTCAATTGTAGTGAGAAATAATAATCATTATAGAATGATTTATGTATCTCCAAGATGATTTTGAGAACAATTTTGATTCGAAAAATGATATAACTCCTCTTATTCTTATTTTTATGCTCAATCATTGATTATTAGTGTTATTTCCTACAATAAAATTGCAATACAAGATTTTTATTCGTGAAAAATGTTCCAGCATCTTTACGTCTATTATATACTTCCATGTTTTGCAGTGGATTTGAATTGGGGGGAGCTTATATTCGTGCGAGTAGATTCCTTCATTGATTATTTAATTGCCTATAGAAATTTGTATCTTCAATTCAGCAGAATGAAAATTGATGGAAGAGAGCTCGTGACACCATAATTGTAAAGGAACATGGCATGATGGCAAACTGATAAATTCGCAATTTTCTGAAGTGTAGTATTTTATTAATGTTAGAACGTATCTGCGAATGGAGTAATGTGAATGTCAAAGTAGTATAAGTGATATTAATGAATTTTCTCGTTATCCGACATCATCAATATTCTAGTCGCCGCATACAGAACAAAATGGCGGATAATCTGTTTAAAATTTGCACATACGATAACCCTTTCCCTTTTCCAAATTGGAAAAGACATACTCGATACATACGAAAAGGGCAGACGGTCCTGAGTAAGGCTGGGAGACTGAAGATGTCACGAAGGGCTACAAAACATAGCTGTACTCACATTTTTCTCCAGGGGAATCTTGAAGTATATCTTCAAATTAATAAACTTGGTTATTCTATAACTGCCTGTGTTACTATTTTGAACTGATATTATTTAGAAATTCCATCAATTGATTGGGACATTTATCAATAAAAATCGATTTTGTTGATACTGTTCTATGGTATTAACAGTACAAAAGCGATATATGTAATTAAATATAAGTGAAACTATTCAGAAAAAATTACTGAGATTCAAGTCTTGACTATACCTATGGGTTCAACATAGAACTAAAGGCGATACTTATTGATATGAGCGTCTAGATTGCACAATTGCGCATTCGGCCAGATACCTCCATGCAGGGACAGTAAAGAATTTGATGTTCGGATGTACCTTCTAATATCAAAATTATCAAATACTAATAGTTACTTTTTTGTTGTTTTACTCTCAAGACTAGTTTACACCACATACTCGATGCGAACAATAATATAGTTATAGGTCAAAGGGAGTAAAAAATAATACAATTGCAATAATCACCCCAAATAATTCTAAAACGAATACTATATCGAATTATTTCACGGAATGTAGTTCATGGCGCGGTAATTGCTTATACTCCTTGCTCTTGATCACCCGCACAGCTATGTTTGACAGATTGTACATATTTGGAACAAATATATTATCTATCGCTCTGGCGATTATTCCTAATGAAATATAGTCACTTTTTGTTACACATGTTAACATGCGTAAACATATTCACACAAAAATTTAGATCGATCTTCAGAAAATAATTGATGAAATACAGGACACTATAAAGTGACATTTGAAAAATATCCATGAAACAGAATTCGACAAATTGTTAGAAATCAAAACCTGATTGTTTCATAAAATTACAAATTCGGAAATCGGTTTTTACATCATAATCCTTATTAGGTCAGCAACTGTAAACACGTGTTTCGTCCTTATTGGGAATCTTCAGAGGTTTATTTACACTGTCCTGTATCTCTTAGAACCTGCTACTTCGGCTGCATTATGGTAGATGGCACTGCTGCAGATTTATATATCTGCATGATATATATCAACTCTATTTTCGTGGACTCGTAGTTCACAAGCTCGACGAAACTCGTGTCTACAGTTGTCGCCATATTGATGATAGTGTAAAAACCGACTTCTGAATTTCTAATTTTGCAAAACAATCAGGTTCTGATTTTTAACAATTTATAAGATAATTGATGTTTCTTTTTTTTTATCCTCTTCCAAGTTAACTTTTCTTGTCTTTTCTTTTAAAAATCAGCCTTATAGATATTAAATTTGAAATTATTGGACATGTAGTACCTACAGCATGATAGGCGCCATACATTTATAGTATCTTGCGATAAAAAATGTAATAACAACTAATTTCTAGTCTATTGACAGAATATTGCTCTCATTAGATGTAAGATATTAACGTAGCATAAAAACAAATATATTTTGCTGGAAGATTAATCGGCCATAATTAATAGTACACTAAAAACAAGGTTGAAAAAATGAGAAACAAATTATTTGTTTATAAATCACGTTTCAGTCCATACATGCACCGTAGGTAGCCATAGTAAATCAACAAACGAGCATCGGCGCTCGACGTTCATGTGTCTTGGGCTGTTAAGCAGCAAGCAAGAAGCGACGTTTGACATGGGGTGGTTAAAAACTCCCAGAACAACCCTAAATATATATACACTCTTAGAGGAACAGAGTTCCGAAAAGGGAATGACTGGATTAATAAAATTAACAGATAGAATTACTCCAGTCAGATGCCAGCCTCTCTGCTTCTACTTTCGCGATGGACTCCCCATCTCTTTCTTCCTCATTGGTGTTATCCTTCGTTCGACAAAGACACGAAGATAATTTGCTTTAATGTTAAAGGAAAGTCGTTGTAATGGAATAAGCGAGGATCTGTGTAGTGGAGCGCACTATTCGAGCGAAGCGGACACTGTGTGAATCTCATTATCGCGAGAATTCGCTCGGCCCTTCGTGTTTTAGTTTTAACTACTGTAATTGCGTTATCATATGTGCGATGATGTTTTTAGAATGTCTAGTATAAGGTTAAATGGATTTTGCGGTTGCTTTAGTGCCTGCAGGTATTGTTGAGTGGAGCTTTTCTTCTTTTAGCAGGATAATATTATTAAGACATTTCATTAAATGCAGCGAATACATTTTTGTAACTAGACATTAATTTGAGCACTAACGACCACTACAAGTAAATGTTTTTACCAAATAAAAACTATCTTATCTATTCACTATGCTTATAAGCGATCCTGTGGAGAAAAGGACAAAGAACTACATCCACCGTGTGAACAAGTAAATAAACAGTCTTGACTCATTTTAGTATAGCTTGATATTGAAGCTGTGCGGTTGAAATTAAGATGTATAGATGGACAAAAAAATAAAGTATTCGAAAAACTGTTTTGGATAAATCTACACCAAGAATATACATATCTACTTGTTGAACGAATTTCTTATATATTGATGAAATTTAGTTGAAATCATATATTTTATTTTGAAACGACTTTCATGCCGGAGTTCGGAAATCGAAATATAAACAGGAAAAAGATGTATGTGCTAGTGATTCGTAATATTTGAAGATACAAAATATAACATCCTCACTTGATTAAAATTATAATTTGAACAAGTTTGAATTGTATTTACTCGACCTACTATGATTAGTAGAATGAATTAGCTGAATCGTCTATATCATTTGTAAAACTTGATATAGTATCCAAATAGGGATGTAATTGTTGCAGTAGTATATACATACTGAAATTGGAGCGAAGCCGTGCATTTCACCTAACTGTGCACATCAGGAACGAATTCAACTTTCAAACTGTGATGCAAATCAATGAAAAAAGTTTCATTCCAAAAATAATGTATCGATGCTCTACTCATTCGTGTGTAAATTAAATTTATTTCCATTTAAGACTACAATAATACAATTTATCTTCATAAGTAGTGATCTAAATAAATTGATATAGGAACGATGGGACCAAAATAACTTCATAAACAGAATTACGTTTATTCAAAGACACAAGACTTTTCGGCTTCGCAACGGCCAGCCATCATCAGCTTGAAATTGTGAATTTATAATTTAGTTACATTATGAAATAAATGACTAGGTATGTTGTAGGAAAAACCGTGTTGAATCTTTTATTTTGGCCTGTTAAATTCCAAATTCAACATGGTTTTTTCTACGACGTAGTCATTTATTTCATAATGTAACTAAATTTTACATTCACAATTTCAAGCTGATAAAGGCTGGCTGTTGCGGCGCCGAAACGTCCTGTGTCTTTGAATAAGCGTAATTCTGTTTACGAAGTTATTTGGGTCCCTTTGCCACTTCCATCGTCTCTATACAATATTATAACTAAAATATTCACTAATAAATTCTTCCACTTATAATCGACACTAAACTGGGCACTAACACTACACTTATACATTATTTGCACAATAACACTATCTGCCATTTATTTCTATCAATTTTTATCTATTTTGATTAGTTCACTTGTTTATTTTCAATCTTGCGAGCTTCAGATCCGAACTACCAACAATGATTCCTCTGCTCGACCTCGTCCCTGGTTTATATATCCCCACATATGGTTTCTCGAAGCTTCCAGAAATTTCTAGTGGGTTTCCAGAAATTCTACCAGCGTCACTACGTCCTTGGCGCATCAGTCAGTTGTGTTTGCTACCAGTTTAGTGTGTCGAGATGGAAGTCTATCCTGTAGGAGTTCGGTTTATTCTCTCCACTCCACGACATGGTACATGATTTATTTTCTACGTTCTTTAGGAGGCAATCAATTCACCTCAAAACTATATTTGTCGACTGCATAACATTTTTGTGTTGTCCCATCACCTAAGTAGTACTCTCTAGTAAATTCGCCTCTATCGAATCTACTGTAGTGTTGAATTACATTGTACTCCATATCCGGAAAAGTAAAAGTCACAAAAATTATAGGACATGGGAAAGAACTAAGAATTACAAAATACAATACTTACTTTATTAGACAGTCAAATATTAGTAAGTATTTTATTTAATTAAGTTAATAGATTTCAGCGCCCTGAAAGGTAGATAAATTTTGGTATAAGAAAACGCAACCTTCCAAATATTATATTTAAGTTGAGAAAAAAGAAAAACGCATTTTAGATAAATGATTAGATATCGAAAAATAGTATCACAGTCATTGCAGAAGCTTCATTGATACATAAATAAATATTCGGAAAAAAAAATTCCGCTGTATCATAGATTCCACTATTCAATATTGGAAAACAAAAAAACATGATTCCTCCATTCTTTGAAAACAAATGGGAAAAAATGATCACGACAAGAAACTCGTGTTTTTCTCAGAGAACAAAAGAATACATTTCGAAGAAAAAGAAGTAATTTTCAGTATATTCTTTTATTTTTGTTCTTTGACTGGTATTTTTCATAAATTAGTGGAAAGAATTGAGCTGTCATTCCAAAAATTAATGGCAATGCAGATTACGAGTGGACAGAGCATATATTTAGATACTTCCGGTATAAAAGCCTATTCTTATCTGAATTTTTTCAACACGCTTCAATGAGTCCACACAATAAGAACAACTGCCGTTGCATAATTTTTAACTTAAAAACTGTATTTCTAATATTCTTTCATCGTTAAAATATGCATATTAAAAAGATATTACATTGATATTTCATTTGATTGTTCTGTAATTTAAGCAGTTTCAGTCCTCTGTTATTGTAAATAAAATATATATTTTGTAATAATATATATTCATAATTTATTTTTAAATTCGATGTAATCTGTATCGCAGTAGATTTCAAAGTTTTGCGTAGATAAACCAAATTTTAAATTTTTGGCGGACTATAACAAAGTGTTAAGGATAACTACGTTCAAATCGATAAAAAGTTTGACACAAGGTAATGATTCATACTAATTTTAAACATAATCGTTTTTATTTATGACAACAATTATTTCATTTTGTTGCAAATTTTTCAGCAATTTATTTTAGGAATAACTAAATTATGTCAAATGTAAATATAAAAAATTATATCCGTCAATCTGAATTAGAATATGATGAAGTTTTTTTTTTGACAAAATGTTGATCATCTTTATGAATCCAAAATCACGAGCTATAATTTGAGTGTTCTTTACTCTGACAGAAGACGTTAAACATTTCTGAAACAAAGAATAGTATAAACACCTTGACATCTTCAATGTCTTCCAGCCCTAGAACTAGAGCCCTTAGCTTCAAATTGCACATTGGGAAAAATCATATACCTAGTTCTCTTCCTTCATATACAATATACTAATATTCCTTCTAATTCAAATTGTGTGACATCGTACAATATGATAAAAATATTGCATTCATTTTAAGACACCGTACTTTTTAAGCTGAAAGACTCTCAGAGTTTGAAAGGTTCCATGCAGACGAAAAAAATCGCCATAAAAACATTCAAAACTTTATGAAGTCAGAGTAATACCGCTCTAGGTTAGATCCACCTCTGTCTTTTGTTTTTGTGTTCTTCCTGTTGATAGCGACAGTCGTGTGTCTATGAAGCAAAAACAAGTGCAACAATTCCCGCCATTTCATAACGACCTTGAAATCGGGCAACACTCTTGCGCACTCTACCGAAACACGCACTAGTACTCACACGCACCCCCTCATACCCACACACTAAAAAGCATCCATACACACATATGAAAGATAACATCATAGATATACATACAACGGGCAATATACAAATATAACGTATCGAATGATTTACGCCGCGCATCCGGTAGCAGAAGAGTTTCCACCGCTATTCCTTCCCCCACTACTCACTTGCTCTAGTAGCACCACCAACAGATGTCGCAGCAATCGAAGAAAAAATATCACTCTCAAGTTAGGATGACACCCCAACTATTTTATGTAAATGGTTTTTCGATGGGGACATATAATCGACATTTAAAATTAGACTGATGAGTTTTCTGAAGTTATTATCGGCTGGATTCAAAAAAGTTTGAACATTAATCTGGATACATCATCGTCAGAAAATATCAAATTATAATTCAATTATTGTGAGCGCACAAATGAAAATTACAGAGAATTCGAAATATAACATTTTTTTGCGCAGAGACGGACTAAGTTTAAATTTGAGTCTCATTTCTTTGTCAATTCTGTTGATTGAAAATTATTATTATTGAAAGACAATATAATGAGCGCAGTCTATCGATATTATTTGCTTTATATTTGTTTTTTATACTACATTTCATTACTATTCATCACAAACTCAACCCATCGCAGTAAAAATTTCAATCTCATCAGTGTATAAACAGTACTTACTTTGCTATGGAATATCCTTATTATGAGTTAATGTGATAGAGATTGTTTTAAGATATTTCAGACTTCTCTTCATTAATTGCTGTCCGTACAAACAAAAATTGTAGCTGGATCAAAGTAATTTGTTGGTGACAATAAATCATCAGATTCTTTTGTACACAGTTCGATTTTTTTAAATTGAATAATATGAAATCGTATTAACTAATATCGCAGAGATGCTCATAACCATAGAAAAAGCAGATTAACGTTATTTAAATTGCTCGTGCTTGAATGTTTTTTTAATAAATTTCTGAAATTTTCCTTGTAAAATCTCCGCAAATTACACGGTAGATAACTCAATTTTTACAAAATCCCCAAAATTTTCGGACGTACCTAAACTCGTCCCCAGGATTAAAACTAAGTAATAAGATAATCTTGTACCTGAAAAAATATACACAAACTCGTCCCCAAGAAGAACAGGCCCACATAATCCGCTACATGAATTCGTCCCCAACTTTATCGCAGTATGCATCACCCTTATACTTACATAAAATCTATAGATCAACAAATTTATTGAATATTATCCAAATATTTGCAACAAATGAAAAACTCAGCAAGTATCATAAAACATATTTTATTATTTAAAAATGGAATAGAAGCGCATGCTTTTGATCATTTCAATTAAATATATACAAAGCACTCGATTTTTCACAAAATCGTTTATTTTAAAGTAGAATTCTCTGCACCCACAGTATAAACTTTTGTCTTACAAGAACGATTCGAACATCGCCAACATAATTCACCACTTTTTAATGATTTGTGTTTGTTAAAGTTCACAGAATCTACAATTAGCACTTGATTTCCACGTTCACTCAAACTGACGAAGCTTTCCATGTTCTCTCACAAACAAATCTGGAATATTATTTCAGACTGACGAATTCATCAAAAGTAATATTTATGAGAATAAATCATGAAAATATATACTAAAACAAAATACATTGTAAAACAAAGAAAACTGGTGGGAGCAGCTAACACATAAATATTTTGACAAAAATATTTCCAAGAAAGTAAAAATGTCTTGATCTCATGTGCGGGGACGAGTTAAGGTATGGGATTAAAACACCGTAATTAACATGAGGGTGAGGTAAAGTAGCAGATATTAGGAGGTACCTGCTCGGGGACGAATTTAGGGCCGCCCAAATTTTCATGGCGAACTAGATTAACTTTATCCCAATAACATACCTCGTAAATACATATATACAAATAACGAGAAATCTTGGGATGGCTAGAGACCGGTAGGGATCTAATCGCTTCTGTATATTTTCTGGACTAATTTAAAATCTTGAAAAAAAATGGACATTTTCTCAATGAAATTTTTTTTCAGCGCGCCACGTTGGCCGAAAAAGAAGTGACATCGTTAAAGGAACAATTAGCCAACTCGAACACAAACCAAACGTCAATCAATGACCATAAGGACAATACTGGAGGAATGGACAGAAGTAACTTCGAAGCAGAACTCCAGACCAAAGACAAAGAAGTAAGTATAAAACATTAAAAATCATTACCCGTCATCAAAACAATGAAAACTTAAACTCTCAAATCTTTAAGACGATGTATCATTCATCGCACTTCAATTGTCTGTATAATCCCGATCTCTCACCGTCAACTGTTTCTCAAAGGAATTCTTTAGATGTTTCAACAATTTTTTATTTTAATACGAAGACGAACCGCGTCTAAAATAGACACGATCTATTTTTTGTCTTTAATGATCGGGATGTCGCTTAGAGGAAGCGCTGCATTTTTGTTTTATTTCGACATTTTTCCAATATCTTGTCACCAGTTTCCGAGCACCCGGTGTTTGACGCAACCGAACTAGGTAACAGATTAAGCGATAATGCTGTTAAAAATCCCCAGAAAAGTGATTTATTTTGCCCCTAGACTTGCTGTAATCGGTTTACGAAACAAGTGTATATTTTCGGTGAGCGCCTCGTCGAAGGAAGGGGCCCGTCTTGAATTTTCAACCCCAAAATTATCAAATACTCACAATTTTATGTTATAATCATAATCAAGAAGGATATGGAACATTAGAGAAATAAATTCGAGCTTGCGTAGTAAATGAACGAAAAAACTAGTGCTTGAATAGTCTTCTGCAACGTATATCTAGTACTCCTTTCTCGGTTTTATATTTATAAAAAACTGTTGTGTAGCACAAACAAGAAATTTAGAAAAGAGTCCTGTTAAATTTTGGTTTGAATTTGTGGTACTTATTAGTAAAAATAATTTCTATTCCCATTGAGGGTATTTTTATTGAATAAAAGTCACTTTAGTACAAATGGTCAAGTTTTGTTTGCTGACAATATATAATTTTGATGCCACAACGAATTCATCCAAAATACTCCGTAACTTATTTGGAAAAACGAAACATTTATATAATCATATCAACTTAGTTTTTATCAAAGAATGTTTTACATAGAGGGCTTGAATTTTGCTTAGTTCTAGTTAATAGACCAAATAGAGACGTCAGGAATAAGAAATTGGATGAGGAACTTTTACAATAATTTTTGGGAGTGAAATGTATTAAGAAAAACCAAGATATTATTGAGCATACAGCAAATGTTGATATTCAGACGCAACAAATAACCAATCAGATGGATCGGTGACAGGTACTACAAATTCTAATTCAATAGCTAATTTAAAGTCACATGATTGTTACTGCTACGCGTTGGTGTATATATGTATATCGCTCATTCATTCATCAAATTTTCTTGGAGCTATCTCCTCCTAAGTTTTTCAACCAAATTTAACGTTTTGTTTTCAAACTGCACGTAAAGGTCTATTTGTTTTTTTAATAAACATCAATAGCGTTCATTTTATAATTATTAAGAAAAAACAATCCAAGTGAGTCATCAGTTTTAGAGCAAATAGTGATTTGATAAATCTGAAACAGAAAATTTCTGCATTCTCGTTGGAACACTTGATTTCTTTCCGAGTTTTTGATGAATAATACATAAGTATTACTGACGCTATGATGCTTTCAAAAAAATGTGAAGGAATCGATTACAACTTTTCAACAATCGAAATGTTTATCATCAACTTGATATATCATTATTTTAATAATGAAAATAAAAATTAATAAAAAATTTATTCAGAATGCCTCAATCATCGTTCTCACCGTTGTTAACTTTTAAATTTTTTCTTTAGTACCTACCGACGAGCTTATGACATGAGTGCCGACCTATTTTAGTTGTATTTTCAAGTCAGACCAAGTTTCGATTACAAATTCTATTTTAAGTTCAAAATAATATCTTTAATATTAATACCTACTAAAATGCAATAAAATTATTATTAAATACTGTGGCGCATCCTGTGGACTATTTTTACAAATTACTAAAATTCCTGACTATTTATATAATGCGATCAACAAATATCTCGATACGACACAAAATTTATAGTTTTGAACCGAATTATTGCCATTTTATTTCCCGCCAAAATGTATCTCCCACGTCACTGACATCTAAGACCACTTAATCCTACTTAAGATGTTTTGAAGAAAAACGTATCGTTGTCTCTCTTCCTCTCAATGAGAATCTATAGGCGATAAATCGGTGGCAGGGAAATAAGTTTTGATAACTTTGCCGTCTTCCTTTTAAAGAGTTCTTAGGGAAGTTGAAACTCAATATTCCTTCCCAGGTCAGATGTCGAATTTCCCATGGTATATTGGTTATTGTCGTGTAATTTTTTGTTAAGTTTCCCTTGGAAAAGTTTTAGATACTTTTCACCTTATGAAAGGGTAACTTTCAATAAAGATTATTTTTGAACCTTTAATGAAACAATTGATTCGTGTCTTTGTTTTAGCTTATTGGAAATTTATAATTAATTAGTTTTTGAGCAATTCCTTCAATGTAAATTTTCACAGCACCGTGATTTCATAAATTTATTTGCTTCCGGTTAGTAATTATAAAATTATAATCCCAACATAAACTCTAAAATAAGAGTATCAAAATTATTGATAGCAATAAGATTGTAATCCAAAAAAATTTTGATTGTCCACAAATTATAATTTCTTTCATCTTTTATAAGTTCAAAGTATAATACTCTATCATCAATTTTTTATTATAACCCTTATTACTTTTCTTATTGTGTTTACTATTCATTCATTCTTTTGTTTCAAGAAGTATTCATTTCAAAAAAAAATTTTCGCTGAGACCACCTTTAAACATCAAATAATGAGTTAACAACGCATGGCAGTCGAGTTTCATAATCTAAATTAATTTGGAAAACAATATGCGTCGTCAGGCTTCGTCTCGAAATACTTGGCCACAAGTAAAAATGCCCAAGTTTACACACTTATCAAATAAAGCACTATTTCTTTAACAATTTCGTCAAGACATCTCTTTTGGTTTCACCAACGATTTTTTAGATTTAATTGACATGAAAATATCAATTTAAAATTTCCTTAAAACATCGTAAGTAAGAACATTTCTAAAGAACTGCCTCCTTAAGTAAAAATTTATTGCAAATGATAAATCATTAGCAGCATAGTAACTTTTAACTTGCATATTTGCAAATAATTATTCGGTTTAAAATTCTTATAATTAATTGTCTTCGCATATATACCCTTTCCTTCTTGCTAGTTCTCTTCAGGAAGCGACAAATTTCTTCAGCAAATCGAGATACACAATCACTCGCATAGTTCCTTGCACAATTTATTGGCGCGGCACAGGTATTTGGTGCATTTAGTCTTTGGCTGGCATTATCAGATGTCGCCGGCACGCAGCGGTGGCGGTACGGAGAGGTAACGGGGGCTCTAGCCTGATAAGGTAAACAGAAGTACGCGTGTTCTTTACTGCTATTTATTAGTAGTATTCCATGTGTTTCTACAGTGACACTACGCTTTATGTGTTTGTATAAATAATCGTTGGGATTCAACAGTGACCCTAAAAATTTTTCACCGAGAATGCGTCAAAAAATTAATAATTAATTTGTATCACAGAAATACCATAAATAATAATCTCAAGTTGCGATATCATTGTCTTTGTTAGTAATAAGATATGAGTGTTGGAATGCACATGTTTTTCAATAAATCACAATTATAATCGTTTTTTGTTGAAAAAAATCTCAAAACAAGTAACCGTGAGATTATGTAATTTATTGGGATAAAGTTGAATTATAAAGTGCTCTTTCTTTCAAATATTGTAGTTGGTCTCTCTCGAAAAGATGCTTCGAAAAGAACTTGATTTATTTTATTATTTCCAGTATTTATCATCCAATGAATAACTGAGTCATGTTTTATTTGATCAAACTTTGAGATAAATAACTTTCTTGCATATCTTTAATTTTGGGAAACACTGTAATCCAAGGCGATGAATGTATAATACAAGGGTAGTTCTCAGATCACGCGACCACCGCTTTACTTGTGTTTTATCATGCCAGATAACGCCTGAATATCGAATATACGTCAACATACCCTCCCCCTCACCTTCATACCATACGACACCCGTCTTCTCCCACAAAAATACGACGCCTTTATTTTATTTACATCCGTCGATAATTGATCAAATCGATTATTTCACTCTTATAAGAATCTTCACATTAGAAACTAATTTTATTTTTTCCCATTGGAACTTGTCAAGAATAACTTTTTCACACGCGACAATTTAACAATCATTATCAGTTCACTTATACGTCAGGCATTCACACAATTGTTCACCCTCAATTTGCTCTACAAACGTACAAGCCCAAATTCAACATTCCCGCACCAATGCAACCAACTCATTCGTATACTTTCAACTAAATTCTCTTCAATAATACATTCTTCATACATCTTTTTGTTGTATTTTTTATCAATGCAATTTGAACCCTTATCGATGATTCTGCAACTTACTGATATTATGGCTTCAAAGCAATTTTAGACTCTAGCAATCTTTTTTTAAAATGGTTATTTGCTGACTGTTTGTTTGGATTTGGAATACAGCTGTTAATCATTCCAATATATTTTTGTTATTTTATGAAGGTAAATCTATTTTTCTGGCAAGGTCCCCTTAATTGTTTATTTTCCATCAAATCTGCAATTATTTGGATTTATGTCTGAAGAAGATTTGTGTGAATTTAAATAACCCATGAACAAAGAGGATTCTTGTTTTTAATCATTAACGTCGCGAGGTCGTAACTCATAATGGTTCAAAAATATCACGGTGTTCTAACTACCTCACATAACTATTGCACTTTTCTTGATCTTCATTTTATGTTTACTTATAAATAATCTACTTGAACTTTTTACCCATCATGCTTGAAAATTATACATACATACTTACATAAGAATCATGTCATCTTCTCAAATGAGATTGACACGAACCACATTTAATATGATCAAATTCCAGTCAGCAGTCACACGCCGTTCATGATACTTTAACCATTCTCTTCTATACATCTTTGCAGGTACAAGCAGTCTATTATAAACTCCTTGAAACAGACACAGCTACATATCGTAGGTTGGTTCGAATCGATTGAAATTCATAATTGGTTTTTCATTTTTTAGAAAATAGGAGAGCACTATCAAAATTCGTATAATTTTCAACTAGCGAAAATCTTGTCGTGCGACTCTGGTGATCATCGAAACAAATGAACACAACAATTTCCATCCAGTGGAGAACTATCTCTCGTCATCATGCAATTATTAAAATAATTATAATAATAGTGTGTGATATGAAAACACAGTGTCATTTAGATCTATTTTCTGCACGTGTTGTATATGCAGTGCGCATGGTCACTTATATTTGGCATCAAGACAACAACTCAAAGCGGGTGTCTACGACATTATCGGTATTTGAACCTAGGACACTGCAAATGCCAGAAGTGGCAAAGATCGAAACTTGAATTTATTTGCAAGTGCATTTTTCGCATTCAAACATTGTTTCAGTCAATCATCAGCTTCTTAAAAAAACATTCTTTGCTTGAAAGACATTCCTCTTGGTTAACATTGCAGTATTTTTGAGGACTTTGTTTTGCATTCAATGTTATGAAAAGTCTAAAGGACGCAAATAGAAAGTTTTGAAGAATCTAATAAACTTTAAGTTATGTTTACACCTTATATCTATTTCGAGACTAATCATTAGAAGAAAATAATAAAGGTATGAGAAAAGCATATCATGTGAATCTTACTTGTGCTCAAAGACAATTCCAAATGACAACTAAGTTATGAAAATGCCTGTATGTATTTAGATACAATATTTATTTATGTATCAAAAGTATATTCATCTAAGGGCGACAATTTTACAGCCACAAAAGCCTTCGACCTGAAATGGAGACGAATTTTTTATAAAATTAAGATGTAGTTCATAAACACGGTAGATATATAGTAATATATGAGAATTGGAAGTACTATTTTACGTAGAGATTCTATATTTTTGTTTGTTTAGAAGATATTTGTTCAATTTTCAAGGAATCTATTGATTATACAAAAAGTAGAATACATATCTCAGATGTAATTATTTAATGCCTTCCTGAACTGGAAATTAACGTTAAAATTGTTTATACTCGATGAGTAACTTTATTTTTACACATACAATATTTAAAAGTATAGTTGCAATGCGTGAAATAATCGAAAATCGCTGGCCTTCTACAAGCATCCGAATGATAAATGATATATAAAATACAGATATTCATGTAATGAAATGTCTCTTTACACAATATTCATTGAAATAAATATAGTTGAGAAAATTATTGATATTTTTAGTTATTTTTTGCTGCTCCTCGCAATCATGACAACTAATAGATGAAATTCCGCAGATCGTAATCGCTTAGTTGTAAGAATGTCGAATGATATGAAAGTTGAGGTTCACAACTGTGTTAATAAAATCATAACCAACATTGTCACTGAAGAATTAGAAAAATATAATTGAAATTATCTAAAGGAAGCAGCATGTAATGAATATGAAGAAATATAGATAAAAGCGAGTAATTTAATTCAACCGCCATCCACCGGGAAGATAAGTTTGTTTCAATGTTGCATTCTCGTCATGTGTAGAATCCATGTTAATATTAATAAATTTCAACTATATTGTTGCATTAAGTTCACCTTTAAGTTATATTTACACCTTATATCTGTTTACTCCATATTTAAGTCTTTTGGCTGAAGATAGATTTTCATCCGAAACGTCACTAACGCCGGCGATTCCCAACTCGGCACATTTACAGGTAGTCTCTGCTAATGACTCCCCAACTCGGCACATACGAGTATCTCATGTACCTGCAATGATACCCAACTCGGCACACTTGCAGGTAGTCTGGGCAATCTAATGTTTTTAAATAAAATGAAATCAATTTTATAGTTTCTTTTTTATAATCATACAAAATTTGACATAAAATAATACAAAATCAAAAAATAAGTAGATTGCATCATACAATAAAAATGATAATTTCAGCGTGATCGTGGATTAATCTTTTTGTCGTTATTACTCGATCTTTGGACTCGCTCATAATATGAAAAAATGCTTTGCACTTTCGATTAACACACCGCTACTTCACTTCATCAGATAAAAATTTTCGATTTGATTTACTGAATTTATGTTGTTTTACAATCAATAGTGTTTTTCCACGTTGACTAGCTATAGTTGGCGAATTGATTTCTTTGATGTTGTTGATTGAACTGTTAGATTGATAATATATAGCTACTAAACAAAACATTTTAATTTTTCTGCAAACACTTGTTTAAGATGTGCCGAGTTGGTCATAAGGATTACCACCAACCCTTGACTGATGTCCCATCGGGAGATTAAATGTGCCGAGTTGGGGTGTGCCCACTAGCGCACACATCAAGTTTATCAAAATAAAGATTTTGGACTACTACACCTATTTTTGATTTAAAAATAATTTGAACAAACAATTCATTTATTCATCCTTTCTGAAGCAGATTGAAATGTTGAAATATGAATGCGCCAACTGAAAGGAACTGAATTATATTTTTGAACCTTCTTAATTTTTATTCAAATATATTTAATACGAATCACGTGCGCCTAGTATCCTAGTTAAAGAGAAACTTCCACTTCGCGATCGTTTCTCAAACAAAACTATCGCGCTGTACAATACTACTTCAACGCCTTCGATTTTAAGTGACTATCACGCGATGGTTATAATTCTGAAAATATTCTATACGCCTGCGCAGAAAAATGCGCTTTTGATTTAATATACTATTTTGTATAGATGAACAAGCAGCATTGCGTGATAATAAAACTATGTGATGAAATTAATAAAAATTGTGGCAATATGTCATCATAACAATTTTCAAAGTGCGAAGGGCGTTATGTCCTATGCATTTGTATCTTGTACTTAAACTATTTATAAGTAATAATGTTCTTAGATAATGTTTATGCGTACATAGCATAGATAATAATGACACTAGGATATTAATTTCAGATTTATAGCTCAAAATGATTATGTCGATAATTCGTAACTATTATTCTACGAATTCAGGAAGACGCGATCATCGATCATGTATAGATATGTAGAATATCAGTCTTAATTTTTTGCTTGCAGGATAAAAATAGTTTAATAATAAAGTTATTATTTGTATAATTCATTGATTAAGGATTTTAGATTAAGGCTTATCATCCTGCACGTACTGATTTCTTGTTTTGAGAACACTATAACTCATAAGAGATTTTGAAATCCTTAAAGGGTTGCAATTATTCTATTCTACTTTTCTGCGCTCCGCCCCTGGCCTCTGCAGTTGACATTATGGGCTTCATAGTAGGCGTAGAATTCCAGGACAATAACCTGGCACAAAATTACAAATTCTGTAATTTGATACTTTGAATAGATCGTGAAAGTAGCCATTTTTATCTTGTTTATAATGTTTGTAGAAATGCGACTGAGCTAAAACCAGATGAAGTGTATATGGAGAAGACCATCAGTTAATATGAATGTTTTATACATTGACATTTTATTAGAATTGCATCATCAAATGAATGAGATAGAGATAGACATAAAGTGCCTGCTTCCTTTCACTTACACTTACGCAGATTTGTATACGTATGTGTCTTTGTTTTGATATGTGTGTTGCGGTTTCTGCCAGTGGCGTCCACATAAAAACATCAGTGCCAGATATAATTATCTCTCAACATAATAGCATTCATCGAATATTGATCGAATAAAACCAATAAGTAATAGATGAATATCGGATATTAAACAATTTATTGAACATTTAGTTAAGGCTGTAGAAATTAATGGAACCTCAGATTGAGAAATTGTATTGTCTTGAAACTGCATGGACTAAGGGATCATATTCTATCATATTACTATAAAAATAGGCGAATTAAACTTCTAAAAGAATGCAAGATTTTTGGATTACATCATTTACAACTACGGAATTTTTTACTGGAACAAAAATTCAGATTCCATGCTGATTTAGCATGTATTTCGATCTAATTAGTTAAGTAACCGAAATTAATTGATCAGAAGTTATGTCAATAATTTTCGACTGCATTTTCGAAATTGAAATATTACAGCAAACTTTTGAGAGCTGCAAATTTTGTTTGCAACTTTGTGGTATTCTGGCTCCAATATGAAACTATCAATAACACTAAATCAACTTTTTCCTGCATTTACAAGTAAACAAAATTTAAACTGTCAACATCACAAAAACAAAAATTGCTATTTAAATAATTGGCGATCGCCAATATCCACCAAACAAGCAAATGTTGCAGTCCGATAAGCACCAAAGTGCAGACAACTATTAGGGCTCTTCCGGTCATATGTCTGCAATTCAGTTGCATTTTGCGAGATCCAAGCATGCGTGGAAAAAAACACGCATCATGAACAAACAAAGAAACTGAAAAAGTGTAACAATTCGCTATTGAGTTCATCATATTACCGAAATCGGCGAAATATAAAAGACGATTTAAACGAAAACAAAAGCCCGTCGCGGTTCCTGTCGTTGTCGTTTGTTTGATAAGATAAGTCGAGAGTTTCCGGTTTCCGTTCGACAGTCTTCGACGAAATCGACGAGCTGGATTGATAAAACACGCGATTAATCTTATCGACAAGTTCATTGGACTTCATATAATTGATTAGAATGGGCATTTGAATAATTGTTAGACTAAATAAATCTAGCCGTGCCATTTTCATCTACGCCCACAGCCCATAATAATTGATAGTTATTAATGTTTGTTTTGTTTTTATCGCTTCCTATGATATTCAGTTTGAAATTGAATACTGATAAGACCTATCAGTCACCTGATTACAGAATAAATTTATAACGTAGCTAATTTTATCAATTTAAACCCAAGCTTGCTATCAATTAAATTCATTTGTTTTTATCATGCAACTTGAATCAGCTTAAAAAAAAGACAGTACAGCACAATAGACCAGAAACAATTTATTGAAGTAAAACTTCTCTTATGAACATAGAGTAGAATTTAAGAAAGAGATTAGCTAACTGGGGTTATTTTGTGTATTTAACAAAAAATATTATGTAGAGTTTATATCTAAAACTAATTTGATTCACTCTGCCTTGTTCACCTCATCCACAAAAAATATATAAATAGAAGTCCTCTATTTCATAAGAAATAATTTAACTTATGTCTGAAAAATATATTTTGATTATAAAATATTATTCATACAATTTTTATGTAAAATTTGCAGAATAATATCTACAAACATCGGAATTTAGATAAGCTACACATATTCTTTTCGAACTTTGAAGTAGATATTCGTGAGAAACGTTCTTATTTTTGATACAATGAAATGAATCTTGTGCAAAAACTGCAGCGATTGCAAAATTTTTCATTGTATTGACATTCCGAGAAATCAAGTGCTTGTTGGCAATTCTTCATTTGTTTCAATAACAAAACTTCACAATAGTTTTAGATAACTTCATAAAAAATTTCTTTCAGAACTATAAAATCAAAATTTGACAATTTTTGCTAGCACAGGAAGGAGATAAATTTACCAATGGATTTGTATCAACATTTTTCATGATGAATGCGAATGAATTGATTTTCTGATTGTATTTTTGGAAATATCAATTTAAATAATTATCTATATGGATTAGAGAATCTAACTTACAGATTGTAGTGAGGATTAGTTTCTTCAGAATCTAGAATTGGATTAGATAAATACGAAATACTGGCAATAATACAAGCGAAACAAAGACAGATAACAGAGTTAGGAAATTTCAAATGACGGATACAAATCCTGATCGATACCTCATCCTGGTGGAGCATTTCTTCCTCGCCCCCCCTTCCTGAAGAACGACGTAATAAAAACTAAAACTGTGACAGGCTCATCGTAAAGACAAAGAAACAACATCTGAGTGATTGTGTGCTGGAAAAAGATACCAGATACACTAATGGTTGAATGCCATTATATTAATAATGACTAGTACCCTGCAACGATATCTGCGGTAAAGTACGTTTTGAAATACGAAATAGCTTCTATACTGCGTTCTTTTACGCGGTTTTGCTGGGGTAGAAGTGACGTACGTCAACCCTTAAAATCACCCTTTATGGCGAGGATATTCATTATTTATCCTGCAATTCGAATGGCCTTCGAAAATAAAATTGAAGAAGTGAATACGACAAAGGTATACCTACTATGAATATGCGAATGATGAATGTCGTTTTTAATTTATTTGATCTGCCACACGGATGCGACGGATCTATATGATTTCTACTTTAACTAAATTATTATGAGAAATTTTGCCACTAAAATATCAAACTTTGATAATTTATTTCTGTTATTGCATTATAATTTATATTTATTTGCCCCATTTTCAGTGAGATAGGTTTTTAGGATTTGTATGATTATATTGTATACTAAATATGGAAGCAACGAATACAAATAAATTTTATCAATTATTATATAAAAATCACTGTTACCAATCTGCATATTATTTCAATAATATTCCTATTTTTGTGGCGAAACAGCCACACTGGTATGACATTCTCAATAACAGAAAGCTGTTTCAATACTTGGCTGTTCAATCATCTGATATGTTACATGGCTTGTGTCAAAATTTCCTGTTCCTACTAAAAGAGTCTTAATAAGCTATATATTATAATTTGCATTCTTAATAAGTGCATCATAATTCTAATTCTAACAGAGTTTTGAATCTGTTGTTATTTTACAATGGGATCTCTTAAAAAAACAAGATATTATAATTAACTTGCTAATTTTAAACATTTTGAATACATTAAACTTTTCATTCATAATTTCGATAAAAACAATTCACATTATTCAATGGCACGTCACAAGTGCAAAAATTTGTAGTCATAAACAAGGGTATATGACCACATATTATATTTAAAAAAAAAAAAAATTCTTTGGATTCGGTCATAAATTTTTTATTTATAGGTCATACCCCTCTACCAGTTTCGGCTCCACTTGAGCCCTCCTCAGGAGTTGGATGAATACACATACATATTAAATTGATTACCTCATACTTTTAAAAACTTTATTCCAGTTATGGCCGGTTTTATAAAAGACCAAGTAAATTTACTCTTGAAGTAAATTTATTTTATTCAACAAATTCTAATCAGTTTGAGCTTCCTTGCGACAGCAAAATCATTGCTGTCAAATAATCGACTGTCATCTAACAGAGTAAATTTTATTTAGTCTGGAAGTAAAATACTCTGCCCTTTATAAAACCGGGCATTAATCTAATGAATATTTGTTGCACTTGTTTTTTCTAAGCAATCTTCGCTCTACTTGTTGTTATCTAAATTATTCATTATATGAAAATCGATTATCTAAAAATCATACAACTTGTTATATACAGGGCCGAATTCAGTTCCCTCTATTATGTTAAAGACCTTTATTAATTATTATGAAAAATATCTTTTTTATTTATCTTATTTGATTATTCTAACTTACATTTATCTCTATTTATGATATTGTAGTGAAGCTGCTTCAAGGTTATGAAAAAGCTGAATTCGGCCCATTATACCGAGCATTTATTATAAAGAAAAAAGTATCTAGTTGAGTCCGTCAGTTTTACACCAGGCATTTCAAAAATCTCACACTCAGTTTCTTCTAATTGCAAAGAATATTAAATTACTCTCCTTATAATACGTTCACAGCATTTTAACTACTGTCAGCTCTTCAAACAGTTATGTTAGGTTATGTTACATCCTAAGCACACCTAGTAAAGGATAAAAGATTTAATATTTATTATAGTAGCTACTACTATAAAATAAATTAGTGAAGAAGTCATAAATGCCAATTCTATGCAATATCTTGCAGTAACAAAGTAGTCTTCAACCAATACACAAATTCTTGTATAACGCACGTCAATTCTGCGTTTACTTGTATCAAAAGCGTGGACTTTTGAATCAGGACAAGAGTTGAGGGCGAAGGGAAGGAAACGCACATGAAAGGGTTGCGATGGATAAGGGGTAGGAGAATTTGATATGAAGTAATAAATTAGAGAAATTATACAATGGCCGAAATGGATGTACCAAATGAAAGACAATACATCTATCTTATATAGGTATATCGCAGCACTGTTATAGGGAGAACCAAACCTGTAAAAGGGGGAATAAATAAAAAAAATCTATATTCTATATGCTGTGGACCGCGGTGATCAGCAGTTCCCAACCAGCTTTATAATGATCCTCAGAAACATTCCATTAAATGAAATAATAAAAATATATATATATATATATATATATATATATATATATATATATATATATATATATATATATCTATATATATATATATATATATATATATATATATATATATATATATATATTAATCAAACTAAGAATCGATGACATACATTATAATTCAGGAAATGAAGACACCTTCGTTGGTTTCTGTGTGAGAAACAGAATTCAACTAACTTATGACCAGTCTCACCAACAATATTTTAAATTTATTAGGCAGACAATTCCGATAAACTAATACGACTCCAAATTGGATCTTATGGATACGAAACCTTTAAAACCCAATACGTATCACATGAAAATATATTATTTCAGAGATAAATATTTGTCTGAAATAAATATAAAAAGATAATTTTCCTGCTTGTCTGAAAAATATTGCAACACTAATAAAAAGCGAAAAAGAAATAAATTTGAAGTTAGTCACAACAAGTTCTGCAATACACTCGAAAAAATGTAACTCTATCTTTTTCAGTAAACATTTCTACCGTGAAAATTATTCTAATTTCTTTTTTAAATATATAAAAGCTTTGTCGATCACAAACTGAGAATTTTATATAATTCGAAAGCATATTAAAAAGTATAACATGCTAGTGATATCTTATACTTCTTTCAACAAAAGAATATTGAAAATAGCGCTCAAGGGTGTTTTGATTCAAAGCTGAATGCACAGGTGAAGAGTTGGGGTTGAATTCATACCAGAGTCTCCAAACATTGTAACAGATGTAGGACTAATTTTCTAAAATTAATTGCAGTTCTAAATTACTATATTAGAGGTCGACCTATATCACAATCTTTAGGGCTATGTACCTCACAAGTTACATAAAAAGCTACTTATGGTGTGAGTCCGATGTCTGTCTGTCAATTTGTATGTCACAGCAGATTTTTTTTCAGAAAACACTGAATTTATCAACTCGAAATTTGACATATGTAATTATAAATCATAATTTTAAAGGGAGTTACATTGTAACGCGAATATATCTTTACTTCATTAAGTAGGTAGTATATTAGTATTCCATTTGAAAGAGAGTATACCTATTTGCTAAGCGGCCGCTTCAAAAACTAATAACATAATTTAGCTTATATTCTGCACATTCTTAATGCATTGTCAGCTAACCCGCATGGCTATCTTTCAAGCTGATATTTTGCAGTTCAGAATTCGGCCAAAAAAAACAAATTTCTTCAAGGTCAAGCTTTTGAATTTATGAAAACTTAATTTGGATTACGAAATTCAAATCGACAGTTAATGGATGCTTTTTTATACATAATAATAATGATAAAATGAGTAAAAAATTGACTATAGCATAATTGACTTTTTTCATGATTTTGCTGTTGCAGTATAAAATTATTGCTAGTATTATCTCCAAAATCACGCAATTCTAGATTTTAGATATAATTCAAGCTCTATATATGAACTACTTCAATATCTCAAGTAGTTTATGAGATATAATCGTTTCTGTAAAAGAAGTGTGTAGAGTGCAGAATTCGCTATTCGATTTCTACCTGCTTGACGTAAAACTGATTTACTTGATTAAATAATTTAGTCATTACTGAATGGTAATTGAACAACTGTTGTATAATTGTTAATGTTTACCCATTATTGTTTCTAATCCCAGTTGCTATGCTACATAATTAAGTAATCGTTATATTTATAATTAATGATCAAACTGAAGCCAATAAATTTTGGAGATCTTATTGACATTTATTAATATTGAAAAAATTATCTATTGACCTCTGAATTGACGCAGACTGTTAAAACAAAAAACATATTCAATAAACCAGACTTTATTAGCTGTAAATCAGGTACAAATAAAACTTTCAATTATTCAAAATATCGAAAATTAATATCTTCTACCTGTTTTATTGTATATTTAATCATGCGAAGGTCTAATATAAACAGTTAACTTTTTTAACAAAATAATATTTTTTCAGGGTTATCAAATCACCTATTAACCAAAACATCACACTGTTTTCGATAATTTTTATCAAGAATCGATGAATTTAGTTTGAGAATTAGTTTATCTCTGACTGTGAATAGAAAAAGTGTTCGAAAGTTTGGGAAGTTGTGAGATTTCTGGTTACAATTTTCATGTAAGTGTGCTACTAACTGGCTGCTTAAATTGGTAAATTATCCACTTCCGGTTTTATAATAAAGATCGGTTTAAATATTTAATTTTTCGATGTGTGGTCTCTTCTCAGAAGCATGTGTTTCAAAATTCGTGACCATAATTTAATCAATTATTCGAATTGTCAAATTATGAGATATAAGTACACGCATTTTATATTGTATTATTAAATAAATTGAATTAGATTCGTCATATTCAACAGAAATTATTCTCAATTTCACAATTCTACAGAAAAATTACTCATTAAATATGGAGAATATATAAAATAATATCTCTAAAATAATCTTTTCTAGCAGAATTGAAATTTAGTGACAAGCTAGAATCGTTTTTTATAACAAGAATATCCATTTAGTGTTTTAGTAATAGAATAACAATAATTATAGCCTCTTTATTGGTATTTGAATGAACTTAATTCCTATACAAATTATTTATGACGTTCCTGTCAGATGATAGCAGGCAGAATGCTATATATCTAAACAACATACATAATTTAACAAATATAAGTCACTTTTATTAAACTTAAATACTATCAGAAATTTCCATCAAGTACAGCTTTCACGCATCTCAGCTCCATTATTGACACGTGGCAATTGGGTTTCGCAGCCTGAATATGTATCGTTTTTTGTGAATTCATGTTGATAATACTGTGTATAACACCTATCACCGATCATTTGTTGGATTATTGGTAAAACCTAAGTGTCAACTAATGCTCTGTACTCCCTTGCTTTGTGCTTAATAATTGTCAAAATATAGAAGTTGAGGACCATGAAAAATTGTTTGTATATGTAAGAACAATTCTTATGACTCAGTGAATGTATGTTTCTCTTTCTTAAATAATAATAAAACTATAATTTTGAAATAATTAATAACCATGTATAAGTCTCGTGTTCGAATATTCGATTCATACTAGAATAGCTTATCTTCTGAAATTTTCCAAACCCTTACAATAACTAACTGGAAGTATATGTACATTTCAGTAATGTTACTTTCTCTAATTAAATCATTCATTGGGCATCGGTGTAGCAGGCCAAATAGGACAAATGATAATTCATTTTTTCAAATTTATGTGGATATCACTATCACTGTTTTTTAATATTTCATTATGCAGATTTTCTGCGCTTGTTGCACATTATACTTTTTACCTATATATTCGATCAGGATTCAATATTTTTTTTGGTTTGCTCATTACAGAAAAGTTTGAATCTGATCTGCAAGTTATAATAAACCAAATCACAATGGTATATTGTTTTTACGTGCAAATCTTTATTCATCAAGAGAAGTGGATATATTCTTGTAAATATTTAATAGATATATAGATCAGATTTATACAAGATCTCTTTAATTAAATCCTATGAGTTAAATGATTGTAGTAATGATTTTGAACAAAAAGTATATCAGACAATATAATTATAGATTCATATTTAGATCTACTTATATACAGATCCAGACAAAATTCTATCGGTAGCCCTCCATATGTTAAATACCCCAACGATTTCAATTAAAATACAATTTTTTTTTGTTTTTGTTGAATTGTTCAATTTTTGTCTTGAAACTGTCAATCGCATCTAAATTCACTGTCATTCATATTATCTGTCTGCTTCCGTTCGTCATCTGTTTAAAATCGTTGCGAAGGAAGACGGGCGAAATAAGGAGATTCCAAGGATTAAGATCCTTCTAATTGGCACAATTAAACTGAGTTGATTTAGTCCTTTCTTTCTTATTTTGTTCCTTTCGATCTACTTCTGTTTAAAAGGATTTTGGACCGCGCAGTTTTACACCGCCAGATTTTCCGAATTGGTTCTTTTAGTGTTTTCGATTGTAGCAAGTTGGATTACCCTCTCTACTGCGCTTAATTTTAATAGAATTTTGGTCTTAAAGAAGGGGAGCTTCCTGTAGAAATTAGTTTGATTCAATCCAATCAAATCTTTTCATGAAAAATGAAAATAATAAGCTTACTAATTTTTTCCAATATAGAAAAAAACGGACAAATGGGAATTTCAATCGCACGACTTTCGTTAAAAACCTGTATCCTCTTTATTTTTCCACACACTGTCATGTTTTTGTCATAAGAATGATAAAAATATTTCGATACCGTATTTCCTGATAGGACTGGTTTTTAAATATAGCCACAGTTGCATAAAGCAACAATCTCTTTTATCACATTGTCAAATATTCGATCATCTGTCTCTTACCTTACTACTTGCAATTTAAATACAAATTACGATGTATTAATCTATGATTCTCTAATGAATACAACTTAAAAATTGTTATTCAAATGTTACATACAAGTATGTAAATCATTCTGATTTTCTTAATCAAACGTCATTCTAAAATTGAATCGATATTAACATGCTAGCTAACAAGATGTTGATAATGTCTTATGCAACTTGGCTATAATGTAACAAATTGAATCTATGAATTTATGAAATGGACGAGTTCAGAAAAATACTCTACTAAGAACGCTTAAAAAATATGTATAATGTCATCTCAAGAAATTAATTTTTACTTACTAAGTACAAGGAATCTATTTTGACTATTTTCGACTTGATGTCGGTACGTATGTTCATTCGTTCGTTCGTTCGTGCAAATCTCAAAACTGATTGTACGTATAATGTTGAAATTTTGTATTTAAGACTGGTATAGGATCTAGCTATTCACCTCGCATTATGGTTCGAATCGTCTGTACCGAAAATACACTTTACTTGAAACTTTTTTCGAATTTTTCCAATAAATCCAGAATGATCAACAGTAGGTTGTTAAAATTCAGAATTTAAATTTGATGCTGTATCGGAATGGTTATTTGCTATTTTTGTATGAATCGGCCAAACCAGAAGTGTAGTTTACTTGAAACTTTTTTTAAATTTTTTGCCTAAATCTAGAATGATCAGCCATAGCTTATTGAAATTCAGTGTTAGAACTTGTTGTAGCATCAAAATAGTTATCTATTATTTTTGTATCAATCGGCTGAGTCGATAGTGCAGTTTATATGTATAACAGACATTCAGAATTTGCCGTATAAAACAATCAGTTCAACATTGATTTTGTTTGACATTGTACATGTCAAAATATTATCAAAATTATATTAATTATAATCTGAAGTGACAGAAAACTTTATTGAATAAATTTGTGTATATATCAAATGATGTACAAGTAAGTCATGTGATGTTCACGTCAGATTTTTTCATTAAAACTTGAGAATAACTGATCCATCAAAATATCTTTCGTAAAAATCCCATAGAGCTTTATCCACTTCAGAGAAATTTGATTTGACTGGGAGTCACACGAACAGGCTTGTGATCTTATATTGCTTCTTTTAGCTCATTTTGAAAAACAGAGCTACAAAAATCGATCATCAGAAGAATAATTCATTTTCAATATTCTAATATTAAATTGGAATAATCTAGACAATATTTGAGGAGGCAAATTTTTAAACATATTTTCTAAGCAATATTTGTTCGTTATACTTCTTCGGAAACACACATATTCCCTCTAACTACAAGCACTACATCCGGTGATGTCCAATCGGACACGCTCAACTTAACACATACACACACAGACAGAAATACGGACACATATTTATAGATCGTTCCCATCGTAACGAACAGGTACATGTAATGATCATTGTCTTCACTGCACGAAGAAAAATTATCCCAGGCTACTGCTTCTCAATCATATACCCATCTATTTTGAGTGATTTTTTACAGGATCGTAGTTAGCAATCTTCACAGCATTATTCTCCTAAAAATTTCAGCAATATACAACCAATTCACTTAAAATTAATATTCGTAAATGTTCACTAGGAATTCTTTTACATTGAAAATTCCTTAAAAGTATCAAAAAACAAATATAGCACATGGTATAAGATCTATATCGGGCTTTCTGTCTTCGTACACTGATAAAAGTAAAGTTTTGATTCAAAATGAATAACATTGACTGAGAACGTTTATCGTTTTCTATATGGCGAAAACGATTCGGTTTCCAATATAGAAATAAAAAGTTTTGAATATATCACTTTGTTTCAATTCACATAAGTTTTGACATAAAATTTTCATTATTTGTATGGAAATAACACAACCATTTAGTTGAAAATGAAAATCGTATTTCAAGAGTATCACCGTTTCCATACAAAATATTAAAAATCTGATTCTAGAACCATCAAAACAATTCTATTTTTTCTTGAATGGTTCTTGTTTTCATTGAAAACTGATTGTTTTGTGGTGAAATTAAACTGTTTTGAATTATATGTGAATGAGTGTGTGGATGCATATGTATGCGTGTATATATATATATATATATATGTGGGGTATGTGGGGGGATGTATGTACTCGTATAGGTTAGAAAAATACTAAATTTGAGCTATAAAATCTATTCAGCAATAAAAATAAATACAAATACAAATTCATAAAGGTGTACATAGATACAAAATATTTTCAAACTTCAACAAAGAATCACTCATTCGCAAATTGATGCACACATATAGGCATGAAGTTATAAAATGCTAAAACTTCTAAATACAAATGCATCTTAAACTTATACGCTATCACAAAAAAAAATTGCACAAAAATTAAATTTGTTGTTAACCCAAGAAAATACTCGATGACTTTGGATGAAGAAAATCTAGGATTAGAAGTGGCCGGAGTGATGCTCACATCGTAAATCACAAGGCAACACCTACTTCACGCGTTATCAGTGTACCTGCAAAACATAATGAAACAAAAAATAAGTCGATTTTCAGAAATTGTACAATTTAAGGCCAAGTATTATATGCGCTAATAAACCTAAACTAAAGATTCATTTTCATTTAAACAATACTGTAACAATAATTGTATCTATGAGAATAAATCTTCATATAGTCAGAATTTACTGGCGAATGTAATATTTGGGTTCAAATTACATATTATTTGGACAATTTGATCTTATTAAATTGCTTTTAATGATTTTATATCAAACTCACCTTTTAATTGCAGCCAGAAGTAATATTACACAACACAACACAAAAATCACACCGCTACGTTCAAACGATGAATAGCATATGATGAGCCAAGATGGCGAAAAAATTAAAAAGGTGATTTCCAGATCACGCAGCTGCAACATTGCGAGATACTATAGATTTGTTTGAAAATAGAATACATTTTCAGTCAGAATATTCATTCTCAACATGAGAAATTATATTTTACATGAAAATAGTACCATTTTTATGAGAAAATATTTTAGTTTTACATTAAATAATTTTATACATTCATACAAAATTATTAATTTCTCTTTTAAAACTGAAATTGCTTTGGAAAAAAGGTTTACAGTTTTAATTCAAGACTAATAAATTCTAATTTTATTTGTATGAGTTCAAATAAAAAAACATTTGAGTGAATGTACATCAAGTTTTAAGACAAAACTTAGAATTCAAAACCTAAAATATTTTTATACAAAAGCCTGTTGCGTGTTGATTCAAAATCACAAATGTTGAACCAATGATTTTCGTTTTCTCCACAAACGAAAAAACTCAAAACTGAAAATAGTTTTCATTCAAAGCTATCATTTTTCTCAGTGTATCTCGCATCCAATGAAAATAATACAAACATTGTGTTGTTTTTTCTAGTTTCTAATTATTTCTTTCTCTTGTGTGAAATTTTTTCCAATATCACGTGCAGTACTTATTGCACTATTGTATTTTTTATTGCCCACTCTGCTGCCCATTGACCAAAGAAGTGCTTTATTATAGTCTAGGTCTAGAGTATCAGAGCCGTTGCGAATCAACATTAAAGAATTATTATGATTTAAAGTAACTTCTATGTATTTTGGTAACGAAGGAAATTCATTTTTCACTTTTCAATTACATTTTTGTATTCAAATTAAAAAAGTTAAAGGATCTAGAAAGATTGTAATTTAACGTCATGGTTTGTATATATTGTAACGAAATTCAACTCATTTGTGAGTTTATAAACTTATTTTACTCAGGGCTAAAATAATATAACTAAAATATTTACTTTTAAATATTTCTACCAATAATCGACGCTAAAATAGACAATAACATTACACTTATGTATTATTTATACAGTAACACTGTTTGCTATTTATTTCCAATGCTACTTCTCTATCTCGTCTAGTTCACTTCTTTCCGCTTCTTTCTTTCCAATCTTACGCGCTCCGTATTCGAACTACTAATAATAATTGGCTTAACCTAGTCCCGGGTTTATATATTCTTGCCAAGAGTTTCTTGAAACTTCCAGAAAGTTCTAGTAGTTTCAATAAATTCTACCAGACTTCACCACGTCCTTAGCACCATATGACTAAGTTACGTTTGCCACCCTTTTATCCGGCGTGTTGAGATTGAAGTCTAAGCTGCAGGGACACCGTAGAAATCGTAATATAAATAGATTTTTTTAAATCGCTCAATCATTCTCTTGTTCTAGAATCCTTACAAAAGCCTGTCCAAAGTTAGAGTGATAGACCTCAAAGTCTAATAGTTATAAACAATTATAAGAGCGAAGACACGATACTATACTTTTTCATTTCTTTATGCATGATATTTGTTTTTGAGGAAACTAATCATAAAGTTCAAACAAAATTTTTCTGTAGCTCATGAAATGGAGAATCTCATGGATATCGTAAAACAATATTATAAATACCTATTGCTCTTTTAGTTTTACCAACGAATATTTTTTTCTCTGCGACTCTTTTCCATACAGAAAGACTTTAAATGTGAAAATATTCAAAATTTCTTTTAACTGGTTAATTTAGTTTCCTTCAAATAACATGATTATTTTTTTTAACTTTCAATGTTTTCATATTTCAATTTCCACCCTTACAATACATGTAACATTCAGTTCGATTCTCACGAATGTATAATTATATTTGTCCTAATCAAAAAACACAACCACAGTCCTGTATATTTGTATTACGTATTAAGTAACGGGAAGTCGTATGCTGGCTACTCATTGAATCGTCATTCATATACTATGAAAGAAACTATACCCCTATCCTTAGATTACTATTGTCTTTTCAATATAATTTTTTTATAGTTTTATTTTTTCGTGTCTATCCCGCCACAAATTGTTTTGTCAATTAATGTATAAGTGATCGTAATTATTAGTTTTTTTTCGTGAATATAAAAATGTGAAATAACGATGACTAAGTAATCAAGTAATTCATTAAATAGCAATTAGAGTGAGAAAGGACGAACTCCATCAAATATTAAAGACAATTCTTTTGTTTAATTTTTATAAAATTTCCAACAAAAATTAACCAACGTTTTGGTTTCTCCGAATCAGAGATCATGTGTCCATTACTATCCTCGACAATTTCGGGCAATCTCATGCAATTTCGTTATTTCGAAGAATTCTAATTCGGTGTTTATTAATTATGTTATTAGAGACTTACTTTAATTCGGGCTGATTTTAAAACCGAAGTCACTGAAAAGTTAAAATTGCTCATCGCATCTGAACATGGTTACTAAACCGTGAATTTACCGTTTCGCATTGTTGCACTTGGACATATATGAGTATCCGTATGTGAACAGACATAACACTTTCTTATGAGTTTGAATGCTATGGTCGGTGCGTGCCAGCGGCTCTCAAAATCTTAAAGCGCAAGCTTTCCCGGCCTTGAACTCATTCTTAAAATAAATATTTGTTCTTGCTTTTCAACAGCAAAAATAATACGCTTTTTTATTATAAAGAACAAAAAGCAGCAAATATATTTGTATACTTATGTGTAAGCATCTGCATCTTCAATTTGTGAAAATGAATAAATCTGATGACTAATGTGAGGTGTTTGATAAAAACGATCCTGCGAATAATATTGCTAATTTCATCTCTTGACTACAATACTGAGTAGGAAATCTGAAAAGTTGGAAAGATATATTATCAAATTGTATATCTCTAAGGGTGATATATAATTTCGAACTCAAATTGTTACATAACACCTCTTATCGACAGTACTAAATTGAATGTCGTTACACTTTTTTATTACACATAAAACAACTTGTCAAGATATTTATTCACAATAGTTTAGTAATATGAAATTTTCAAATGCAATGACAGTCACGCGTGTGGGCAATGACTGATCTATCTTTTAGAAAATATTAATGCAAAGTTGCGTAGCATCCTTATTATCTCATGTATCAACTTTTATTTATCTGAAGTAAAAAAAAAAATCAACAGCTTAGAGGAGCTAGAATAATGTAAACAAGACATATATCTCAATAACTTTCAAACGATTTCTAAAATTAATAATCTTGCATATAATAGTTATTTATGCAACAAGAGTGTAAAATTGAGCATTATGACATAAGGCCAAATGTTTGGTGACGAGGCTTGCCGAGTCAGAAAAATTGTTGGCCGAATGTCATAATGCTTCTTTACACTCGTATTGCATATTTTTGTACGATACTCAGCTTCCATATTTTGACAATTATTAAGCACACAACAAGGAAGCCTAAAGCACAAGTTGACATTTAGACCTAACAAATAGCCAAGCAAATAGATCAGTGAAAGATACTAAAAACATGAATTCATAGTAATTTAACCGATACGCATTTAAGTAGTAGTAAAAATAAGATGCGAAACCCTCTCACTTTACGAATACTTTACGCACGAGTGTAGAATAAGTATATTTTAGAACTGAATTTTGAGAATATTTGTTTCGAAACTTACCTCTTTTGAAATAATCATAATCTGTGAAATGTAACGAACAGAAACTTACTGTTTTAATAGGCTTCTTAATTATTATTATTTCTATAATCCTTATTTTTTGCCGGTCCATCAGCTCTGTATTTGAAAATGTATTTTCTAAAAATTTTTTAGTAGGTACTATATATATATATATATATATATATATAAAAGCCATAGCAAATACTTATGATAATAAGTGACTAAACAAAAATAAATTTCAAAGAAAGACAGCAACTGTGAATGACTACTTCTGGTCCCTCCCTGATAAATCTTTAAATTTGAAACTGCTATTAATGATTTTTTTTTAAACTATGAATTATTGCTTAAGTCATTCAAATTTATTATTCACATATGTCTATTTTCTGTGCATACGTAGATAACCCTGTATAGAATATAGTTTGTTAATTTAATTATAAATACATGTGTAATATAAATGCGGCGCGCCAGATCTATCCTAGCTCCTATAGTTTAAAATTGTGCCGCTAGATAGATATCGCTTGTTTATTTGTCAACACCAATGACGTATTATTAATACGTCATTGGTCAACACACTATTCCTCTTCATTGTCGGAACTTTCGGACATCTTCACTATCATTTATTGTGAGAATTACCTGATTCATAAATTGGGCATAATGTCAAGTTCATAAATACAACAGTATATATACTTCTGTGAAAATTTCATCAGAGCTTTGCACTTTATATTACCCTCGAGGCTTCGCCTCTCGATCATATAATAAGCCCTCGCCTGTAGTGAAATATTTTCCATCTCAGACTATGCAACAAAATTTCAGTAGGTCTTATATAAAACGATCCGCATCTTCATGAAATAAATTAAAAATTAGTATTCTAGGATTCAATTGAGCAGGAATGTTTAAATTTTTCGCATAACTATGCCTTTTATTCGTTTAATAAGTCAGAGTTGTGATTTTATCAAACTTATTTGATCGTAATAATAATGCAATAAATTATAATCAAATTCAACTCTTAAAAATCTGAAAACCTGATGATAACTTATATTGAGATAGATTTCTTGGGAAAATAATTCTAATTCAAATTAGTGAAAGAAGTGTCACTTCATACCTGCAGCTTCCGAGAATTACCAAATACACATATCTAAAAAATATTTTTATACTTTTCAAAACAAATTCTTTCGATATTTTGCTATACAATTATTGTTTAAATACACATTTTTTGAATAGTATTTCAATTGTATTACATACAAACTTGTATCACCATATCACTTTTTGGTGTATCGTATATCGGTGTTTGACATATGGAGAAACATCCGCATATCGAAAACAATCGGCGGTGCCATCTGCATCCAATCAAGTCGGGGGTGGTAGAAATCCTTGAGGCGTCAGAGGGTGGCATCCAGACCATGTAATACATAGACATGTGTATCACGAAAATAATCCCAAAATATCTATCTGTCTCATAATTTTCCTCTATTACAAAAGTATTGTTGAAATCGTCAAAAATCAATTGCTGTACTTACCTTAAGCTATAGTTTGTTTTTTTTCTCTCTCGTAAAATAGAGACTCTCGCATAACAATTTTTCCCATTAGTTTTATAGTTTTGGTAAAGTACCTTTAAACTTAAATCAATATGCTATAAATCAAGACAAGAAATTTGTTTACTTCATTTGGCTGAAGAAAGGTGTTGAGATGAAAGTCACATGTTGGCTTCTGTTCAGCTAATCACCTACTCTATCTATTACTGAATGGTCTTGGCATTGGCAGGACAGAATATCCGTCGCGTCGTTCTAGGTAAAATCGCGTTCACAGAGATCGGTTGAGACCAATCAGTTAAACTAATTTAGGGGAATATCTAACGTCACACGGCGTCGTGAAGCAGTGTCGTCGGGGACGTCTAGGGTCGAGGGGGCGCACGATGGAAGGATTTCGGAACCGTGACTGTAGCAATTATGCGTGCAATGGCCGCCATTTTGATTCAATCTATAGGCATGACACTCCAGGGATGATTTCATGGATTGCTACGCATTGGAGATCTTAATTTGTTTCACTAAGACACTTCGTTCCCAATGTAGTTATGGTTTTGCTATCCTCCAATTCTAATCGCAAGAGCCAAACTCGATTTGTTCCAATTCCAATAAAACTAATCTATCCAGAAGGGAAAAAGTATTCTAAAATAAAAGTGCTTCCTGTTCAATGATTTAAATTCAAAGAATATTGAATTTATTTACACACTTAATTATCAATTTTAAAAACTAAGCAGAATTTAAATCCACTCTAGTCAATATTATCGAATTTTTTTCTACAGAATTTTCAATTCAATTTTTCAAAAAATGATAATATTTGTACATCAATGTATGCAAAATGTCGCATTGGAGTTGTTTATCATGGCAACGTGCACGAAGTATTTTGTGCACTAATTTTGTATCTCGTGCACGTTGGCATGATAAAAAATTGCATTAATTTTTGTTTTTTCATTTTGAATACTTTTTTTTATAATTTTTTGACGTCTGTAGAAAAATATTGTATGCAACTCGTGCGCAAAATGATGCTTTCGAATGATTTGTGTATTGGCTACCGCCTCGCAAAAAACTTTAATTCCCAAATACGAAAGTATTACTTCGCACACTAGATACATAAATAACTATTTATCATCTATTTTTGAAAATAGAAGAGGAGAAATTATAGCAAACTTCTTCGCTATAAAATTTCGTAAAGTATGCAACATTAATAAAATAAATATTGTTTCAAGATTTTCAAAAACGATTTTTCAAGTGCTTCATCATCTGGATTATTATTAGTAGCATTAAACTAGAAGCAAGCAGACAAGTTTCTTTCGAATATCAAATATTCCATGTTTGAAGATAGTAATTTTAAATAGCTGTAACAAACTGATGGATCCATGAATCCACTACAAAGAGTCACATTCAAATCTCAATCATAGCAAGTAGATACAGCGAACGAACTTAAATAATCCTGCGCAAACTAATATCTATTTATTTTGTTGACAAGTGAAATAAATTTTGTAATCAAAATAATTGAAACACTCTACATTTTTCTCAGAACAATCATTTGGCACATTTTTTCGAATTACTCATAACAATTCGACCGAATTGATTAGTGCAATCAAACATATTCGAACTAATTCTGTAATTCATTTTTTCATATATAAAGAGGCCAATATTAATTCGTGGAGGAAATGAATTTTCCGAATAACAATCAAACAATAATGAGCAAATATCCAAAAATTAATAAACCGAATCATTTTGCTTCCGGTGACGTAACGGCCATAGACAAACTGACAGATAAATAGTTCCATACATATTCGTACACGCGATAACTCATATTTCGTGTAATATTCATAAATTGATATATTGGTTCCATTTTCTGTGAGGGTCACACAAAATTAGCCCGATTCTTCCTGACCTCGCATAGCAATCTACAGCGCAGTTATTATATATAATTTTTTTTTATATCACTTTTAAAGTCTTTTATCAATCCAAACAAAGGCAAAAATCTGGATGAGTACAGTTTAACTTGCACACCGAGGGCTTCGTACTAATCATAAAATAAGCTCGCATGGACATACCGTATTCTCACGTTAAGAAGCTTGTGGAGCAAAGTAAGCTGACTTTGGTCATTATTAGTGCTTTCGGAACAAAATAGAAAATGTTCCGAGCAATTACGAATCATACTCGCACTATTAATCAGAAATCAAATATTTAAAGATCCATACAGTCCAAATATTGTAATATCAGGATCAGCATAATTTTAGCTGTAAGTACTCCACATTTCTGTGAATTTTTTTATTGTGTGCTTTTAGACCTGTAAAAGATAGGATTGATTTTACCAAAAATCAATTTTTTTCGAACTATAAAAGACAAAATTAATATGAGATGAATCAAATTTTAGGATTCACAAAACATAGAGCTCTCTTTTAAACAGTAGGTACCTAAGTGTTTGAGCCAAAGAGTATTCATTGTCAAAGTGCATTCACAATAAACAAAAATTGTATCAACGGTAGAATTAGTGGCTGTGGTTATAGTGAAAAAAATATAAAATTACAGTATAACGTTTAAATAAAAAAAAATATTGTATAGTAATACATAGAAATATTTTTTTTTTTTTTTTATTTAGTGTGAAATGCTAAGGTTGCCATTCTGAACCCTCTGAACTGTCATATTTTGTGGTTTAAGTACGAAATTTAACGTTATAATGAATATTGACAATTTACTATGTTCAATAAATTATGGTACCCACCATCTCTTCTAATTTGCTTTCTTTTCTGATTTATGTATTGCACTTACAGTTGAACGAATCATAATTATTCGCCACTCATGGTAGAATTAGTAGCAAAGCAGCGGTAGATCTTTGGAGCTTGTCAACTTGAATCTTACCACTGCATTAACGATACCACTACTGCGCAACTAATTTGTATAATTTTCAATTTGAATGCTTCCTATCATAAGCATAGTGTTAAACTCCTACATCTGACGCTACCGTTACCACTAATTCTGCCTTTGCCTTTAATTTTTTTATGTGAACGCTACTTTAGACGTTGCAACTTTGGCCCTTTAAAAACAAGGGAAGTAGTCATTCAAGTAACAAGTATGATACATGACCTTCACTTCATAAACCAATTTTTTTTTCACAATGCCACCTACATGAGTTCACAGAAATAAAAAACTAGGCTATGAGAGTTAACTGTCACTCGGTGTTTAGTATACGCAATTTGTGAAGCTCTAAGTTTGGAGGTGGCAATGGAAAATATTAATTTATGCAATAAGAATGTAAAGTTGAGTATTATGACATGAGAAGGTCAAGTCTTTAGTGTCAAGGCTTCTCGAGCTACTAAAATTTTTTGTCAAATGTTATAATGCTTGTTTACTCTCGTATTGCATACAAGATTGTTTCTACGGCCCTCAATTCCCATATTTTGACTATAATTATTAAACAGACAACAAGGGACCTCGGAGCAAAAGTTGACATTAAACAATTTTCCGGATAAATGGATCAGTGAGAAATGCTACAAATATGAATTCACAAAAATGTTACTGTTACACGTTCAAATGGTAGTAAAACTGGAACGCGAAAAACACATATCTACTTCACGCATGGCCTTAGAAAAAATCTTTTTTTGAATATCGTACATTGAATACATACTAACGAATAAGCTCTATAACTATGTTATTCATTTAGAATCGGTAAATGTGACCATTTTTATATACATAGTTTATGCAATCTCCTCAAATGAGATTAACAATCTTCAATCTGCAATCAATCTATGCTAGACACCTCTATTCTTCTTTCGCCTCATCCACATTCATGATTCTATTCATACAAGCTCGTTTACTTATTTCCATTCTGACACGCTACAATCAAACAACCATGTCAATCTGTTTGCACACCCATGCAATCATTCATCCTTAATTTCATTAACATGTATTCTCTTAGGAACTTTTTCTCAATATGTAGATATGCGTAAGACTCCATCTTCAAGGTATCGCATCGAATATGTATATACTTTTCAGACCCTCTCTCATTTGGACCACTAATAGAATTTTCATTAGCTCTAAAAATGTTTTGAATCCTGTAGCTACCAGAACAATTATATATTTTTTTCAGAGGTAATATTATCACCTTTTTGGTGTTTTTTCGATCCCAAAAAAATATCTTGAATTTCAAGTGATTATACTGCAATAATAATTCTAACAAATTTCTGGCGTTGCACGCCAAGTGAAGTGGTGCAATCGAGAGGGTTCCGTAAAAAATACGAGTCACGTGAGCAAGGCTGCATGCAGCAGTCGATAAAATGGTAGATACAGATCTTTTTCTTAGCAGCCAACCATTGTCCGACATTTCGTTTTAAGCCCGACGCAAAGGATATTAACAATTATAGATGATAAATCATGAAACACTAGATGTATCTACTCGCGTGTGTTTTTATACGCTGCCAAGGTCATACGGTCGTCATGTTGTGACGTCAGCGGATCCGGTGTTTTTCGTCCTGCAAATTCGAATTTAATAGGTTCAAATAATTATTTTTTACCATTTTATTACTTCATAATCGAATCTCTTTACAATACAATGAAGTTTTTTTTTAAAGACAACAAATTATTTGGTTTCTCAATATGCTAGCAAGTTTTTTAATAATTTTTGTTTTAGTATCGAATAACACGCTTATTTATGTTAAAATATGTTTATTGATAAACGATTCTCAAAATGATCTCGCTAAAAAAGTTCCACGTTGACTGTATTAAAAAAAAATTGCAAGGACAAAATTCAAACAATTGTACTATTCGGTACAGAAGGCTATTCAAGTACTCGCTCTACGCTATGCGACTTTTTTTTAATCTCTGATTCGTCTAATATTGTTCACATATTATAAAAATTTTAATCAACGTAAATTAGGCTGATAAGTTCAATTTTCGCAAAATATTCCAATTAGAATCAATGGCTTGAAGTTTGATCTAATAATCTAAATTCTGCAAGAAGTATTCGAAGAAGTACAAAAAATCCAAACAAGGAAACAACAGAAAAAAAAATTAAAAATGACAACTGTCTCTTGTCAAACTTTTAGTAGAACACAAATTTAACAAAATATAAATGAAAATTTCTGACGTTCGAGTTAATAGATAATACATGATCTTTCGTGTTTATTATAAATTTTAAATTGATTGAAAAAGATACTTGGATCTTAATCTGTGATGATAACATTTTTTCATTTAAGAAAATTCCAATATTCTATAATTCCATTCTTGAATAAATCTATTATACAGAGTGATCAATAATAATTGTCTGACAGGTGACAGGCAAAAATTTGCTCTATGATCGAAACTATCTTCATGGAATAAAGTTAGTATAAATTTATTTATTTTGAAAACTACGTTACCGACATTTCAAGAACACAATTGCGTATATTTTGCATATTTTATGACGGATTCATCCAAAATCATATTCAATAAACAAAAAAGTGAGTAAATAGCTGTATTTTTGACTGATTATTGAGAATTTATTATTATTCTACCAAATTATTAAGTTATAATAGTGTTTTCAGAGGAACTGTCATCTGTCACTTGAATGTCACTATCTCAAGCAGGCGGCAAAGAAAAAATCAGAACAAAGCGGCACGGACAATCATTTTTGATCACTCTGTATAAAGGTGAATGACTTCGATACAATTATTACAGCAAATATAATCATTGATATTATATCCAACATATGTTGCTGATCATTCTTTTTCCGTTAGATCTCAATTTATTCTCGTATTATTATTCAACTAAATCGATTTAGTTGATATGCAACCAGGATGACTTGAGGGCAAGCTGGTTGTTAGCTGATACATATGGATTATTATAGGGCTCCGTATCTGTAGGATCCAACAGAGAACTCTTTAAGTCTCTATAATCTTTATATCTTATTTAATTCAATATCTTATAAATGTTTCACTTCAAAATTAGATTATGAATTATTTTGAAAATATTATGCATTCGAAAACAAATAAGAATAATTGTAATCTCAAGCATTTTGCGAGATTGATCATTTTATTGGTGTCATAAAACATTGGTAGTATTATTTTAAAAAAATAAAAGGCTGAGGGAATCTTTTGAATTCTTTCTTAAAGATAGTCATATTAAATTTGAATAAGTAATGCTAAGCTAAAAGTTCATCAGATCACCCTCTTAATTTCATGGATCGTTTTTAATTCCTCCATATCGGCAATGCCCTTAAAACTAACGGCACCTCCGGGACTGTTCGTTTAATCCTTATGCCCTTTGTTTTATATTTCTTTTTTATGGTCCAACGAATAGTGAGCCATGTTTGTAAATTACTTTAAATTTTTCGAAGTGAGATGAACAGAGAAGTACCCCTGATTCTATTTTCATTTTCAATTCCCGTTTAATTGGGTCCCCTACTGAATGACGTCATTGATTAGTTTTGGAAATATATATCGTGCTTTCGATTCCCCTTAATAATAATCACCTTGGTTTCCGGCTCGCCCCTTGTAGATTTCTTCCGGGTGGTTTGTTGATTAGATACGATGATGATATAGTTGACGAAATAATTTCGTTTTCAGAGAAAACTATAACATCTTAATTTTATTCAATTTTATTATCCAAAAAATTGGTATCAACAAAATATTATGGTTTTTTCATATTTTATAAAGAAAACCTTGCAATGATAATTTCAAAGGGCAAACAGGACTTTTTAAGTTACACAGAAGATCGCAACCAGTTGGTTAACAATTTTATAACAACGTCTGGCTTCAAATTGTCATTGAAAATGTTCAATTCAACGGTGAATGATAAGTGTGATAGCTCAACGTCAACATTATTCAAATTATTTAATATTTTATTATTGTTTTTCATATTTGTTGGTCATCTGAGGAGATATGAGCATTACAAAAATTATTGTATCAGAATCTTAACGATACGATCCAAAATTCTATGATTTTTTTTTCTTAATTAAAGAATATGACGGTCTCACTGTTTTTTCTATCAAGATAAATAATAGTAATTATGCAACAAAATTGTAAACTTGAGTAGGTATCATGAGATTAAATATTTGATGACGAGGCTTGTCAAATCGTAGCGCTTGCATACAAAAAAGTCTACGACTCTTAATTTTACTTTTAGAACCAAATCGGAAGTACTTTACAAAAATGGCTCAGTGACAGGTGTGCACAGTGCTATCAATATGAATTCGCAGAAAAACTGAATTTAGGTTACGCAATTTAACTGTCACGAATAACACAGTGGCATGCATAAACAGAATATAATGCGAAAAAATGTAGCGTACGCATCGTTTGTAATGAAATAACAACCAAACTTGAATAGGGTCGTAGTAGAAAATCTATTTTTTGGCAAATTTTTTCCATCATCATTTCTCTATGCCAACTTGTAAAAAAATATTCGAAATATTATCTAATCTAACTATAAATACGTTATCAAATGTAAGAATAAAATCCAAGCTTCTTGCATTCTCTTCGCCTCGCACACACAATAGCCTATCATTACACCAATTAGATACTTTCTACAATCGTTCCTTCTTTGTATACCAACTAACAGGCTTTATTGACAGATGATGTGAGTACCTAATACTTTATAACTTGTGATTATTTTTTTTAATCTCTGTGCTTTTTTAAGCAGTGACAGTTACTTGTAATGAAATACATAACCATAACAGAAATATTTATTGTCTATTTTGACTATTGTTGTTAAATCATTATAACGGAATGGAAATTATTGATATATGGCACATACATAGCAATCTTAGTATCATATTATCCAATTATAATATTTATCCAAAACAGAAAATGATGCGCTGTATTTTTATGGATAAATCTATCAGGCTTTGACTTGGTCACCTAATTAATTGATTTAGAACCGATTGATTTAGAACAGAAGGTGATTTCCTGATCTAAAACAAGCCTTAACAGCAGTGGTTCCGGTTATTCGGTGGGGATGTGTGCCCCACACCTTACCCCCTTCACTTCTGTCTGTACTGACAATTAGACTGATACTAGCAAGAGAACTAAGTCTGAGTAATATCGATTGATTTGAAATTGCAAACGAATGGTAGACGAAGACAGTGGCAATACTCTATCTCTGTTCTTTCATATGGGACTATTACTCATTTACCTCGAGTTGGGGCTGCGAGTGCGAACCCTTCTTCCGCCTCCACTACCAGATCAACCCCTCAAACCCTCTTTTTAATGCCACGCCGTCTAGATTTTGATATCTCCGCGATATAGCTCCATACACAAGCATCAAGCAATACATTTTTGTGGTCGTCGCTTTTTCTGGGGATTTTTGGTTGGTAAACGGTTCACACAAGGGGAAAATGCATTCTTTCTAAACAGAATTTTTTCATATTAATACCACGCACAAAATCAACCCTTCTCTGATAGGATATACGATATGTGCCTTCATATTTTCCACCGACAACCACATATCAAAAGTATAAATATATTTCCTATAGAGACTGAGATTTGAGCAGCCTACACAATCCAAATTGACATCAGAATGAGGGGAAAACGTACTAATGCTAAAAATTCATTACTTCCCTTTCTTTATTTACGCACAGAAAAAAAAATGAAATGATCGCTATTTAACTTTCAGGAAACTACTACAGGGGTCCTATCATTTTCAATATGTTATAGTAAACATGATCATTATTGGTCAGTGTATAATTATTCACTTAAATAGAAAGAAAAAAAAAACTTATTCAACTCGTAATTTAGGTTACGCTTCTCTTATTCGGGGTGAATCAAGCATGGTAACCTGTTATGGTAACTTTTTGAATAAGATGCATTATGTATATAACTTATGAGCGAGATAGCCGAGAACGTAAAGCGCTTGACCTTTGTTGTGAAAACTCCGGGGAACCAGTCTCGATTCCAGGAGGACTCAAATATCGAAATTGGACTAAAACTCCAAAAAGTCTGCACTCTCCACTAAAATTAATAAGCACCTGTATTTAACGCCTGGTAACCGCGTTTGCAGTGCAAAAATATCAATCTACCGAATCTGTATGTGTCACACCCAGAAATGGATAGAAGGCGTGATTGATATTTATTTTATTTTCATGTATGTAGCTTCTAATACATAAGACTACCTGTGCAATATTGAAAATTCATTTACACGACTATCATTTTTTGATATTTACATTACATTATTACCAATTCTCTTCTCTTGTTCTTTTATTACTTGCAGCTTGTATTTTCACGAGAAATTTTGACGTTTATTTCATTTGATGTAGTTACTTTGATAACATTGAGTCATGTTATTTTCAACTAATATCTTTGGATCATTGATAATTACGAGATAATTTTGACAGTTTCAAAAGCATATTGCTCGATAACAGTCTGTTAACCTGAAAACTAAATGCTTGAGGAAACTGTCAACATCATAAATAAAATATTTCTACTCATAACCAACGCTAAACACTGTCTGCTATTTATTTTCACTGCTTCTTATTTATTTTGACTAATTCGCTTATTAATTTCCAATCTTACTCGCTCCATATTTGAACTACCAATAATTGCATGGCTCGACCTAGTTCGGGTTTTTATATCCACGTCTAGAGTTTTTTGAAGCCTCTAGAAATTTCTAGGGAATTTCCAGAAATTCCACCAGACGTCATTACGTGCTTGGCGCATATGACCTAGTTGCGTTTGCCACCCGTTTATCTTGTGTGTCGGAAAAGAAGTCTAACCTGTCCCCATCAATCTGAAAAATAATTAGCCTGCAAAAATTTCTGCTCGTAATTAACACAGTTCTAATAGTAATAGAGCAAGAGCAAGCAGTAACATGAACCTCGTAGAAAAATGAATGTATGAATGACCAAGTGCTTGAATAACCTTATATATTATATATATTTCATATTATTTTATTCGTTATGATTTTGTTTCACATAATTCCTTTTTTCTGTTAGAGGGGATTTTTCGAAATATAATTAAATTTTCTATCAAACAAGATATTTTATTTATAATTGATAAAGTTTAATAATAAACATTATAATAACATCAATATAATGATAGAATATGTTTTCCTAATACCAAAAATATATATATTAGAACCATGTTTCATTCAAAAGTTACTACTAGAAATCGATTATGCTATCGCATATTTTAGATAGGGTTTCTTCAATAATAGAGAATGTAGAAAAATTCCTCTACTGGGGCAAAACTGAAATAAAGAAAGACATCTTATGAATTTTTGTGATGTATCTTTTCAAGAGATGAGAATCTGGTCCATGATATTTCTAATCGAGAACAATTGAATCGGAAATGAAAGATTAATGCGAATAGGAGTAAAATGAATCAAGAAAAAGTTTAATTATAGTTATATATTGAAACTGTAGAAATGGAACAGTGCAAGTTATAAGCGATTGATTTAATTTTCATCTGACATTGGTTTCTAGCAAGTTGGCGCACATTCGAAATCGTCGATCAGGTCTGATCGGTTGCCCCTCTCTAGCACAACTTCATCCCTTATTTCTCGCATACTGCTTAATCACTGTTCCCCTCACTCCGCGTGCAGTCACCCCTCCGACCCCCTCACTGTCTATAACACCACACTGCCACTGTCTAAGCCTCCGATAATCAATAATTATACTCAAATATAAAGCGAGAAAGACAACGAGCACGAAAATGCAGATTTCGCCACTGCTGAACACCCCCTACCCCCCGGTAATGAGCGACGGAGACCGCAATAGCGCCCTGAGTGATGTGGGCCTTGTTTCGGATTTGGATGTTCCCAGCACTGGATTCATCTATAAGCTAAACTACTTGCAACAAAATAATTAAAATTTTATTTTAAAATTAGTTTTTATATTGTTATTTTATAATATAATAATTAATTAAATCATCCAGTTGTACAAATATCTTTAGGTCACCCGAAAAAAAAAACTATCAGAGAATTTTTTTTAGGAAGGTAAAAGTAACCTTAATCGGATGATTACGATAATCTTGATCCAAATTTCATTCTCATTTAATATAGCTATTATGCGACTCAAATAGTACACATCTTCTTACATCTGCTTAATATTGAAATTGTTTTAGAAAAGTACTCAAGTTTGACAATTCATTGAGGTGTGATGCATTTTTACCACGATAAATAAAAATTCGTGGAAATACTATAATACAAGAAATTTTTCTAAAAAGTTATCGAAGGTCAAGAATTTAATCAATTTGAAAATTTATTGTAGGTGGCTCTGAAGGAGAAAGTTGTTAATAATGTAATCGTTACCGTATTCATATTACCACTGTATTGGATACTCAATATATCCATATTCGAACAGACGTAAAAAAATTAATTATTAACGACCACCTTCAAATATATTTGTTATCTATATTATTGCTTTTTTTCCAGTATCAAAGTTTGCTTTGATATTGAATAAGCTCAACTTTTTTATTTGTCTTCAAATTTTATCATCTCTTACAACAACTACGGCCCTGAATTATCTCCATCCCTTGCACTTCATCGCCGTGACGTGTGAATCAACTCCATCGCTGAACGATATACGATTCAGTTGCTATTGATACTTCATTATCCACTATTTTTTCATTAATTTATTCTTTCGCCTAAAAAAAAATTTTTTTTTAGACCGAGTTGGAAAATACCCTCAGATTCGGTGTATCTCACTTTTCATTTGGTTAAATTGACATTTGGATATCAATTTTTTCGTCATTCATAGCAATATAGAAATTTGCTGTGAGCGTTATTCCTACTCAAAAAATTGTTTTAATCTAGATTTATTTGTAATATCAAATAAGTGAACTATGAAGTAATTGGCTAATACTAAATATTTTTGGTAAAATGTTGCAAAAAAGCAGTCAGGAATAATTTAAGTAAAAGGTTGATTTCCTTTCCATAAATTGATGGATGTCAATTAAAGAAAATTTTGCGTCTTCGACCGGCAGTAATATTTTCACAACGAATCTCTTCAGCGCCCAAAAAAACTGTTTTCAGAACTAACCACGTAAAAATTTTAGATTTAATACTACAGGTTTGCATGGCAGTTCAAAAAATAGATCTATATAATGTATATAAAAGCATATTATTGTTTCAACAAAATATAAGACAAATGTCAAAATTAAACTGATAGTTGAAACAATAGGCGATGATTTTATTTTGCGAAGATAGTATAAAAAAAAATATTCCAAAAAATATAGAAAATATGTCAGGAAGTGGTGCAGCCAACAGTGTGTCTGAGGTGCTATGTTATGTATACATTATTTTTTCAAATTTTAACTTATAATTTTGATAGATGTAGAAAATTATTTCATTCAATAATTTTTTTCTCATTTATCATTTGCATATATTCACGTGGAATCTTTCAAAATTATTGGTCTTCAATTGTCCGATAAAATATTGCGACTTTAAAACATCTTTTCAATTAGCTTAGTTTGTGCACATGATTATTATTGACAAAAAAATTCTAATAATTGGTTTTCTAACAAATAAATCAATTCATTTTAATGAATTCATGCCGCAATCTTGTGTATCATATATCTAAAAACTATTTTGCAATTGCTCATATTGCCGAGATCAGTCTCAGGACGACCTGGCAAAATATATTTGCAGTCGCAAAGCTATAGTTTCTGACTTTATTTTATAAATATATTTATTTTTAATATGAAATAATTATAAAAATATCATTTAATACAAGCTTGTTGCATTTTGTCTTTTACTACTCCCTTTAACACCTTACGAAAATGTGCCACACCAGTTGCTGAGCCCCATATTAGATATACAAGTGAAATCAAGCTACCGTAATCAATGGCAGCAGTTCTTCAAAACATAATTTAAATTTTATTCCAATGATAATAAATTCAACGTACTATTTAATTATAATCATAATCTTATTTAAATGTCACTGCACTTAAAAATATCATAAATATAAATAATATCGTGAAAATTATGATTATTTCTTGACACTTCCAAATTAGGAAAAAGCCATAATTAAAATAGATAATAATTTCAAGCATGTCAAAAATGTAAAATGGCAATTCGGATCTAAGACAATATATATAATTCCGTCCAAGAATTTATTTAATACCACTTTCTCTTAGAAAAGAAACAGTATAGTTCAAAATCAAATATCTATTGATTATTCCGTAATTCATAAGAATAACAATTAAAAGAATTGCATAAAATAATTGCTTATTATTTGCAGCTTTGAAACGCGCATTTTGAAATTTCTATGAGAATTGGTTAGGTAATCTGACGTTTATTCCTATTGTTCGAATAAAACATGAAAATATGTAACATCTAAATAAAATTAATTATAGTCAGCTTTCACAATCAGTCCTAATAAATTATTTAGAATGTATCGAACCATTATTCAAACGCTCAAGATAAAAAAAAAATACGCTTCAATTGTTTATTAATGTTTGAAATCTAGTTGACTTTACCATATATGCATATTTTTTGTTTTTAGTATAGATGATTAGATGGAAAAAGTATAAAATTTAATGTAGAGAGGAATATTTTCATTCTCATATACTTTGAAAATTCATGAAAAAATCAGGGAGATTGACAATTTATCCTGGTTTATTATCTTTCTTACGGTATTGTTCTGAAATTTCAAATCCTTGATGTAAATATTCTTGTTGTGCTCATACTTGGCTGAGTAAAACAAAGTTAAAGCTAATGATTTAATTCTGAAAAAATGTATAGATCATTTTAAATAAAGCTGCTTTATGCCGAAATAAAATATAAAATGATGGTATGGTGAAGTGGGGTGAAATGGTATGTATTATCGATAATTTGAAAATAAATTTTCCAACCCTGTCAACTTGCTAAACTAGTCGACTTGAAATTATTGAAAAAAAATAACTATTGCTTCATCTATAATAGACAAATAAGAATTATTTTAGTACCAAGTATCAAGTATACTCTGCGAGTCGAGCTTGTTCATTTCATTTTTTTTCTATAATTAATGTGAATATAAATTATTCTCTAAATATTTTGAATTTATTTCAAGTAAACTGTATCTAGGCTCTATAGTGGGAACTCGATTTATTTACCGGCTCGGAATAATTTTTCAAGAACTTCATTTTCTAGAAGCTTTATTTGATTCGATCGAGATAACTCTCTAATCTTCTTATGAAGTATATATGGAATATTTTTATTATTTGATTACCAGCTTTTAACCTTCTAATACCTTCGGATGTTTGTAGAGGATTGATATGCCTGCACACAAACTTACAACAATAGTTAGGATCAAACCCTTGATATCAAGTTATGCAAAAATCTAACACTTTAACAACTCTTATGTGTTAACAATCTAAATTTTAATTCTCTTATCGAATAGGAATACAAATTTTTTTTTTGTTAATATGAAACTCAAGGTATAAGGCTCTTTTTGTCAAAAGATGCAGTTAAATATCCGTAAAGTGCTTTAATTGTTTGTTGAAGCTGTGAAGGTAAACTCACCTTTATGTAAAGTTTGTTTAGAGAACAACTTATAAAGATAACCACTAAGCTCACAGATATTTCTTTCTTCACATGGGCAAGTTTTATGCGTAATAAATTTTATTATAAACTCAAGAAAAAGTAGAGAAAAATTTTTATAACACCTTGTTTTTATCAGATCTTTATTTAAGTAAATTTCAAATTTTATTTCTATCATAAATAAGTTATATCCTCTAGAATAAATATTTTTAAACGCTAAACCAGAGACGTCGAGAGATTTTTCCAACAGAGGGGCTCATTCATAAGTAGATTTATAAGATGATAGGAGAACAGCCTGAAAAATTCAGTGGCGAACTGGACAGAGAGAACTCGCCTCACAAATTCACAATCATTGCTCGTCAAACGTAGTATATATATATATTTTAAAATTTTACCATTAAATATTCTTTTTGCTTTATATTATGAAGAGTTTGACGTAGATTTTCGACGTGTATGATTTCAAACATTTTAAAAACTTTATGGTGGCCATGCTAGTTAAAACAAATAACAATACCTAATAAAAGATCACAAGTTGAATTTTACACTCGTTCAAATATTTACATGCTTTATTTTGGAAATTTAAAATCAAATTTATGACAATTATTTTATGGCTCTCGAGTTATTTCTGAAACATATTCACAACAAAACTATTTCTATTTAATTAAAGAAGCAAACACAATAAAATAATAAATATATTCACGTCCTGGCGCCATTTTACTATCTTATCATTTGTTATCAACAAGAAATAAATGCTATCTAAAGATATTTATTAATTTTAAAAAAGAAAATGTCCCTGATTATTTGGGTAAACAGTAGCTTTTGATTCTTGGTAAGTAAATAATCCCAGAAAATGTGTCACAATATTTTTTTGATATACCCTCGTTTCTATTGGCTACCATTTTGTTATCAGTTCGATTTCAACCAATGAAAGATTTTTTGTGGAAGATCTTAATGATAATGATAGGTGTTTCTTATCTATAACAAATATGCGATAAATATGATAAGGCTATCAGAATTACAGTGAATAAATTCAAATTATTCTACTTATTTTCGATTTAGTTTGAAGTGCGCAATCGTTAGATCAATTTGATTAGATTTGATTGGTTATCGCAATGAGTTGAAAAAAAGTATTTGTAATGGAACAGAAATTAACGGGCGCGAAGGTAAGAGCTATGAAAAGTTATCTTATTCTATTTTTTTATAATTACTCTATCAATTTGAATAACTATATTCAAGCTAGTTCAAATATTCAATGTTTCTATCTTAAATTGCTACAAAATATACTCCTTTTTGTTTTCACTATTAAATACATCAACTGTCAAAAATATATCATTGATACCAACATAGTTACATATTCCAAAAAAATTATTGCTAAATGAAATAATTACCTATTTATAAAAACGAATAATAATTGACAAGATAGAGAAGAAAATATAGAACATTTATTAGAGACGGCTATTGACCAGACTATCGTTTACTAATTCGCCACGCTACGTGGCTAGTCTCCTATTAATTTTGACATAGAAATATTTATTCTCACGTAGATAGAGAGCACATCATTCTTCCACTCTGCTTCAATTAAAAAAATTACAATTAAAAATATCTGATGAATCAATAATTCGCATTGACCACAAGAGAAAGATAATAAGTCATGCATAGAAAATAAATCACTATTATTATTTCTGAATATATCTGTTCATTAAAATTATCCCAAAAAATGTATTTAATATTGTTTTGTTTTTTCTGGAGTATTCCTTCATTTCTGCTTTAATAGGAAAAACTACAATTAGCGATATCGGATTAATTGATAATTATCATTTAACATTTTTGTTGTCCATTAAAGAAAAGTATAGTATTATGAATTGGTAATATAAGTGTTCCTTAAAATAGGTCTCAAAAAGTATGTATCTACAATAACGAGTTTTTCAAATTTTGTTCATAATGTTCAAGATATTATATGAATATTCTGTTATTTACTTTAATGCTCTAAACTGTAATTCTTCGCAGAAACTCTCTGTCTGCTTATCTTAGACGTTAGATTTGTTTATATTTATTATTAAAAATAATGCTCTCACCTCAAAAATTATATCTCTAGATTATTTCGTATATTTAATAATGCAGCAATTGCGCATAATTATCATGTTTTGAATATCGTAGAAAATTATCTCTGTAACATCTGCGGAGGATCTCCAGCATATGACAAATTTAATCCTTGTCAGTAATAAATTATCTCTGCCGGAGAAAAAAACAAAAAATTCAACTTGACTTCCCCCCTTAGTAGCGCACGTCTCCAAAACTCTAAAATACCGCAAATACAATAAGTCAACAGAAGGTTGAGTAATATTTTACCATTCGGATCCATGAAAAAATGCGAACAAACAATTTGGTCTGCTGCAAATATACGATTTTTTGTTTTTGTGCCGATAAATTGTCGTTTGTTATCGGTTTCCCCCCGTCGAAAGGAACTACGACATACGTTGTTAGAGCTCCGCGTGCAGAAACGTGCGGCGATTTACGTGATCAAGTCGAAGATTAATTCGGGGAATATTCCTAACGGTTGTATGCAAAAACCTACCCCTTCTGGAGGTATCTATTTGAAATATTGGCTTATATTTATCATCTGCGAAGGGTTTCCGTGACCAGTTATTCTTCTTTCTCCCCTACACCCTTAGCCGATGTTCTCACCCCTTATTTCATACGGACCGAATGATTGGGAGTTTTTTTTTAGATTTGAAAATTGTAAATTAGTTGCTTTTTGCCCAGAAATAATGAAATACATTGTAATTTCTACATTGATTCAATTTATTCAAGTATATCGGGTTATAGATCTTTTTTAATTCATTTGAACAGGACAAGGTTCTGATTTGCAAATTCTACAAAATATTCATATCTTCAAAATAATAAATACTCATATATCAAAAATATTATTCAAGATTGAAGAAAAGCACATTGCTAAAATCAGAATTTAATAAATTAAATATAATGTGCACACTCGTACAATGAAATGTCAATTTGTCATCCTATATTTTCCTATATTATCGCATACTTATTCCCACTAAAGGTTGAAACAGAGACAACTTAATTTCAAAATGCTTTACTTTTTAGATCATCCTGATAGTTCTATGAATACATACATTTAATTATTTCATTTTTTGAGGCTCCGTATCAAAAACATGTACAAAGAGCACTTCTTATAGAGAAACTTCGATATCTGTTTGTCCGAAATTGAGATAAAAAATACTTATTTCTATCAAGAACAAAAATATGTGTTTTGTAGCTAAGTATAATTTTGCTGACAGAGTTTCTCGAAGCCTCTAGAAAGTTCTAGAAATTTCCAGAAATTCCACCTAACGTCACTACATCCTTGACACATTCATACACTCAGTTACGTTTGCCGCCCGTTTATTCGGCGTGTTGAATGGATCTAACTTATAGGAGTTCTGTTCATTATAGTATTTTCAACTGTTACATTTTTTAAGTAATAATGAATAGTCATATTAAATTGAATATTTATAAAATGTTCTTATGCATTAATTGTGCGAAAATCTTTACGCATGCGTCTGTCGCACTTGACAGTTTTTCCTGTTTACTAGTTTTAACATATTTATATATGTATTTAATAAAAAAATATGAAAGGAACAATATTCTAAATACTCTACAACGCGCTTCCATATGTACTGGACGAGCAACAAAAATTATTGTAATTACATATTTTATCTGATTCTTTTCATGTTGATGTTCCAATGTCTAGCGAGTGAATAAAATTGTCCCAAATACTTGAAAGTAAAACGTAAAAGGAAATCTGTTGAATGTGTGAATAGCTCCAAGTACCTATTTAACCTCTTGACCTCAAAATGAAGGGCTCATATTCAGTTACAGCGTCGATTTTTCCTTCGATCCTCAATGAAAAACACGAATTATCATTCAGGTGGTAATTATATCCAACAGAGAATAATTGGACTAATTTTTGTACATAATATATTGTAGCAATAGAGGGACAATAACCGAAAAAAATTACTTCTAATTCACATTCAGAAAGATTTCGATATAAATATTCCTCATTTTTTTTTACATTTCTTAGAGAAACTTGACCTCCTCAAGAACGTTCATAAATTAGGACTTTACAATCGGTTGTATTAAAAAATATGTTTTTCTGATCATAATTTTTTCTTTCAAATATACTTTTCTCCATTCTCCAAGACAAAGAGAAGCAATTTATTATCAGCAAGAATTGATTTTGTTCCGTGATTCAAATGAATATTCCGGATTTACTCGCAGATATAAATTTACTAATTCAAAATCTGACGTGTATAATTATTATATTAAATTCCCAATTCGATGTCTGAAAATATAGCAATAAATCAGAAAACTAATGAAAAATAGATTATTTTGAAACGTATTTATTTCATAAAAATTTACTTCAATAATGAATGGAGCTCGGATCCACCTCCTTTAAACCTATGTATGTAAGAACATCAGTATATGTGTACACAAAGTTTAATTTTTTTAGATATAGGATGTATGAAATTAGCTTTTTGACCATTGATGGAATTACAGACAGTTATTGTAGGGAAAATAATAGGATTTCGTATTTAACCTCTTACAGAACCTTAATAACTATTCCATCTTTTTGCAATTATGTTCCAACTTATTCTAAATAATTTATCTTCTGCTCCTAATTTGAATAATTCTAGAAGATGTTCATAATACAAGTTGTAATAGGGAAAGGAAAGCCTCCAAATTAGAATATTGATTGAATTGGAAGTTAATTGAAGAGAGATACACCGTCTGTATTTATAAAATTAAGACGTTCTGACATCGGCACAGGAAAGCTCTGACAGTTTTGACAAATCCTCATTTCGTCTCCCCCTGCACACTCCTTACAAGTCTATCTCCTGTTAAATCAATCGATTGATACATTTGCTATTGCCTTAGGGAGGGGGATAAGGTGTTGCTAGTCTATTATACGTATAGATACCTTCAGCCCGCTAGCGATTCCTTATATTAAGACATTAATTTATTGGTGCCAGGCCTGCATTGCTCCTCCAGAGACGTATTCATTTATTTCCAATTACTACTACAAAGAATTATTAAATTAATCGGATATAATTTCCTATACTCGTCAAAACGGATTTTTACTAAATGTTGAAAAGAATAGCATCGACTTATTGAATGGTAGGATTAGTAAGCGGATGTCCCAGTGATTGCAGGAAAGAACCATTTAGAAAAAAAAACTCCTTAAGTTGTAATTTTTATTTAAATCCAGTATTTCGTTACATTTTAGAATGCTAGAGTGAAATTGGAGTTCCGTGAAAATGATCTATTGATTTTTCACAATATTCCTAAGATCATATTATATTACGCAGTCCAGATTTCGGAGTTCGATAACTTCAACATAACAATTATCGAATCGATTGAATCTATGTTTTTTCTTTGAATTCTAGAACAAAAATGCAGGAATAAAAATATGTTTAAACAACGAGTGTCCCGAAATAATAAATGATTTAGGATTTGGTTATAGCATTGTTGTTTATAAAATTGTTATAAAATTTAAACAAATATAATTGAATGATGTCACAGGCGAGGAGCAGTAAATCTAAAAGCAAAATGTTTAGAAAATTGTCACAATTGAAAATATTTAATTGATCAAGGAATATCTGACAAAAAAAGCTTCACTGCTATAACTTGTTAATATATTCGGCTTTGTTTATTAAAATATAACTATTAAATGCATAATTAGTACGAATAAAATTCAAATTAGACACACATGAAGCTCGACAACTTGGCTTCTTAGCAATTCATAATTTTCCTAGGGGACTATCAGTGTAATCTTGATTTGATTTATCAATTTCGCACACATGACCACTAATTGACAAATTTGATTGTATTCTGTACCACCACATTAACATTCAGTAACATTAGTTTTTTTTTTTTTTTCTACATTATTTCCAACAAAAAGGCCCTAAATTACTTGTTATAACTCGTAATCCTAACATATAGTCAACATAATACTCGACTATTTTGTGATTGAAATTTTACTATTTCGGTCCTGGTTTTTTCGAAGATCGATAAATGGACTCGTGAAATTCATCTCTAATCTGTCAATCAGTGTAAATGAATCAATTCAAAATGTAATTAATTACATTAGATTAAAATGTGTAACCCTTTGCCAAGCACTGTCGATAACTAACTTTTCAATCTTTAATACGTTTACCCTCTCGTTGGAATTTATTCCTTCAAATATTAATTCATCATTTTATATTAATTCGATTTGGAGAGTTTTAGCTTTTATTGTCGTATTAATTCAGTTATATATCTCATCAATTATTGGGCTAAGATTATTGATTTACCATTTACGAAGTTATATGAAATTTTAATATCAATTTGTTTCTAATATTCCTAATTCTTCTTTCTTATATCGACACAGAAGCAGTTGCATTAAATACTTGATATGATCAACTTGATATTAGATCCGATTTATGTCACAACTACTTCAATATTTGATTACATATATTATTTGGTTGAAGAAATTGATATCTAATTATTGTTTATTTCCATACTTTTATTTATTAATTTTTTTTAATTTTTAGATTTCGCAGTTGGTGGAAGAAGTCCAACGGTTGCAGACCAGCATCAGTAAGTTGCAGGAGTCTTCCATGACCCAAATTTCCAGACTAGAAGAACAGTTGGAACACAAAAGACAACACATTGCGCGGTTAGAAGCGCGTCTTGAAGTACAAAAGGATTACGAAGATTTAAAACGTGAAATTAGGTTCGTATCAAAACATTTTTACAATCAAGTAATAACTAAATGAAGAAGAGAAAAGTTTTAGCAACTTATTCACATTGCAAATGCTCGCACTGTGATTTCAAATCCCACTTGAAGGATGTATAGGCTCATATACTTAATTTATGTTTAAAAATTGAAACCACAACACCACAATTTTTTTCAGAACACATATAAATGAATAATGAAGGTATAATCATAACGGATTTGTAATAAAATAACGTTTTAATTTGGAATTAAAGGCCAACCTCTTGGTCCAGTTTACAATTTTGAATAAATTTTTGTGCTCATTGTCAAATGAGCTGATGAGTCATAAATTCAGTATGTGATTTTTGACATTTGAAAAGAGAAATAGAATGACGTCTCTTACTAACTTTTTTTCTAATATCATTGAAAAGATAAATGGAACTTGTGAACCTAGAATTTTTTATTTTATTTTTTCAAACAAATTCATAAAAAAAATATGAAATAAAATTAATTCAATATTATTTATACTCTCCGCCCCATAATTTTGCTCGTGGCATCGAAGTTTATTTTTATTTTGGTTTTGTGGTTATAGGTTATTTCATGTTGTTTCCTTTTAGAAACAAATGTCAACATTTTATCAATGCGGTATTAGTAATTATGATGTAATGAACTTCCTGCAATTCACCCTTTATAATAAAATGTATTTTTTTCAATATATCGCCACCCCTCTTATATATGATTATCTGAAAATTATTATCATAATACAAATATTATTCACAATAATATCCATATCTCCTGAAATAATTGCCAATCATTAGTTTTTTTACTATATTTCTGAGAGAACCTAATCAATCAAGAATTTTAGGATCGAATGACACAGTTTTTTTACATAAGTTTTGTTAGATCGAAAGGTATAAATATGACTTGTATGATCGTCTGTCATAGTCATTTCCTTTTGAAAATTAGTGGACTATCTATTCAAACTTTAGACAGCCATAAAACTTATTGGTCCACTATATTTTTATTCCAGTAACTAGATTACCATTTAAAAGGACCTTATTCAAGTATTAAGAAAGTATCTGTATGGATTCTCTAGATATTGACGAAAATTTAATTGAAACTGTTTCTCTACTGTCTTAAGAGAGCAGGCAATATAAAATCTGCAAATATTATTGTGCAGTGTTTCTCAAACGCCGATTTAAAAAAAACTGCTGGTTCACTATAAATTGAATAAATGCTGAAGATAAGATTTTAGGTGCACCCGCATTAAGTTTACCGGTATTTTACCGATTCGGGATGATAACGAAGCTATGAAACGCTATAGTAAAGTAATATCAATCCTTGATTTCGATAATATTCATGGACAATTTATAAACTAATTTTTGCACAAATTAACTCAAACTCAAATAGTTCTGCAATATATATAACACGTATTAATTCGAACAATTATATTTCAATGCCTCTTGAGAAAGAAAAAATTGCAATATTATTTTGTTTGAATAATTCTCTCTTTTTAAAGTTTATTTGTTTTTTCCACAGTATATTACGTTCAATAGACTTCTCCTCTACAAATATAAGTGAAAATAAATCGCTAGAGCTTCTTCTTCTGGAGAGGTCGAAAGTACTCCAACATACAGAAGGTCCAACAATCAAACAAGAACCAAGTGGTAAGAAAAGAATTATTTATTTAGCTGCTGCATGGCTTCAGATGTTTTACACGAAACTCGTGTTGAATTTTTAAAATTCAACTTTTACTTCTGTCACAAACGTTTTGATTTGATTCTTGATCCTTTGATTATCCTTCCTGTCAAACCTTAAGAAGTCAGAAAAAAATCGGTACAGTAATTTGCAATTTTATACATGATGATAAGTCTTTTGATCAGTTACTTTAAGAACTTTTCTGTCATAATTTCCTAATTATTGTAGAAAAAAGTTGTATACAAAGTTTAAAGCTTAAAATTCTGCAGCCGAATTAATAACCAAAATTTATTTTTCCAGCCTAATCACGGCAGAAATCAAATATATGAATGTAATATTTCAATTTTTAACATTTTCAATCCAATTCCAAGCAAAAAAAAATTTTTTCTAAGTTTTTAGGAAAACAAAAAATTATAACAGTATTATTTAACATATTAAAGCTATAAGATTAAGAGCTTCAGCCATCATCTTGTATAAATCCAATCATAAAAACATATCTAGATCTGTCTGAAATAGTCGCCTTTATATTAGATTTTCTTGAATTGTATTGTTTACCACGACTGTAAATCTAAGTTTAATACTTGCGAAATTATTGTTGAAAACTGTTCTTTGTGATATTTTTATTACTATAGTTGATCTTTATTTGAACGAGATTTTGTAACTCATTTAAGAAATACATCCATTGTGTTCTGAATTTCAAAATTCTCGTGAGAAATATGGCACAATTGCTTTCAAAACGTCAATGTATATAGTTTTTTAAAAAATTTTTGCTGAGTTTTATTGTAAGGATTTATTCAAAAGAAGAAATTTTATTTCAGCTCCGCATTCCAAAAGTTACAGCATTTTACAAAATAATAATTCCACATATTTTTAGATATCAACTATTATCTGTTCGACCACAATAATATCTATATCATTTCGATGTACTATTTTGAAAAATTGCAATGTTTTTTGTTGATCGACCATTTTATTTTTCCTTTGTTGAACGCTGTAACTCTATAATCCGATGATTCTCTGTATTTTGTGTTCAACAGCCCGCCAAAGATTGTCGATAAACTTATTTTATGATAGATACATATGAATACTTCAATAAGCTTTTTGAACAGATCAAGAAAAAACACTGTATGTAATTTTATTCACTACAAGTCCAGAAACCTTTTATAATTCATGAATTTATGTATCAACAGTAGATTGTTTCACTAGTAGGGAAAAGTGAGAGTTTACTAGCTAGTGTAAATTTTTCAATTCACGAGCGAGCATAACGAGCGAGTGAATTAAATTTATACGAGCAAAGTAATATCACTTTTCGTACGTGTACAACATGCTTTTTTTTTGTATACTTGATGGAAAAACTTAATTGGAAAACGCCAATAGAAATAATTTTCTACAGAAATACTAAGCAAAGTTGTGTTCTCGCAAAAACGTAGTAACGGTTTTGACAACAAACTGCCAAACAAAAACTTAGTAACAAATAAACAATATTAAAAATTAATTTGTCAGAAACGTCAGACGCCAAAGATTCTCGCGAAATTCTGGATGCAGCTAAAGAAGCGACTTAACATTTGTTTCCGGCGAAATCGAGAGAATTATTGTTTTCTTATATGTTTAACCTGTAATTTTTTCTCAATTAGGTCTTAGTTGTCATTTGGGCGCGTGTCATAGTGCATTTTTTTTTTTTTTTTGCTAATAAGAAAAGTGTTGCTTATTGGAAAACTGGCACTTTTCTTTGATGATTTCTACTTATTAAACCTGATATTTTCCATTAAGTATACAAAAAAATAACTATCACGAATAGATAATTATTTACTGACTCATGATGAAAATAGTCTTTATTTAGTCAAACTTGAAAATGAACAACACATTACACGCAGAAAAGTATACTGTGCAAGTTAGAGTCTTTTTCTAGAGGAAATCAAATTTGCTGAATAAGATCTTGGCACGAAATTTTAAAATTGTTATTTTTCCTTTTAATTCGAAAGACTATGTTGTATAATCACGTTTTACAGGCGTTTACTCAAAAATTGTTTATTATTACTGCAATAATAAATTTCAGAATGCTTGGTTCATATTGCTGCCTTGAATGACGTACGTACTTATAGGCCAATTATCACTGGGTACATCATATCTTGCCTATTCTAGAGTAGGATGAGATAGATTCACCGCGATATTACTGGCTCTGCTGGCTTAAAATTACGTATGGATGTTACTGTAAGTGAAGATAAATAATACTGAACTCATTCTACTTGATATCTTTCAAATAAGATGTTCAAAAAATTTAAAAAATCAAAAATCTCCAATCTCTTTTTCGAGTAAAACAAAATGAGTAATCTCGCAAGATCTCATTACGTCCACTTATCGCATAAGAGCTACAAAAGTTAAAAATTCAATATTAAACATCAATAAATTGGAATAATAATGTTGAGATTGATAATCAAATATCCAAGCTATTAAATTATATATAATACTGGGTCTGTCATCGTAAATGTAAAAATCATTAAATTGAATCTTAATGCTAGTAGTGAATAAAATAATATGTACTCAGGCTGTGAAGATCATTATTGACTAATACTTTGCAGCCCTTGGTTTTCTTGCACCTCGGAGTACAATCCTGACACGAGGTCAATAGTAATATACTACATAGTTCGCTAACGTCATACCATTAGACATAAAAAATTTCTATAGTGTACGGCGTTCCAGTAAATGTTGCCATACTGCAAATTTTTTGAGCAAATAGAAATCCTCTTAACATTCAAAAGAAGATCTAATGTATGCTCTTTGCTCGAGTCATTTCAAAATAATTCTATCGCAATAACGATACTTACCTCAGATAATTTGTATAAAAATTATGTATTCATTGATTTTGGCTAAAATTTAGAACAGGAAATTTGAAATGCTAATGTTATTGCCGATGGTTACGGATTTCCAATTTAATTGCCTGTTTTTCAACAATAATTACAAGTAATTAAATCAACAATTAATAATTTCATTGGACCATAAAAGTGAAGCTACTCCACCTCACACGTGAACAATTCAAAGCGTCTATTTCTCTCTCTAGCGCAATGAATTATGATTAAATTTCGGTCCATCCATCCTTTTTGGTACTTTTATCACTTAGAGTCCCTCCATTTTTATGTATATCTGACCTTGTTTTTTATTTTATCCTTTTATCTGTTCATCTAAGCGTTACGTATTATTTTAAAAATGTTATTTAAACTATTTTATTATAATAAGCGAGGTGTTTGTTCAGTTAAGCATACATTTCGAGCTGATATATCTTTTTATTTTAATTTTTTGTGGGCTGACGTGAAAAATTTATTACATGTATCTGACGAAAACATTGCAGTGTACTTGTTACCATATTGTTTCATAAGTCCGTTTATTCGACCTGAATATATAAATCAAATTCATTGTTGATTCAGAACTTTATTACGAAAATGCGTACTTCACCTTTTATCAGTTTATAAATGTATTTCTTAACAAGAACTTAGTACATACGTTCATACATCATAGATAGACGACTAACTCTCCGTTATACCGGTGATCTATATAACTAGTAAAATACAGTCAATTTTTTTACCTGAAATGCAAGCGACTGAAAAATTATTAAATTTTTATTTTATCATCAATGGCTCGATTTGTTCTGATGTTGATAGATTTGCTTTTGATGATAAATGTTATCTTGAGGCGATAAAAATTAATGGAGAATGAATTGCAAGAAGCTTGTAACAGACAGTATCTACAATTATCATTATTTTATTTCCTGCAGATAATATCATTTGAATGATATCTACCAACTTCCAAACACTGTAACTACTAATATTTTTGATAAAAATCATTTCTCAATTTTTTAATGTTTAATGGTCCACTATCTCAATAAATATCTAGGAATAACTCAATCACTATGATGATTGTTTCATTAGACATGTGCTCACAGACTTATCAAGAAACGAACATGAATTTGCTAATTATTTGTTTTCATTATACTCAAAATAAAAAATATTTTAAAAATAATTGGTGTACAAAATTTCATATCTCTTTTTTAGGAGATTGGAGCTGAAAGTTGTAGAACAGAATATTTCTAGTATTTTATTGAATGCTGCCAAATATAAAAATACACTTCTTCGCAATATAAGCATTGACATTTAATGTTAGTGATAATAATTTTTCGTTGCATAATTTGACTTTCTTATTTATATTTTCTACATTCTGCCTCAAATTTATTATATCAGAATTTACTAATTTAAACCAAAAAAGCTCTTCTTATTCAATATCTATTCTGAACTATTATAAATTCAAATAGTGGTAAAGATACCCTGAAATTTTGACAATAATTCCAGATGGCATTTTTCTAAACGCTCTCAAATTTCCAGATATTTATTCGAAAAATGTTTCAGAAGTTAGAAGATACTGGATATAAAGAATATTATTTTCAAGAATATAATTGTATCATATTTGTCATATTGTTTGTCAAAAGCTTTTTGCAATCTGTTCTCCATTGCTCTTTCTATAGCCTGGTGAAAAAAAGAAGAAATATAGATGTAGTCAGACATTTGGATTACCTGTAGAGTCATTTGATATCATATCTAAATATTGCCAAATATTAGATGATCTGTTATGGCAAATGGAAGAGAATGCATTTATAAAACAAAAATGAAATATGAACATAGACCCGACTCCTCTGAACATAAAAGTGGCAAGCCTTCAAAGCTTTGCACTAATGCTGGGGCCACACTTACGTCTAATGCCATTAATTGAGGCGTTATGTGACAATTGATATATTGTCATTCACAATGTGTTTATTGTTGAACAACGCTTCAATTAATGGCATTAGGCGTAGATGTGGCCCCAGTATAAGAAGAAATACGATAGCAATAATAACACGATATCAACGTTAAAACAAATGTTCTTTGTCATTCTGGAAATTTTCTTTTTTCAAATGTATATGTTACAGACCATTATATAAAATTAGACCATATGTATATATGGATTGGATTCTATGTATACGGTTTAAATGGAGCAGACCGTATGACATGGTATTTCATATAGGTACGGATTATTGCGATCCAGACTGTGTGTTAAATTGCAGTGTCTTGGATGATGTTTATATTTTTGCCACTCACATCCATTGTTACACATGAACACTCATTTATAAATTGAATTTTGGCCCAACAGGCGCGCGCAGCGGAATTTGATAATATTCAGAAATGTTTTTCGAAAGCCCAAACATAGTAAGCTAGCCTACAATCATTGTTACATACGATCACTTTTTTATAGACTGGATTTCAGTCCAACATGAGAGTAATTTCAAAATAATATAGTCATTCAGAATTTAGTACATGTCCTATCAATATTTTGACTATTAAAGAAGTCTTCAAAGACAAGAAAGTTCCTCTTAGATCGGTTGGCTACGGCTCAATCTACCGTTTGAATCTCGCAATGATATATGATCAAGTCACAGATGGACTGTATATAAATGGACTAGTCCTATTGAAAAAGACTAATCCATTTGTTGAGGGACAAGCTTCTTGCGCATATAGACTGATATATTCAGTCCATTTATGTACTAGTCCTATTTATACAGCTTGTTTTACAAATATGGTCTGTAATATATATAAACATATGCTTATACATTAACGATTAAAAACAGAATTTACCAGAATTAAAGATTCAGCTATTAAATAAGAAATAATTCAGATATACGCCATGATTCAGAATTTTTTATTCATTGATGTGAATTATATGTTCAAGTATTGAACTCAATTTTCGTGATACATATAACGTCTCATATGTAAAATTATGTTATATCTTTAAAGCCTTGTAGTTCCTTCATTAAAACAAATCGAGTTTATATCAATATTATTTCTCTGGTAAGTGCATCAACTTTCATTTATCATATCACTCATAAATCGAAAAAGATAAATCTTGTGTTATTTTGTTCAAATCAATCTAAATTTCTACGTATCTTTCATATGGTATCTATTGACGTAATGGAGATGGAGAGTCTATCATATGTTTGTTGATACACCACCATTCATACAATATTTTATTGTATGAGTGCATGTGTAGTGACGTATGAAGAAGTTTGTTGTCTTTTAACGCTTGATGGTCCTTGTAGGCGGTAGCACCGCGTCCTCCCTCCCAGCCCCTTCTCCCGCTCCAACTACCCCACCTACAACCACCCCTGCGCCCTCATCTGCACCCACCCCAACATCCAACATGCTATTCCATCCGCCCTTGCAAAACGTCGAGACGTTCGGCTCGTTCCTGGGCGAGGAGATCGTGGCGAACTGGCGGCGCAGCCTGGAGCGCACGATCCTCACACAGCCACTCATGTCCTCCCCACCTGCCCCAGATTGCCCGGTGAAGGCTGCAACACCCGTGGCCATCGACAGCACGGACAAATCGGCAGCGTCTACGCCGGTTCCCGCCGATCCAGCCACCGCCATCGGACCGCAGGCCTCCCCGAGCGCAGAGTCTATTCCTTTGCCCACACTGAACGGAAATCCCAAGTCGCCTGAAGACAACAACAACCACCACGCTTCTACCAACAACAACACGCAACCACCGACACCCTTGCAAGCCGCAGCAATGCTCAACAGTTTCGAACTAAAAAGTCCGTACCGTTTCGAAGAACACCGAAGTCCATTCCGTTTCGCCGACGAATTAGGTTTGCCAGGTGCCATGGTAGGCCGCCTTGGAGAAAGCCTAATACCAAAGGGTGATCCTATGGAGGCTCGGTTGCAGGAAATGCTTCGCTACAATATGGACAAATATGCTACCCAAAACCTGGACACGCTACATATTGCGCGTCGAGTTCGCGAGCTCTTATCCATCCACAATATTGGACAACGTTTGTTCGCAAAGTATATCTTGGGTCTGTCTCAAGGTACCGTCTCTGAGCTGCTATCAAAGCCCAAGCCCTGGGACAAACTGACGGAGAAGGGTCGCGACTCCTACCGAAAAATGCATGCATGGGCTTGTGATGAAAATGCCGTAATGCTGCTCAAATCACTCATCCCCAAAAAAGGTAAGCGACACGGTCAGCTACACCTCAGTTTAGAATTCCATATCCAAGAATAAATAAGTGGCCAAAAATTCAACATATGATTATAAAGATAAAGTAAATTTAAGGTCAGCAAGTGCAATATAACAAAATCGAGAAAAGCAAAATAGTAGTACTTCTGCAATTATAATATCAAATACGTAGCAATCATAATATTTTATTAGGATCATTGAATTTTAGATCAAAGATAGGAGTTTTTTTAATAAATTAATCTCTACCATTGAAACTTTCAAAATGATGTCTTCCTTAGCCTGCAAGAAATATCTAATCTGGCAACTCGGTATTGTGGGAATAATCTTTCATATATATTTTCAAAGTTGTAAATAACAAATAAATCATTATACAGATCCTAGAGCTAGGTAAAATGAGAATTAATATTCACCTATTCAAATAAAATTAAATGCCAGTCATTTGATTGGTGATAAATGCTTGACTGACCAGTCTAAAGTTGTAATGGCGAAACTGTCGTTAGTGACGTGTCATAATTGAAATAAATGTCTAATGACATTTATTTAACTTAAATAAAATAATTTTAACTCCTCACTCATCGATTTATCTGCCCTAAATCTGTAAAAAAAAATCATGCTTATTTAAATTTTCAAAAGTTTTTGTCCTTCTGCCAGGCTGCCGGATCGACCACTCTTTATTAATTTAGGAGAAAAATGCTAGATTACAAAATTTTCAGCCGTTAGCTATTTACAATCAAGTACGTTGAAGTAGTATTTTATATCGCGACTAGTCTTGTTTGAGACACGACCGTAAAACGGGAATTTCTCATTAGCAATAAATATTTCAATGAAGAGATGAAAATTTTCAAAAAATCATCTTGTTCCTTTCAGTTGCTACCTTCATATTTTGACATTTCAAATTGCTTTGGAAAAGTTAAACAAATTGTAATGCATTCTGCTTCGATTTTTGTTAATTTAAATCATGTATTTCAATTCTCATATAATTACCGACATCAGATCCAACTGTCATGTCATTGCACACAAGTGAACATTCTTATAAATAAGCGATTAAGAATCAGGAAAAAAAAACCTCAAAAAATTATATTTCTTCACTTTCTGTATTTCATATATTATTATTCAGATATTTATAAAAGGCAGTGTTTTAGATTTTTGTATGCACTGTTATCATACTTTTTAATATTGTATGTATAAAAATCAATTTATTAATAGAGCCAGTATAAACAATTATATCGTGCATTCTACAGTTCAGGTGGTCAAAAAACAATATACATTGGTCAATTGTCAAGTGCTCATAACAAAATTTTGGAAACTTCCCAAGTGTTACATTTTGCTTACTAACCTTATATTAGAATAAACTACATTCATGATCTGTTGGATTTTTGGTCATAATACCTCAGTATTCTATAGATTATATTTGGTCGATCGATTCGATGCCGGGTCGAGACGATAATTTTATTCATTAATCGAATTGCAACACGCTATAGTACCAAACTAATTATGCTTTACATTTAAAGAATAATATTAATATATCATTTTCGTTTTCCAATTAAATATGGAGCACGAGTTTCGTGTCTGATTCTAATAGAACTGAAATGCGCCGCGAATAAAAACAGACTACTTTTATTGTATTTCTTCTAATTGAATTGTCTCTTCTGGATTTTTTATCCATTTGGAGAAGGCTCTAGAATGGTTTGGCTTACGCAACAAATATCACATAATCTACAATAATGCCGTTTCTTTTATTTTAACCCTAACAATTCTTCCTTCAATGCATGGTAAATAATAAAGACGAAGAATGAGATTTGGAGATATTTTTAAGGCCCCGTATTTCAAGAAGCATAATTGGAACTCCTTGGTAATGACTCGTGCGTGTATCCTTTCATAGCCACTATTAGGCCAAAATATTTGAGGAACGGATTGTAAAATTTTCCAAATGATCTGTTCATTATTTTTATTTATATTATTACTACGATATAATTGATAAGCACTCTGATTTCGTAAATAGAAAGTACATCCGTAATTAATTTACTCATCTATGCCTCCTGATTTTAAGTAATTATTTCAATACAATTTTAAATTAATGTAAAAGAAATACTTATTTGCTTCTGAGATATCTATATACAAATGTTTCAATTTAGGTACATTGTACAGCAGATCATAAATGACTAATCGTCACATGACTTGTCAAAGTTCTTATAATTATCAAAATTATCTCCCACGGAATAAAATCTGACGTGAACATCACGTGACTTATTTGTACATTATTTATATGTCCACAAATTTATTCAATAAAATTTTCTGTCACTTCAGGTTATAATTAATACAGTTTTAATAATATTTTGACATGTACAATGTCAAACAAAATCAAAAAATTGACAACAGATTATCATTGCCCACCTTATCATTTCAATTAAACTGATTGTTTTATACGGCAAATTCTGAATGTCTGTTATACATATAAACTGCACTTCCGGATCAGCCGATTGATACAAAAATAGTTGATAACTATTTTGATGCTACAAGTTCAAACACTAAATTTCAATATGCTATGGCTGATCATTCTAGATTTATGCAAAAAAATTAAAAAAAGTTTCAAGTAAAGTGCATTTCTGGTTTGCCCGAGTCATACAAAAATAGCAGATAACCATTCTGATACAACATCAAGTTCAAATACTGAATTTCAACATCCTACGGTTGATCATTCTGGATTTATTAGAAAAATTCGAAAAAACTTTCAAGTAAAGTGCACTTCCGGTACAGACGATTGGAATCATAATGCGAGGTGCACAACTTGACCCTATACCAGTTTTAAATACAAAATTTCAACATTATACGTTCAACCAGTTTTGAGATTTGCGACTTACGAACGAACGCACGTTCCCCCCTACCGACATCAAGCCGAAAATAGTCAAAATTGATTCAGGGATTCTCAAAATAGATATTTCCATCAAAATCTCGATAGGTGAATTTTGTCGTTTTCACAATACTTACTTGTGATTTACAAGTAAGTAAAAATTAGCACAACACGCTACTACGTATTTCATTAATATTTTATTTTCCAGACATTTCGATATGTATTTGGCTACATCTTGTTCTTAGGAATAAAAGATTGAATAAAGAATTTTATCGTAAGGAAATTTTTCGAATCAAACTTTCATTTATTTATACTGTTAGGGTAGAATAACTCGTCAGTCGTAGTCACTATCACAACGATGCGGTAAATAAATCAAAACGAAGCGGCTCGTTCAATCATCTATGATAATAATAAGCCAGTCCACTATAGAGTCAAGTGAAAAAAAATCTTTTTCAAACGACTATTATTTTTTGATAAGTAGATTATATTATTACCAGTTTTCTTCTTCAAAGTCTCTCATCAATATTTTTCAAATTGATTTGATCCTTTACCTTCGCTAATTCATATTCTTTCCAACAGTAACTTCTTGTATTATAGGCAGTATATATGAAATCTTGACGTTTATTTTAATTCACTTATGCCCGGTTTTATAAAGGACAGAGTAATTTACTTCCAGAGTAAATAAAATTTACATTGTTAAATAACAGTTGATTTTTTGACAGCAATGACTCTGTTGTTATAAAGAAACTCAAAACGATTAGAATTTGTTAAGTAGAATAAATTTACAGTCTTTTATAAAACCGGCCATAAATTAACATGGTAACAATGTATCATGTTCTTCTCAGTGAAATGTCATTTCAAAACGTCAAATTTGAATGAGTTTCAAATATATTTTAAACGAGATAGTTGTAGACAAATTAAAATATTTCATTTGCCTATAATGAAGTAAGAAAAAATATGTAGTGTTTGGTCGGTGCTAGTTCATTCCATGATTGATTTGGAACATTTAGTGCGCGCTCAAGACGAGTTTTTTTTTTATTAATTATTAAAACACTCAAGAAAACTGTATTAAACACATAATAAAACTATTAGATCAATCAAGATAATATATTTTAAGTATTACTAAGTTTTCAATAAAAAACAATGGGATAGTTTCCAAATACTGCTGAGACAATGCTTTATCTAGTTCTCATGAAATTTTGTAATAATTGCTATGAAAAAGAACTATGTCATCTTTCAAAGTTTGGATTAAACTCAGTACATGAACGAAAACAATGAACAATTAAGTCCAAAGATCTAATCTGAATTAGTGATCAACGCTGGCTGGTTACTTACTACGTTTATTTTATATAGTTTTTATTTTAGTTGGTTTCCTAACCGCGCCTTTTTACCATCGATGGCTGTAAAGATTATTTCGCTTTTGTTTATGAATAATCTTTGTATTTTATATTGCAATCTTCACGCTAGTACCCCGTGAAATATAAATCAAGATGGCCAGTCGCATTATTGTAATAAACAAGTGAATTTCGTAAACTCACGCACATAATTTGACGAGTTTATAATTACTTGAAAGAGAAAATTGTGTCTGTCTGGCAGGGTCGGACTGGCGATGAAGAGAACCCATCTATTTATAAATTAAAAATTTCTTTACTTCAAGAGTTGATGTGTTTTAAGATTGATTCCAAAGAAATAGAAGTAAATCATATTGGTTTTTAAGAAAATACGGACATAATAATATGAATTCTAATTTAAAAATTTGAGTATATCCAAAACATTGCGATCTGGATTTACTATTAGAACTGTAGTCGTAAAATTGAGTTCTCCGTAAATATTTCCTTAGTTTACGGCAGGGATGTTAAATAATTCCGTTGTGCTGAAACACAATTATTATTGTCAACTTGGGTGTTATCTTGGTGAAACAAAACGCACCAACTCAATTATTTTGTATTTTTCTTTATAACTTAATGAAATTTCGATAAGATTCGCGTCTGATAGTGTGTCTACATGGAGAACGCTTATACAACTCCAAATAATTGTCGCTGTGATCTTGCTGACAAAGTTCTCGAGGAGGCGGTGCTTACACCGCGATTTTATCAGTCATTAACATTCTTAGGCACCCAACAAACAGATTTTTCTCAAGATCCAATGTGTTATGCAAAATTTTCTGAAAAGCCATATATATATATATGGTATAAATTTCAGCACCAATGACCAATATGACTGACAAGACTGTCCTTGGAATTTAAAATTTCGACATCCGTTTTTATCTGTTAGAGACAAATGTGAATATTTGGAAAATGCAAAAAGAACGATTATGACACCTAAGAGTTTTGTGATATTTTCACTTTCATTCGCTGAATAAGCACTTGATCAATTTTTTTATAATGTATTCGGTGGAAGATTTCTTCCATAAAATATATTAAAAACAGTCTATTGTGATGATATACGTAAAACACGACTGAGTGCATTACAATAAGTCGAAAACAAAAAAAAGTCGATGAATTATTTTTCTATTCCTCTTCAGCCACGCGTGCGGAAGGGCGAAATCCTCACCCCTTCATGGCACAGGTTTTTGTCTCCTGTTAATTCGCGTTCTGTACGCAGTGCGGCGCGCCGGTCGTTGTTTTAAAGACAAAACGAAAGATTTTCATAATAAAAATAACACAATTGCGCGCGCTATTGTGCTGTGTAGCGTCGCGACAAAAGAACAGCGGATACGTAGACAAATAATTTATATTTATTGGGGAAAAGAAACAAGCCAGCCCATGATAAATCTAACTACACAAAGAGGCTCAGATTAATTTGGTAATTGGGACCGCGATATTTGAATAAGTTTGCTTTGAATATTATTCTCCTAACTCGAATTACTCTACATTTTTGTGTGATCCTGTGAGAGGGAACAGTATCTGAATAAGAGAAATTTAATGCAGGATGATTAAAAATTATGGACACAATTTTAGGAGTCATTTATAGACACAAATTAAGTCAAAAATCTTTTGCATACCTATGATCGTTTTTCAAAGTCTTTTGAGTTATTCAAGAGAATATTCATTAAGATTGATCAATCCAGTTATCTTTGTAACGTATAGAAAATTGCAATTGTGCAAAATGGCGGTCATTTTTCTTAACTTATACTTTCTTTAAATACAAGACCCTTATACCTTTCAAGCACCTAATATAAAAAATGATTATTCAATCAACTGGTAAAATAGAAACCAAATGTCCGCTTGCTAAATAATTCATTACTTGCAATCTATGATTATTTTGACTGATGATTTACTTGAACATGATCTTGATTCCATAATTTATCCTTCAAATATGAAAGGTTTAAATATTATGACCACTAAAAAATAGCAGTAAATGATCACCAAATTGGAATTCAGTGCACCTTTCTCGGCTGTCTCGGGCTCAAGCTCTGTCCCACAGGCGCGTGCAGCGTAATTCGGTAAAAATATTCTGGGATGCTTTTCGAAACCGCGAGCGTAGTGAGCTAACTTACATCCATTGTTACACATGAACACTTATTTATAAACTGAACTTCGGCCTAACGTGAGGAGCTCAGTGTATCCTTCTCGGCTGTTTTGGGCTCAAGTTCTGTCCCACAGTCGCGCGCATTGCAATTCGGCAATATTCAAAGAGGTTTTTCGAAAGCGCGAGCGTAACGAGCAAGCCTAAATATTTATTCACCTAGAGTAATTTACTTTTAAAGAGTATAATAAATATTTGAATGACATTTTAAATTGAAATGTGGTTAAAATTTGAGTGTCATTTACTATTTTTGGGTTAGCAATGATTAGTTTGAAGTCATTTGCTCCAATTGGACTGCAAGATGTAAAATTTTTGTTTATCATTTCACATTAAAATTTTAATTTTGGTGATCATTTACTATTTTTGGCAGTATAAAGCTTTTTTTAACGTTAATCTTACTATATCTGGTGGTAAGTTGAACATAAGCCAAATATGAAGTTGATGGCTTCGTATATTACGTAATTTATCGTATCTACAAACATTGTTGACAAATCATGTAGGTAATATTAACAAATTTGTGACAATTTTCATTTCGTATACGGGTTGGTGAGTTCAGCTTTGATTATAATACTGTAGCCTCATCTTGCTCAATTCTTGTATGTGGAATTCTTTTTCTTAAGAAATTATGACTATTCAAGTTTATATTTCATAGTCCTAGATGTAGAAGATTTATCGTATCTTCTAATAATGATTTAATTGTTGCTATTCGAAGTTTGAACAAGGGAATTGCATAAAAATCATATGTTCCAAATCTCAACATTTCGACTTTAATTTAATTCATTATCAATAGAAGATTGTTAGTTACTGCTGGGGATTCTGATGACTTGTCCCAGTTCTTAGAGCATTTCGTTGTATTCGGGCCGTAGGTGCTGATTATGCCATTGAAACCTCTGTGGTGTTGATGAAATCTGAAAAATATTGATGTAGATGTAGAAGATTTATCGGACCCACTTATGATTATTTAACCATTGCTAGTCGAAATTTATCAGAGAAAAGAAAATTCAATAAGAATAAAATTTTTAAATCCTCTACGTTTTGGTTCAAATTACAACTATTATTGATAATAATTTCACCTGTTTTCTGAGAATTCAGCTTTAAATTTGTCCTCATATGATATAATAGCGGTAATTCATCCGGCAATTACAAGTAATTTGATTTTGGGGACCAATTAATCGGAAAACAATCAGGAACTGATTATCCTTCGAGTCTAATTTTCACGTCATAATTCTAAATCCGAGTTCACAATACCTCCGATCCAAATCTCGTAACTATGTACTTTCGTCTTTGTCTTGCACGCAGAGTTAAGCATGACGATACTAGCGCTAAGCGGCGTCTCGGAGAACTTGACCACTCATACTTGACCCGCTCTGACCCCCGACCCTTGTCCCAAGGGCACTAAATTATCCCCAGCGTACTTGCAACTTCGAGAAATGAGTTCGCTAGTAGTGCATTATCTAACACTGCCCCAATTGTAACTAAAGACTGTCAAAAAAATTGGGCTTTATACTCTGCATTAACAATAAATCTACTATTATGATAATGGAAACAATATCTTAAAATTATAAACTCCATAGATTGTCTTAATTTTTTGATAATTTAAAACAAAATATCTGCATAATAATAGGGAATATTGTATACTGCACTTGTTCCATACGATCATCTTCCCCTTTCTTTCGAGCTTTTCTCATGCAGGTCGTTTTATTTTCGAATCGCAAAGATTCGCATTAAATCTTTTGAGTTTCATACGATAATATATAATATTTGGAGTCAATGTTAATTAGAATTGTTTTTGAAATGAATCATCTGAAGAAATGATGTGCTCGTTAGTTCACGGAATTCGTCTACTGCTTCAAAGTTTAACCTTATACTTATATCATATGTATAGTATCCAAGTACAGATGTACTCACTGCGATGGTTATACCTAAATTGAGACAATTTCATTTTATTCTTCACTCTGTAATCTACAAAATCTATCCCTTAACTTTGTAATCCAAGTGGATTTGAAAGGAGTTTCACTTCAATGAATCATTTCGATTGGATTATATTTTAAAATAGTAATCAATGCAACAAGAGTGTTAAGTGAAGTGTAATGACATAAGTATTATTAATGTTGTTCAAATATCACACGTGTTAAAAAAGGGACTTTTTTCTATTGTACAAAACTTCTATATTTTAAATATTACTAAGCCAACGCACCGCAAACAACCAAGTTTGGAGGGAACCGTAGGAAAATTGTTTATAAATCTTTTTTTGTAAATTATTCTTCTTAATGTCTAGCATACAAGTTACTATGGCCAGACTAACAGAGAGACATTAGAGTATGACTGATAAGGTTCCGTTTCAATCACTTCCGGTAAAAAACTATAAATTTGAAATTTCTGTTCTAAAAACTTTTAGTTTCGAGGACTATCATTAAAATGTTGAGAGCACTGGAAGAAATCGAATTCTAGGTAAACAAACAATTATATAAAAGCCAGTAAAAAATGTTTTGTAGAGAAGCAATGACCGTGGGACAGAAGAAACAATTCCTAGAACATTAATGAACTGATTTGATAGATATATTATTACTGTATGTATAACATCGAGTCAGAAATCTAATAAAATAATTACTTAAAGAAACAGGACTATTCTTTCTCACGCAACAATAACAAAAAACAGTTAGAAGTCTAATTCATGTATGGTCGGTGAATATATTCCATTGGTAGTGTGATCGTTAGCCACAAAACAAGATGCGATCGCATGTAAACCACCAAATCATAATTATGTATTAAATGACAGTCTCACCAAACAGTCGCCACGCTATTTGTTTACTATTGTACAGATAAATTATATTTTCCAATTACCCACTGACAATTTTCAACATTTGACAATGAAATCTTGTTGTTTATTTTCCAAAGACCTGTGTACGAAAATAGTTCTACAAAATTTGCAAATAATTTTCTTCTTCTAATATTAAATTATTTTCCGTGATATTTTGCTATTACACTAGATGCACTTAATATCTTGTAAAGAGATAAAATTCAATTGCATCAGTTGTAAAACAAAAATCATTGTTACCAATAAAAAAATTAATCTATGGTAATTGACTATTGACTGCATGAAAAATGATTTCTTATCAACTAGCGCCTTCTTCTCTTCGGTTTTTTGTATCTCGGAATTCAATAACATATTATTAGACTTTAATTCCAATTAAAATTGCAGTTAACAAAGCTTTAGATTTAAATACACAGGCCATAATACAGTTTTTAATCATATTTGAACAATCTTGTAACTCATTTAGATCTAAAATACGAAGATTGGTGTAAATTCTGTTGATAGTGTGATAACTCGTTAACGAAGGTATTATGAATTTGCAATTTTCGTTATTAATAAGACTGTAAAATTGAGCATTATGATATGAGACCAAGTATTTGGTGGCAAGCTTTGCCAACTGTTAGCTGAATGTTATAAGACTTGTTTATACTCGTATTGCATACAATATTTTTTCTAACTTCCATATTTTAACAATTATTGAGCCTACAGCAAGGGAGTCCAGAGCACAAGTTAACATTTAAATTCAATAAATATCCGAACTGATATAGATCAGTAAGAGTGGTTAAATACATAAATTCACAGAAATTTAACTGCTACGTGTTTAAATAGTGATAAAACTGGAACGCGAAAAAAACTCACTTTGCGCACAGTCGTAGAAAAAATATATTTTGTATCTCTTATTAATTTGGGTAGATTTTGCCTCACCTTTAATCGATATCATTCATATTAAAAGAACTGATATTATATTCATTGGAGTACCTTTGAGGAAAACCCTGTAGAATTGTTTTTAAAGCGATACTCAAAAAAGGTCTGTGTGTGTTTTTGTAAAAGAGCAGAGTAAGACGGAAGGTTTAAAAATAGAAGAGAATAGGTATTCAAAGCTCTTGGAGAAATGTGGAGGGGATGGATGATTGTTAGTTTAGAAGGATAATTTATGCGATCGCGTTGAAATATTTCTAATCTGCTTTTATAATTCATGTCATAATTATTCATGTTTATTATCAGCAATAAAACGAAACCCATGGATCGTTATTCGTTAGGGAAATCGATGGAGGGTGGAAAATCAGTAAAATCAGTGGTGTCAGTGCGTCAAACCTAACACAAGTAAAATCCCTAGCCGTAGGAGCCCATTGCGTGTCAAGATTGCATGTATAAAAACACCGTAAACTTTTTTATAATTTCTACTCGTGATACAGATCAAAATTTTCCACGAAAATACGGACGGCTCTCCGCGCTATTGCCGACCGATACAAATTGAGCCTTAGCGCCAACTTCCCTATTAATATTGCCTATCATTATCTCGCAATATTGATCTAAGCCGATCGATTGCCGTATAAAGGTACATGGTGTTACTGTTGTAAGAATTATTCTTTTCGTTCGGGAAATATGTGTCAATCTTTGACGTTATTCGCCCGAAGTTGGATGCGTGTTGGCTGGTCGGTAGCTATATTCACACGCGATATCTAACTTCACTTCGATTGATTGATTGAAATTATTAGTTTTTTATGGTATTTCGCAATGCAGTAGAGACAATTATGAAAATCTATGATTTCAGGCGGAATATGTTCCATTGTTAACAAAAAAAATCCCCTCCCGCGCACGTCAAGCGTTGAATAATTCGATAAATTTATTTTATTGTTCGTGTGTTTCGCTTCGCCTGTTCTGCGTCTCCATTTTTTATGTGTTATGTTAATTAATTTCATTCATTTGCGCGCGATCATTATCTTGTGATTGATTGTCTTTGTTACAGCGGGATTTTAACCTGTTTTCTGAATTATTTTAATAAAGAATGGAGTGAAAATCAGCCTCAGTTTTACTACTTTATCTATCAAAATGTCGCCGATAAATCAGACTAATTTACTCAAATCCGGCATTAAAATCTACTCAACCTCTAAAAAATAGAATAATAATTGTAAAATCTGTATTATACTAAATATTTAAATTAACGAGTTCGTTAATATGGAAAGCAATGTGACAAGGAGAAATGAAAGCAATATTTTGTTAAATGCTCTTAAAATTTGGTGCACGACGGCAAAACCACAGTATATAATAGATTAATTAAATTTATATTAAACGGAAATCAAAAATTGTATTTGTCAGAAACATGATATATGCTATCATCTCTTGAGCTTTGTCAGAAATAGTTACTACATTTTGTTTGAAATACTTCCCTGAGATGTTAAAATTAAGTGAATATTTTGCGATTGGTTGTAATTAAAACTGACGTCATAATGCGTATAGCAAGTACATATTTTTACACTTATTATCAAAAATGGTAATTTATGCAACAAGAGTGTAAAGTTGAGCATTATGACATGAGGCCAAGTATTTGTTGACAAGGCTTACTGAGTCACTAAAATTGTTGGCCAAATATAATAACTGTTCACACTCGTGTTGCATACAAAAATTTTTCCAAGACCTTTAAATTGCATATTTTGACAATTATTGAATACACAGCAAGGAAACTCAGTGCACAAGTTGATATTTAAACTTGACAAATAACTAGACGAATCAGTGAAAGGTATTACAAACATGAATTTATAGAAATTTACGTTTACGATGGGTAAAGTACTTACTTACCTCTCAGAGCGAGAATTCCATTTATTTTTAGGTGTTTTTAGCTCTCAGGCTAATTCTGTGGCTTAGAAAAATTATGCATTTCTCTTAATATATAATAAATAATCCCACTTGAGATGATAAAAAAGATTCTTCAAAATTCCTATTTAATGAAATTATAATAATTTATTTCACATTTCTCTTGAGACAGGAAGTCAATATCAGTTATAATGTTGAACAAAGTAAATATCAAAACAAAATAAATATGTCTGAACAAAGCAAATTAAAAAGTAGCATCTTAACAATGGCATTCATTCGTGAGAAGAATATTTTTTGCGAAAAAGACACAATTTTAAAAAAACATTACTGCCTACTTCCTAGTTGCGAGATAGCTGTCAAGCGCGGGCAGAACTGAAGCATATAATAATATAAACATACGCTTATTCTAATATTATAAAATTAAAAAACAGTTGCAGAAGAGAAACAGCGAAGCGCGGATTTTCTCATGAACTTACTGTGCGGTGTATGTATCATACAGATCTACTTCCTCTACGAATTGTTATACAGTTAATAATCTATATGTTACTTTAAAGTCATGCATTAACGTCTATGTCGCCATCTTGCTATAATCTTGAAACGTCAAGAGGCGTATGGTAATTCGTTTATAATTGTTTCTTCTGTAGAGGAAGTTAAAATAATCGTGTGACAAAACAACTCGCTGTCATTTCAGTAATTACCTTTGTTTTTATTGAAGATTTTTTTACTTCAAAATTATTTCTTTGTTGTACTATACTTTGATTACCTCAGTTCATGTTCACCATTGTTGAACTGATTCAGATAAACTCATCCGTCGTGGAGACAGATTAATTACGCAAATGCGCGAAATTAAAGACATTTTTCTTTACATCTCAACGTAAAGTCCTAATTATTCTCATGCAGTATAAACTTATTAACTTATACATATTAATATTTGTATGGAATTGTAATTAGCTGCGGAAAAAAACATTTGAAAATTATTGTTTTGGAATTTAATATTAATAGAAAATAAAGCTGAATATTTCAGTATTGATTACTGGATTGATTTTCCTATTAATTTTTTGCTAAAAACAAGTAATTTAGCCATAAATCAGCAGTTTGTTATTTACTATTTAAAACCTGATACATGCTGCCATCTCTTTAGTACTATAAAAACTAAGGAATTAATTTTTTTCTTGATTATTTTCCTTGCTTCACAATAAATATAAATATCGTAGGTTTAATTGTTATTCAAGTAACATTTTTGGGAATTTATCAGATAATTTTATTACGAAGAATTTCTTGGTAAACTTGAATTTTCAAACAGAAATAAACGTGCTCGGGATTAACATCTCAATAGGTTTATAGAACTAACTACTGAACAATATACCTATATATCAAAACTGAATTTCAGAATAAGAAAAAAAACCTTCAATTTATTTTTCATTGTAAATATAATCAGTAAACTCCCTTGGAATATGGGATAATTCAATTAAATTCTTCTTTTTACTTATTCAATATAAATATTAGAAAGCATTATTATAAAATTATAGAATTACGTTTTGCTACATTGAATAGCAAAATATAATTGAACTAGTTTAATGTGAATCACGTGTTGGAGTACCGAAGTAATTACTATTTAAAATATTTTCATAATTTTAGAACAGCTCCTTTTACTTGCAGGTAAAGATACGGGAATTCCAAATTTCGGCCGAACAGAGCAAGATATAGCTGAAGAAAGGATAGCGCACATCCTGAACGAGGCTAGCCACATGATGAAAACACAAACTCCTGAAGATTCACACAGTAATGACGATTCAAAATCCCCTTCTCAAGGACAGTGCCCAAGTCCATTCTCCAAAGAATCCTCACAAAATAGAAGACTTAAGAAATACGAAAATGATGATATATCTCAAGAAAAAGTCGTGCGAATATACCAGGAGGAACTTGCCAAGCTCATGGGTAGACGCGTGGAGGATATTCGAAACCCAAGAGACCATTTTTCGAGGTAAATATTTAAATAAATTTGCTTTTTAACGTAAAATTGCATGTAAAGTATGTTGATTCTTCGAATCATTAGTTAATTTATAAATCTATGTCCAACAAATCTGTATCGAGGACAGCATATACTTGAACTAACTCAGTCTTTTCTTTCCACAATTCCTCAACAGCGGTTTGCCAATGGACCGAACGCAAGAAGAAATTCGCATGGCTCTCGATGCGTACCATCGTGAGCTATCTAAACTAAATCATTGTCAAACTCCTGGAAGTCTGCCGAATCTACCTGGATTACCAAGTTTATTAGCCCTCCAGCAGCAAGCTCTCGCTCAAACACAACAGCATGTTAATGGTGGCGTTCAAGATCTTTCACTTCCGAAAGAAAAATCTAAATCTATCAATGGTATGGAAGATAAAGATAAAGACATGAGTGAAGAAGCTATGAGACATGCTGGAAGCGCGTTTAGTTTGGTAAGACCGAAGCTTGAACCCGGAAGCAATCAACCCCAAACTGGCTCTACCGCATCAAGTCCTCTTGGTAACTCAATCCTTCCTCCAGCGATGACTCCCACTGAAGACTTTTCATCGTCTGCTGCTGCTAGTCCTTTACAACGAATGGCTTCCATCACAAATTCTCTGATCTCACAACCTCCTACACAGACGCATCATAGTCCATCGCAACGGCCGCTCAAAGCAGTACTACCACCTATTACTCAACAACAATTCGATCTCTATAACAACTTAAATACTGAAGAAATTGTAAAAAAAGTTAAAGAACAATTAAGTCAATATTCAATTAGTCAGAGACTTTTCGGTGAATCTGTTCTTGGTTTGTCTCAAGGTAGCGTAAGTGATTTACTTGCACGACCTAAGCCCTGGCACATGTTAACACAAAAAGGTCGAGAACCATTCATTCGTATGAAGATGTTTCTGGAAGATGAGAACGCTGTTCATAAACTAGTGGCAAGTCAGTACAAAATTGCTCCTGAAAAACTAATGAGAACTGGTGGATACGGCAGCAGTTCTTCATGCAGTGCTATTGGGAAACCAATGCCCCCTACTCCAAAAATGATCTCCGATGCTGCTGGACTGCTCAATAAAATGCAGCAAGACGGTCCAGTTTCTCTTCTTCCTCCCTCTTTGCAGCTTGGTCCTCCAGGAAGCCAAGCAAGCATCAACCAGCCTCAACCTCCTCCACCACCTATGTTACTAACACCTCCTGGAATACCTCCACATCATGCAATGAATCTCCAAAACGCAGAGCATCTCAAGAAAGCCAATCATAGTCCTCACGGCATGCAGCATTCTCCCATGCCGCAACAACAGTCTTCCGCATTGAGAAATCTGCACCAACATATTTCACCCAGCGTGTATGAGATGGCTGCACTTACGCAAGATCTTGATACACAGACCATAACAACTAAAATCAAGGAGGCCCTTCTTGCCAACAATATCGGACAAAAGGTGGGTGCTCTTTCACTTCCAATTAGTAATTGTGGAATAAACAGTCACAAGCTCAAAATAAAGTTTATTCTAATAAATATTATTTTCTCTTCCACCTCAAATTAATAACTAAGAATTATCTGAAATAATTATTCTTTTTTTTTCTCTAGATTTTCGGAGAAGCCGTATTAGGTTTATCGCAAGGATCAGTGAGCGAATTGCTGTCCAAACCAAAACCTTGGCACATGTTGAGCATCAAAGGTCGCGAACCATTCATTAGAATGCAACTGTGGCTAAACGATGCCCATAACATAGACCGTTTACAAGCCTTAAAAAATGAAAGGAGAGAAGCTAATAAAAGAAGAAGGTCTTCAGGTCCAGGAGCTCATGATAACAGCTCAGACACTTCTTCTAATGATACATCCGAGTTTTACCATTCCAATTCTCCTGGTCCTGGACCTCCTTCTGCCAAGAAACAACGCGTGCTTTTTTCAGAAGAACAGAAAGAAGCCCTAAGATTAGCCTTTGCACTAGATCCATATCCCAACGTAGGAACTATAGAATTTCTTGCAAATGAACTTGCTCTTGCAAGTAGAACTATCACAAATTGGTTCCACAACCACCGAATGCGGTTAAAACAACAAGTACCCCATGGAATGCCTTCGGATATTCCTCCACGGGATCAAAACAGCGGACAGACTCCATTCGATCCTGTACAATTCAGACTGCTTTTAAACCAAAGATTACTTGACCTTTCTAAAGAAAGAATGGGACTCGGAGGAGTTCCCTTACCTTACCCACCATATTTTGCCGCGAACTCTAATTTAGCAGCCCTAATTAGCAGAGGATTGTTACCTTCTGGTGACGTAGATCTTTCTGCTTTAGGTAACGCTGTAAAAGAGCAAATCAGCGGCTTAGATCTATCGATGACTTCCCTGAAGCGAGAACCATCGGGAGATTTTGATGATGAAGACGATGTGGAAAGTAATATAGGCTCCGAAGATTCAAATATGTCTGGGAGCCTTCACGGGGAAGTGAAAATAGAACCAAAGGAAACACCAGTCTCACAAGCAAGATCGTCACGTCGAAAACCTGCCGCGCCACAATGGGTTAACCCTGAGTGGCAGGATGAGGGCAAAGATAAACTTCCAACAGGTGATGAAGTTATTATTAACGGAGTGTGTGTGATGCAGACGGAGGATTATGGAAGACGTAACGCAGAAGAAACAGTGCGTGTTGAGCCTCAAGCTGTCATGGATCGCTTTGAAGATGACGGTAGTGACGCATCAAGCGTGAGCCATGAAGATGGTGGCCAAGACGCGCCGAGTCCTTCACCACAAGTGAAGGAAGAACACGAAGACAACGACGACAACCGACCGAGCGACGAACATAGCGCTAGCGAGTCGCCCGACAAGCCCACCATCAAAACTGAAAACGAAGAAGAAAGGTGGGACTATTAAAGTGTTCAGCAAAGTTTTATATCATTTTAACTTTTACTACGTGCCGGACTTCCTAAAAAGCCAGTGGTAATTATTCTCTTTTTATTTTGTAATATATTCAAAGTGCAATCATCGAAAAAATGAGGATCTACCCCAAGTTGATTATTGTGATTATAACTGAATACTATTTTAGTAGTTTTATTTTTGTTATTATTAAAAACTAAGGGTTGACTTCTTGGCTCGAACGCCAAAAATCTAGCTGTTCTGTTTTATGTTAATGTATTTATGACCGTAGTTAAATATAAGACTGTTACCATATATTATTAAAATAATATTTACAAAATAAAAATAATCAAAAAATGGCTATTTTGCGAAGCAAATGTTTTAAACATTGTGATACAGAGCTTAAAGATTATTAATTTATCTAAACGTGCTTTCCAACAACATTCACACAAGGCCAAATCTGCAAAAATGTCTGCATTCAACAGACGACATCCCCCTTCTCACAACGTTTTTCACTTTTATTTTCGTCTCGCGTGCCCTCATTCGGAAATTGTTTCCATTAATTCAACATGTTTTGTAAATAAGCATATGTAATACCGTGTGTAATTTAGGAATAATTAGTTCTAAAATCGTTAGGACAAAATTAAATTAAGTCAAAATTCTTAAAAATTTCTATATTCAATTGTAGTTGATGATCGATCGAAATTCGATTCATACTCCATTTAATTGATTCTCTAGTCTAGTGACCAGTTCATTTCTCGTAATTCAATAGAACGTCGCGCTTATTTTTGTCACGAAAGGCCAACAAATCGGAACAATATAATTTATTTCGTTTTTAGAAATGTTTATACTGAACAAGTAACCAAAAAGTTTGTATTATAACTATAGATCTCAGCAGTATATACCAAACAAAGATTTCAGAGAAAGACTTTGCACTGTGGTGCAGGTTTACACGGAAATCGTCTACCTTTAGGATCTTAGGATTATAATATTAAACACAAAAGCATATCTATAGATGTAAAAAAATAACGAGTATTTTAAAATACCTTAACAATACGATTCCAGCCAGATAAAAATCGTTTTTAACGTTTTGTCTTTCACATAATTATTTTTTTCTGTATTACATCAATACGTATCTTGGATCGGAAGCATTCGCGGTACTCATAAAAAAATATTCAGATCAGCATAATATGTAAAAATTATGTTACAAGTTAAAAACTTGGAATGCTTTCCTTCCAAACTTCAAAGTTTTATTTTTCTTTTGACAACTGTTATTATTTTATAAGGAAATTCTATTTAAAAATGAATGTATATCTTCCATTATTATATTGTATTCAATGTAAAACACATTGTAAAAAATGAAATGAGAAATACGTAAATTTTGTTACCTGCCACTATTTTTAGCGGACAGGTGAAAGAAATTAGCAAAATATGTACTATATTAAACTTGCACATTTCTAATTTATAAATAAATGCATGTAATATAGTGTTAGAAAAATTTCTGATTGAAATTTTCTTTTAAAAAGTGATGGTAGGTTCACAAATAAACAATTTGTTGATACTTTTTTCTAAATTTCTTACATTCGCACATTCTGTGATTCTTTTAAATTATTTATAAACAAAAACAACTTGACAGCTGTGAATTATAATTTTACCATCATTTTATTTTTAAAGTAGGTACGCAAGTATTATTTTATATTACTTGTCCCCTCAATTTACTGTAAAATATAAGAGAGAACATCATTACTGTATATATTTATTATCATATCATTGTCTCCTTTAAAATTTATAAATTAAACATTTCTCTGTATTTATATCACGTGTACGTTTTATTTTTACAACCAATTATATTACTTTGTTTTTCATTTTTACAGTTATGTTTCAAAAATAAAGTAATATTACTTCTGAATTGTTAGTTATTGAAGAGAATAAAATCCTTTGAATTATGTAAAGTAGGTATTTGAAATATTTAAATCATAATCCAAATTAAATCAAGGCGAAAATAATGAACCAATTTTCGGAGTCAGCTCACTCATGCCGAGGCGTCTCAAGCGGGGGTGCAAGGGATGCACGGCACCCAGACGCCAGTTGGGCCCCGAACATAATTCTTCAAAAATAAGACAAATTTCTTCAACAAAATATTTTGTTAGAGTTAATCCATAATCCATCATTCTATTTTGGATTGGGATTAAAATTGTGGATTTTGGATCAGGAATTGAGGATTTTGGATTGGGATCTTGGACTTTGGATTGGGATTAGGATTGTGGATTTTTGATTGGGATTGGGGATTTTCTATTGGAATTGGGGTTGTGGATATTGGATTGGGATTGTGGATTGTGGATTTTGGATTAGGATTGAAATTGTGGGTTGTGAATTGGGATTGGGATTAAAATTGTGTATTGGGATTGTGATTGTAGATTTTTAATTGAGATTGGGATTTAAATTGTGGATTGGGGTCAAAATTGGGGATTACGGATTGTAGATTGCGGATTGAGATTGATATTGTGGATTCTAATTGAGGATTGTGGATTGTGAATTGGGATTAAATTTGTGGATTGCGGATTGGGATTGGGATTGTGAATTTTGGATTGGGATTTGGTCTCTGGATTTTGGATTGGGATTGGGATTGGGATTGTAGGTTTTGGATTGAGATTGGGATTAAAATTGTGTATTTTGGATTGGGATTGTGATTGTGTATTTTTAATTGGGATTGGGATTAAAATTGTGGATTGTGGATTGAGATCAAAATTGTGAATTGCGGATTGATATTGTGGATTCTAATTTAGGATTGTGTATTGGGATTAAATTAGTGGATTGTGGATTGAGATTGAAATTGTGGATTGAGATTAAAATTGAGGAATGGGATCCAAATTGTGGATTGTGGATTGCGATTAAAATTGTGGATTGTGGTTTGGGATTGAAATCTATAAGAAAGAAAAGTGCGATGAAGAGAAGGAGGTAGGGGGGGGGGGGGCGCGCAATTTATATATCTTTGCACCCCGGCGGTAAGTAGGCTAGAGCCGCCTCTGGATATAGATAGATAAATATTCAAATATAATTTGTGAATCATTTTTTACAATCCGTTGAGTTTTTGGAATATTATTTTAAAATTTTGTATTTTTATTAAAATGCAGTACCAAACTCAATATAAATAATAGTTTTCATTGTTTCAGCTTGTCTGGTGTGTGACGTAGAAGAAATATTTCTTTTTTTTTTTAAATCATTATTGTAGCTATACTGTAAATATTTAAACTTGTTATTTGAATAATAACAATTTATATTTGTTTATAATAATATTAGTACAATATTTAATGAATATTTTGCAATATTTCTGCACTAAAAAAACTGCTTAAATATATTTTTTTCAAATTCTGCTTTATTATTTCTTCTAATGTTCAAACAATCATTAATAATAGTAATTTATTGTATTTACAACAATTTTGCAATATTTTAAATAATTTTGTCAATATTTTTAAAATTTTATTTTAAACTTTCTTTTCCAATTATTTCGTCGAAGCAAGTTTATTTAATCAAGTACCAATTGCTGGTTGCAACACGTTAGAACTTCGGTTTGATTTTTGATAATACTAGTTCCTTTCAGCATATCTATCTCTTTTTTACACATTGGAAAACGTAGTATATTTCTTAAATCGTATAATTCATTTCTAAAACATGTTGATTCGTTTTGGGTTGTTAATAGCCGTCGCGGCTTTCGTAGAAGCTGCTTGTGCGTCGTCTTTGCTCCCGTAAACTGCGTTTAAAAACTATTTTAATAATGCTCTGTGGTATATTTGGGGTTGCTTATTAACGTAGGGATCAAAATTTTGTTTATATAAATATGTAAATTGGGATTTTTGTTCCGCAATTGCGTGTGCGTTAGGTGCATGTAATCTGCGATGTTAGTCTTTGCTTTTATTATGTAATAAATAAATAAAATGTCTTGTGGGTCTGCAATGAGTGTTAGGGCGAACGAGCGGACTAACTGGGTAGTAATGACATACTCTTGATATGTACCTAACGGAGTCGGAAAATGTAATGGTTGGCTGGGGTCCTTGATTAAGTTCAACAAACATCACGCAGAGACCGATACTGAAGGTCATTACATCGCGTAACTAGGCGGTATCGCGGGCCTCGGAATATGCATTGGCCACGTATTCAAACAAACTATTTTTGCTTGCAAACGACGGGCACACCGGTGCCATGGGTGTCTGAGCGCTCAAGCACTCATTGGGATAGTAGAGTAGAGTCAAACAGTAGCATAATATATCTGAGCACTTTCAAAATAAATCGCGAAGTAGTATGGCAACAATCACTCTCGCGTAGCTAGCTCTTCAAAAAAAATTAGATCCGTTAAATATGCGCGCAACAAACAAACCAAACACATAACACGTTTGAATGTTGAGCGAATGTTGAATGAATGCAACTAATCAAAAAATTCCCTTTCAGCTTCTTCAATTCATCATTACCACCTCCAACAAATCAACAAAAGGACGTAAGTTGACTAATAAACCTTGCTTTTCAGGTTCTAATCTATTTTTCTCACAGATATTTTGTATTGCCTGTTCGCAGATTCCTAATTAATTTGTATTTTATCAGATCATTTGCTGAGGATGAGCCAAGCTGTTGAGGTGGATGGACATCGGGGGAATGGACAACGTGGGAGGAGCTGAGGATGAGTCCAGCTGCCAAAATCAACTCTCAATATTTTTTTTGTTGAATATGATTTACCAAAATTTTTTTAAAGTTTCTGTTTTAGGTCGCCGGCCGTAGATCTTCATAACATCACCGCATCATCAGCTAGGTAATATAATATTACTCATTATATCACTGTTTTTAACTACTGCTAAACACCTAAATTACTTATCTTCAATTTATTAATTTATTTGTATTTTTCATGTTTTTAGGCCATCCGGCAGCGGAAACAGAGCCCAGCAGCAGAAACAGCCTAGCAGCAAAACCAGAGCCAAGCAGCAGAACCAAAACCCAGCAGCAAAATCAGAGTCCAGCAGCAGAACTAGAGCCCAGCAGCAGAAACAGCACAGCAGCAGAACCAGAGCCCAACAATAAAAACAGCCCAGCAGCCGTCCAAAAAGTCCTCCAGTAGCAGCAGAACCAAAGCCCAACAGCCGTCCAAGAAGTCTTCCAGCAGCAACAGAACCAGAGCCCAGCAGTCGTCCAAGAAGTCCTCCAGTAGCAGCAGAACCAGAGCCCAATAACCTTCCAAGAAGTCCTGCGGCAGCAGCAGAATCAGAGCCTAGCAGCCTCCAAAAACTGCAGAAGATCAACACATCAGTAGCAACTGTTCCAGGCCCCAGATTCAACTCAACTTTAAAGAAATCAACTGATTAATTTTGCCCGCCGCTTGCAAAGTTCAAGTGAGTTCAATTTATTTTTAAATTTTTCTGCTAATAATTATTTTGTTGTTTCAGTTGCAGCGAGCGAAAAAGCTACTTCTATGGTCTAGGTTTCGTTGGGGTTGTCCTAGACCAAAAAAGGGAATTCTCGGAGAAGATTTCGTCTCTTTCCCCTTAGTCATTGCCTGGGGGCTTACAACAACGCAACAGCATCGCGAACAAGACTTCCAGCATCGCAGCAGCATCGAGTAATCAACAATTAACCTTCAAACCTTTGTATCCTTTCCTTATTCCCAAAATAAAATCATTCCCACAAAATTTACAGTCGTTTTATTCTAAAACCTATTTTAATTATTTTCAGAAGTTGTTAGGCTTAAAATGGTCCTTGTTTTGTAACTTATTTTAAAATTACCAAATAAAACCTCTCCCACGAAATTGAATGTATTTTATTTATTTCAAAAACCTGTAATTTTTTTTTCAGTCAAACATAAATAATATTAAATTATCACATTTGTAAACTCAAATTTAAATATAAGTAAACTTTTTTTTTGTTTGCCCAAAGGGTGTTATAATAAAAATCATTTATTGTATGAATAATAAAATAAATCCTTCAATAAAACATTAATTTTGTTATTAATTTTTAAAATAATCAATACATGTAGTACAGCAAAGAATAATATGCTAGTCTGGTAGACATTAGAAAATAAAATTGAAAGCTCCCTACAATTTTTCTGATAAAATCAGCCGTTTGGCAAAAATAATTATTTAGTTTTCATTTATTCAAAATGAGCTACGTGGTGCCACCTGTGTAGCGAAATATAAACTAATTGTTGGACTTAACAGATACTCAAAAATGAATACGAGAACCAAAAAAAAGTTTCAAGAAGACTCACATTATTTTCAAAAAATAAATGGGGTACTTCATTTCCTACTTTTCGATTAGTACTCTCGTTACGTCAGAAATCATCTTTTCACAAATTAATAATTTCCTAGTGAACGCGGGCACTAATCAAAAAAAAGATACATGAAGTACCCCAACTAATTTTAAAAAATAATATGACTTAACTTGAAACTATTTACCGGTTGCTCAACTCATTTTCGAGTTATTGATACCTGCATCTTTCATAGATTACTCGAAAATAAGTGCAGGAAGCGAAAAGTCATAATATTTGTGGAAAATATTTGAGGTACGTCAAGTAAAATATTCTGATTAAAGCCCTTATTCAAGAGAAAATAATAACTTTAGGATTAGAACTCACAGAAAAAAACTTTTTGATTAGTTGCATTTACATTTGATCTATGATATAATTTATTTCAATATCTTTTGGATTTAAACCTTTGTGTAGGCTGTAATCAATAATTTCTGCAAAACTGGTACTAAATACAAAATTTATTTTATGCTCAATCAATACACAATTGGAATTAAGTATTTTTCAAAACAAGTTGCCATTTAGTCACAAGAAAATCAAATTACTTTAGAATTTTTCGAAACGAGGTACATGCTGCTATCTCTTTGATTCTCGTGAACTAACAAGTAATCAGGTCATACAATAATAATTGCTCAACAAATTTTAGATTAATCAATTAACCTTCAATATGAAGTTTATATTATATTATTTGTTTTAAAATTGAATCTAGTCCTGTATCGATCAGGCCCACAAAGAATAAGGGGTAAACTAATGCAACGAGAATTCGGTAATACTTTTTATCTGCTCAACAGATAACCGCAAATTGATAAATCAATTTGTAGAAAAGGGCTTATATTTGGAAAATTGTTGGTAAATTTGAATTTTTGCATGTTCTGATTTTATGGATCAAAATTTATATTAAAATATATTTGGTAGCAAGTCAATAACAGTTATTTTATTTCATACCTCTTTACCGGGCCGGGAGCTGTCAGATTTAAGGTGAAAGGGTACGCTTCGGAACATCGAAGTTTCGTAAAGTCGAATCTCGTTTACCCCGAATTGGCGTAACGTGGAATACGAAGGCGGACCGAAGTAAGCTCGGGTGAACTCGGACAGCCAGAGTATTAAGACCGAATCACACTGAAAAATCTTAATAAATATTTTTATTTTTGTCATTTAATTGAGTGGAAAATGTCAAACTTAAATGGAAAGTACATTTTTTGACGAATGTCCGTCAATGAATACTATATGAATGTAAATAAAATTAGTCTAAATAAGTTTTCCGTGTGTGAAATTCATTAAAGTTGGTACAACTGTCGAACTGTCACAGTTTTAAATAAATGTCACATATTCCCAGCATATTCCGATAATTCTTGTTGAAATGTAGAGAATATAAGAAGTATCCCACAGAAATGACAAATAAGGTAATTACAAAGATAATTTTATATAACACTCATCAAATGAGTTTGCTCTACAATATAACTATATAATTTCAACTTTTAGATTCCAATGCAATTCGAAAGACTAAATAGTCTGTAGTCCATTATGAAGAAACACAAGAAGAAATAACCAGTATATTTCATCATGCCAGAGGAGCAATAAAAACAAAATTTACCAAAACAGCATTTGATTCCGAGCTGTTTTTTCTCATGTTTATATCTGGATACTGAATGAGATAGCTACTACTCTACCATGAGTTCAAAAATCTTATTTTGGAAAAAACTGTGAATTTTGGTGCAATTGTGACAGTAGAAGAACTATATGAAAAGTGCTGTTAAGACACTATTTGTAATATCTGAGCTCAGCAGCAATGTGAATGAATTAATCGATTGAAATATAGCTTCCATTTATTTTGTTCATGCAAAATAGCATTAAATATCAATATATCATTTAAATGTTATTTAAATCTCTCAGTTTCAGTTAGCAGTGTGTTGTGTTTTTTTATGTTCGATAATGATTAAAAATCACGCAATCTAGTTTTAATACTTTATTTCACATAACTTGTTATTCTGAGATAATGTTCTTACTATTGTTATTATTTTCATCGCCATCTACTATATCATAGATACAACACAGTGATTCATCAGAAAGGACCATACTAACAAGCTGATTATGAATCTGTGTTGGATGAATTTACTGTATTCAACAAACTCTAATCAGAAAAATAATACATATGTAAGTATCAATCAAAGGCTTATGCTGGAACCACATCTTTGCTTGATGTCATTAATTAAGGAGTTATTTAAAAATAAACTCATTGTCAATGACAATTTCTTTATTGTCACCTAACGCCTTGACTAAAGGCATTAGACGTTAATGTGGCTCCATAATTAATATTTGTATGATATACTTTAACAATTATTAGGCTAAGAGATAGTTTTTTTATAGAATATAACAATTTGTTCAAGGTACAGAAATTATAAATTAAAATAAATATAATAAAAATATTTTTTGGAGTAAATTCTGTATATTTCTTTTTTTTTTGACGTTTCGACTCTATCCGAAAATCATCAGAAAAAATTAATACAAAAATAAAACAAGACAAGTATCTAGTGTTAGCAAGTTAAATTACTTGTAAAGAAAATTATTGAATGATCAACAATAACCACTGAATCTTGATTTGGTTATAGTGAAAGAAAACACGTTACTTTTGAACACAAACCTTTAATTCTATACCACAAGTATACAAAATATAGTGACCCGTTTTTCAAAAGTGGCCATTCACCACAAGCGTTTAAGAGAATACTACTGCAATCACTTAACGACTGCTGGCGGCTTCTAAATTATAATAAACAATGATTACCAAACACTGAAATATTGAATAACATTTCAAAAATATTCACAATTGTCGAATCATATTAGATAATTACAATCACGTCATACATTTTTACTTTTGTTTCTAGCACTAGATACTTGTCTTGTTTTATTTTTGTATCAATTTTTTCTGATGAAGATTTCCCGATAGAAAGTCGAAACGTCAAGAAATAAAAAGCAATATACAGAATTTAGTCCAGAAAATCTATTTATTATGTTATAATTCTGAAAGACATGCATAGATCATTAAAAATAAATATATTATTATCTCAAAGTGTAATTTTGCAGATTCAGCTGATTATTTTATCTTTGATAAGAGACACAAGTGTTATGAAGAAAGGAGAATAGAATAAGTAAAAATTCAGATAAAAATACCAAATATTAAGCTCCTTAAGAAATTCAATTTGTAGTCCTGATGATGGTGTAATAATCGAAAGATATATTGAGCTGACATGAATATTTTTTATTTTAAAGCTTCAATAAAATTCGATATAAATTGTTATAGACTGAAATAAAGGAGAAAAAAATGTAGAAAGGGAAAAGATATTCAATAGAAATAACACATTCGAAATTGTGGAAAAAGATTAATTTTTACGAGTTGAATGTAAAAAATCGTGCTATTGTATTGTCACAAATGTGAAATATTCTAAGTGATTAGTTCACATAATTATTTATTTGAATCCGCTATAACAGTAATCTAGTTAGTATTGCCCAAGTCGATGCTCAATTGTCGGACGTGATTGACAACCTACGGTTACTAGATGTTCGGTGGTTGCCAGGCATCAACTGTTAGACAATTGAATGTAGGCCATTATTGGATTAGGTATATAAGAGCGTGAGCTAGGAGAAGAAGTCATTCAGTACGAGTAACTGTGAGCGAAATAGTGATAATACAAAGTGAATAAAGTAAATATTGCCACTGCAACCTGTCCAAATAAATTATTCATAATGAAATTTGTGACAATATTCTTGATATATAAGAAATATAAATGATATAATTACAAAATTTTATTTATTTATTCCTGAAACATTGCATTTGTAAATCTTAGTTGCCGTTGAAATTGTTTTATTTTATTGTCTTCTAACAAAGTGATATTTGTAAGAAATGCGTATCAATTTCCAGATTTTCATAGTAGTGGAATACCCTATTAATAGTTTGAAACATTTATGTTTTTAGAATCAGGAAATTCAGTCAATTAATATATCTTCTCTACGACCATTATAGAACATTAACATTCTGATATTAATTTTAAGTACGGAATAATTTAATTCTATAGGGATTCAAAGTTAACTATCAGTGCCACTGTGAATAAACTTCGAAGAGATGTTGCGCGAGGTTATTGCATTGTGTACAAGTGGAAATAAAGTGATTTACGAAGAATTTGCTGTACCTATACATATTTAAAAGTTGTACATCAATAGAAATTATAATGTTACAGATTATTATTATTCTAAATTTGATTCCTCACTTTAATAGCGGAATGACGAAGGATCTGAGATTTTCCTTGATAGAATATTTCCGATATATCAAAATTAAAATTCCAGAGTAGTTTACAAAGGAAAAGAAGTTTCTGAGGCTGGACACATAATTATTTGTGGCACTTCACGTGACAACCCAGATTTAAATACAAAATTGTATGGTTTATGTTTGCAAACTTCTGCGTTGCAGTCACCGCTACACAAGATTAAAGAAATACTTTCATAAAAGAAATCACTCTTGTTCTAATTTTGAAAGAATCAATTCATAACTTTTCTCTACTTATGAATTCAAAATCATTGAATTTATACTTCACTTTAACCTCACTCTTCTGTTTAGGAAATACACAATAATATGTGGTTGACATAATTATTCAAATCAAATACTCAAAAAATAAAGTTTAAATTCTTAATAAACTCAGTTGGAACTCAGAATGTAACTGACGTTTTACGAATATCTCTTATTGAGCTTCTAAAATGTGCCATCAGACTGCGTAGCGCTTAGCAGGAAATCCCTATCAAACTGTGTGAGAATATTCATTCCAACACAAGTAATGGAATGAGCACAACTAGCGACAAATCTTACACATTTATAGTATTGACAAAATATGAAAAATTTTATCTTACCAACTCATTTTCATTCTAAAACTGATATAGCTGCTATAATTCAGTTTAAAATATTAAAAATCATAATTCAAATTACGAAAATTTTATTTATAAATACAAATAAGCATGACATGTCGATAATACAGATCTCAAATAATATTGAGGTTATGTCATTGTTGACTTATATTGTATTTTATGGAACTGCATCTATTCATCAACTATGAAAATTAGTAGGAAATGCAAATCAACTTAAATTAAATTTTAATTTTAGTATTTGTTGTTTCTCTCTTCCAGAATTTGTAATTTTTTGTTTTTCTATGAATTGCCGCATTTATGGTCGTAGAGAAAGTATAGTCTGAAACATGTTTGGAATAGCTATTTAGCACTGGTGAATTCGTCACACTCGCCTATGGCTCGTGCTACAAACTTTTTATAATCCTTTGAAATACTTTTTCCCGGAACAAATTGACATTTATGGTCAGTAATCGCATGTCAGAATTATTGACACGACTGTTGATTAAAATTAATTTCGGAACAATGCGCTCAATAACATTAAAATTTGCATATATTCCAAACAGTGACATACAAATGTATCAATAAAAACATTATACTTTGAATAGCCAGTGTGTGGTTTCCGTTGAAATAGCGGTGTCGGCATCATATATTTGTGGATAAATACTTCAAATTACATTCAAATAAAACTGGACACCAATGGAACATGAACAATAAATTTAAAAATTCAAGAAAAGCGCGGTCCCGAGCTTAGTTCAGATGAACGACGTAAGGAGGCTACGCGTCGCATTTGGAAATAAATTTTTAGCGCTCATGTCTCTACCATATTATCTTATGTCGTTATAACCTATTACTTCAACAGTTGTCAAAATATGTCAATAATACGATTCAATTTTGTAAACAATATGAGAATTGTAGATTTTATTATATTTTTGGATTTTATAGTGAATGAAATAGGAGGAGTTCTTGTCATGTATGAGTATTACTAGAAATTACTTTCGAATTCTGAACTTATTAACACAGAATGAGAGAATTAATTACTTCATCAGGTATTTATGTAATTACGATAACAGCATATATTTTATGGTTTCTTTTTATGATTATTTTTAGAAAGAGTAATCCAATTTGGAGCGGCAAGCTATGTATGAGTCATAAAGAATATCAATAATACCTTAATCGAATGAATTCTTGTTGGAATAATAAGCTTGGTACGTCTTAATTCGGTCAAAGTGACTGTTTTTTATTGTTAAAAGTATTTTTTCCATGTAAAACAAAGGTAAAATTAAAATAATTTACATTTAAAGAATGGTGACAATACCTTAAGAATAGTTTTTACATGTAAAATTGCTCACTTATAATTGCATGTTTTTCAATTATTCAAGAAAAATTAATCCACATTTACAAAGTAGTACAAGTCAGGTACAATCAACGAAGACTATATTTTTTATAGAATTTACTCAGTTCACAGTGTGCAAGAAAAGTTCAAGATTTAAATGCTCATCTTTAAAAAATTGGAAGCAGTTCTACTCCAGATGATCGCTAAACAGCAATCTTCACTATATTAAAAAATTTCAAGGTGATGAATAGTCGATAAAAAGCAATGTAACGTAGAAATAATTCCCAAATTAATTCATGTTGTCTTTCTGTATTCCGATAATATTAGGGAATACTCATAATGTTCCTCTTTTTGTGTTCTAAAATGTAGCTAAATATACGAAAAGTTGATGAATATCTATATGAATTGAAAAAAAAGTTTATTTTAATAAGGCCCGGTCTTTTCATCTCCGAATAACTTTATTCCCTAAACCTAGATAATTACTATGGTAACAATTACTGCAACAGTTGTTGCTGTGGATATTATTCATCGAATAAAGTTATTCGTAATCGGAAAGACCGGATCTAAATTATTCAAGTATCTATTGTATGAATTCTATACAAGAAATATATTGATTCTAAAGCGTCCAAAGCGATTTAAAAGTTCTTTAAAATCTAACAATTTGGTTTAATGACGATGTAGGTGAAAATTTCGTGTTATTATAACTACATGATGATAGCTATATTTATGTAGAAGGTAAGCAGTTGCACTTTCAAATGAAATAAGTACTTATTGCATTTCATTTCCATAAATATAAGAAAAATTTATCAAAATGTCTACAAAGATTCTATTTTTATCAAATATCCATTTCTTATACAACCCTCATAACGTACATATTGCTAGGACAGCTTTTCCTTTTTAAGCTCTCGTTAATCCAGTAACGAATCATATAAAGAAAATTCCTAAAATGAATTGACTTCTGCAGATCTCCACACGACATTTGGCCACTACTGTGAAATTTTCTCTTCTCATACCAAAAATATATCATCCTTGAATGTTTATGTAACTTGAAAATTGTCATTACTCCAATTCCAACAAGAACCAAACTTTTTTAAGGTATCATTTGTAGGTTTTACATTTTTTATTCACAAGATGTAGTATTTATTTCTCCAGATAGAACCAGGGATTGTACTGCATACTATGATCTGAATTTTACTGAAATATTGGAGTTAAATTAAAATAAAATCTAAAATTTGTATACTGTTTTCACCTACCTTTTATTTTCATAGTTTAATTGTTGCAATGAATAAGAAATAATTTAATTCAATTTTTTATAGAAATTTTCTGTAAGTTAAAATTAAAAAATTATATAATTATATTGTAGAAGAAACTTATTTGATGTATGTTATATAAATATATCTTTGTGATTACCTCATATGTCATTTCTGTGTGATACTTTTTTTTATGTTCTCTATATTTGAACAATGAGTTAATATTATCGAATTAATTGTTACTTTATTTGAAGCTGCGACAATTGTACCAACATAAATTAATTTCACACACAATAAACTTATTTCAGTGCATTTTATTCATTGTTATATAATATTGATTGACAGGTATTTGTAAAGAATTGATTTCCTCTCTCAGTTTTTTATTTTTTTCTCATTGAAATAACAAAAATAAAAATATTTATTAAGATTTTTCAGTGTAAACCCGTCTTCTCACTCTGGCGGTCCGAGTCTGCCCGAGCCTTGCTTTCGTACCTCATCGTTTCAGCGTTGTGCCAATTCGAGTTCGTGAATTTTCCGTGTTACGAAGTAATCCGAAGGTGAAACATCACTCGGAAGTACTATTTTAGCGCGAAATTTGAATTGATGAATCTTGTAGCAATATGTTTGATAAATACTTTCTTATAATAAATTAACAAAGTTTTTAGTGGCGTGTATATTAAAAATTAGATAATTTGTCAAAGTTTCATTATGTCTGCAATAAATCCGTATAAAATTAGTGCTAACGTATAAAATTAGCATGCAAATCCTATATCTCAGAGACTTTGATAACAACTTATCTGGGAAAAATATATATACTAGGCGCTATACTTGCAGTTATCATATAAAAATTTTCACGAATATTGAACCTGACAATTTTGAGAAAAAAAAATAATTAGTGCTGAAAATATTAATTTCTCAGAGATTATCCAGTTTTTTGGGACAAAATTTGGTAGACTTATAGATGACATTATTCTTCAGAGTGCTGTGCAAAAATTATCGATTTTTATTAATTATTATTCCGTATATAACCCTTTCTGTGCACTTCTAAAAGTATTGAAAATTGGAGGAAAATCAAAGTCTTGTATTCAAAAATTATATATATTTGAATAATTAATTTTTTTTGACATCGGTCACTGGATTTTGGGCTCAAAATTCTCGATATTTTGGGTACTTCTCTGATTCCCTGCAAGGTTAATTAAGACAAAAGTAAATATATTCCATGGCCAATTATTTCTTGGAGATAATATATTTTTTTGAGAGTCGTGAGATTCCTAGCGAGATATTAATTTTTTTTTGTTCAAATCATAGATTTTGTTATGAAGAAACGTCAAATGAACAAAAAGAAATATATTTATTATATCTTAAAATTATGAGCAATTTTTTACAATATTTTCCAGAGTTTCAGTGGCTGTATATTTCAAAATAATAATTTAGGAAAATATTCTTCAATTTCTTTTCTATTTATTTTAGTAGTGTGAATATGTTTTTTTACTAGTTGATTTGTTCTATGGCGCTATCTAGAATCCAAATTTTGTACTACATGACAAGTGTCAAAGATTAATTTTATCATGTATTTATTCATTAGAGAATAAATAGCCTATGACTGATTTTAGTGACAAAAACCTTTTTGAATATCTGCTTCTGGCTGTGTGTGTAGTTTTACCGATCTTGTCACACTAGTAAGAAAAATGGTTCGGATTCTAGGATATTTGACAAATCTGACTTACAATGTTACAGTAAGTTCATTGGATAAATTCATTAAAAATCAATCTTCAGATTTAATTTTGTAAAACTTATCTCTTCTAGATTTCTAAATACTACTATAGCTAGAAGTGTTCAGATGAGAATTTCAAGATATCAATATCAAATTTCTCAAGAAAGCGACAAAATATTCTATTTATGTCCATCAATTATTAGGTTTGTTCCAACAAGAACAGAAACCAGTTCGGAACTGTCCGACGCATGCGCATTTACAAATAAGCGTTCCAACAGATTTCAAACGTGGATTTTGACTATTAGTCAAGCGTTCCAACAACGTGCGACTCAATCCGCAAACCAGTTTGTGGACAGTCAAAACAGTCCATCGACCAATGCTTGTACTATTCGTCAAATAAGATAACCTCAAATAGAAATGAGTGATTCAAGTGCTGAAAATGAATTTTCATCACAATCTAGCGATGGTGAATTCGATTTAACCATGGGAATACATCAAATTAAAAATATAAATTTGTATATAGGCATGTAAAATTATAAGAAAATAGACATTTTTATTTGATATGTTGAAAACGTGAAAAACTAAGAAATGGAAAAGCACCTGGTCACGACAAAATCAAATCGGAACAAGTGAAATACATGGGAGAGGATGGCGAACAAATTCTTTTGCAGATGTTAAATAGGATATGGTCTATAGGAAGAATACCTGAGGACTGGGAAAAGGCAGTGATATTCCCCATACACAAAAAAGGTGATACCAGGAATTGTGATAATTACAGAGGAATATCGTTGCTTTGTACTACAGCTAAAGTATATGAGGCAATATTGGAGAACAAACTTAGACAGGCAATAGAGTCAACGATGGAGAAAGCCCAAAGTGGGTTCATGAAAGGACACTCCACTCAGGACCACATATTTACAATTAGAAAACTTATAGATACGGCGATAAGTCAGGACAACAAGCTCTATATAACATTTATAGATATGGAAAAAGCATTTGACAGAGTATCGCGTGAAAAGATGTGGAAAATTTTAGAAGAAAGAAATATAAGCGAACAACTGATAAAAGCCATCAAGAGTGTATATAGACGGACAACTAGTTATGTAAGAACTGGAAATGAAGTATCGAAAGAATTTACCACCTCACAAGGGCTGAGACAAGGAGGAGCTTTAAGCCCTATCCTGTTTATAATATACTTGGACAATATCCTAAAGGAAGTAAAGATTAAAACGAAGAAAGTGGAAATTGGGTACCACAATCTAGCTATTACAACGATAGCTGAATGTGCATTTGCTGACGATCTAGCAATACTAGCTAAAAATGAAACAGACATGCAATATAACTTAAATGTATGGAACGAGGAGCTACAAAAACACAACATGTCAATAAATGCAGACAAAACTAAAACCATGATAATAGCGAGAGAAGATACCACAGTCAAATTATTTTTAAACGACAGAGAAATTGAGCAAGTTAGTAACTTTACACACTTAGGAGCATCATTGAATGATAAAGGAAGTATAGAGCAAGAAATTAATAGAAGAATACTTGCAGCAAATAAGTGCTACTATGCAATAAACAAAGTAATATTAAACAATAAACAAGTATCAACGAAAACGAAAATAACACTATACAAGACAATATACAGACCAACATTAATATACGGATGTGAATCGTGGATAATGAACAAAAGAAATAAAAGCAAAATACAAGCGACTGAAATGAGATTTTTGAGAAGAATAGAGGGCGTCACTAGGATGGACAGAATAAGAAATGAACAAATAAGAAATAAGCTACAAATAGAATCTGTCCACAACACAATAGATAAAAAACAATTAGCATGGTATGGACACTTAACAAGAATGGCAGAAGACAGACAAACAAAACAAGTATGGAAAGCTGGAATAATAAGGAAAAAGAGAAGAGGAAGACCAAGAAAAACGTGGGATAACAACATAGAAGAAATACTGCACAGAAATAATACTAACAAACAAGAAGCAAAAAGAACAGCAATGAACAGGAAAAAATGGAGAAAATTTGTAAATAATATAGTATAAAACTAGAATAAAAGATTAAACATAAAAAAAATATAGCATAATCTCGACACCCGTAAGGGTATTAAGAGATTTGAAATGATTATAATAATAATAATGTTGAAATGAAAGCTTCAAATAAAATATACAGAATTTAAAATCAAAAGTAATTCATTATTCATTGAAATTTTGAAAGATGTATAGATTTTAATTGAAATTTCATTTTGTGTGATCTTTGAATTTTAGTTTAGAAGAAACAGTTTCTCTCTAATACTTTGACAAGTTTTTTGAATACTTTCGTCTGAGCAGAGAAATCTCTGAGAATATAGCAGAAAATTTTAAGAGAAATGATCAGGATAAACAGCACTTTGAATAATATGGAAGACTCTCCATCGAAATTCAGATGTACTATGTCAATAGGAATTAAAATTACATGGTTATATGAGAAACTAGTTAATATTTTTAGTTTTCACCTGTTTTTACCTTCCTTGTTTACTACAACCAAATAATCATAATCTAAAATTATGTGTTTGACATTTAGCAGTCAAATCTTGTCAGAAATGCGTTCCAACACGCGCCACGTTCGACTCAGTCCGAAACTGATTCATTCGACGCGCATGCGAATCAGGCCTGTGTCACTCTTATGGAAAGAATAATACAAAGTTTGCGTATGTGTTAGTGAGTGTTAGTTATTGCACGGCACCGCATACTTGCCATGGCGCTAGTATAGCACAAAAATGTCCAGGATTTGAAAATTAAGAAGGCTGTTACTTCTGTCCGCTGTCTTTGCAAACGCCAGTGTATTGTGTCATGTATTGTGTATTACATTATTTAATATTATTGTGAGAGTGACACCATTGATTTTATTAGTTATGCCGAGTAGTGAAAATCTTGTAAGTATATAATTATTAATATTTGATCTGATCTCGATATATTTGTCATTACTAATGTAACAAAATAATGTGTCATCATAAAAATTTTAGTAAGAAATATACCTAATGTCATAATAAAAAACTATTCTATCTGTAATATTTTTAGAAAAGAAGTTCTGCGTGCAACTGGTCAACTCCCTGCCTATGGAGGAAAGAGTGGGCCTGTTCTGTTTTCCACGTGCAGAGGCTCTAAGGAACAAATGGTTAGCGGATATGATTCGGAATGAGCTGAGAGAATTGAGCTATAAGCAACTGCTTGATCGTGGCTATCGAGTTTGTGAGCTGCATTTTGATAATAGTCAATTCAAAAATGAATTGGAATAACGTCTCAACGTGGGTCAGATACCTCGTCTTGTACGTATTCAAGGTAAGACCTCTCCTATCACAGTAAAAGTAACAAAATTTCTGATAAAATGCACTATATTATAGATGCACCCGATACTTCACGAATCGAACCAGCTCAAATCAATCCAGCTAGAATCGAACCAGCTGAAATTGAACTTACTTGAATTGATATCACCGAGGAGCATGGAGACGTTGAAAATATTCCACCAAGGCCTGTGTGGAGGAAACTCCCGACCATCAACTTCACAATTCGTCGATGCATACAAGACTGCTATTTTAAATAATACTATTAGGTGTAGTATCGGTTCGAATTGTGAGGATTACCGAATTCTACTATCCTATGTATTCAAAATCAATCTGATTCAGAATCTTCTCCGACATCCCCAATTTCCAATAATCATGTCCCATGTGTTCTTCTCCAGACCACTTGCATGGATGCTGTAGCATCAGAGATAGATATTCAAACAACCTCTGAATATTTAATTCAAAAATTGCTGAATTATGAATGTGATTCATGATTTTAGTTCTTTTGTTCTGAAAACGTAACTCACATCCATGATTTAACCGTTTCACGGGACTATTGGTCCAATGAGGAGTTTTATCTCAGATATGCAAGCGCAGAATTTTCGCAAATAGTCGATAATTGTAAAAAATAGATTTTTGCTTCGATTCGCAATTTCATTCCATCCTCTAACATCCTATCCCATATAGACATCCACTGAATACCTTCTAATTTTTGTGAGCAGCATGGAGCAACCATGCAGAATAAAGTTATTCGATCATCACATTTAATATTATCAAGTCATTTTTCAAAATTGATAAATAAGAAAAATAGATACAGTAAGAAATAACGACGTTGTTAAGACTTTTTTTTGTCAATTATTGTAGATAATTTTTTTTTTAATATTTTTGTAATTCTTTTCTGTGTATGTTTCATATTCTTTTGTAGTATAACAATTTAGTTTTCATTTACGATCCTATAAAAAGTGACAGTTGTTTGCATTTTGAACTTGATATTTTAAACTCAAATTCACAAGAACATTTATGTCAACTTCAACGAAATCAGTTCAATTCCTAATATCTGTGACTTTTTTACGATAATTAGGACGATCGAAGATAAAACATTGTAAGACACACGTTTAAAAAATATCTAATGTTATTTGCACATATATTTGTTCCTATTTGTACATGTTCTTATAGTATTCCGTATTTTTGTATATATTTTCCATATTTTTCCTAATATTTATATGTAATTTATTTATATGTAAAAATATATGTATATATGTCGAACAAAATTCCGTTTGATCTTAAATTTTACGATATTTTTGAATATTATATAAATTAGTAAAATTCAAATTACGCGCTTCAGAATTAGTACGTGCACGGCACCGCTTGGAGCGCTCTTGTGTTGATGTGAAACTTTGTAAATTTTGGTAACATTGTACTGTCAAGTCTTCTCTCTATTGGTAGTCTTTGATGCGAATGCGTCAAATCGGAAACCAATCTAGAACCAGTCCTGAACTGCTTGTTGGAACAAACCTATTATTGGGATCTGTCATTCTACAAATAATAATACTTGATCCGAATCTGCATTGCTCTAAGGCCCGAGATATTCACCTTCAAATAAACTACAAGTATTAATTTCTTAGTGAATACATCAAGGGTAAATACTTTAAAGAAAACAGACTAACAGCTTCAAATTTTGGTCTAGTCTGTAAGCGAAAACTGTCTGCCGGACCCCTAGTAGAAAACATACCATATGTTCGAAATCTATCTACTAGTGCTACGGAATGGGGTAAGAGTAATGAGCAAGTAGCAATACACAACTATGAAAATGTAATAGGTGTTACAGTTGCACATTTTGGACTGAAGGTAGCATCGAGCAATTCTTTTTTGAAGTAATAACTGATCATCAGGCAAAAACATTTAATGTTGCTCGCTAAGGCGACATGATAATCAGGAGTCTGTATGTGCCAACAAAATCGTGAAGATCATTTGCTCTATATAATATTCCATACATAATCCTTGTACTGTATACCTTACGGTTCAATAAAAAATTCATAATTTTCAATTTAAAACCAGTTTTCTATCAAAATTAGATAACCCTTTACTTTACCTTATCCTTCATGATTCAATAAAAAACTCATAATTTTTTATTTAAAACATGTTACTATCAAAATTAGTTCTTGCGTGAATTTTGGGACATTTTTATATCATAATTTCATATTCTCATTATGAATAATTTCATTAAAACTTATGTCTTTGAAAAATGATTTTGTATACGAGCATTAATTTCCGTAAATTTCTCTATAAAATGTTTTTCTTCTGAAATGTCAAATTTGAATTCTTGTGTATCCCGCCGTCATCACTGACCTTCCATAAGCCTCACTTACTCCAAAACAAGATTAGACTTGACAGAGATAGCTAGTATTTCCGGGTGATGTATGATATAAAAATGTCCCAAAATTCACGCAAGAACTAATTTTGATAGTAACATGTTTTAAATAAGAAATTATGAGTTTTTTATTGAACCGTAAAGTATACAGTACAAGGATTATGTATGGAATATTATATAGAGCAAATGATCTCCACGACTTTGTTGGCACACACAGATTCCTGATTATCATGTCGCCTGAGCGAGCACCATTAAATGTTTTTGCCTGATAATCAGTTGTTTCTTCAAAGAAGCATTGCTCGATGCTACCTTCAGCCCAAAATGTGCAACTATAACACCTATTACATTTTCATAGTTGTGTATTGCTACTTGTTCATGACTCTTACCCCATTCCGTAGCACTAGTAGATAGATTTCGAACATATGGTATGTTTTCTACTAGGGGTCCGGCAGGCAGTTTTCGCTTACAGACTAGTCCAAAGTTTGAAGCTGTTAGTCTGTTTTCTTTAAAGTATTTACCCTTAATGTATTCACTAAGAAATTAATACTTGTAATTTATTTGAAGGTGAATATCTCGGACCTTAGAGCAATGCAGATTCGCATCAAGTATTATTATTTGTAGAATGACAGATCCCAATAATAATTGATGGACATAAATAAAATATTTTGTCGCTCTCTTGAGAAATATGATATTGATAACTTGAAATTCTCATCTGTACACTTCCAGCTATAGTAGTATTTAGAAATCTAAAAGAGATAAGTTTTACAAAATTAGATTTGAAGATTGATTTTTAATGTATTTATCCAATGATCTTACTGTAACATTGTAAGTCAGATTTGTCAAATATCCTGGAATCCGAATCATTCTTCTTACTAGTATAACAAGATCGGTAAAACTTCAATTTAAACCAATTTTTCGGGTTCTTCAAAGATTGATATTTAAATATAAGAAGCCGAATAAAGTACCAAAATATCATATACATAGATAAACACAGCCAAAAGCAGATTTTCAAAATGGTTTTTGTTACTAAAATCAGCCATAGGCTATTTATCCTCTAATAAATAAATACATGATAAAATTAATCTGGGTAGGTTAACAAGCTTTGACATTTGACACTTGTCATGTCATGTAGTACAAAATTTGGATACTAGATAGCGCCACAGAACAAATCAACTAGTAAGAATCATATTCACACGAGTAAAAGAAGTAGAAAAGAAATTGAAGAATATTTTCCTAAATTATTATTTTGAAATATACAGCCGCTGAAACTCCGGGAAATATTGTAAAAAATTGCTCATAATTTTTAGATATAATAAATATATTTCTTTTTGTTCATTTGACGTTTCTTCACAACAAAATCTATGATTTGAACAAAAAAAAATTAATATCTCGAAAACTAGGAATCTCACGACTCTCAAAAAAATATATTATCTCCAAGAAATAATTGGCCATAATAATAATGTTTAATATACACGCCACTAAATACTTTGTTAATTTATTATAAGAAAGTATTTATCAAACATATTGCTACAAGATTCATCAATTCAAATTTCGCGCTAAAATAGTTCTTCCGGGTGATGTTTCACCTTAAGATTGAATCCACTTTACAATATAGTTCCGCTTATAACCGCTTGGTGGCTACGGGTTAATTTTAGTTACCAATATCAAACACGCCCCATCAGGAAGTTTTTCTGGTCTAAGGTTATACAGCACCGTTTAAGTGCCACTGACAAATCCTCATTACGATTGTGAATCGCTAGTAACGCCATCTCTTTTTTTTTCTAGTTATACATGTGTACCAAACCATATCTATATTTTTCTTGTAAAACTTATTTTTGTAATACGTACACCGAAAGTACCTTATTACTGAGCTGACCTCTGCTTCGAAAGTTCTCAATTCCAAAACTATGGTAACAATTTTCATTAATTCTCTGTTGACTGGGAATTAATGGATATTAATGTCCGCTGGGTAAAAATGAAATTGTAGATCATGGATCATGGATGCCGTTGGATTTTTTTTATTTCATTGATATATGTCAAATTGATATTCGAAAGAAATTTGTATTATAGAATGTGTTTGTTATAGTATGTGCATTTATTGTGAACGGGATAGCACAGAAAATGTGAAAAATATCAATCAATAAAATAAAGCATGTAAGTTATGTTTCATTGTATAGTTTACTGTATTGTGATTGCATTTGGAAAAATCTGTTAGTTGAATCGATAAGATAGTTTCGATACATCCAAATTAATTTAAAAAGCTTAGTAATGGGGGTACTTCAATGGAATTGTTAAAAAAAGTATCGTATGCAACACGGACACTGAACGACTGTTATTATTCGCGAGCACGTTCGCGAGTAAAATTATCGATGGCAGCGCTGTTATTAACCAAAATGTCGGATGTAAGTCGTATTGTCATTTTTAGTCATGCATCTGACATGCTTGTTTACATGTTAGAACCGCAGTTTTTCAGAGAGTCATATTTTGTTATTATAATATTTAAGATGGTTTCTCTTCACAAACTTTTGAGTTTGAGGATTAAATTTCATTGCTATTATTCCAGTTTTGTGCATGAACGTTTCAAATTGTATTTATTTGCAGATAGATAATCATGTTCTTGGGAAATAGTCTTTAAATATTTAAATTCACAATATTCACTTTTCTCGAAGGAAAACTCATGTTAAACTCAAAAAATTTAATAAATGAAGAAAGAGTAAGGAAATTAATAGATCGTAAATAGGAAAGACTGAATTTGATCAATACACATATACTGAAATGATAAATAAAAACTTGAAGTAGAAAAAATGTAACATAAGCTCACTATTTACAAATAACAAACGATTAAAATAACATTAGCTCAAAAAAATGGCGTTTCAAGCGTAATATTAAGGCACTAAATACATGAGTATTATCATCCGCTATTCTGTGTCCTTAGAAAGCGCTTTAGCATATGTGAACAGCGCAGCAAACGCAATGATTGAGTCGAAATAGTTTGATCTTTAGGTAAAAAACGTGATAAAATAATATCGGAGCCTATTAAACTATTTATTTTTGGCATGATGTATTATTTGTGATCAAATTACATGCTTCAATTTAGAATTTTCAGTTTTCGAATGTTGAATCAAATTATTCGGTTTTCAATCATATATAATTAGAGTAATATTGAATACCTACTCCGAATATCATTATGGAATTTTAATTTATATTCTGTAATACAATTTTTGAAAACAATCTGACAAATTCATTGCATTTTGGGATCTCTAAATATGTAAAATTCTATTGTTTATCTTCGAACTTTGTAATCTTTAACTTTCCTAGAAAAACTTTGATGCATATTTATTGGAAGATTCATCATTTTACTGCTCTCACCCAAGAGATAAAAATCATGGAAGTCTATTATTTGCAATTTTTTATATCGCATGTCTTGATAAAAAATTGTAGGCTCGTAATATTTTACTTATCAAAGAAATAATTAATTATATATGTAATACTTATAATATATTTATATAGGTATATATGTAAATAGATAATATATTTTATATAATAGGTACCTATACATAAATATATTGATCAATTATTGCTTGAAATTGAGGTTAGATTCTACGATTGTGTCTAAAAATTTTGATAAAAATATATTTTTAAATGAACTGAGATAACTTCAATCAAAATTTTGAACTGATCATAACTTTAGATGGAAATTTTGACTGAATATACGTACTTTTATATGAAATATTCATAATTCGTCTGTGAATCTCACAGCCACAATTGCCGCTAAAAATGATGATAAATCATTCGGCACATTAATGAGTCACTCCGATACTATTTTCTTTAGTTTTTCAAGTTATAACATTTTATCCTCGTCAAACAAATGCTTTCTTTTATGTACGCGTTCCCCTTTTATTGACAGGACACAGAATGGCGGATGATAATACCTAGGGCTGGTACCACAAGCTCTGTTTTTGGCTCTACTAGCAGTGTTATTTTAAGAAGCGTTTTAAGGCAATATAAATATTTCAAGCTATTTTAAAGGAAAATATTCAAATAAATTTTGTAAACATATGTGTTTTCCGTAATTTGTATCTGAAGATTATTTTCTAAAGTATTTAGGAAAATTCTAATTGCGTTAAAACACATCTTGACACAAGGTTCTTAGTAGCGCCAAAAACAGAGCTCGTGGTACCAGCCTATGTTTTTAGTGCTCTAGTAATATGTCTTTGAGTAGTTCTTCTGTTGCCACACCAGATGGCTACGACTTAATTTTATTCGCGAATTGTCACGGACAAATTTGGCTGCACGGAGTTGCGCCTTGGGCTTTGCCCTCGTCTTCGTCTCGTACTTCGCCCTCGCCTCTGCCTCGGGCGTTGCCCTCGTTTTCACCAGCCAAATTCATCCTGGACAAAATTGACAGTCGTTCGATCCTTGTAGCATAATATACTAGTAAATTTTCATTTCTGCTGCCGTTTTTTGAACTCTGAATACATTTAATAATGTCACCATCTGTCAGCTAAAAGCCTAACCGTGACTATTTAGTTTAGTAGTTTAGGTTCAACGTTTAATTCAGACATTAATTTGAACTGTGTAATAAGTAGCGTTTGTTATTGTTATTTAGCGTTTTGTGTAGCTACCCGTTAGAAATTATTTAATAAATTTTACATATTAGAATACGCATGCGTCGTTTAGAAGAAGAAGATATAACTGAAACGCCAAACATGTGCTGTTGACGTGAACTGTCAAAATAGCAATGCGTCGAATAAAATACGTGATATAACTAAATTTGAAAATAAAATAATGACATTTTTACAATGTTCCGAAAATGTTTTCGATCGCATAAAATCTGTAAAATCTATTTAGTGTTTTTGATATTGTTTTCCTTATTTTATTTCAAGCAACATATACTGCATCTGTTTGGGGTAAATTTATGGTTAGAGAATGAAGCACTCACTCAAATTAATATATTTGAAAAACAAATTCGAGAGTACGAGTCCCACATTATTGCTGGACTTGGAAACGATGGAAGAGCTTCTTATTTAGACGACGCTGACAAAGAATATGGGCAGCTGAGTTTAAAAATGTTGGCAGTAAACACTGTTCTTAGCGACAGAATTCCTTTGGATAGAACCCTTAAAGATTACCGACATCCCCAGTACGAATATTCAGTTATTATTTGTAAGCTTAGCTTATTTATTTAAGATATTTTCAGGTGTAAAAAAATTTCCTATGATGTCAGTATGAACGCTTCCGTTATCATAATATTTTACAATGAACCGTTTTCAGTATTACTTCGAACAGTTTGGAGTATCATCAATAGAACTCCTCACAATCTCTTGCATGAAATAATTCTTGTTGATGACTGCAGTGATGTTGGTGAGTAATCGTATCATTTGAATCAATAGGAGGTGTTTACAAGGTTTTTAAATCTATTGTAAATTTTTTTAGTTTTTAAATATCCTCGAAAAACTTTTTTGGTATGCATACAAATTATAAACTTTGTAGATATCTAACTTCGCATTTTTATTACCGGTGTTTTAATTTTCTATAATTTATATTTTTAATGTTCATATTAATTCGCGACTTATTCGCAGTTGAATTAGAATATTGAAATACTGGTCTTAGTTTAAGTTTTATTTTTGTTCATATGAATAATTTCGTTCCCACAAGGCAATACATTTTCAGAGTCACTGGGTAAACGATTGGAGCTGTACATTGCAACAAGATTGACGAATTACCCAGTAAAACTTATTCGATCACGCAAGAGACTAGGATTAATCCGAGCAAGACTTATGGGTGCTAGAGCTGCAACTGGACAAGCTTTGGTGTTTTTAGACGCTCATTGCGAGACTACGTCTACGTGGTAAGCAAAATATATCATTTTATTTAAGGGCATTACATAGTATAAGATCTCACTGCATAATTTATATGTTCATCTTGTTGTTTCTCTTCATTTCATTGTTTTCACTGTAACAGTAGCGCTATTTTCATTTATTCCAATTTTTGTTCAAGTAGTGCTTCAACAAGAGGTGAGAATATGTATCATAGATCTTTCAAACGATTTCATTTGTTTGTTAGAAAAGGGAACAAAATGCCATGTGAAAGAGAAAATAAGTTGCCACCTCAGTAGTTCGTAGTAGCTCTTAGTCAGGCGAGTGTAAAAAATTCTCAATTCACTACGTACACTTATTATTCAAATAATTTTAAAGCAAATTGAAGACAAATTCATTACCTGCTTAACAAATTGTTGCAACTGATGGTTGCCAGTATTAAAAAAATCTAGTTGCTGACATTTGAACATTGATCTTTTCATGCATGTGTTTTACACAGTTTTAAAGTTCTTTCATTATATTATAGTTCTATATTACAAATTAAATCTTATATTTGCTTCTTATATACTGGCTTACAGTATGCGAAAATGTATTTTAATTTCTTCTGTCGTAGGAAAAATGAAAAAAATCAGAAGAAAAATATTTGCTTTGTTATGAAAAATTTGTAGAATGGCAAGTTTCAATGCAGATGAAAAATATTGTGTGTGGACGGAACAACACTATTTCAGCCTTCGGGTGTTGCCATCCCTTGCTTCGCTCGGGCTTGTTTCTTCCATAGCCATCCAATAAACTATTATTTCCTATATTTTTTTTATAGTATATAATGTTTGTCATTCAACACCATTTCACAAATGAATTTTAACTATGATTTTGATCTTATTGATAATGAATTTCTAACCTTAATTTGAAGATTCTTAGTTTAAGAAAAAAATATGATCCTTAGCTTCTAGGCTCCGAAAAACTCTGATACATCTCCGATTTGAATATATCCAACGTCACCAAATAGTATAATATGTCATTTGTTTTCAAGTATGGCTGATAGAAATTTCCGTTCATTTTCGATCATTCAGATTGAAATTTGTATACAACTGCACGTCAGAACACTTTTTTAATCTTTTTAAATATTCTACGAGAATTGATTCATATGAATTACAGTTTTTCTTATCTATATCTTTAGCAGTTATAGTTGAGTTTGAAAAAAATTGGTATTTTCGTTAAATTGGCAAATAAATTTAAGATCGCAGCGCTGCAGCGGATATTTTTGAACTAACTAAGTTAGGATAAACTTGAAGTTTACATGTATTTAAATGGGCTTGTGACGATTTTTAAAGATAATAATCGTGGATATGAAATAAAGATTTGCTTTTTCATGGATATTTTTTAAAAGTATATTGTTTGTAAGTACCAGGCAAGTGAATTATTCCATCTGTTTATTTATATTTAATTCATATTTTTAAATTGAACTTAACCTTTAATTTCTAGATAATGATATTGAAACTTCAGGAATATTTTGATGCAAATGTCCTGTCACGCTGTGTAAATGGGGGTGAAGAGCTAGTAAATGCTTGACATATTTTATTCTGTCGAAAATTATATGATGATAGTGACAAGAGAGTATTTTTGCATGCTCTTTGCATACAAACATCAAAAGTGCTTGAGAATCCATATGAAATTAAAAAAGAATTGGATTGTAATGAATATGATGCCTTGAAGATTGAGACTATGATTTGTTCTTGCAAAGCAGAAAACATCGACAGTTGCAAGCATAGATCTGCAGCATTTTATTGTGTACCAAGTGTTGAAAAGTTGAAGCGGCGCGAGAATGCCTTTTAATTTTGTTAAATAAACATTAGATTAGTACTTATTAGTTGGACTGTTTGTTGTTTCGAAAAATCTTTCAATGATTTGAAGATAATTTGTATTTGTAAAGTATACCTGGATAAATAGAAAACAATCCAGACAAAAATATTCACCAGTTGCAATATGCAAAATGAAATGTCCTGCATGAAAGAAAAGATTTTGAAAAACTCTAAAACTGGATTCTCTCTTCTTTTTCAATTTAAAAGTAGAAAGTACAATAAAAAGAAATAGCAACCTTAACATAATTATCAACTGTCAGATAGAGAATGCGTAGGCAATTTTTATCTGTAGGTTGAATAAACTCATGTCTTACACCAAACAGTGACTATAAGTGGCCATGAGTGAGCACTCATGAAACAACAGAACGCACCCATCACTCATGAAGATAGCGGATCCACTAATTTTCATCAGTGGTCACTGACGAAAAAAATACAGCTAGCATCATATGCTACTCATTTCACTTTGTCATTTTTATTGACGGTTTTTGTGCTTAATTATTGCAATGTATTTAATCAGAGATGATGCGTTTCTTTGTTTCATGAGTGAAATCACTCATGGTCATTAGGCGTGTTTCTTCGGGCAATCTAAGTGATCTAAGTCTTCATAATTCAGTGAATCATGTTTCTTTGGTCGTTATGCTCCATTCACAGCGTGAAATTTGGTGAAATTCCAAATACGAAATTTCAACTGTTGAAATTTGTCCGTTCACAGCCTGAAATTTAGACACCGAAATTAGTGACTAGCGACAGCTGTAGGCTTAATTTCGAAGTAGTTTTGAAGCTTGAATCAGCCATTTATATTGTTTGTGTATTTTGTTTATATTCAAATTGATATTATAAATATGATAACTGGGGAAGAATTATTACATTTAATTTCTTGTTATCCTTCTTTATGATAGGAGAAATATAAATTTTAAGAATTATCGTGTGGAAACCACTAAAAATTAGAAATCTTCAAGTACTGCCTCCAATCAAGATAACTTATTTGAAAAAGATAAAATTTAACCACAAACAAAAATCGTACACAAATAATCAAACGTCAAATGAAATAATCGCTCAAAACATATTATTTTTGTAGAACGCAACCTAAATTACAAGAAAAGTTTGGAGCTTGCAAGGTTTGGTCAAAGTGGAATTTGTATGCACCAAATTTCAGCGCTGTGAACGCTACTATGGCTTTCCCATATATCAAGCTTTACGAATTTCGACGAATTTCACCGAATTTCAGGCTGTGAATGGGACATTATTCGTTATCCCCACTTCTTCACTTTGTGATCACAAAGTGACAATCCCCTTACCCTTCTGAATCGAACTTTTTGCATGTTCACGATGATTGCAATAACAGAATCTGTGTAAATTTGAAATATGGCTGATAGAACACAACAATAAAATCGTTGGTAAAACAATAAATGCACATCCCGCATCCAATATGAATGGATGAATATACGAATAATTATGCAATAATAAATAGTTCTTGAAAAACAAACTATTCAATGAATTATAATAAAAATCAATACTGAAAAACTGATATTTTAACCAATTACAGGAGAAAAAATCGCCAAAAATCATAGTTTTAAAATATATTTTTAAAAACGAATATATGAATATTCTCAAATCAAAATATGACCCATGACTCGTAGTTGGTTGTTTTCTTGCTTCAAAAAATAATCATGATTTATATACAGCGACTATGATCCTGAGATTCACAGTATGATTGTCGAAGAAACACGCCTATTGTTTGGTGTGACATAGGCATTAAGAAGTACAATTTATGTTGCCTGTCAAATAGAAGCGCCGTATTTTGTTGCTTCCAAGTGTCTTGCAAATGAAGATTCTCAATTCTTTGATAACATGTCAATCGATGATATCATATTGTTACTTGTATCATTCAACTGTTTTTTATCGTATTTAGTATCTGCACTGATCTAACTGGATAGCTGATACTGACCCGAAAATTTTGAAAATATTGATTTCGCTTCGATATTGAACTAAAGTGAACGGAACAGTGCACGCGTCAAGTCACAAAGACATGTATATGCTATCAGTAAAGTGGCGCTGGTAATTGCTCTAAAGATCTCAATGGTAGACTACAGTATCAGCAGTCGATATTATAGAGATCAGTGAATATCTGCGACAGACAAAAAAATGGCGAGTACTGACATTTCTTTCCTTATGATCAAAAGGATCTATTCATTTCTTATGATTTTAGTTTCTCTTGCAAGAAATAGACTACTTTAAAATATAGATAGATAAGAGAGATGAAGGTATAGGAAGAACTAAGAACAGAAGAATTACGATCTCAAATTTTTTTGTGAATATGAACACGGATACAATTTGTAAGCTTACCATTTATTAGATATCCTTTCGATGCGAAATGAATATTTTAAAGTCTATAAAAGTGGTACATAAACGATTTATTAGAAAGTAATATTGTAAATTCACATACAAATTAAAAGTAGGTAGTGAAATCAAAAGTGCGCGCTCCGCGCCTACTCTCTTCGAGCCCCGTGTCTGTAGCACTGACACAACCAACGGAAATATGTTTTTTGAAGGAGTTTAATCATTTATTGGAATGCATTTATTTTTCAATAGCTCTAGATATCATTTATTCATGATTGGCATATTGAGCTATAATTTGAGTAAAAAAAAAGAAAGTTCTAAGCATTTCCTATAATTGCCAAAATACAAAAAACCAACGATAATTGAATTGAAAACTATCTCTGCGGTACATCGCTATTTAACACGCTTTTATTAGCTTCACTTGTTACTAATAAACTAGGAATATGGTTGATGTAAACAAATCTAGTTATTAGGCAACTTGAGTATCATTTAAAAATTGCTCGAAATTTCCGGGAGAGATTTTTACCATGCTGTAAGTCATTGTTTATGTTGAAAATTTGTTGAATTAAAAAAATCACACCAAGCAGATTCTTTTCTATATTTTATAAACACAAACTACAATTATGGTAAAGTTAAAGTAAAAATGCTATTGTATTGAAATTACGGTATGCTTCGACCTCCTTAACGCGATGCTAAACAATCTACTCTCTTATCTTGACTGCTCGTGCTAGGGCGGTCTATTTGTCAACATATCAGCCGACACCACGATTTAAAATAACCGGGTGGTCCATATTCCAGCTGATACGAAGAATTAAAATTACATAAGTCAGCACAAATAAACAAACATAATTTTTCAATTATCAGAATTCCATAACATTCTCCTACCTGGGAAATTTCAAATTAAAATGAATCAAAAATTTTCCAAAAAATGTATAGAAGTTTGACCATTCTACAAATATCATTATCTTATCTACTAATAACTCGCGTCTGACACACCACACACCTTCTGTTGCACCTGGAGCTGAAATAGTCATCTCATCGGCAGCATCATCTGTCGATGAAATCAGCTTACAGCTGGCTACTGGATTCAGTCTGTTATCGTCACTGGCAATCCTCGCTGAGTCCACGATGGAGTCGGAACTAGCGCCTACCAAATTGATCACTGCCTCGCAATCACATAGTACCGTTTATAATTCCTCATTGTTGAGTTTGGCACGCCTTAATATTCGTCTCAGCAATTGTTCAAGTCCACCATCCTCCTCACTAGGGTGCTGAAGATGAACTTTATTTCCAATTGATTCTCTGTTCAGAACCAAACTTGCTTAGTTCTTTCCAATCCAATTGGTTGAACATATTCTTAGCTCCGCTGGAAATCGTACAGTACGTCGTCGTCCTCATCCCGCGATGAATCTTCTAAAAAAGTCACTTGTAGAAGCTGATGTGGTTATGTCTAGGTGTACCGCTCTGTAAATTCCGCATTTGAAAATATATATCCATACTTTTCCTTTTTTGTGAAAACAGATCCAGCTCCTGTAATCTCAAATGTAGCAACATTTCTTACCCGATCCAAAGGCAATTCGGTTGATGGCATCCTCATTGATTTCTGCTTGTGTCGCTTACATCTTTTACATGATGAAATAATAGACCAAATTATTCAGCGCCCTCCAAGTATCCAGTACCTTTCACGAAGAATAGTCATGAGACTTTGAATTCCAGCATGGCAGGAATTTATATGCATGACGTAAATTAATTTCCTCACTACTTCATGCTTTCCGGGAAGTAGAAAAGGATACCTGAAAGTCTCCAAGTCGTCTCTTCTTGAAATTTGGGTCTTCACTCGCATAATATTCTCACTATCTTTGAAGGTATTCAATGACTACAATTGTTTGTCGTTTTCGTCCGAAAATGATTCTTGTTTTATCAGTTTGATCAATTTCTTCTCAACATTTTCTATTTCCTCTACGGATAGTTCTCCTACTATGATGAGTTTCTCTTGTTTACAATTATGCACAAACCGATAAATCCAGGCTATCATACGGATGATTTTGGAATAATTCAAGAAATAGTTATACAGGCGTGAGACTTCTGCATTGAACATATTTGTCACTATCCCTTTCTTCTTCTCGATATTAATTTCCGCTTCATCACAAAACACTCCTTCCATCGGTCAATGTTCTTTGCTCTGGTAAAGCCAATTTAGACCCTCCCACCTTTTGGATTGCAGTAAATGTGTTGTGAACAATCCCTTGAAAGCAAATCTGCAGGATTAAATTTGCCTGGTACATGCTTCCAAGAGTTTACAGGAGTAAAATTTCTAATTTCTTCTACTCTATTCCATACAAAAGTGGCTCATTCATCTTCACGACTTATCCGACAGTACCGTTGTAGAACCCGACAAAAAATAGTATTCAATTTGGGCTGCCAATACTTTCTGCACCTGTGCGTATAATCGTGCACCAATGCATGTTGATAATAATTTCAGTCTGGGAATGGATATTTTTTTGATGGGTGCAACTCTGCTTTTCGCTTGCAACAAATGAACATTCACGATATTTTTTTCTCTCAATTCTTAAAAATACCGCCGCTGCATAGGCTACAACACTAGCATCACAATAAGTATGCAGGCTGAAATTCACTCATCCAGTTTTGGAAAATGATTTTAGAGTCTTCATCCACTTCAACGTCCCAACTTATTTTCTTTTCCCACATCTTCTGTAATAATAACTTGGGAAATATTGTTGCAGAACAGGTGAATCCTATTGGGTCAAAGATTCTTTGTGTGACAGAAAGTATATTTACCCAAAAGATATTGGACTGATCGGGGCTCAAAAAGACTTATTTGGTTTCGCTTTTTATTGTGCACTTTTTTTACCAGAACATCTTTTTCCGTCTGATGCATAAAAAAACTTTTTTTGACGGCCGTCCTGACAACGTAGCTGCGTGCAAATGGGATATGTTATTTGCCATGTTATAAACTAACAAATAAAAAATATATATTTGAAGCTATTAATTTTCTTGATTTTAGCTTGTATTTGCGCTAATTCTATCCGACTACATCTTAAGATCTTAATTGATTCTCAGTTTTTTCGTACAATGTCACTAAATTAAGCCTGTTTTGATTTGACATGACATTATTCACAACTAGCTTCAGTAATTCTCGAGTATACACCTCTATCAACTAATCTTCCCTGCCAAATCTTTATTTGAGGGTTTTAATTACTTCCTCATAGTTCTCTGCAGTTGGTGGGTAGCTCTCAAATAGATCCTTAGCTCTCGTGTTAGGAGCTATGGCTAACAACAAATACTGAAACTTGTCTATCGATGGAATGTCTATATCTTCATGAATTCTTTTGAACTGACTCCAAAAGAGCAGCCACTCTTTTAAACCCCTTCCAAATTTCTTATATTCTAATTGAGGAAATTTAAACTTACTGACATTATTTTCTGAACTGATAGCTTCACTAGAAACTCTGTTTACAGATTTGGAATCACTTATGTACTTTTGAGAAATTTTCACCAACATCGCTCTTTTTAGTTTTTAATAACATGTCTAAATGCTATTGTATTGAAATTACGCTATGCTTCGACCTACTTAACACTCGACTCTTTGATCTTGAGTGCCCGTGCTAGGACGGTATATTTGTCAACATATCAGCCGATACCACGATTTAAAATACTGTGTCAGCAAAATAAACAAAATACAACTTCTCAATTACCAAATAATCGGGTGGTCCATATTCTAGCCGGTACTAAGAATTAAAATAACATAAGTCAGCACAAATAAACGAATATAATCTTTCAACTATCAGAATTCTATAATATTTTAACACGCTCTTATATTAGCGATACTAGCTTCGATTAGCTTAACTTGTAACTAGCCAAACTATATAAACAAATAAAAAAAATGACTAGTTGGTGGCAGGTCGATCAGCAACAAGATGAAGGAGGAACAAGTAAAACAAATGAGTTCCCGATAAAACTGTATTAGGATTAGTCACAAAATTTGTTCTTTTTATTCCTCTAGTTTATAAAACTGCCTCCAGAGTCCAGATGTCAGCCACTTAATTATTTGCAACTTTTCTTCATGATTAAAATTATTTATTCTTATGAATTTAGCTTCTTTTGCAATATAATTATTAGAAATGTAAAACTAACTTTTCCGAAAGTTAAAACAGCATTCATTTATTTGTAATTTTGTTTCGATTCCATAGCTATCACTGAGCAATATTCATAAAATTTAAAACGCGAATATCTCGAAACACATACTGCCGAGGAAGAACTGGAGTCAAATACGACCGATTTTTTCAACTTGGAAACAATCTTAAACTCTAAAAATTTGTTTGTTGGGTGAATAATTATTACAAATACTGTTCTATCTCACGATTTGAATTGAACTTAGATCTAATAAATAAAAATTAATTGAATTATAAATTCAATTGCAATATTGGTTCTGATGTCGGAAATTGTTTTACTCCTGAGACTGAATTTTGTGAAGGGAAAATGAGCATCTAAGAATTTAATTAAGACTACTTATGCCCGATTTCATGACTAGGAGTTGAATTAACCTTAAAGTGATAGGTAGTTAAACATTAGACTAGGCCGACTAGGTTTCGATTCATTATATTCATTTGATTGGCCAATGATGTCACAAAAAAAGAAGAAATTGATATTATTACCAAGGAGATGAGCCATTTAAACCAGATTAATTCAACTCGAGATCCTGAGATCGGCCATTAGTGAAGCATTTACATTTGTCAATTAGATTCATTTATTATTGCAAATATATTTGTTAGGTTAGAACCAATGATTGCACGAATAGAAGCCGACCACACAACAGTAGCAATGCCAATCATCGATGTAATTGAAGCAGATACATTTTTCTATTCCACAAATGGCCATTCTTTCCAAGTTGGTGGTTTCTCTTGGAATGGCCATTTCACTTGGATAGATATCCAGAAAAACGAGATAAAGAATCGAAAGTCTCCAGTAGATGCTGTAAGATCTCCCACAATGGCTGGAGGATTATTCGCAATAGACAGAAAATATTTTTGGGAAGTAGGCTCTTATGATGAACAAATGGACGGGTGGGGAGGAGAAAATTTAGAAATGTCTTTTCGAGTGTGGCAATGTGGAGGAAAATTAGAAGTTATTCCTTGTTCAAGAGTCGGACACGTTTTTCGAGAATTTCACCCATATAAATTTCCACATGGGAAGGATACTCATGGAATAAATACAGCTAGGATGGCTTTAGTTTGGATGGATAAATATGCAGATTTAGTTTTCTTGTATAAGGTAAGATCGTTGAATGAATTTTAACAAATGAGTGACATAAATTTATTGCAAAATGTTGAAAGCATCAGCCGTTTCTTTTCATATCACTTTATTCCCCTTTTATCAGTCCAGTCCAAAATACAGAAACATTCTGTGGAATAAAATTAAAATTTAAGGATGCATTCGGTGATTATGGCCAGATTTGATGAATTAAAACTATAAATGAAAAGTTAATTTAATGTAATTCCAATATTTCGCGCAATGTCGTGCAACCTTCCTCCTGCTGCTAGCACCTCGTATATTCTTCCGTTCAGTACTGCTGCATCTTGACATGCTGTTGAGTGATGGGCACCAACTTGATTTACAGAGTTTTCAAGCTCTGCAGTATCTTTCGACGTCTCCTCGGCAGCCAAACCAGTAGAAGCGTTCCCTAATATTTTTTAGGGTCTTCTCAATTTCAAAATAAGTATTATCGTTACCATCATGCATCTGTTTTATAGTTTGCCTTCTTAACTTTCTCAGCACTATCAGCTTTTCTAACGCCTCATTTCCATCGGAGATTTCCTAGTCAGTATAAAACGTCATTCTTCACTCAGAAAACTCCGTTGTGTTTAGTAGGCTTTGATATTATGGAACCCAAAGCTGATGTTTCTTGAAAAAATAGGCTTCTGGCCGATCTTCATTCACTTTTTGATCGGAATCAGAACGAAATTATCTAGCTGTGCCCGCTGTAGCTCGCTCGGTGACGACACGGGCTCCTTTTGCCTAACTCCTCTCATTCTGGTGAGATTTCCGGATTTATTCCAGTTTGGTGTCTTGTCGAGCTCACAGATGTACATGGTATCTTCTGGGACGTTATCTAGTTTATTCGGAATTGCCTCTTCGGAGCTAGAAGATACCAGGGAATTCCTTGGAGCAATAAAATTCGCCATTTCTATTCTCTACACCTAGAGATTGATGGTTTTGGGGCTTTCGCTGAGGGATCTAGCCAGCCTTCGCTTCTAAAGACTGACTTACTTCATTTTGCCCGACGATGCGTTCGCACCAAAATCGATGATACGTTTGACACGACTCGCGATGACGTTGGTATGAATCAAAAAGAGGACCGCTGCGTTAGTTATAATGCTCATCACTTTGAACTCTTCCTCTTTTTCATGCCGTAATCATTTTGCTTTCTTTCCTTTCTTCGCCAATTTCGGCACTTCTGTGACCGCCTCAATTTTCAGAGCTTTAGTGACGCTTCTCTCACCGTCTTTGGATTCGGTAGCCGCACAAATTGTCCAATCTCGTCGTCGCCGATGCCATCCATAGTGTGCCTCACCGCCCCGAATTCCTGTGTTGAGCCAGGATAATTTGCAAAAGCTTTCCTGGCCAGACTCAGCACTGTATACGCGAATGTTATCAAATCTTCTTTGTGTAGCAGTATATAGTTCCGTAGCTGCAGTTCTTTCATGTATTTCTCTCCGAAGCGCAGCTTCAATTCAGATATCAGTTGCCCATAATCCAAGCGTTCTTCTTCAGACAAGCCTGAGATGACCGTTAATGCTGTCTCCCGAAGCATTCCATCCAGAACAATAATTGTTATCTGCTCCTTGCTCCAGCCATTATTCTTTGGGATTTATTCGAATTGAGCAAATTACTTATCCCAGGATGGCTCGTCACAATATGACGTCGGTTTCAGGATGAAATTAACAGCAACTTCTCTGGATGTAGATGCTGAATCACTTTCTATAATTAGAACTGCACCATCACTTTTGAGACTAAAGCTCGGTGACAGTCAAGTTCATTTAAACTTCCATATTATGTTCAGTTCGCAAGACTTAATGTTCAACTTGCATGACTTTCTCTTTAATCTTCTGGATCTTGCGTATCATAGTTTCATTTCGAAATTTTTCCTAATCCCGTGGAAATATCTTAATACACTTAAAATTTGAGAGTCAGCGACACAACTGGCTATTAGAGCGAGAGAGGTTATATTTGTAACGCCGTGTATGACGAGAACGCTGGAACTAGCCGTTTATTTAATTGTACAAAAGTTCTGCAATGGTTATATTTGTTAGAATTAAAATCTTTCACTTTTTTCAATTAAGTTTGGTCTAAAGTTATCATTTTAAAATTTGTTAAACTTATACCAAGACTTTATAGTTTTCTAAATACATATTCTTCAAATTATTATTATTATTTGACTTCGGGATTTGAACCTGTCGGTTATATCCCTAGATTGACTTTTCACACACACAGCTATTTTTCACTTAAACTTGCTTTGTTTTTACCTTGCTGCCATGTGTGTTGCCAGTCAACCGGTGCAGGCCCATGTTACAATAATTAGCCGGCGCCAGATAGTTTCATTGAGACCAAGTTAATTTGATTCCCAACTTGGAAAGGTAACGAGAGTGATTACCGATCCGGCAAAGTCGTGAAAAATTTCATGATCTAACCGAGATTCGAACTCACGACCTCTGCGTCCAGAGGCTAGCACTCTATCACTGTGCTATCTCTTCATATATTATAATATTTCAAATTTATTGGTGTTGTCACAAGTGCAGATGATATGACTGTTGCAATGAATAGAATAAGAACTGCGCAACTATCACTCTGATGCACAAGTAAATGTCTTTTATCTTATTTTTATTTTCAAAATAAAATAAGAATACCAGAGAACGGGCGTCAGTAACCTTCCGAAGATACTAAGCACGATTTATCAAATGCAAATGATGGTTGACAGCTGGCCATTTGCTTATTTTTCATAAAATAGCGCACGCTGTATCACTTTAATTGCAATTATAACTTGTCTTAGCGAAACTTCCACGTACTTGGAGAAATTTTACTACCAACATTGCAGTTCCCCATCTCAATACTTGTTGATCTGTGTATTCTATCTCATTCTCTCGCCGACTTATACCTATAAATCATGTGTTTGTTTCTTTAGCTGTATTCTTTCGTTCATGGAGTACTGATCTAACTGGTCCTAGTTCACTAGATGCTTGTTCTTTCGTATATGGATCAGTTACCCCCACTCCAAATTTCAACTACTCCAGATCACCAACAACTCCTCTAACGAAAACCTAGACGAGTTCATGTGGTTTATAAGTATTTAAAAAACGGCGGAGTTTGTAACATTTGAATCATAAGAAATGGAAGAAATAGCCTTGAAGTAGCTTAAGTTGGGTTTTAGTTGCGCTAAATGGAAAATTCAATCTGAAATTGAATTATAATTATTAAACAGATGGAAAAAACTACATGTATTTGTGTTTTATACATTTAAAAGATACTTTCTATCCAATTTTTCTGAATATTCATGATTAAATGAAATCAAAACAAATTTTAGGTTAATGTTCTCAGACAAACGCACACTAAACAAATGTTTGATGTTCTTTCGACTACAAGAGATCATAAGATCTCGACGCCATTTTGAAGTGATCTTTAGATTCAGTTAGAGCAGTAACCCGTAAACAAAAGATTACAGCTTTTATCGTAAATGCCTTATGTTCGTTTCATCAAGTTTCAAATCACAATAAACAATTCTAAAGAAGTTTTACTTCAAAAAAAATTCACTGCATGAATAAATATTGTCAAGGAAATTTTTTTTACTGGATTAAACGTTACATATTCACTTATTTTCTATCCCCAAAATCAATTATTATCTTTTTCTGTACTAATTTCCAAGATTTTCATAGTGAAATATATTGTCTTGGATGCTTCAAAATAGATAAATCCTTGAAATGTTTATTTTTCTTATAATAATAAGGGAATTAGTAAATAGCAACAATGAAAGCTACAATTATTCTAAATACACTATGACAATTGACAAGATTTAATAGATATATCAATTTTATTTTGAATAGGAAAATTATCGCAATAATCCAGTCATTGGCGATCTAACCCACCGTGAACAGCTTCGTAGCAAACTTAGATGCAAACCATTCTCGTGGTATCTTAACAACATATACCCAGAAAAATTCATCCCAACTGAAAATGTAAAGGCCTATGGACGTCTTAAAAACGACAACAACAACTGCGCAGACAATCTGCAACTCCCTGACGATGCTGTTGGACCCTTGGGATTATATGGCTGTCATCAGAAGTTGACTCCTACGCAACTCTTTTCCCTAAGTTCTAAAGGAGAAATTCGACAAGAGGATAATTGTGCTGAAGCAACTAATAAAAATACGGTACAGCTATCTAAATGTCATGGACATGGCGGTAACCAGGAATGGATTTATCTGGAAAAACAGATTGTAAATAAGCAAAATGGACTGTGTTTAAGTTCAGAAGGGGTAAGAAAGCTATATTATTCAATCTTAGATCATATATTTCTATTATACATAAACACAATGAACAAAATTAAATAACGATTTGTACTTATGAAAATCAGTTTAAGGTTGTTAAGAAGAGGAGTGGGGTCAAGCTGTGGTGGGAGCCCTGCTCTATGCTAAATACATAGGATAAACATTCATTGCCAACCTCCCTCAAATAAACAAAATTCCAATGATTAAAACTAATGGAAATGTTTATTTTCGGTTGAAAATACATGATTTTGAATAATTTGGCCCTTTTCTATTCTTTTAAAGAGCTTTCATCGGTTGAAATATTTTTTTTCATATTTTAATGAAGCTACAATATGATGAGTATACGCCTATTGCGTATCCTCAGTGGCTCCGCTCTATCGGTTGAATTTTACATCTACGAGGTGTGCTGTCAAGAACATCAAGTTGTCATATGTCATTTTTGTATGTTTTGTATTATTCGATGATCATGAGTATAAATCATTCACTTAGAAATTGTTGGGTTGTTGGATGTACTAATACTAAATCAAACAGCCCAGAACTTATTTTTATTCTCCGGGAACGAAGAAAGATGTGGATAACAGCAGTTAAACGAATGTGATTTTATGCAATAATCTATGAAAATGTATTAGATATCATTCAATTACCAGTATCAACCATCTTTAAGAGAAGTTTAATATTATAATTGTAAAGAAACTCAATAAATTCCGCTTAGATGAATTTCTTGATTGACTGAACAGTCACATAAATTCGTCTCAGAATCCCTTACTGAAAGCACCAAATTTTTGCTTGATATTTTTTCTTCTCAAAACTTAAGAACAGTTTTAAAAATAAACAAGATGAGAAAATCCTTCTCCCCCAAGGATTTCGCTCAAATTCTGTACGTATATAACACATTATAAGTCTAACTGTGATTGATTACCTTTTGATGAGTCACATAAACAATGTAAAATAATAGTGACCATGGTTGATTCGCTTCTTTTAGAATATTTTTGTCTACAAATATTGTCATAGATTAAATACAATATTATTATTGGGAATAGAGATGGTACATCATGGATTTGATTTTTATTTCAAAGTAGATTGACATATTTTATCACATTGCCAGGTAACATCACACCTCGAAGTTGTGATTTTTTAATAATATGCGGCGCTTTCGTCGAAATTTGAAGATACGCAACAGGCCTATAGTACGCAACGCTGTAGACTTTCGGAAATATTTTTGACATTTGACGTTTAGTAGTGGTTCTGCGTTTCATAACCAAACAAATTTATTGATGATAAATCTAGATGAAAAAAAATTGTACCGATGGAAGAATAAATGGGTTACTCAATCAGTGTACCGTCAAGTCAGGGAAGTGATAAAAAATTTTGTTTATTCTAATCACACACACTCTTCCCATTTCATCTCATGCGGCGACGTTGCCAAGCGTATGATAACTTGCTAAATTTTAGTAGCTTTTGTACAATTTTTTTGAATAATGATTCAATTTTCTCTGAAACTATAAACCAGACTTTTTCAAAATTTGGTACACATGTTCATAAGACTTTTTCAAAATTTGGTACACATGTTCATAAGACGATTTTTTGTAATATTATCACTTCAGGTAGTCGAGATATTGACGTATGAATCAATGTGAAACACGTCGCGTGCATTAACGCAATGTAATAATATGTCACCGAACAGCAACTTTGACATTTTTTATCTCGATAACTAGAAACAAGATTGAGTTCAAACTTTGCCAGAATATTCTTCACTTAACAAATAATATACTGTGAAAATTTAAATAAATTCTTATGTACTTTGATTTCCTTCTCAACAACCTTAATAATTTAAAATTCACCAAATGGCAGTATGTATCTCTTAGCTTGATTAGTTGTGTTTCATGATAATAATACCATACCGATAGTATTCGATATAAACCGATAATAACCGATATTTTCGATATATTTATCGATAATAATGGATATTCATTTATATCAATCGATATTTATCGATACATATCGATAATTATCGACATAAATTGATAATTCGACATATCGGCAGTTACCGATGTTATCGATAATACGAGTATATTCATATCGAATATCGATATTTAAAAACTAGTTAAATACCAACTTTCATGCATGTTTGAGGGTTCACCTCAAAAATGTTTTTGTTTTCTTAATATCTCTTTTTGCTCATATGAAAATTGCAAAAAAATAATGATTGATTTCTAAGTAAATTTATATCGCCTGGTTGCAGAAGCGTTCATCAAATTTAATTATCCGTTAAAGTGAACAATATCGTTACGAATCTTTGACAGTAATGCATAGCAACAACTCATGCCACCGAACATTAATCTATGAATGGGCAATTGGGCACTCAAATAGAGTCTATCACACTCGTATCGGGTTAAAGCATTATTGATATCCACGGTCTTATACACTAGCATCCATTACCATTGTTGCGGGTTGACTCTTATTGAAGCTGTGTTTAGTTATAATTTGCTCCAAAAGAGGTGCTACGATCGAAAAGAGTATGCGAAAGATAAAGATGGACAGCGTGTATTAAACTGGGTATTAAAGAAAGATATAAACTTTACGATTGAAAATACTATTAAACCTAACCTAACTAACCTTATCATGCTATGCCCCATATTGTGTAATTAACTGTGAATCAATAAATAATTGAAAGTACAATTCATTAAATATGCCTGATTGTTGCCTTGTACCACGATGTAAAACAGGGCGAAACACTTTGGACTAAAGCATTCAGTTTTTAAAGGCTCCAATAATAAAGAATCACTGAAAAGGTGGGAAAATGTTATATTTTGTAGTTAATAACTATAAATTCACTTACAATAATAATTCAATGAAAATTTAGGAAAATATTTATGTATTCCAAATTAAAATTTCCAATCAAAAAGTTTTTTTTGTTTAAATTCTGTATATTAGGTGCGTGCATCACGCGGTCGAATCTATGCAACCCGCCAGCCTGGTGGACCAACAAACCAAAACATTGCCTTTGATATCATTGTGCTTGGTTGGCGTATTGTGGATTTAATGTTTATTTAGTGAAATTTTGTTTTAAAAATTATTTTTAGCATAATATCTCGATTAATCGACGATTATTATTCTCTACCAGACAATATAAAACATAGATATTTGGAGAAAATCGGGCTGATTCTCTAAGCAAAGTTGTTATTCAGTCTTTGTGTAACCACTGAAAAATAACAACGATTTTTAAAGAATAGTTTAACGACTTGCCAGATTTTTGTATTCTCTATGTTACTTGATAACGAAGTTGTTAATAATTTAAGATGCAACAACTGTCGCTACAGACTAACGTGAATGCAGGTATAGAGCTTATGCATTTCAATGATAACATATGTCGATTTTCTCCCGTTTGCTTCTCAAATGTCAAACATTTGAGATTATGTTGTTATATTCATTATTTTACATACTATAAGATTTACTAAAATGTCTTGTAATAAAGAAACACGCGATGCCCGTTGCTCTGCGGAGCAATATACTTAAAATGATAAATTCCACTGAGCAAAATCGAATACTTATAGAAGGTGCCCCAAAAACTCCAGAACAATGGAAAAGGGTAACAAAAATTTGAAATTTCTGAAACGGTGTTAGCGCGTAAAAGTCGGGCAAGCTACACACGCTCGGCGACGGACTTGCGAAAATATTGACTGTTAGATTATTTTTTCCATATTTAGACTATTGAATTGAAAGTGTGCTTGTGGAATATGTAATTTGAAATCATTCAATATTAAATCATCTAATAATTTGGAATACATGTTGACCTTAATGGTTGTCCTAAAATGCCATCTAATCTTAAACACAAAAATACGCTAATTCGCGATTTAATCCGAATTTTTTTCTGATTTTTCTTCGAAATTCCAAAAGGTTCACTTGCATCTCTCATTTGACGATACTCCAGTCTAATACTTTGTCTGAATAAATTTATAAATAGATAAAAAAGTAAATAAAGTGATGAACATATGTGAAATACAATTTACCTTTTTTCATGTTCATCAATTTCATCAAATATCTGAAATCCGAGTAATACATTGTCATAACCAAGCGCCATTTCATAGAATTTTGGCAGTGCTTAAATTCTGGCTACGGTCACATAGAAGTGGTCAGCCTAACCACTAATATTAACGATTCGTCGTTAGATGAATAACAATTCTAAATGTAGTGAATACCAACTAGAAAATTAACAACTGACCTTCGAATTAGCCACTCAAAATAGTGGTTAGAGGTAACAACTTTGCTTAAAGAATCAGACCGAATATCTCGTTTATAATGCCTGTATTACACGATACAATTTATTGACCAATAAATTGACCAAGTTTTCTGTCAAGTTTTCAACAATTTATTGTCGAGCTCAAAAATATTTTGTGCCATATTACACGATACAAGTTTTCGTCAAGAAAAATCAGAACTACCAACTTATAATTTTTGACGTAACTTCAAAAAGTGTGGTTAGAGAGAAAGTGAGATAGTAGAGATGACAAAAAATTAATATACTGAGGGTAACTGCATATAAAATTATATTAATACTTTGTCAACACTAAGATTATCATTTGACGCGAAATAACTAATATGAGTAATGTTGGCAGCGACAAAATCTCCCTAGAATACCCCAGAATATTGGTGAAAAATAGAGCCAGTTTTATTTCAAAAATAACTTGGTCAATTATTGGTCAAGAAAAAATTGTGGAAATTTTGGTCTTAAGTCACATTCCCACCTCTATCATAATCAGAAGTCGTAATCATAATCATAGTCTTAGGAAATTCGACCGTTTCCAGCTCTTATCATAATCATAATATTTTGTTCACAACTAAATCTAAAAAGTAGTGAAATATATTCAAAATTATTAATAATTAAATTTTACTGTTGTATAGAAATAATACTACTTTGCTAAGGAAAAAAATAATATGTTGAATAACAAATAATAAATAATAAATGCATATATATAATATACACAATTGTATGTGAACATACCATAACTCTTTAAAATATGGAATAACATTATATGAAATAAATCATATTTTATATAGAATTACTTTAAAAGCTGTAAAAGATCCAGAAATATTCAAAACAATATTATTTTGATTTATTTGAGAAAATATCGTGATTAGTAGTGATTTCTAGGCCACTGATTTATCAACTTCATGTTGATTTTGACATCTTGGTTTTTGTTTGCTTGGTGCCGTATTTGATAATTTGATTTCTATTCATATTTTTATATCTATAACCTTTCTTTCAAAAGTAAATAGCAATAACGAAATCAGCAACGATTCCATGAAATGAAATAGCGCTACATATATCCATCTCTTTCTATTTATGATTACGACAAAAAGTTTGGGCGCGCCAAACTTTTATTATTACGACTTGACTTACGACTTATGACTATGATTCAGATAAGAGCAGGAAACGCTCCAATGTTTTCGCGTATGTCAAACTTTCAAGGTTACGAATTAAAACTTATGATTATGATAGAGGTGGGAATGTGACTTTATTGCACACAACAATAAATTGAAGGTCAACTTTTGAAAAGAATTGACCAATAAATTGTATCGTGTAATACAGGCATTATCTAGAAGATCCATTGTGGTGAAGATGAAAGAAATAAGACATTTCTATGGTAATCACTAAAGCTCATTTAATTAATGAAGGAAGCTAAATACAACCACAATATATTACAGTTTGTAAATCTTACATGAAACTTTAAATTATGAACACTAACCAGCATGACTATAATCTTCAAAAGTATTTCTAAAAGTCTGTAATAAAAGAATCATTTATTTATTTGCTAATTAAACATCTTTTAAGACAATTTAAATTTAATTTTCTATTCCAAGTAATTATTACTGATCGTCATTCATTTTGCTGTTGAACTATTCGCTTGAAATGTTGGAAAAAATTTTAGAATTCTAATTTACTCGGACTTGCACAAAGCAGAATCTTGCAGCTTTGCCTATATTTAAAAACAGTACTCAATTAGGATTATCTTTATCGTCCAAAGGGCTGGTTTGCCTATTGTAGAAATAATTCTACGGTTTGAGTTTTTAGCTATTCCACAAAAATATAGTGTTAGGTCTAAATTAAGATCATGCTAATATTTATTAAATGGATATTATATAAAAATTTTAGTTTATACAACATAACTTATACTCAGCTTGAACAATTTGTTTATTCTGTTGTGTTACTTCTAACCTATAAAATCTGACTCAATTTCAGATATTTTATGCAGCCATAAATTTCAAATATTATTTTATATTCACTTGAAATATTAAATATCAGATTCAAATAGAAGAAATACCTGCAATAAAGTGCCTGGTGTCAGTTAAATCACTTCTTTTCAGAACATTTTTCTTGTTTTTTTAATGACTAGAGGAATAATTCTTCCTCCAAAGTTCTTATCTGAAGTAAATCCATGAAAAGATAAACCTTGTACAAACTCACTTTTCTAAAAACAGCCAACAACAGCACTAAAATTGAGATTTTATTGAATGTGTTCCATATGACAAAACGCTTGTTGGTCCACCAGGCTGACATTTTTAAATGCCCCTGACGTCACATGCACGCACCTAATTCATTTATATTTTTTGACGTTTGACGTTTAGACTCGCTGTTTCATCTCTTTCTAATGCACATTCTCTATTTCTCTCGCACAATTATCTTTTCGATCGTTACGCCGTATGTGTTAGTTTTAATAACTAGTAAACTGCTTCCAGGACTGCTTCAATAAGGGTTACCTCCATTACTGACGAGTGTCAAGACCTGTTTATAAGACCGTGTTAATATCTATCTTAGTTGAAAAACATTCAATTCATTTAGTCTTCTAAATAATTAAGTATTGATTGAGTTTATTTTTGCGGTATTTTAGTAAGATAATGCGGATTTGTTTGCTATAGCGTGCGGAATAAGGGTCATTCCGCACGCTTAGAAGTTCTTCAGGGAACCGCATGGCGTCGCGAAAAAACTGTTTCATTGCTGTCATAATTTTATTTCTTTTTAATTTTCTAATCATTCCTCTTCAAAAAAGAATCAATACAAGTAATTTTATCAACGTTTAATGAATTGGAATAAGATCAATGAAGCAAATTTTCTCTCAAAAAACAGTATATTTTGGTTATAGAAATTTTCACGGACATCTTTGACTGTAGAAAACATAACATCCGTCACTCGTGCGTGTCGATCATTCTGATTCACATGGAATGATCTCCATTCCGCACTTCTATCGGAATATACTATTATTGCATAGCTTTCCATAAAAGAATTCACATCAAAAATCATGTGACAAACTGTCACTTTTTATACAATCGTAGATAGAAATAATTTATGATATTTTATTATGAATGGCAGAAATTTATGATGCTACAAAAATTAATTACGATACTTTTGACGGCAATTGGTAGTAGCATCGGCAGTAAAACTTCATTGTAAATGGACTTTTAATCGTATTAAATATTTTTCTTCAAAATTGCAACTGTTGTTACCGTTTAACTGATTTCAAAGAATTCAAGAAGTTTAATATTGTATTTTTACAGGTTCAAAGTAATCAACCACTTATACTACAGGTCTGCAAGAAAAATACTTCACATCAAAGGTGGACTTTCTCTAAAGGTAAATAAAGTACGTGATTGTTTTAATTTTACTATCATTGTTAACCATTGTAATTTTCAAACCTATCATGACAATATACACATAGTAAATAAAGTTGTTTCGCACGGAAAATGCTATTATAAGTGATACAATTATTGCAGACACTGAGAATGGACTGAACGCAGGACATTTTTAAGAATTTTCATACATCACAAATTATCATTCTTTTCTAATTCATATTGACAATTCTGTTTCCGTGATACAAAAGAGCTATTTATTTAGAGCTTGAATCGATATTGAATAAAATCAATAATAAAAATAAAGTACTATGGTCTATTCGGTAGATTGGGATTACCGTATATTTTGTTATATCAATAAATGTATATTATAAAATCAAAACAATGTTTCTCAAATAATTTTCAAATCTCAACTAACATTGCAAACTTCCAATGGACAGATCGTAGTTACGTAAATGACCAAAGATACGTGAAGCATAAATAAATTTGTAAAATATTTTTTTAATCCAAAGTGTACATTGAATACTCGCTATGATAGTAGACCGTATAAAAAACTTGTTTTGTTAATTATCTGTAAAATGTTACCTAAATGTGGTTTAAAGGTGTTTCAAGACTGAATTTTCATCTTAAATACAATTTGAAATATTAATGTCTAAGCTCAAATACATAAGTTACATTCTGTTATAAAATATTTTAAATTTTATAATAAACTCTGTGACCACAGTGTTTTTTTCTACAACTTGCTTATACATATTTTACCTTCCATAGCATCCTATTGACACTGGAAGTCGTTCATTTTATATTTATAGTGGATGCCTTAACAAGAACGCGAATTTAATTTTCTCATAACCAATTGCACCGCTCTAGCTTAAATTTTAAGCTTCACTCCAACAAAAAAAAAATCGAATTGGCATGACGACAGCAATGTTCACGTCAAGACATTTGAGGCATTTGAGTTCATTCAAGCGACACCTAAAATTTTAGAGCCAGCTGTGCAACTTGCCATTAAACATAATTTTATGAAAAAACCCTGATATTTTTTATTCGAACAAAAAGTGCACATATATTATATAGATAAGTTGTAAATACAATATTTCGTGAAGTATCCCCCACAACTTTTGGCACTCTCTTGCATTCTGTTTGTTTTGGTTATTTTTTTTTTTTTTGCTATAGCTACTGAAATCATGCGGTGGCACATCGTACGAACTCTTTCTGGCATTCTTATATGTATATGTATGTTGAAAAATAAATGACATTTCTCAGTCTATAACAGAGAGAACTACTTGCGCTGGTTTATTTTGTACTTAATTAAATCGCAGCAGAGTCGTTTTGGCTTCCTTGTCTATTTTAGGGCTTAATAATTAGTACAGACCTGAGTTATTTAACTAATCAGCAAATTCAGCATAATCAATTTTAAAATTGCAAGAAAATTCAATTTTATTTAAACAACGTGGACATCACGTGACTTACTTGTACATTACTGGATATATTAATATACAAAAATTTATTTAAATGGAGAAAAGATGTACTTACTCGTTATAAATCATAAACTTTATGTAAATTAATTCAAACTGATTTATGTGATACTTACACAAAATTAAAATTTATAAAAGACTGTATAATTTGTTGTTAATTGTGAATTATGGAAACATGCATTTCATGTACAATGTAATTTCAATAGATTCTGATCTATGCGAAAACTTTAAAAAGCTTTTCAGTAAACTGCACTGTCAGTTCAGCCAATCGCAATCATAATGCGAGGTGTACGACTAGATATTATTGAAGTGTTTAATACAAAATTTCAATATTCTACGATGAATTGCTTTGAATTTATGAGGAGAGTTCGGAAAGTTTGTTATATAAAGTGCACTTCCAGCTCAGCCAATTGAGTACAAAAGTAGAAGATAACCATTAAGATGCTACAGCAATATCGAATACTGAATTTCAATATCCTACGGCTAATTGGATTTATACGAAAAATTCAAAAAAAGCTTTAAGTAAAGTGAACTTCCAGTACAGAAGATTGTAACCATAATGCAAGGTGCACAACTAGATTCTAGACCAGTATTAACCCTCCATTGGTTGGTCGCTTGTGTATCAAAATGATACACGTCTACCTATTTCACAATGCCAATCTTGAACCCGAGGTCAGGGAGGATTTACTGTCACAGTACCTTCCTATTTTTTACCATCTATCTCTCAATGGCACTTGTGTCTAACTAGCGTAAAGTATTTGCGGATGCTAGCATTTTCTATCAATTTTATTTTCATCTTTATTTACTTTAAAGGACATATTTATTGTTTTTTTTTATATACTTGGTAGAAAAATATTCTCCAAAAACACGTAGCATATTATGTATGAGTATATAATATGTATAAAATTGATACATTCCGAAATACCGTTATTCCGTTTTCATGATATTGTCTAGATTTTTATGAATGCTATTATTATTGATAAGAAAAATAGGATTTGAATAAAAACCAGCAGAAAGAAATATTATTTTTTGCACGATTGACCGTTTTCATGTGTTTACCGGTCCTCTATGCAAGGTGGTATGTTGATTTTACCAGCAAACTATGGTTTCTACGGCTATGCTGACTTACCCCCCATGGGCAAAGGCGGTAAGTAAAGAATTGTGGATTTTCACAAAAAGTATTCATTTATTTATCTTTATTTATAGTTGAATATTCACAATTAAATGTCAAACTTGATAGCAGACAGCGTATATACAATCATCAGTAGGGCTGCGCGATATACAGCTTGAAATATCGATATTCGATACGGAAATATTATCGATAATTTCCGATATATCGACATGTCAATTTATCGATAAATATCGAGAATTATCAATAGTTATCGATTGAAGTCAATAATTATAGATGAATATCAATAATTATCGATGAATATCAATATTAATTGAGTAATATCGATAATTATTGGTGAATATTGATAATAATTATTGGAGTATCAATATATCGATTGGAAAAAATGGAATATTGAGACGCACGACACGAATTCGAATGCAATTCTCATCTGAGAGATTGAATGCACTTGAGTCCTCTGTTATCTACGCTATTATTCGCACTACCGTATTATATTGAATCACAATAGTCTAAAAACAGATTAATCTACCAATTTTGACAACAAGAAACTTGATACAAAAATCTCGCATAAATTCACCATAGTAACAAGGCTGGCTACAGCAGTCGTTGAATAAATAAGCTTGCTTTCAAAAAGATGAGTGCGAAATTTGATGATAATTATTGATAAGGCTATAGAAAAGGTAAGAAGAATTTACTACCCTGAAAATCTAGAAAATTCACGAACAACAATACGATACATTTGTAAAATAGTATAAATTGCAATAATGCTAATATAAAGGTTGATATAAATTATTATCAATGATAAAGATTTGAATTCTAATACAAATAATTCAATTCGACACTCAAGTACTTCGATTATTTACTTGCCTTGGAAGAATTTGTTTATTCTACTTTTGGTCCCTTGGAAATTTTTATCATGTTAGATCCCTCTGGGACTAAACCCAAACTTAAGTCCCCGAAATGAGGGATTCAATTCGTCTTCTACTCCCGGGATTGCGGAAAAACTTTTTTTGCAAAACAGGTTTCTCAAATTATTATTATTTATTCGCGAAATTTTCACAATTTTTTATGCAATTGTGTGTTAAGAGGAGTAGTAATATTTTTTGTGAACTTTATCGAAAAAAAACCATTTTTACGAGTGTCAAGTGTCAACGTAAATCCAAACAACCGCCAAAAAAACAGTTGCCACTGAGTGGAAGATTATGATTATTTTTTCAAATGTACTGAAATTATTCATTACCACAATAATTTAAAAAATGTTGAATGAATAGATAAAAAATTTTACATCTTATGACTCTTTTTGTCATGCCTTGATTTCTACTGTCAATTTGCCATGCAAGTTGGACATGTGTCCAGGTAATATAAATCATAGATCTCATTTTAATAGAAAGATAACCTGATCTAGTTCCTATCATGTCCCTATTACAAATATTAACTGGAAACATGTCCAATTTGTTTGACACATTGACAGTGAAAATCAAGTCAATGACAATGTCAAGTCATTGTGGTTCCACCATAGATCTGGATAATCAAATGTAAATGTTACTGACAAATATTGGCGATATATCGCAAAACGTTTTTCATTAAAGGATGGGATCTGAAAATTATGTCTAAGAAATGACAATCATCCTATTTCCGGATATTGTATTTAATTTGCTAAAAATGGCTGTTTCAATTGATATTCAAGTCAAAGAATAAAAATTTACTCGGCACGACTCGACCAGTGAGACTGGACCATCGTTTTTCAAACGACACGACGTGACACGATACGACACGACTCACTCAGTGAGACCGCTGCCTAATGAACATAAATGTATTGATACTTCATTTTCATTTTGTAGTTACCCTCATCCTTCCGTTATAATTGGCAGTTACAGATTCCATGTCAATAAGTCTTGGACAAGAATAGTATGTCAGACTAATTTAAACTGAAGATGAAATTTATGGTCGAGGAAGTACGGTGGTGACCGCAGCAGATTTTTTATATTTATCAACCGATTCAAACAAAAGAAACATTAAATGTTAATCCAAACTTATCTTAATACGTCAGTATAAACCACATTTAGATTGGCTCAGTTATTATGGAGATTCGTGTGCACAAAAGCACAGAAATAAAGTATGCTGTGGCTAACACAGTATTTACTTGACCATAAATTTCATGGCCAGTTAAACAACTTTTCCATTAATTTAGAGTGTCGCATCAATTAATTGCATTTTTCAAAGTGGCAGATTGAAATTATATTTTAGTTCTTACTTAAAATAAGTATTTTTGAAAATAAATAGTCATTTTCTAGATTTTCAGGGTCTTTAATTCATTGGAACATACAGTTTTGACATTTGATCGCCGGAAGGGTGATCATTTAAAGATTATTTATTTTATATTTCTACTACGGTCACCTCTCCGATAGCTCTAAATTGATATCAAACTAGACAGTATTCAAATTACTTGTAAAGAAACAATTGATAATCGTTTAAATATCTTTTTTAACACTTCTTCTAAAATTATTTCCGCAAGAGCTTTAATTTGATACCAAACACAAAAGGACCAAACTACATATTTTTTTAAAAAAAACTTGGCGAACGCTTGCATGTGATGTCCAAATATGATAATAATGCTAATATCATATTATGATTCTCATTATTTCATTGTTTCAGAAAAATATAGTCAAGAGACTCGATCAGGTCTCGTAACTAACTTATTTTTTATTATTATTATCATAAACAAAATTTTGATATTTCACTAAAATGAACGAACGACATAGCAACCGGCGGTCTTATACGCTAGTTAGAACGAGTCTAAATATTATTTATTTATACCTCTATGGATTATTACTTTACTGTTATCTTATTTTCTGATTGAAATAAATAAATAAATACATTTATTTATGTCCTAACACGCGGATGTCTGTGACTTGAATTTAAAAACTATTTTTTTTCTTTCATATATATAAAAATTAGAAAAAAGTTTCAAGTAAAGTGCACTTTTGGCTTGGCCGATTCATACAAAAATAGCAGATAACCATTCTGATACAACAACAAGTTCAAATACTGAATTTCAACATCCTACGGTTGATCATTCTGGATTTATTAGAAAAATTCTAAAAAAGTTTCAAGTAAAGTGCACTTCCGGTACAGACGATTGGAATCATAATGCGAGGTGCACAACTAGACCCTATACCAGTCTTAAATACAAAATATCAACATTATACGTTCAACCAGTTTTGAGATTTGCGAGTTACGCACAAACATACGTGCCGAAAATAGTCAAAATGGATTCAGGGATGCTCAAAACGGATATTTCCATCAAAATCTCGATAGGTGAATTTTGTCGATTTTACAATACTTCCTTGTACTTAGTACAAGTAAGTAATAATAGGAGCTATTCCGTTACTCAATCTATAAATTTTCATCGATCATTATCTATTTTAACCACTGGACATAGCACTGTCAAATTTTTTAAATAATTGATTGTAGCAGTTGTTTCTTTTTGTCAAAAATTTTGTTGATCGATAGTAAATTAATGATTGTTCTACAGAATACGAGTGATATTTTTCGATGTGGGAAAATTATAAAGGGTTTAAAATAACAAATAGACTTAAGAAACATTTATTCAGTAATTTTATAATCAAACGAAATCATTTATTTTTATATCTTAACAGATTCCTTCTTAACATTATCTATTTTTGAAACAATCGATTCTTTTCCAACTGGAGTTTCAGTGAATAAAAATTTATTGATTTCCATTGAAGTTTCACTATTTTCAACAATTAAGACATGATTTCCGTCCACGTATACTATTTCCACAGGTTCTGCCACATAATCAGACAGGTTAAAATCTTCCTCCATTTTTACTGACTGTTGTTTTGGCTTGATAAGTTTTACTTTTGATTTAAGCTTTCCAGTTTTCGACATTGTTGATTTATAGCTTAATAATGCTTGTGTTCGCATATAAATTGAATTCAAGACCTTTCTATAATGCTGCAAATTGAAATCTAGATCTTTTGGTGTATATTTCATAAGATTATCTAACTTTGATTCCCACGTTGGGCAATCGATATACGACATCTAAAAAAAAATACAAATTCTTATAAATTTTTCTATATAGTCTCCCCGTTTTTTTTTTTTATGTAGCTTTTGATGAGTGATATGAAATGTGACCAACGTGCATCTCATCAGGTGGAGGAAGGTAGTCATATGAAAAATGGCCTTTTTTAATGGCCTAAAATGTATGGATTTATATTATCCGATAGTTAAACTATGAGTTAAAACAGTTAAAAAAGCCTTTAAAACCTAAATTAATCTAAAAAGTTAAAAATAAGAGATATTTTTACATATCTCGATATTATATATGTACTAATTTAATTGAAAATAATTATATTTGCTTTTTTTGCGAAACAGTTTCGCATTTGAGCCCTCCTTGCTCCACTCGCAGTTCTTACACATGCTACAAAATTTCGTCTTATTATAAAAAATATTATTTCAGAAGAGAACTTGACTGATATTTGCCCATCAAACACTCTTCCGTCTCCTACTACATCGTTTATTTACCTGTAATTGTTCTACAAGCTCTTTTTCAACAGCAAAAGTGAGCATAATCTCTAACATTTTATTTTGGAAAAGAGCATCATTGTCTGTAGGTGCCATGGTACTTAACATCATTTTCAACATATCTGGAGCTCCATCAATAAATACCATTTTTCCCGTGAACCCTCTGGCTTCCAAAATTGATGCTAATTCTAATGAAATCATAGACCCGTATGAATAAGCCACTATTTTGAAACCATTAGTGCTTATATCAGGCATATTTTTTAACGCCCTCTGGAAAAAAAAGAAAACATAGGGTCATCGAAACAGTTGTCCTTGGTTTCAATTTCACATAGATTAGACTATTTTTTTTTGTACAAACTGTTTAAGAACATGAGAACTCTTTGAATGATCTATCCCTTGTCTTTTCTCTTTTGATATTGCTTTAAATAGTAATTTTTGATTCTAGATTGCGAAATGTCACTTTTGCATTCGAGAATAATAGTAGATCATATTATTAGGAGCAAAAATTAGGCTTTATGTGCTAAGGTTTACAGTTTGACTGCCGAACGTAGTAACCGAAGCACATAAAGCCATCTTTGCTCCGAATGATATATTTTTTTTTTTCAAACGAGTACCTAAATTGTATCATAGGAAGTTGATATATTGATTTTTAGTGTGATGCAATTGGCTCTAAGATCAAGCTTAATCATAATACTCAATACAATTTTATCATGGTTACGGTATAACCAAACATAAAATTAAATTGAAAAAGAAATTGAAACTGTCATTCGTATCATCATTAACTGATATTAATAATCTCCCAGGTGAAGTGAGTGTGAATGGTTTATTTCAAAATCCAATTTTGTCTTAATCTTCTCAGCATAAACAATATTTTCAGAACTACTCTACAAGAAAACAAACCAGAGGCTCAAGATTGGAACTCTTACTTAATCTTTAAACAGTTTTGTCTCAAAAAAATAAGTAAATAGCTTGGTTACTATCAATTCCTTACATCAACAAGCGATTCAGCCATTTCCTGAACAGTTGAAGCTCGGCTTTCATATCCAGGTTGCAATACAATTGTATGTGCGTTTATATCTGCAGCTAGAGATTCTAAGACGGAGGCCATGCCTTCAATACCAGGAATCATAATAATACGTTCTTTTGTTTTCTCAGTTGCTTTGCTAGGAAGAGTCTAAAAAAAACAGAAACTTTAGGATTTTATCAAAAAAGGTAATCAAAATCTGAAGCTCACAAATCCTCATGCAAGTATCATCAATAATAAAAAATTTAAAACACACTAATGCCCGATTTCATGATCGCGAGTTAAATTAACTTGGGTTAAAGTGACGGGGAGTTAACCAATAAACAGGCTTTCGATTTATTTGATTAACTTGATTGGGCGGTGATGACATAAAAAATGCATAAATTGATATTGTTACCAAGGGAATGAGCTATTTAAACCGGGTTAATTTAACTCAAGATCGTGAAATCGGCCATAAGAGTAAAAGTAATATTTCGGTACAATTAAAGGTGATAACAGCTCCACAATAGCATACTTTTTGTATCAATAAATTTAAAACAATGGTATCATGTTCAAATAGTTGACGAAAAAAAGCTTTTACTCAAAGTATATTTCATTTATACGAGAGATAATATCCTAACATTTTTTTTCGCCTTACAATCGCGGCACCACTTATCGATTAATATTATATCGTTCACTTTTAGAACTTATTTGAAAACACAGAGTCGATATGAATAAAGATTCAGGTATTTTACAGAGCATTCAATCGGTAATTAAATATATTTTAACTTGAAAGTATATTTAGATACTAACCACTATTAGTTTATTTCCACTAACTTCATCACCAATGGCTCTGTTTATGAAATGTAATGCCATTTCTGATACTTCTAACTGTTCTTCTCTTTCTGTTTTTACGACAGGCTCTTCTTGGTCCTTATTTGTTTCTTTGTCAGCTGCAATTTCATGTAATCTTGAAACAAAAATTTGTTATCAACAATTTTGTCATCTCATTTTGCATGTATAATTTAACAAGCTTTCAAAACTTTACTATTATTGAAAATTTTCATCCCTAATAATTTCAGTAAAATTAAAAAAATCATAGCAGAGAACTGATGAATAGTTTATACAGGGTGTACCCTATGTAACAAACTTTAATGGTATATAGTATTTGGCGTATTAATCATGAATCAAAAAGAATTTTTTCAAAATTAGTAAAATTAACAGTACTTAGCATAACATGAGAATTTTAGGTATCACAGTTTTTCATCTTCATATCCGAAATTTTTATGCCAAAAAAATATTTATTATTATCACGATACTGTAATGTCAGAATTGCTGGATTGAATCGTTCGGAAATGCATCTTGCAGAATGTAAGTCGATGTCTTAATACGTTGGCTCGCAATTTTTGCTGGAGATAGAGGATTTTACAGCTGTTCACAGGATGTATTAATTTTGATATACAAGCTGTCTCAGTGAAACTGGCCTAACATACACAAATATTTTTCGATTAAATTTAGCCTGTCTTCAGCTTTATTGGAATCAACTCGTTTTTCTGATTATTCACTTCTCTCACACTGAACCATGAATTTGAATAACAAGAAGAGAAAATGCTAAAAGCGTAAGCAAATTCTTTCGAAAAACTTATTTTTGTTAGTTGGGACAACTTCACTGAGGCTCGGTATTTCAGTTCTTGGCTTACGTTAAACGTAGCATAATTTCCATAGTAATGATCGTAGGGAAAGTTGTTACTAGGGTAATTAAGCTTCGCTTGAGACAAAAAGAGGACTGAAATAAATTTTTTCTACGATCACTATAGAAAACTACATATTTCTCATACAAAACACAACTAGAAAACTTACAATTTCACACAACTGTGCGAAAAGTCGTGAGAAATCATTTCTCACACCAGTTTGACCAACTTATATAAAAATAATTCATTCTGAATATTCTTTAGGTGATATATATGATATATTTAGCAAGATTATTGATTAATATCACGGACTTGATATAAATCTCTGTTTGCATTTTTATAAGCCACATTTCAATAACAAAATTGCACTAAGTTCTGTTGGAATTATTTTCTTATTCTTGTAATATATATTCCGAAGGTTGGTAACACTACGAATCACAACTGTCAAATTGAAGCAGACAAAACACGTTCCATCACATTCTGTTGAAATCGAGAAATTATGTATGTGATTATTGTATCATAACCAAAATTAGATATCCACAAATATCATTACTGCAGTTGGAAAATGGTTAGTGACGAAGATTTAGAAAACACGCTACCCCAGATCACAGAAAACTCTAACTAATGAACCAATCAGAAGGTCGCCTGGTGAGAGTGAGCCAATCAGATACAATCTTGCCGTAGTTTGCAACAATTTGATTAAACAACAATGAAATGTCAATCAAACTGATAGAAAATATATCAATAATGTTCCAAATAGTAACTAAAATTAATATCACAATAAATAAGCAGAGCAAACAATTAAAATGCCTAAATTATTTTATATTTGTGAAAATAGATTGAAAATCTTAGTTATACGAATGATTTACCTACATATTTCATTAAAAATTGTGATCGTAGAAAAAGTATAGTGTACAACACGTATAGAATCACCTATTTCACACTTGTGTGATTCCAGCACTCGACTCCGTCTCGTGCTGAAAATTACACACCTCGTGTGAAATAGGTAATTTTCTATACTTATTGTACAATATACTATTTTCAACAAAATTGTAACACTTGGTTTTCCAGATAAATGCTCTCATGTTTAAGTAAAAAATTCCAATAAAGAGTTCAATAAAATTAATAAGAAAAGTATATTGGTACTGTTGACAAATTATGAGAAATTTTTCAATAAATTTGTTACAATTCTAGTGATACTAAGTATTAAAAAAATCTTTTGGAAATACCTAGGAACAATATCCCAACTTTATGATATATAGTTTTGCACGTCTGAAAGATTCCTTAAGATAGTTGTAGCATGGAATAATTTGATGTAGGATTTTGATAAAACTTCTCTTGATTATTCTTTGATTAATTATAAATAATATGAGCCCATTTTGATTGAAATAGAGGTTTTCACGCAATTTTTTTGATTAAAATGTAGGAACTTGTTCAAAATTGAATATGTGATGAACACAGAAGTTATAAGCCATATAGAAAAAAATCTAATTTTGACCATGCGGTTTCTGAGATATAATTATTTAGAATGTGGAGTTCTAAATAAAACTCGAAATAGCATTAGACACGTGGCAACAGCGCTTATACTCCTACGTCAGAAATTTTCGTAGATACGGAATTACATGATAAATTTATCTTTAAAACGTAAACATTCTGACATTTCATTTATTTAATGATCATAAACTTGTATATAAACATGGATTTCCTTGGCTATGTCAACTTATGTACTGCCATATATTGACAACTTAGCGCGATGTTGTCAAGTTATTTCGCCGACCATACACGTCTATGTGTGACTGTATGTATACTAGAATGTACGAGTGTAAGATACACTCTCCGACAGAAAATTCAGACCTTCACTAAACTTATTCTAAATTTCCTGGTCTTCATTCATTAATATCATTATAAAAATCTATGAACTGTATTATCTATGTTTTATTAACAAGTTCAGCCAAAAATAACAAGCATCTACATGCACTTGCAAAGCGCTTCTTGTATTTACTCTAGAGTAGTCTAGAGTCTAGACTCTACTTTTTGATAATAGTGCCGCGGGACAACATCCTTAAAAAATGATAATTTTTTTATCTTTAATGATAAATCGATTATTCTCAAAAAATTTGAAGATAGACGATGATATAATTTTGTATTCATTGCTCGGCATTTTGTTTAATACTTATATTATTGAAAAAAAATTTACCTTGCAAAAGTCATGCCTCTAATATCTTGTGGTGTTAGGAAAACTTCGAATTCTCTTTCCAAAGTTTGTTTTATTTCGACAGCCATAATTGAATCCATTCCTAATTCTGCGAGACTTGCATGATTACTCACAGTCTTGATATCTCTTATACCTAAAATGTTTACAACAGCATCGACAATATTTGATGCGGCACCTTCACCTGCTCGTTTCTCTGCAACTAGCATACTAGCGCACACAGGCTCATTTTGTTTTAAAAATTGATCTAATACAGCTAGACAGTTGGTGATACGCTGTTGAAGAGTGCCTCCGATTACAACTTCTGTTGTAGGGTCCAGCATTTTTGTTAGTAAACCAACCTAAAAAATAAAACATTTGTATTTGCCGAAGTTATATATTTTGACATAGAACTACGTCTCTTTCGGGACTAAGTGTATGAGCTAATTAGCAATGACATAAAAATATGTACGCCCTTTTTTTAGCTACTGCCCACATAGTGTAAAGTTACGATGAAGCTCTAAACGCCACTAGACTAGATTTCACTATATTTAAAATCTCATATAATAATTAAATATTTCCAACATTTTATATTCGCCATGAAAACTGATTCTAGCGCCAATTCAGTGAAAATAAAAGCTGTCTATGACAAGTCAATTTTTAAATAGAAATAGTGCAAACGGGAAAAGAATATTTTTAATGGATAGTAAGCAATTCGAAATGAATATTATGAGGTTTTTGAGTAATTCTAAAATATAAATATGACTTGTTATAGACAGCTTTCATTTTCTACCATCAGAGAATACTACAATCACTTCCCATGGCGAATAGCGTTAAATTGCATATACATCGATTTGAAAACCATGGAGCTGCTTGAAATAAAAATATCTTACAAGAAAAACTAAAGAATTGCAGAAAGGACTGACGAAATACTATAGTGACCAATGAAATGAAGAAGCTGAGAATAGCCAAGGTGCAGTCGGAGCAAGAGTATAAGTAGTGTGCCTAGGATAATTGACTAAGATGACACGCACCCACGGACGTAGCTTTATGTTAATATATTTAGTAAAGTGTCGTTCATTTTAGAAATATTTACATCTCCTACTGCGCCCCATTGTACAGCCAGAGCTGGAAGACCGTCTTCATGTCTCTTCTCGCAAATTCGTTCCATTATAGAATTTCCCATGCCGTAATTTGTTTGACCTGCGTTTCCTCTACCGCAAGACACGCTTGAGAATATCACAAATTTCCTGAAAATAACAAAATTAAATCAATTTTAAAATTAGTTTTTTTTTTCTATAAATTTGAAAATTACTTTAATTCTGGACATAATTCCCTGCTTAGTTCATCTAGATATTTCGTGGCGAGTGCTTTAGGTCGAATAGAAGTTTCGAAATCCTCTATCGTTTGATTCGGAAACAGGCTATCTTTCAAAACAACTGCGAGATTGAAAATTCCTTCTACTGGTCCTAGTTCCGCAGCTTGCTCGATAACAGTCTCACAGCCGGCATATGTTGTTATATCAGCGTTGGAAATTATTATCTCTGTCCCATAGCTTCTCCAAATTCTAAATAAAGTTTACAGAAAATATTAAGGGAAGAAAGTTGAAATAACCTTTACATAAAAATAATTAAAAGTTTGAATAGCTATGATAACAATAGTTGCTTTTCTAATTTCGTGAATAAACTCTCAAATAACGCAAGTGTTATTAAATCAGGGCTTCGAAGTTTTTGAAAACAGCCTGAAGTAAGCAAAAGCACAACTGATACGGACTGAATCTGGTTTTATGCATTTTTGATATTGGTTTTTGACATTACTTTTAAAATATTTGTTAGAAATTGAAAAGGATTTTCCTTAAAAAACCTTTCACTTATTATATGATTATTCGCAACTAATATTACCGTTGGGGCAGCATAAAATGGCGGATTCATAGCAAGTTTGTCAAAATGGTAATGTGAACCCCAATATGCCACACGATTTCATCCATATTTCACCGATCGATTAAGAATAAATTCAACTATTTAAAAAATTATTAATTTCATTATACAAAAAAAGACTGATCGAAATTTGATGTTTTTACCAAATGATTGAAAGTAGGACTGCAGAACTACAGATTTACATAATTGTGATTCTGATGGACAATTTAATATATTGTATCCATACTGGTCATTCCTTTAATTTTGACGAGACACGTATCCTATATAATGGAACAAATATAAAATACTGACACTAGAAATGTTGTATATAAATGTAGAAGAAAATTTGAAACATATACTATATTATTGTCCCGTATACAAAAATCTGAGAGAAAATCTCCCTCCTCTAGAAGAATCATATTTATCCTGTCTTCTTATTGTTGATAAAAAAAGTGCGTTTAATTTATTCTATTTCATGGCTAATGCCTTGAAGCTACGCTCGTTCATATTGAACGTGTGAATTAAAAATGATGATTGATTTAGTTTGTCTTTTTTTTCTCTTTGTTTTTTGAACTATGTAATTAGTATTTTTAAGAAATAGAATATTCTGGATAACTAGTAATAAGTAATTAGAAATAAGTAAAAATTATGTGAATGTTCCACACACTAGATTCAATCAGGGTAAACTATAGTAGAAATAATGTTGCAGACTTAAATTAATGTTTTGGAAATAATTTATATAGTTGGATATAAGATTTAGTCATTTTAAAGTTATTTGTAAGGATGAACTTCTTTTGTATCAGGAATAATCCTGGATGGCAAAATAAATTGTATTATTATTATTATTATTATTATATATAAAACAAGATAAAAGAAATATTAATGAAAAAACTGACTACTTAGTCTTAAGCATTACATATACATAATATTATTTTGAAATGATTTTAGATGTTTATCTTTGGACACGTGACGTATTTCTTATATGACATCTTGATGTGATTCTTTTCTATTGGTTGACATCATCAATAGCCGATATTTACGCGTGCGATTTTGCAATTTATTGTTATGCGTGCACGCACATTTTTGAACAAGTGCTTAGTCTTGGACCTCCATAACAGTTAATCATAGGGAATAATTATATTTTTGACTTAAAAAAACTTTAGTTTTTTAAAAACCGCTCAATATGATTGAATGGTTTTTTGATTTAAATTCTGTGTATTTTATTTACTTTTGACGTTTCGACTCTTTCACCAAGAGTCTACAGACAATAATACAAAAATCAACAAGGCAAGATATTTACCTTGTTTATGTTTATGAAGACTTTTGGTGAAAGAATGGACACGTCAAAAATAAATAAAATGTACAGAATTCTAATCAAAAAACTCATTCAATCCTAATTTAAGCTTAATATATTTTTAAAGCATTATTGAATATATGCTGTTCAATTTTAAGCACACAAATTCATTTGTGACTACATTTTACTTTGTTGTATTAAATTGTCCATTAGCATCACAATTTTGTAAATTTGTTGCACTCCTAAAAAGGGTCCAGGTAGAACCGAAACTGTAGAATAACGTAAAAAGAAAAATTAAACTCTTTGACTGAATGCCCGTATTTAAATACCTACATACAAAAGTACCAGTCAGTATAGCGTATATTTGGCTAACTTGAAGGATGACTGACTTACTAATTGGTAAGCCGCACCGCCACAGCAGGGGATGTCTGTACCTGCTAGTAAGAGATGTACTTTGGAAAATTTTGCAATTAGTGTGAATATGTAGGTATATATATTAACAGATTTGAGTCAACAAAGTAAACAACTACGTTCATAATTGACGATAAGTAACTGAATATTCATACAACTTTTGACAGACAGTCGAGTATCATCTTTGTGCTATTGTGATGTTGGTTTGCATTTTAACCAATAATATTAAATTATTCTACGCTGAACCATTAAATGAATTGTAGAAAAAGTTTTGAGCACTAATCTTGGAATTGATCATTGTTAAGAAATAGAAAAATGAAAAAATATTTTTTTAATATGAAAAAAGGGGAAATAAATGAATGTTCCTAGGCTTTTTGTGAATAAAATAATATTTAGACTCGATCTTACTTGATTCTATAAGCTTGATAACCGGTAGTTATTCCACTTCTGGAGATAAGAACTAGCTTGCGGGCACCTCTTATAACCAACCAATCAACAAGCTCTAATCCAAAACCTCCCAATCCTCCAGCCACAATGATAGATCCTTTATCTGATGGGTAGTATCGCGGTAGTGCTTTTACAAGCCTACGCGTTGGTTTGATTGTTCTATTGGTTTCTTCTTCTCTGATTTTCAGTAAAACTTTACCCATATGTTTACCAGTTGCCATAAATCTAAACATTTCTTCCAGCTCATTTTCTTTGAAAACGTTTCTTTCAATTGGTTTAATGGAACCATTCTCAATATGACTTTTCAAAAGTTCATTTATCATTATTTTGTAAGAGTTCGATGATGTGAAAAACGCATCCAACATAACTCCGTGGAAAGATATATCATTTTGGAACTTATTAAGTGGGAGAGGATTATCTTTGGATATATCAAATTTTCCAATTTCCAAGAATTTTCCTCCATGTGCAAGACACCGAACCGATGCTAGAAGTTTTTCTTCAGCTAAAGAGTTAAGAACCAAATCGACTCCTCGTCCATTTGTTTCTATCATAATTAACTGCTCGAAAGATGTATCTCGAGAATTTCCAATTTGGTTATCTGTTTTAAAAAATAATTATTTAAGTTTTATAATCATGCATATATAAAAGCTGAAAAATATTGAAACTTCATAAATTGTATGGAAATTTCTGTAATGAAAATGAAAAGTTGAAAATAGATTAAGATATTTTGTGTATCTAATATACACTTGTAATGATCTATAGTTTCAAGAGAATACAAAATTCAATATTTCAACAAAACGTATAGTTTGATATAATATTGTTACGTTTATTTTAATATGAAGGTTACACATTTTGAAGTATGAAACTTAATATTTGAAAGAATATCTCGCCCGACTTGGTTAATATACGTGATTGATATTGGGAAGATTTTTTGAACACATTTCATTTTACATTAATAAACCAACATTTCCTCAGCCAAAACAGAAAACTGGACGTATAAATGCCAAAACTAAGCAGCAATTATGTGAAAATATGATTAAAAATTTCGTCAAAAATCAAGAGTGTCAATGAAGTCATAAGAAACATTTTGTCAAATATTATCTGCCACACTTTATCAAGAAGAACACTGTACTTAGAAGTTTTTTTCAAATTTGAATTAGTAAATTAGTTTATTTAGTAGCTTTGTAAAGCGAATAAGAATTTACCTTTTATTTGAGGCCATTTCTTTTTGATAAATTCCCGTTTTTCTTTTGTTCCCACTGTGACATATACAGTACAACCGTAATGTAAAGCAATATTGATGGCTGCTTGGCCTACACCACCAGTACCAGAATGAATTAGAATAGACATCCCTTTTCTGATTCTTCCTTGGACGACAAAAGCGTATAACACAGTTCCTAATAAATGAGATATTTTCATAAAACTATTACATCAAAATTTCTATTGGTTTTACCGTAAATAACCGGAATTGTAACTGCTTCTTCTAGAGACCATTTATCTGGAACCTCCCAACAAAGTTGTGGATCGCCAGCTACTAAAGTCGCTGTGGCCATATGAGGTAACATTCCTATTACTCTTTTACCGCTAAATACCACAAAAATGAGATTAAATATAGTAAAATAACAAATAATAAATTCAGTTACTTGTTAAGTCGTCCAGCAAATTCTAATCCTTGAACACATTCCTGGTTAATCCTTCCTTTTGTCACAACTTCTGGAGCGATTCGCCCAGTTGCAGTCATAATATCTCGGAAGTTCATAGCGCTGTAATAAACCTGAAAAATTTAAATTCGGAATTAAATTAAAAATTTCAAGAATCCGCCATTACTCTAAAAAAATTATACACTCATAGCCAATAACTTAAAAATTTTAATTTTTACTGCAAAATTTAATTTGAAATAATGTCCGATCTTGATCTAAACTCCGAAAAAAGAAAATTCTCTCGAAAGTCTTGGCTATTACATGTGAGATACCGTAGATAAAATTTTAAGGACAGTTTTTAAAAATTAGTTTCAAATAGACCCAGCAACATGATCAAGCATTATTTGTATTATGAATGAGCTTAAAATAGAAGAACATTCTTGAAGACCATGAACATTCTCAAGCTCTTCTGGAAAATGGCTGCGATAGAAATTTCAGAATATTCAAGCAGATAAAAAAGCGACAATAGTTACCACTTAATGAATTATCAATATTTTGATAATAAAGAAGGCAAAACTAGTGGATTTATTATGCTTGCAATTCCATTACTTTATTTTATTCTGCATTGTTTGATCAGTAAAAACGGTGAATGTAGCCATTTTTGAATATTCCAACGAAAAATTGTAATCCAAAAGATACGCATGAAATGCTGAATGCATCTCACAGAGATACTTTAGTAAAATTGGAGACTGTATGACTTAGATAATATCGTTCGTTCTTTTTTATTTGGAAAGAATTGTGCTAGTAAAAATCATGCCCAAAATAATATAAGACTCTTAAAATACGATGTGTGTCGAGAAAGAAAGACTAATACAATTATTTCGTTCTGCATTATATTGCACCTCGAAATAGTTTTGTTTGAATATTTTATGGCCGGTTTTATGAAAGACCAAGTAAATTTACTACTAGAGTAAATTTATTTTATCGAACAAATTCTAATCAGTTTGTATTTTCTTATAACAACAAAATCATTACTGTCACATAATCGACTGTCATCTAATAGAATAAATTTTCTCCAACACTGTTTTGGAATTTACATATTCCATAACCAAAAATTATGTTGGAATGAATGACATTACAAAAAATCGTTTAGAATGATTCCGTATGTCGTTTATGCTGGGGCCACATTTACGTCTAATGTCATTAATTGAGGCGTTATTCAATAATAAACACATTGTCATTGACAATATGTCAATTGTCACATAACGCCTTACTTAACGGCATTAGACATAAATGTGGCCCCTGCATTTAGAATGATTCTGTATGACATTAGAATCATTTCGACGAATCAGAAGCTGTTAGTTTGGCTACTACCATGGTTACTTCCTAAAAATTCAAGTATTCATATCTGGGTTTACGTTTGACATTTAATAATTCTTTAAGCTTCCTCTGAAATATTGGTGAGTTTCCAAAACCTTGTTAGAGAAAGTATAGTCTACAATATGTTTGGAATGGCGTATTCCACACTCGCGAACCGTAATCCTCGCCTTCGGCTCGGTTTACAAACTTTTCGCTCGTTCAGAATATAGGCTATTCCAATACTTATTGTAGAATATACTATTATCTACTATGGAAGTAAATTACTCTGCCCTTTATAAAACCGGGCATTAGTCAATTCAAACAATTGACGGCCATACCAGAACAACGGTTTAAACCAACAGTAGAGATTAAAGTAGCCAAAGCACTCGCAAAAAGATTTCCTCAAGGAAAAAACATTCCAAGAAATGGTATCAAGGTAGAAAATAGTAATTATTCAATTAAAAAAAAAAGAAGTTGAAGACCTAATTATATTTTAAATGAATAATTCTCTTTACACTTATCTATTTATTGTATTTATTAAACATATTTCGTATGTAGGAGTATGGGTTAATAAAGTCTTGGGATGAATGAGATAACGGACAGGATAAGGGATATCACATATATGTGTTACAGACCATATATGAAATCAGACCATATATTTATGGACTAGGTCCTATGTATACGGCCTAAATGGAGCAGACCATATGTAAATGACATAATAATTCTCATACGGACTATTGCGATCCAGACTGCATGTTAAATCGCAGTGACTTGGGTGATGCTTATATTTTTGACACCCACATCCATTGTTACACATGAACACTCATTTATAGACTTTAACATATGCACCTGATCTGATGTGTAATTCATCAAGAGTTTATTCACCAAATCTCTGCCTAATTATGTCATCAGCCTTTGAGATATCGGCGAAAAGACAAATCCGCCGAAAATAAATTATCAAGTAACGAAAAAATAGAATTCTGCGCCGCTATCAAGTGTCTTACAGGAAAAGAAAAAAAAACATCTCAAACGATTCTGGAAGAAATTTACGTGGTTCTTGAAGATATTTGTCCTTAAAAATTATGGTTTACAAGTAACATAGCGTTTTCAAATAAAACAGAAAGTCATTTAAAAACGATATTGGCCCGTTAATGCCATTATTCCCTTGGATATTTTAATGAAATGGAAGATGCTCACTTAACAAAAGAAAAACTGGTATGAATAATTAAGATATCCCCTAAAATCATTTGAAAAATTAAGTATCTTTATCTTAGGATGTCAAGACATCTGTGTTTAGAATGTTACTTTTGATTGGCAATGCTCCTGGGAACAAATTCATGTCGTATGGCTGCCCTGTACAAGTGTGGATTTTAAAACTTAAACTATTAGATCTTTCTCAGAATTCAGATCTAGCTCCCCTTGTGATATATTTATCACCAAACGTAGCAAAACAGTTCCGGATAAATAAATTAATCGATAAAGAAACCAACTCGTTAAATATTGCGTTTTTTCGAAGAAAGAATTTAGAATATATAAATAAACTTATCAAAAGATTTGATAAGTGAATTGAAGTTAGGTAAAAATATATTGCAAAGGAAAATTTACATCAAGTATTTTTTTTCTCTTCAATTCACTTATTCTGCAAACTTTTTCATCCAAAATAAATAATAAATTTATAATTATTTCAAGTGTATAAAGATTTTCGAGATATTCTGAACAAAACTTCAACTTACATGAACCAAAACCTGATTACAATCCAGTTCGGAGTTCACGGAAAGTCGACCTTCCAGCCATCTCAAACTGGAAAGATCTCCCCTTACTGTGACATTGACAAAAGCATGTTCAACTTCTAATTCTTTTTGTTCTTCAAATACTATATGTCTGTATGTTCCCCAAACTCCATTCTTCAAAATATTCATATTCATTTGTTTTTTCAGTTGATGCGAATAGAAATCATCTTCTGGATCGAATTTCGGAGCATTTTTATCCATTATAAAAACAAAAGATACATTTTCATTGCCTGGTTCGCGACGGATACAATTAACAAAGCCAAGTATACCGCTTAAACTGTCACCTTGAACGTATACACAAGGGCTTGGATCATTTTTAATAACATTTTGCAAGTTTTGAATCCAATTGAACCTGTTTTCAAAGTCTGTAATATCAACAAAGTTCTTAATTTTATGGTCAGTAAGTTTCACCAACAATAATAATCTTTCTGATTCTAACTTGTGATCTGCAAATATATTTATTTTATTTAAATCCAACTCCGATAAATTCACATCTAATTTTTCTCGAGCTAAAATAAATCCGCCCTTAACTAAAGTATTTAAAGCAACTTGCATCAGTTGAGGATTTTGTATGACATTTGATACGATTACTATTAAATTATTTGTTTCTGTCACTAATTTCTTGTCTGAGACTATAGCTCCCTCAATTTTAATTTGACTATTAGTTAAAATTGTAGCATCAGGTTGTTTTAAAGGTAAATCGGCTAAAGCATCTACTATAAATGGTGAAATCAGTGAATCCTTATTATCTTCTGTAATTTCTCCTTCAACTAATTCAGTAGTTTTCACTTTGTTACTCAGTAGATTTTCCATTGCCATGTGTAATAAAATTCTTATAGATTGTTTGAATGATAAATTAGATTTTTCTATATTATTCGGAATGAATTTGTAAGTTTCCAACACAGGTTCTCCTAAAATCTTTTTTCTGCTGATTGCACTGACTTCTAGCCCGCGAATTTCGATACCACCACAGCTAAAAACCAAAATTATTTCAAATATCTAAAATACACAATGCAGAATATCAACAAGAACGTAGGATTCCTTCTATAAAATGCATAATTTGAAAAAATATGAAATATACACACTTTGTAATAAAATACGGAACACAATATTTGACAAAAAGTCTCTTTGACCTTATTATTCGACTCTTGATCTTTTGACGAAATTTTCGATAACATTTTCGCATAATTTCAGACCGATTTTAGTAATGATGTCTCGAATATCCTCCTTTAGTTCAAGAAACGTTAGTTTGTGGACATAGACGCAAGACTTCATAAAATCCAAAGAAATAGTTTACATTTCATCAAATCGTATTATTTCAATATAAATAAAAATTTCGATAAAAAATAAAGCGTTCTTCATCAGTTGGAGACATATTCTCCTGTATTCTGTAACATAATCATTATCCACTACCATTAAGATTTTTAAACTGGTAAAAGCAATATTATAAGCAATTATCCAGAACTTTTGTCCGCATTACATATTTTCATTGAATAAATGATTATCGGTAATAACTTGACGAACATAGTACAGAATAGCCTTGTTTGCCCAATATTGTATTTCACATTTTTCTTTATACTGCTATAAGAAGTATAGATGTGTTTTTTCTCCAATAAATTATCTTTTAGTGATAAATCTTACGTTCTTGATGAGACATTTTTTATTATCTCATTACGTTATTGTTTTAAATTGAGAGTAGACATAAGAGGGAACCGTTCCATTTTCGGGCAAAGCTTCAACAATTTTGAGATGTTTGACAGGATCTATAATAAATTTATCAATTCTGGTAGGAACAAAAAGTCCACGTGTATCCTCCTGGAGAATCAGCAATTGGAGAATTGTATCCATAAATGCAACCCAGTTGCCTTTCCAAGAAACTTGTCCAACTGTTGCAGTCGCATCGCAGGATTGCAACCCTTGAAACAGACCACTGTAAAATAATAAAAATAATATTACTATAAATGCAGAACATTGACTATACATATACGGAAATATAGGTACACACAACATTTAGTTCTTGGGAAAAAGTTTGCTGAAAATTGAATCCACTCTATTTTAAGAAGCATATGATCTTAAAATCTGGAATTATTCTGGGCTATAGACCAGGAGAAGGGAAAATATACTGGTATTTGGAATTGGAAATAATTGTGCACTTTTTAAAGATTTATGACAATCTAATTTTCGCTAAAAAGTCTAAAATTTGATAGAGTGCAAAAAGTTTTAGAATTTTTTTTGTGTGGCTATTCAACTTGACGAGATTAAATCACAAGGTCCGGTTTTTCCATCTCCGAATAACTTTATTTGATGCGTAAGATCTATAGCAACTACTGTTCTATGGCCCGATTGTGCAATTAGCCAAGGAGGTAGCGTTACGTCAGCTGACGCACTCGTTGTGGATGTGGGTGTGAGAGACTGCGAAAGTGGTAAAAAATAAATATAAAAAACGTAATTTATCAGTGGTATCGAAAATTATTTTCGATCGAAAGAAGTTGAAGGACTCTTTATCAATGGGAAATATGACACTTTACTTCTACTTTACGCAGACGATCTTGCTATATTTGCCAATTCACCGACTGATGTGTAGCGGAAATTAAATATCTCTTGGCCGAATACTGTGAATTGAAAAATTTGACAGTAAATACGGATAGATCAGAGGTAATGAGATTTCATCGTGGCGGCACTTCCAATTTACCCAACTTTCATTACAGATCTAGTGAACTGAAACTGACAAATAAGTACATATATCTTGGTAATCTTATTTCTAGTTCTTCGTTCTTTCTGGAAGAAACAAAAAACGCAATATCTAAGACAAATATCGCAACAGCAACTGTTCGCAGCATATAAGTTATCTCAAAAATAAAAATTGGATGACTACCGTTAAATTATACGATGAAATTATACAGTTCTGCTATATGGAGCTTAAGATATCTTGATGTACTAGAAAAAGCTCAAATAAGTTTGTTTAAAGAATTTACTCGATTTGCATAGAAATACTCCCAATTATATCATACGAATTAAAATTGGAATCGGGAAGATATCTTACCAAGTCTTTAAATTGGTTATTGGATGGTTAATAAAACTTTGGAAAATGCCCAATTATAGATATCCAAAAATGTATTACACTGCTCTATTTCAATTAGAAAAATCACGTCTCAAGTCAGGCAAATTTTCGAGATGATAGACTGTAATGATATTTGGACAGCACAAGACTCGAAATATTTAGAGAAAAATACCGAGTTTATATTACATAAATACGAATCGCTTTTGGAAGAAATGGACACAAGCAGTGTAAAGAATTCCAATTTTTGTCAATTATATAAAAACTTTGTTATATATATAATGGTCCACACCCTTATTTGACTCTCAATTTGAATATAAATATCACCAGCTTCGTACATCAAATTCAATGTGTATCTACATCACAGCCAATAATACCTACAACAAAATTAATCCATCTGATATTTGCAACATTTGCTGTCTTAATGAGCAAGAAGATCTACAGCATATTTTTTTCTCTTGCCCAACCTACAAAAACCCGAGAAACTATTATTTATCAGAGCTTACAAATTCCCTGTATGCAATACTTGATGTTACATCTATCGAACAGGCCAAAAAAGTATGCTTTTTCATAAATAATGCTTTGAAGATCCGATCATTTATAATGGATGTATAATTAAGTAAATTTACTTTATCTAATTCCGTTTTGAAAAATCAAACTTTACATCAATTTCTGACGTTATGCAACGTCCCATTTTTCATAACTGCAATGCAACAGTTGCGTAAAGTAGCATAAAGTAATTACGTAATGACTTTACGTAACTGGCCATGTTTCAGAGCTAATCAATTATACTTATCTGCGTACAATTAAAAGAAAGATTTATTATTCACAGTATGCAGCATTGGCAGAGTCTTTAATATCAAAGAGTACTATATCACACAGGATATTACTGCTTGAGCACATTTAAAAAAATTATTTTGACGTTTTGTGAAAATTCGATATTTGTTTATTACAGTGCACTCTTGCTTCTGTAGTAACAATAGATGGTCATGAATCACAGTCATCTGAATTTGGTGATGTGACGTGAGAGATGTTCCCATTGAAAAATATAGTTAAAATTATTCTGACGGAATTAGATAAAATTTTGTACAGAATACGTTATGAAAAGCCATATTGTTTGACTCACGTAATTTGCAAAACTCGCTTCGCTCGTTTTGGCAAATATTACGTTTCGTCAAACAATATGGCACTTTTCATAACTAATTATGTAAATAACTATTTTTATATAGGTTTATTTGTTATATATTATGTATTATTTAGTAAAATTTTTATGAACTCCTATTTGTAGCCACATGCGCTACCGCTTTTATCGAATTTATAATTTGCTTCGGAATTTTATTTCCTCACATGAATGGAAAGTGCTCCAGCATCTACTCTAAGGGAAGTTACAGCTAACTTCACCTTGAAATCGACACCGTTTGATGGCAAGACATCTTGGGATGAGTATTTTGCTCAATTTGAGCTTATGTCAAAGAGTAATGGCTGGAATATGGAGCAAAGAGCTATTGTTTTGGCTGAAATGCTTCGAGACTCAGCATTAGCAGTACTCTCAGGACTGTCCGAAAAAGAACGCCTAGATTAAGAGAAACTGACGTCTGAATTGAGACTACGCTTTGGGGAGGAGCACATGAAAGAATTACTTCATGGACAACTACGAAACCGCACACAACTGCATAAGGAGGATTTGTCTACGTTTGCGTATGCTGTGCAGAGTCTGGCCAGGAAAGCTTTTGCAAATTGTCCTGGCTCAACACAGGAATATGTAGCAGTCAGACAATTTATGGACGGCATCAGCGACGACGAGATTGGGCGAGTTGTCCGGTTAGCGAATCCGAAGACGGTGAGAGAAGCACTAACGAAGGCCCTGGAAATTGAGGCGGCCACGAAGACGTCAAGATTGGCAAAGAGAGTGAGGTGGTTCGGGCACGATGAGGAAGAGTCCGAGGTAAAAAGAACCACGACTTATATAGGGGGTCGCGAGCGAGAACGATCTTCTTCTCGATTTGTACCGACCTCACCTGGATTGAGAAGAAGAATTAGATGCTGACGTTGCGGCAAGGAGGGCCATATTCAAATAGATTGTCGTACCAAGCATACTGTTAATTATGGCATGTATACATCATCTGAACGGCAGGAAATACTCAGATTATGGAGAATGAAATGCTGGCAGTGTGGTCAGGAAGGACATCGTCAGCAAAAATCAAATTTACCAGACCAGTAAAGCAGAAGCTGACGGGATCCCCCATCAAGAGTTCCAAGCTTATTGATCTCCAAGTGCGGGGAATTCGAACCAGTCCAACCGTGGAAGGATTCGTGGAGAGTGTACCATGTAAAATGGTGCTTGATACTGGAGCAACTGTCACCGTTGTGCATCCAAAAGTCTTTGCAAAAATAAGACAAATTCCAAGCGAACGTGCCCAGACCCAGCGGATTTTACTGAAGACAGTAAATGGGGAAAGAATACCAGTACTCAGTATAGAGGAGCTTGAATTTACAAAGCATCAAGCATTCATTGCTGCAATCGTGGATGACTGTATTCTGGGTGTCGAGTTCCTGCGAGACTTTGGTTGTGTCCTGGATTTGAAGGGTGACGTCTTGCGGGTTGACAAGGAAGAAGAAATACCTCTCTATTGTCGACAAATAAGAACGGCAGTGACTGATGTTCATGCTCCAGGAAACCTCAGCTCCGATGAGATGATTTCACTTGGAGAGCAGAATCTTTTCAGTGATTTTGGAAATCTGACTAGAATCAAAGAAATCAAGCAAGATGAATCCGTATTATCGATGCACGAAATACGACAAGCTCAACAGGATGATTCCGTTCTGAAGTCGATCATAGAGTGGGTAAAGATCGGCCAGAAACCTTGCTTCCAGGAGACATCTGCTATGGATCCGATCACCAAGGCCTATTTGACACAATGGAGTTCCCTGAGAGTCAGAAACGACTTACTATACAGACTATGGGAAAATTCCGATGGAAAGGAGATAAAAGCAAAATTGATATTGCCAGGAAATCTAAAAGATCGAATTTTGGAACAAATGCATGATGGTAACAGCGGTGGACATTTCGGCATCAAGAAGACACTTGATAAAGTCCGTGAACGTTTCTACTGGGTTGGCTGTAGAGAAGACGTAGAGCAATATTGCAAGACTTGTGAATGCTGTAACTCAAGGAAGGTGCCCGCCACTTGGCAGCGCGCTACGAAGCAGAAGTACAGCGTGGGCTCTCCGTTTGAGAGGATTGTCGTGAACATACTCGGACCTTTGCCTATTACTGCACGGCAGAACATACAAGCTACCAGCGACAGAATAAAGGCCCGATATGATCTAACCAGCGATCCCCGGTTACAGCAAGGCGAAGTTGGTGTGGTTCTACAGCCCCACAAGAAGAAGAGGAAAGTGTCCCAAATTGCAGAGAGACTGGGAGGGACCATACGAGGTCATAAAATGCCTAAACGACGTTGTATTCCGGATACGGAGGGGCAGAAGCGGCAAACCAAAAGTCGTTCATGGAAACAGGTTGTGGCCGTACCAAGAACATGATTCTGAGTTCGTCGAGGACGACGAACCATGAGGGGGGAGCAGTGTCACAAATATGAAATATTTGTAGTAATTAGGTCACATAATTATTTATTTGAATTAGCTGTAACTGTAATCCTAGTTAGTACTGACAAGGTCGATGTTCAATTGTCGGACATGATTGACGGACTATGGTCACTAGATGTTTGGTGGTTGCCAGGCAACAATTGTTAAACAATTGAATGTTGGCCCATTGTCGGCTTAGGTATATAAGAGCGTTAGCTAGGAGAGGGATTAATTCAGTCAGTGACTCAGTACGAGTAACAGTGGATGATATTGTGAGCATACGAGTTTGTTAAGTAAAGATTTACACTGTAACCTGTATTAATAAATTATTCACAATTAAGTTTGTGACACTATCTATAATAATTGATGGGGCAGAATAAGTATTTTATACATTCAATTACAACATACCTACGTATATATATTGAATTGAATAAATATATAATAATATGAGATATGTTTATATTCACTTGCTGTGACTATAAAATTTCTGCTCTTGTGACGTCACAATGAATACTGCGAATTGTTCTAATAGATATTACGACTGAAAAGTTTTATGTATTCACATCTTTTTTTGTGTCGTCAGTGATATGAGAATTGTTTTTTCGATTATTTCTGTGCTACCGAAAAAAAATCTCTTGAAGCGCAAGTAGCTAAGCCTAATCTAGTTATCTCTCTCCGAGTCTCTCTCATACCAATTAAGAGACCATGTTTCCCAACTAAGGATCCGCTCCTCTATTATTCTACTTCGTGGCTTCTGAACATCTTTCCAGACTTTCTTCTTTTCCCTAATTTTTGTACAATAGAAGATGAAATTATGTGAAAAGATTTGTTTTAAAAAATATTACGAAAAACAGGAAATTAAACACTTCAATCCTCTATAAAAAAAAATACCACCCAAGGGAGTTGGGTATTCTTTAGTTTCTCAAACTAAATGCCATGATGAATATTTTTCAGAGTTTCATCCTTCTCCTAATTTCTGAATAATCACAGTAATGTTTTGAACTAATTTGAATGAACTATATAAGAGCTTGGGCTCTATGTAATTTCCATGACAATACTGATAGGTAAGAATTAAATATAATGTTCTGTTCTATTATCAATATTTTTGATATTATTGAAATTATTCGACTTTGTTGTTATAACTGTCCAAAAAATTAAAAACCCTTGTCTGAAAAATGAGGAATTTTCAGATGCTAAATGCAATCAGATTATAAATTTTCGAGGAAGTCGACGATAGAAATGTGTTGGTACGAGATCCTACATATACTTTTTTTAAATTTTGAAATGAAACACTTACCTATAGTTGTATCCTCTCAGTCGAAGTTCTTGATAAATATCTTTGGGATCAAGTGGAACATAATAATCTTTTTTTTCTGGCACTGGTATAGGTAGTTCTTGCATTTCTTGGTTTACATCTTCAGGGATGTATATTCTTCCAGTTACAATAGCTGTTCCTCCTTCTATAATCTGAAAATGTCAGTTGACCATATATTATTAATGCTAATAATTTTGTTCAATCAATCTGTAATTATATTATTATTAAATATTATTTGTGTTTACACAAAAAAGGATTGAATGCAAAATTGATTAGTGTATAAAGAATATAACATTAAAAATATTTTATTCAAAAAAAATAACAATAAATTGGTCAGATATGTTGCTTTAGGCATGTGGGACGAATTTCGAATTAAAGGCTTTTGCAGATGATGTGTGAGAGAAATTAAACGTGAACGATAGACTGGATTTTCATAATGCGATAATTGTCCTAATTGATAATTGTCCTAATTGAACTACTTTTCACAATTTATTTTTTATTTTCCTTGTTATCACTGGCCAGTCAAATTTATTAAATTAATCAAAATACACTTTATCGGTTAATTCTTTGTCACTTTAACTCAGGTTAATTCTGGATCATGAAACCGGACATTAAAAGAATGACATAATTGTTATGCAAGTATTTTGGAAAATAAAGCTTGATTTTTGCTTTGTTTTCATATTTGATGATTATAAAGAAATGTTGAACCGAACAATAAACACACGTCTGAAATTAAATAGTTATCAGAAAAACATTGGATGTGGTTATGCCACTAATATTATCGAAATATACCTATGTAAATATATAGAATCGCTTCTTGCACTGTTATTAGTAATTTCAATTCATGAACAAAAAAGGTGTAGTAATTATTATAACTCTTTAATTTTTCAAACTAATCTAATGGCTGCCAATAATGGTTAACGCTAGAGTCAACACAAACTCAAAATCATAACTTTTCAAACTAGGTGACGAAAAACGATGTTATTTGAGAGGAATTGAATACTGAAATACATAACTAAAATAAATTGGAACTTACTTCAAAATTTCCTGTTATTTTTTGAACCAAAACGATTAACAGAATGCGTCCATCTTTCGGGATATTAGTTGCTCGGTGTAATTTGACATTTTCGAACACAACAGGAATATCTGTAAAAACTTTCCCTTCTACTAAGCCTACCGTTTCCCATACTAACTGTAGATATCCAGTAGCAGGAAACAGAACTCTTCCTGTAAAATTTGAATAATATTATATTTCAGTTTTACGTGATTTTTTTTCAACTTGCCATCTATATTATGTCCTGCAATATATTCCATGTCATCATCGGCTAGTTTAACATAAATATTCCTTTCCCCTGACTTAATTTTGTCTAAAACTTCAAATTTTGTAACGAACCAGTCTTGGGAGTGATTCCATTTTATTAATGGAGACATCATGGCAGTTCCTCGACTAACAGGAAATTGAACTTTGGGATACAAATACTCTACGCGTGGGTTGAGCCCTGCTTTGTACAGTCTACAATTTGAAAAAAAATACTTCCATCAATTTAAATTATGTACATCTAGTTCTGTTTTTACAGCAACTTTTTAACACAAATTAGAGTTAAAACACCAGTTCCATCAATTTATCGATCACATCTTTAGTTAAGTGAGCTGATGCATTTTCGTGATGGAAAAGAACTTAAGAGCTTTTTTTTGTGCCAAACGTGGATATTTTTTTTGCAATTCGGTTTTCAAGCAGTTTAATAACAATGCATAATATGCACTTATAATAGTTCTACCTTTTTTCAAATAGTCGACGCGGGTAATTCCTTATAAATCCAAAAGACAGTCGTCATAACTTTTCCGGCGGAAGGACCGATCTTTATCTTTCTTGGAGCATACTCTCCGCTAACAAACCATTGTTTGACTGTTCTTTGTTACAGACGTGTAGCGATGTATCCATGTTTCGTTCATAGTAACGAAAAGACGTCTAAAATTCGTAGATTCCATTTAAAAAGCTACAAAACTGAAAACCATCCTTGGAATACATCACATAATTTATTTTTTAGTCAACTGTGAGCAATCGAGGGATCCACATTGCGGACAGTTTCCTCATGTTTAAATCATGGTGAAAATAAACTCGTTCCTATTCGCTCGAGATGCTCTCAGCACTGGCGTTCTCACGCATCTTCGCTCGTCTATAAACCATCACCAAATCATGGATTTTATCGACGACAGCGTTGAGAACATCATAATGTTTATCGAGCTTCTCTTTTGCCTTTTGTAAAATAATGTTTTATCAACAAACAAAATTCTCTTTCATCCATTTTTCGTCCAAAAATAAATGATTGGAAGCAATAAATCTGGAGAGCATTTCTTCGAAACATACAAAAATTTGTTCAAACCATTCTGAAAAGTCTTGTTTTATTGGTATTTGACTTACGAGAAATGTCGTATCAACTATAATAATTCTCACTCCCAATTTTTATTGAATACGAAGTTGAATGCTTATTAAATTCAGATCAACATTTAGGAAGAATCAAATTTTTACTTACTTGTACAAAGTAAAAGTAAGTATTGTGAAACCGATAAAATTCACATATTAAGATTTCGATTGATATATCCATTTTGAGCATCCCTGAATCCATTTTGACTATTTTCGCCTTGATGTCGAGACGTATATATGTGCGTATGTGGGTACATATGTGCATATTCAAGACTGGTATAGGGTCTTGATGTGCACCTCGCATTTATTATAGTTTCAATCGTCTGTACCGGAAGTACACTTTACTTGAAACTTTTTTTGAATTTCCCGCATAAATCCAGAATGATTAGCCGTAGGATACTGAAATTCAGTATTTGAAATTGCTGTAGCATTTAAATGGTCATTTTCAATTTTTATAGCAATCGGCTGAGCCGGAAGTGCGCTTTATATAACAGACTTTTAGAATTTTCCACATAAATTCAAAACAATCATTCATGGAATATTGAAATTTCGTATTAAGCACTTATATAACATCTAGTTATACACCTTTCGTTATGATTACGATCGGCTAAGCCGGAAGTGCACTTTACTCGAAACATTTTTTGAATTTTCTGCATAAATCCAAAACAATTGAACATAGAATTTTAGAATTCAGTATTCAAGACGATAGTTTTCGTTGAGATCGACTGAGCCGGAAGTGCATTTTACTTGACAGTCTTTTGGAAATTTTCGCATAAATTCGAAACAATCGACTGTAGAGTATTGAAACGATTAGTCGTGGAACGATGGAATTCTGTTTTTTTGATTATTATCTTATTTATATGCAAAAAATATATTCGATGATGTACAAGTAAGTCACGTGATGTCCACGTCAGATTTTTTGACGATAAAAAAGCTCATCAAATAACAGTATTACATTAAATTAAATATAATGTAATATATAATTATTAATTAGTAAATAATTGAAATTTGCAGCAAAAACTTGTAATATTTTTACATATTTTTTCTAATTATTATTTTTAATTTCTGGTTTTGGGCTTTTCCAACCCATATTAAAACGGCGAGTGTTGCGCCTATTTGAGTTTCTGATTCACAAGTTCCATCACGTATCATCATTTTATCGAAAAAAAAAAATACCAAGAATATTTTCCGATGTTGAATTTCATGTTGTATAAGAATTGATATCTGGATATATGCAATAGGTTTATTCCATATCATACGGCTATGGATACTGCCGAAAAAGTACTGCTGCAAAGCACGACCAATCTTTCTTACACGTATTCATAAAGAACATATCTATTGTATCATATAAAAATAGAATTAGGTATATTCTGAAATACTTACTTTCCAATTGAAGCCATTAAATTGTTGCAGTTATTTGAATTTTCTTCTAACAATGAGATGTACACTGAATCATCATATTTTGATCGCTTCAAGATTTTATGCATCATTCCTTTTGGTGATATTTCTAAAGTGATACTATTATCTGGGACGGTTTCATAATATTCTTCAAATTTAATTTGTTTGCTCAACAATGAACTCAAATATTCAGCAGAACATAATTTGTCATGTTCAACAGAGGATATCCAGCTTTGTGAACGTTGTTTTGGTTTTGAAACTATTGTTTTGATATTCTTGAGTGCTACAGATGCTGAAATAATAATTATATTAAATGTGTCCTATATCTAATTAAGGCTTGATGTTTAAACGTGAATACACCCTTATAAATCAGAATGCTATCCATATCTCAGACGAAGATCGTAAAGATTTTAAAATGATATAAAATATAAACCGTGCAAAATAGTCACGTTAAGCCCCTTTTCAGACTTGGACACACTTGGGTATTTGAGTCTCAAGAAGAATGTTTTTGATGCAGCAATACTTTTTTTGAATGGTTACTTCAAAATGTATCTATGATCCCACTTTTAAAATAAAATCCTTGAAAAATTGATCTATTTCATTGGTAATTTTATACTAAATTATTCAAATAGAACTCATATTGCATGATTTAGAAAAATATTCCATATACAGGTGTTTTAAAACAACGTTTAAAGTTTTTAAGGACATGTAATACGGTCGAAAATAAGATAAAAAGTCTTAATAAACATATGTCCATAAATCAACCGTTTACGAGATAACAACGGGTTTACCCAGTAAATACATGAAATGAGAAATGCTCAACCATACCAAATCCCAGTAAACATGTGCTTATTGATTTTTGTTTCACAATAGCTTAGTTTGAATTTTCATTCAATTTGTACTAATTGCGTATTCAAATGCTGAAATGAGCGATATGGTGCTTATGTATGATCGTGCCAATGTAAATGCTGTAAAACTACGTCGCTTCTATACAAAAAATTTTGCCGAACGGCAACTACCTTCGCATGTGATGTTCCAAAATGTTTTTCAAAGGCTACGGCCCAGTTGTACAGTCTAAGCTTATTCAAAGTTTAGTAAAACCAAGTTTAATTTCTATGATTACAATTATTTCAGCAATTGTAACCATAGAAATTAAATTTGGTTTTACTAAATTTTGGATAAGCTTGGACTGTACAACTGAGCCTAAGAGAAACGGGTTCGTTTGAGAATAGGTCTCATGATACTGGTCGGCAGAGATCAGTATGTACACCAGAGATAGAAGGACAAATTTTGAATACTATTGACGAAAATCCCGAAACAAGTGGTAGAAGGATTTCGACTCAAGTGGATATAAGCAGCTATCTTGTTTGGAGAACTACTCATGAGCAGCTCCTATACTCCTATTATATCTAACGGGTACAAGCCCTTATTGTTCAGGATTTTCAAGCGAGAAGCACATTCTATGAGTGATTTTTGCGAACAGCTGCTGAACGGCCAAATTTCGTTGCTAGCACCCTTTTTACGGATGAAGCCAATTTCACGAAAAATGGAATATTTAATAAAAACAACTTTTGATTTTAAATTCTGTGTATTTATTTGAAATTTTGACGTTTCGATCCTTTGACCAAGGAAGAAGAAGATGTTTGATCAAAGGATCGAAAAGTCAAAGTTTCAAATAAATTTACAGAATTCAAAATCAAAAGTCGGTTTTATTCAATAAAATTCTGAAAAATGTATAGATTATTATGGAATATTTAATTTGCACAACAATCATGTTTGGTGTAACGAGAATCCTCGAGCTATTGCTGAAGCCAGACATCAGCAGCGTCTAAGTCTAAACATCTGGTTAGGTATGATAGGGGACCGGCTGTTAGAACCGATTGCTTGGCCGCAATGCTTAACAGGTCCTGCATACCTCGAGTTCTTGGAAAATACTTAACCAGAACTATTAGAAGATTTACCTTTAAATCAGAGACTAAATTTTTGGTTTATGTAAGACGGAGCTCCACCGCATTTTACGCATATTGTTAGAGAACATATCTGAACAATGAATTTTCTGGTAGATGGATAGGGCGAAGGGATCCCATTGCGAGACCTTCAAGGTCTCCCGATTTAAATCCTTTGGACTTTAGTGTCTGGGGTTATTTAAAAAGTTTAATGTACGCAACACCGGTAAACGATCTTCCAGAGTTGCAACATCGAATAGAACGCTGTTGTCAGATAATTCGTGACAAACCTGGGTTTTTTGGAAGAGTGCGAACTTCCTTTGAACAAAGATATAGATCATGTTTCGAAATGGAAGGACGGCACTTTGGACATCTTCTTTAGTTATAATCTTTTGTGTTAAATTAAATAACATGATAATAAAAACCATTAACGCAGTTTATTCTGCTATTGCAATAAAATCACTGATATCTCGTTAATGGTTGATTTGTTGACATATGTCTATTAATTTATTATTAATATTTTTCCTTCAAAACTTTAAACGTTGTATAATTTGATAAAAAGCTGTAAAAGATTTGAGTTCGAGAAACATTGAAATACACTAGTTTAATTTTTACGTACATTCAAAAAATTACTTGCGTATACACAGTCTGTGCTATTTGATATTTTTATAAACTTTAAAATAATTATACTGTCTATTGATTGCTCAGCTGAAAGCATAAAGTCATAAAGTATAAAAAATTTTCTTTATAACTTTTTCCTGTAAGCCCTTCGGATATCTAGTTAAAATTCATTAAAGTTTTGTTAGAAAATCTCACTGTGCGCCTATGGTTGGAATTCCGAAACTAGCGGAGAATAACGTGTACTAAAAGTGTTGACTGGGTACACTCTCATCAACAAAAAATGTGACTGGTTTCCATACCTATATATATATATGACCGTGGAACTCTTAATGAACAGTAAGGTTTTCTGACCAATATTCGAATTCAGCGCGCATTACAAGTTAAAATGGTCACCAATTTGCGGTATTTTATTTATCTAGTGGCTTTATTTACAGGTCAAATACGTATATTCTGCAAATTTCACTTGAAAAATATAGAACTACGAACGGAAAACAAATTTAAATAGAGTTATGGCAGGATTCCATTGTAGGCAGATTATGACAATGAATATTTCTAAAACTATTTTTTTTTTTAAATAGTATATTGTAGTATTCAATTATATTTTAGGTTCTTACCAAGTTCTTTAACGTAAGTTGAATGATAAGGAACAGTTGAATTAATTTCTTCATAATGAATTTCATTCTGTTTCAAAGTTTGTGTGAATTGTTTTATTTTATTAGAAGGCCCAGAAACGTAGCAATTTTTTTCTGCATTTAATGCAGATATTTCTAAACCAGATATTAGCATTTCTTGAACCTACAACAAATGATTTTACTCAAATTTTTAGATCACCAAAACATCAATAAAAATATACTTTTTTAACGTCAGCATCAACTGAAACTATTCCTCCAGTATTTTGATATTTATCAGAAGCTTGTCCTAGATAAAATGACGTAAGTAGGGCCTCTTCTAATGATAAGCAGCCATCAGTGTATGCAGCCGCTATTTCACCAATAGAAAAACCAATGATTCCGGCTGGTTTCACACCAATATATTTTAAAACTTCTACTAAAGCTATCTGAATAGAAGTGATAGCAGTAAATACACTAACTTGTGAAGTAAACTGCTTTGAACCATTTTTAGTAATTAAATCAGTAACATTAACTCCCTTTGAAGATAGAATCTTATGACATCTACAAAAAAAGTTGTTCATAAAAATGATTACTTAGACTGGTACCACAAGCTCTGTTTTTGGCTATACTAGCAGTGTTATTTTAAGAAGAGTTTATGGCAATATAAATATTTCAAACTATTTTAATGGAAAATATTTAAATAAATTTTGTAGACATATGAGTTTTCTGTAATGTTTATCTGAAGATTCTTTTCTAAAGTATTTTAGAAAATTTTAATTGCGTTGAAACACATCTTGACATAACGCTCTTAGTAGCGCCAAAAACAGAGCTCGTGGTACCAGCCTTATTTATTAGTAATCTTACTTTTCGATAACCCCAGCGAACACTGGAACTTTCATTAAATCAGCCCCCATGCCAAAATATTGGCTTCCCAAGCCACTTAATACAAACCATAATGGTTTATTTTCGTATGCATAATATTCTAATTCATGAGACACAAGCCCATCTTTAGTGAAAACTCCAAAACCGCGGTAATTGTGTGCGGGTATATCGAACCTAAAAAAATTACTCTCTTTTTACGAGCCGCTACTGAACATAAATTAATTTATTACAAAATATGGAGAAAATTCAAATAAATTCTTAGCACTTTGGCGTCGTTTCATTTTATAATGAATAAAAATAAATAAATTCATACTATTGAATTAATGAAACAAATTTCAAGTAAACTTTTAATTTCATAGCCTCACTTATTATATAATGATTATCTATAAAAAAAGTTGATATTATAATTATTATTGAATAAGTTTTCTGATCAAAATAATAATATTCAAGGGTGATGCTATTATTTATAAATATTTGAAGTTGATTTTAAATTAAATAGTAAATTAAATTAATGGAAGAAACGTCACTCCCTTCCCTTTTTCTACGCCTCTTCATCTGTCAAGCTTTCTTCAGCGTACATCTGTTTGAAAATCTTTAAATTAGTATTGAATTAAACGCCTGAAATATGGATACGATACAAGAAAAAGTCTATGAAGTTGCAACAGCTATAGAAAAATCTGTCGATGATGAAATTAATCGTTTAGAAAACTTGAAACTGAGTGACTTTGAAAAGTTGAGAGAAGAAAGACTCAGCGCTCTGAAAAAGCAAGAAGAGCAGAGAAGGAAATGGTTGGGACAGGTGAATATTAATTACTGTAAATATTGAACTTGTTTTAAATTAAAATGTATGTAGGGACATGGCATATATTCAGAACTGCCAGAAGAAAAATGTTTCTTTGACACAACAAAGAACTCTGGAAGAGTAGTATGTCATTTTTATCGCGATGGTGCAATGCGATGCAGAATAGTGGATAAACACCTTAAAATTCTGGCTCCAAAACACGTAGAAACAAGATTTGTTACTTTAAATGCTCCAAAATGTCCATTTTTGGCAGGTGAAAACACAACTTCAATAATAATATGGAAAATACATGTCTTATTTTATTGTAGAGAAACTGAAAATTGTTATTATTCCAACGATTCTTGTCGTGGTTGATCAAAAAGTTGTAGATCGAATTGAAGGCTTTACAGACTTAGGAAACAGAGATGATTTTGAAACTGATATGCTGGAATGGAGATTAGGTAAAGGCAAGGCTATCAACTACGATGGAGATTTGTTTGAACCACCAATGAAAAATAAAAAGAAAGTTACAGTTTTAAAAAAGAAAACCATACGCGAAACTGAATCTGATGACGATTCAGATTTATCAGATTAACAAATAGTTATTTGATGATTTTATTAATAAAATGATTTGATATCATGCACTGTTTTTGGAATAATTTTTTATAACCCAAATTATTTTGTACTTTTCATTAATTTATTAAAACTTGATGCTTTTTAATTTTCACATAATTTACTTACCTATTATTTTTCAACTCCAATTGGGATTTTAAAACATGCTTATAAATACTTACTTGAAAACTTCATACAAAAGTCCTAAATATTCGACATCTAGTGGTTTTGAAGAAAGATCATTCAAAAATGAATGAATTGCTTCCTCTGTTCTACCAGAAAAATAAATTAATCTTGGAATATCATCATTAGGAGCTCCATTATTTATTTTATTTTTGGGAAACGATCTCAGTAATACATGGCAATTTGCCCCACCGAAACCAAAACTGCTAACAGCGCTATATCCTCCGTTCCACTCCATTGGCTCTTGAACAACTTTCATTCGACCCTCTACTAGAGACTTAATTGCTGGATTTGGAGTTTTGTAATTTATATTGGGGATTAATTTGCCATTCTCCATTGCTAAAATTACCTGTAATTTTTTTTATCAAATATATTTGTCAGCAATTGGCTTGATACAAAATAAATAGTTTTTACTTGAAAGAACAGTATCTGTACTTGGAAAAAGACAAAAAAAAAAAAGATTTAGCAACTGGGTCTGAACTTGGCAGCTATCAGGAAATTTTTTTCAATTGGAGATATTTTTGTGCCTTCTGATTTTAGAATTAAAAGTAAAAGTACAAAAGTTATGTATGTTGAATGTTTTTAGCCTCTCTCACTGATCTATTAGTTTGAATATTTACTGATTCTAATTGTAGACTTGTATGCTGGGCTTCCTTGCTGTGGACTCAATAATTGTTGAAATATGGAAGTTAAGGGTCGTAAAAAATTCTTATATGTAGTTCGAGTATTATGACATTCGGCAAACAATTTTTGTTCTTGTTGCAAAAATTTCTGTTTTTTTGTGAACCAACTGATTTTTCAAGCAAAAATTATTATTGATTTTACTTTTGAAACTGAACATAAGCCTGATGCAGGTTCACTGTGGCCTATGTTGGATTTAACAGAACCTATCCACAGAGTTGATTTTCTTTCTTCTGGACAAAAGACTTTCTCTATCGCCCCTAGTTCTTCAGGATCTCCAACTTTTGTACCTAAATTATTTTATTTATAATAATAATTCAACATTTGCCATTTCTTTGCTTTTGTTAGAGAAATAAGATCATTTTTTTATCTCAAAAATAAGGGAAAATTATTTAGAATAAGGTACAATATGTACGAACTATAGAACTCAAGATTACATTATAGTTAGTATGTATGCAATGCTCACGAATTCATGTATCTTGGCTTCGATTGTTCCGCTAAACATTTACTTGAAGCATGTAAAATCGCCTTGCAGCGGTTGTATTACAATAAAAGGCATTCAAGTGTACCAAAATTAAAATCATGTTGAAATATTCTATTTTTTTAATTATTTTGAATACCTAAATTGCGAACGCTTTTTGTACATGAAATAGTTCACTACCTTGACAACATGTATCAAAGTCAAGGTTTTTAAGTTGGTGATCTTATTCTAAACAATTTCCTAGTTTCGATCTTTTATTGTCTTTTTTTTTCCAAAATTACCTGTTCCATGTGCTTCAACAAAACTAATGTCCAATGGATTAACTTTACATTCCTGGTAAAATTCAGACAGCAAACTCATTTGCATTGCTCCAGAGGGATACGTAATACCTTCTTCTTTATAGCCATCACTGTTTGTTTTTGCATGAATTACCTATATTCAAACCAGATTTTTATTTATTTTTTATTCATTGTAAATTTAAGTTCATTTTACATGGTTGTAAATGATATTTACATAATTAGTAGAAATTGTATTTGAGTACAGCAAAAATTGATAAGCATGATTATTAAGTTTAAAATTAAGTACCTACCTCACAATAAATGCGACGTGCATCCTTGGCTTTTTGTAAAACCACTATGACGACACCTTCACCTCTAGTGTAACCATCCGCAGAAGCATCAAAACACTTGCATTTTCCATCCGAATTCAAGACACCCAATCTAAATAATTTTAATAAATTTTAATATATTAAAAAAAAAATTACTTTGTCGGAATCAATTGGTAAAAATTATTCAATTTTGGGTTCATAATAAAATTAAAATTATTTTAGTTGAAATTCCGATTTGAAAAATCTGATTTTCTATTATGGACCTATACAAGCTACGTCCCAATAAAGTTGACCCAATCAACGAAAATACATTTTTTAAAGATATTTAGCTAATTTTCGGACATTTTATGGGAATCAACAAATTTTTCCATTCACATATTGAGCTATATTTTAAGTAAGAAAAGAGGAAAACTAAGCATATCCTAATATTAGCAAAAAATAAAAAATCTACGTAATTTAAATAGGAAATTATATCAGCGTTACATCGAGTTTTTAACTATTTACCGATACGTCTCAACTACACATCAATTGAAAATATATTGAGACTTATTGATACAATGGATAGTCGAAAAGGCGATATTACAAAAAGATAATATTGTATTTAATTCTCGTAGATTTTCTGTATTTTCGCAATATTAAGAACTGGTTAGGATTTTCATCTTCATGTTTCTTGGGAAAGCTCAGTATTGGCTTAATTGAGATAAAAAAAGGATATTTTCGTTGGTTGGACCAAATTTACTGGAAAGGGTCTCGTATTTAATTGAGGAATCTGAATTTTCCCTGTCTTCACCATATTTCAAGAATTTCATTTTAAATTAAAATGACTTTAATTTTATTCTAATATCTGGAATCATCTCCTATTTTATAATTAAATGAAGTTACTTCGGTTTGAATTTCTGTTTGAAAAATTTAAATTTTCTATCAAGATCCTAATTAAAAAAAAAGATTTTACCCTGGGTTTCGTGATACAATTACCTCAGTCCAAGTTCAATTTGAAAAATCAGAATTTCCTATCATGGGCCTATATTTTTTTGATAAATCTGTTAAAATTCGATAAATTTTCATGTCACATTACCATAATGCTTCTATGAAATACAATTTTCGGCTATTTTTTTTAAATATTTTTAACTAAAGTGATTTTAATTTTATTATGAAACAGGAGATTAATAAGGAGTAATATGTGTGGAAAGGTCTTATTATATCATTAGTGGAAATAAGAAAATTCAGTCAATGATATAATAAACATAACTAAATAATTTAGTCAGCATCCTCCATAGAAGTCGATTGTGGAAATTTTGATAAATTTAAATTTGAACAAAATTATTATTTTCGCTCTTGAAGATGACTAAGGTGTAGCCGAAACTGTAGAGTTAAAAAAGAAAAAATTATATAACTGACTGAATTTCCTTTTTCTCCTCTAGTTACATTCATAAATCCAGTCCGCTTCAATCACTTTATATTTATATTCTCGATTATTTATTTATATCCAAATTGATTTAAATTATTGGGAATATCCTTCTAACAGATTTTTTTTCCGAATATTGTTTAGAGTAGTAACTTGGGAAATTTACACTATCTTTAATTATTTAAATATGTTCTTGAAGAGGCGAGATATACAGACTTTTATTTATAGCAACAATTGTTGTACAAAGTTTTTCCTACGAATTTATTCAATGCAATAATTTAAAAAAATTGTTTCTGTGAAAATATTATTTACTCTCTTAATCTATAAATATGATACATTTATAAATAAGTGAGCAAATAGATACATTAAATTCTTTTTTACAACATTTATATATGTCTATTAAAATATTTACCTGGCAAATTGTAGCGTGACGTAAGGATGCAAACATAAATTACTGCCTCCAACAATGGCCTGATCGCAATGACCCATACGAATAGCCCGGTATGCATGTTCTAATGCAAATAGAGAGCTACTGCAGGCAGTATCAATAATGTAAGATGGTCCATCTACTCCTAACCAATAACTGATTCGGTTCGCCAACATAGATCTGATACACCTGTACAAAAATAATAATAGCTCTGTAATAAGTCATTTGTTTTTGTCTAAAAAAAAAATTTTTTTTAATAATTTACTTGCAATATAGAAGATTATGCACCAAGATTCAGATATATAATTATTTAAATAATGTCAAGACTGTATCCCAAAGTGCAATACAACCGAGGAATTCGAAGTGTATGGTACTATTCTATTCAGTAATAGCCTAGGCATCTATCAGCATTGATGCTCTTTTACTATTGATAATTCTCTTTTACTGCCTCATGCTGGTGAATCAAAATGAAGCCTTCAAAATATACTGCACAATAAATGCAGACAACTGTGTTGCGCATGCTAGACTCTTTTTCTAAAATTTTTTTAAATCGCTCTCACTGTACAAAACATGCAAAAATGAAATATCCAATTCCAATTATCAAATAATAAAAATATATTATTTGATGAGTGTATTATGAAACCTATTTTTCTGAAGAATAAAATTTAGAATAGAAGTCTCAGATAAGTATTGTAACATTCGTCTGAAATAGTAATTTATGCAACAAGAGCGTAAAACTGAACATCATGACATGAGGCCAAGTATTTGGTGACGGGGCTTGCCGAGTCACTGATATTATATGTTATAATGCTTGGACTTGCATCTAATTTCTACGCAGTATCTTTCATTTGCACATTTTTTTAAAGTGAATTACTATTCATTGATAGATGTTTCAAGCTATGGAGGCTGTCAAAATATTCGTTATTAAAAATAGAATAATAAAAATTATTTGTTCAAGTTTTAAGTGTACTGAACAGTCTTTCTCGTTACATATGATCATCTCGTCGTACAATTTTTGGGGGAACAGTGTTTATTGAATAAAACAGAAGAATATATGACATATTAAAATGAGCTATAATCGACAAATATTGAACGACGCTATATATAAAAAGAAAACGGTCAAAAAAATCACAAAATGAACAGAAAGTGTTAAATATAACTCGCAAATTCGATTTTTTTTTTTAAATGAAAACAAATTGATGAAAATGCGTTGATAACACAAATGAAAATAATTCTAAAGAATAGGGTAGGTATATACCTAAGATTTTCCAATGTTTTGTTCGTGTGAAATTGTAGTTTTCAATCAGGTCAAACTGTCGGTGTATTTCTTCACCTCCGATTTCAATGAAACTTACTGTAAAGATTTTTTTTTCATAACAATTTTGGGAAAATAGTAGCTATTGGTGGTCAGATCGGTTGACCTTGAATACCCTATTTATTAATTTAAATAATTAAAAAAAGTATACATTGCGCTGTGAGTGTTATTGTTTCAGCCGGCGGTGCTTTGCACCCAACAAACGGGGGACCACCGCCCGCTCTGAAGAAGCTCGACGTGGAATCTTGAATCCGAGACAATGATAGTAGATCAAATCCAACATGGTGGTTAGTGCACCCTTTTTCATTGTCCCGGATTCAAGATTCCATGTCAAGTTTGTTCAGAGCGGGCGAAGCCTGTTCGTTAGTTGGGTGCAAAGCATCGCCAGTTAAGAAGAAATAACTATCAAAATCTCAGTTCACTAAGGAGTCGCTAGTATCGCACACACACATGTATGAAGTTTACATGTCATATTTATATAAATTAATAAATACAATTTTCAAGGTCAACCAAGTCTAACCGTCAATAGCTATTATTTTATCCAACTTTGTGATGCTAAAACCAATCTTTTCACCAAGTTTCATCGAAATCGGAGGTGAATTGGTACATCGATAGTTTGACTTTCAATCAATGTATTTTTCACTAGTTGGGTATTATTTTTACAATTTGAATGTGAAGTTCAGATTATTTCGGATATATACAGAGCGCGATGATCAGTCCAATAGTATAAAAAAAAATTATGAAAAGAAATGTTTGATATGTTTTGTTCATAATCATTTACCGTATATTTCCTAGTGCACAAATTTTGGTACAAAAGTTGAATAACAAATAATATCAATTGCATTGGTTTTTGTCAAAAAAAAATTGGACTCAAATAAGGATGGCGGGTAGGGGGCGGCTGTTTCACTACTGCCAAGAAGGATAAATCCGGCCCTGATCAAAAGCAAAGAGAAATAATGGCCCGTAGTCAGAACGCGGTTTTAAACCCGGATCTGAGTCTATTTTATATATAACCATGACGATCGTTTAAAAATGAGATTAGGTTATAACACTGTTTTGACATGTTGTCATGGATATGCGTAAGCCAGACTTAGAACTGGGTTCAAAACCACGTTTTGACTACGGGCCTATATGTCTATTGACATATTTTACAATAAATTTTACTTGCTTTTGGAATATTTAATTGAATTAGGAAATCTCCACAGTTATTTCGTTTACATTCAGTCCACAAATTCATGGCGGTTATGACAAAATATAAGTTTGCGCATTGAATACACAAATAACATCACTCCTCAATAGTACAAGAGCCAACTGCGTCAAAATTCCCTTGACAGGTCATACAAATAAGTTTCTTTTTCATATTGGTAATTTTTTTAGTGCTTCAATATCAGAAGGGCCAGCATATATTTTTAACCAAGAATCTGATGTATTTCATCTTTTGGCACAAAATGTGGTCAAATTTTGATACATATAAAACCATTTGCCAACTCAAGCACTAAAAGAGCTACTAATATGACAAAGTTTTATCCGTATGTCCTGACAGACAGAACTAGATGCAGTCGGCTCTTATACTACAAGAAATTAGATAAACGTGTGAATCCTACTTTTTGATGCGTTGGATGTTTTAAAGACTCAATATTTTAGTTTTGAAATGATACAAAAACATATAATAGTAGGTTCCTAGGCCAGCAGTCTTGCTAACTGTGAACATATTTTTCGGGACGGCTGTATTCTAGGAACGAAACATAAAAATATTTGAAATTTATTGTGTTGACATAACTTCTTTTATCATCGTATGAATTAATTTTCAAAATATTCACTTGGATTCAAAAACGCATGGTATTGGTGACCTTATCTTCCTCAACAAGTATACAAATATACAAACCCAGTGATAGCATATCCAAGCGGTTGAAGCTGTTCATAAAACCAAGATTTCTCTGCCTCCGAAAAACAACACCCAACAAAAACTCCAGTTCTTGTCCCTCTAAATTCCTCAGGGTTGAATCCAGCATCAACAACAGCTTCAAAAACTTTTTCTAATAGAAGTCTTGACATTGGGTCCATTGAATGTGCTTGTTTGTAATGGACTCCGAAAAATCCGGCATCAAATTTTTCAATTTCGTAAATTCTGCCACCTCTGTTCGGGATTTCTGGATGCTGGATGTTCCAACGGCGACCATCATCCGAAATTAGATCTTTTTTGTTATATAAATTTTCCTTGAAAGCAGCTATGTTCAGCGAATCTGGATAAGAGCCGCTAATACCAGTAATGACGATTTCTTCGCCAGGCTTAGCTTGGGCCAGTTTTTGACCCGCTTTTATGGTTCGCTGTTTTTCCATTTCAAGAAGAGCAGCGTGGTTGGCCATTCTATTGTTAAAAAAATATTGTTTTGTCAATAAATTTGCACAATAATTATTAAGTATTTATAAATATGTAGTAGATGGTAATTTTTGTACATAAGTCATATACTCTTTGACCCTGAACTGAATTTTAATTAATCTTGTTTGTACGAACCGACCAATATTTTTTCTTTAAGATTCGGTTTTTCAATTGTCATTTGACACTATAACTAGAGGATAATTACTCTTCTTACAACTGTTTCAGCAATAGGTTCAATTCCCACGTCTTTTATACAGGCTGTGCAACGAAAAGCGGAACATTGGAGTTTAACATGCGATTTTTAAAATGTGCGAATATTGGCTCTCCTGTATATTTTCGAGAAAAAGTATAAGAATGAAGAGTTCTTCAAAATCAATTTTTACTCATGAAAAGTCTTCATTCAATGCTATAGAATATCTATAGAATCTAATAAAAATCTGCAATATCAACACAGAATGAAATTTTAGAATGAAAACTTGAACTATTCGGTTTTTATTCTCATGGCAATTTGATTTTTGACGAGAATGTCATATTCTATTTTCTAGAGATCTAATGCTACAGATATTCTACTGCATTAATTGAAGAGTTTTCATAAGTAAAAATTGATTTTCAACAACTTTCCATTCGTGTACTTTTGCTCTAAAATATACGGGAGAGCCAATATTCGCACATTTTGAAAATCCCATGTTAAACTTCTATGTTCCGCGTTTCGTTGCACACCCTGTGTACTAGCAGTAGAGATAATCATAGAAACATTAATTCTGCTTCAACAATTTTTTCTCATGTAACAACGTAACTGAGTATATAAATAAATAAATAATAACATTTTGTGCTAAAACTAGATTTTCAAGAGAAAATAAAAACAAATATAATCGAAATCCGAGTACAATTATCCAACAAACAAAATTTTCGTTTTTATCCTCTTTAAATTCAATCTGATTGTTATAAGTGAGTCAAAATTCATTACAACTTGAATTGAAAACTCTGCTACAGTTTATTTGTTTATTATTTCAACTTATATCGATATGCATTGATTTATAAAAAAATTGAAGCACAAATTATTTTTGAATAGATTGATATTTTTGAATTTTTATTTTAAGAGAAAAGTAAATTTGTGCAAGAATTTGAAACAATGCTTTAAACTTTCATGTCCTGCATTTATGTAGACATCTGTGTATAAAAATGCATATCTTATAAAAGTCAGGGGACGGTGCGAACAAAATTCATGGAATTATAAATCAAGGATCAAAAATATTTTTGATCCTTGTTATAAACTGCTTATTCTATAAATTTCCATTACATTGCATGCAAAAATATTGTTATAAATAATTGAAATATGATAAGCTTAGGATACAGGGAGTATAAAAGTTCAAGTTCAATACATTCTTCTCGAATAAATATGCATTTTTTTTTCTTATTGCATTTTCTCTGTAAATTTTATCAAACTTTATCAATGCTTTTTCATTTATTTTTCTAAATCAATATGCTCTATTGAATGTCAAAATGTAGAAAGCAATAGTTCAAGATGACTTATATATAGATTTGAAGGATTACGAAAATGCCAAGCTCTTGTCAAAAATTTTAGTTCCACAAATACCGAGATAATTAGTTTACATCGATATTAAAATTTTTTGGAGAACAAACTTTTTTGAAAAGTTTAATAGAAGATCGAAACTCCAAAATAAATAAAATAGAAATCATACTCTATTTTTATTTTCAGATAATAAAAAGGATTTTTCAGTCACTCTTCATTTATTCATGTATATAAAAAAAAAATCACTTACTTCTCGACTATTTATTAATTCAATTTTGTCGGAATGATTCTACACTAAGCACAACTAGAACTGAACGAGAAATCGTAAAGAACAATAAATTAAAATAAAAGTAAAAGCTAGCCCCCTCTTCTTTTGATTTTGTACCCTTTTGAACTTCATGAACAATAGAAGAATTTTGAATTAATCTATTAAGTTCAAGATTAACTTTCCCACATTTTAAATTGTAATTCATTCAAATATTTATTCAATCACGTATTGTGAAGTTTTCAAATAGGTTTGAATAGTTTAAAATTATTTATAAACTATTATCCAGTCTATTCTCAAATATTGGAGAATCGTTGAACCAAACAGTAGAATTTATTGACATTAAAATTTGTATGATTACAATAGATTCATCAACTTTAAATATTTTTGTATAAGGAATATGAAAGAGCACACAACATTTCATTCATAATTTGTAGTCACCAATTAGTCTAGGAGGAATCGACGCATGACTATGGAAAACTATTCGGACGCGATTTTTTCATCAGAATCCTTTCAAAATATGCCAAATATTATGAAAATGCAGTTTGCATGGGGCAATAAGTTCTCATTTCTTTTGAACGAATTCTTTATTTATATTATTTACTTCAACACAAATTAAAAGGTTGTATAACTATTTTGATTAAGTTGATATTTTAGAAGATTTGAATTTATAAATTTTGAAAAATCACTATTTTGACGAATTTTAACAGCAAATAAAAAAAACCTTTTTTCATACTCTTTATACTGTAGTAAGCAAACTCGGTAGAGACGAATATAAAAATTTCCATTATTAGGAATTGTTTTTCAAGTATTTATTGCTCTCTTTTGCTAGTAATGTAATAAAAGTAATATCGCATGCATACCACTTTGTTTTTGTGGTTTTGAAGAGTATTTGAATATAAATTATGGAAATGTTATTAATTGAAATATATGTTGCAGTACCTATTTCCTATATCACTTTTATATCTTTACTTTCAAAATCTTAATTGATGAAATCATGTGAAATTATTAAAAGTTCTTATCAGAACAAATATATAAAAAGAATTACATATTACGATAAATTAAAGGATAACAATTACCAACAATGAGAGCATAGATCAAGAAATCAACAAAAGAATATTAGCAGCCAAAAGAAACTTACCTGCAATAAGTAAAACAATATTAAATAACAAATAAGTGTCGAAAAATACAAAAATGACAGTCTATAAACAATATATAGACCATCTTTAATATATGGAAGTGATACGTGGACAATAATTCAAAGGAACAAAAGTAAAATCCAAGCAGCGGAAATGAGATACTTAAGACGAGTAGAAGAAGTGACAAGAATGGATAGAATAAGAAATGATGAAAAAAGGAAAAACCTGGAGATAAAAAGTAGTGGTGGGAACCGGTATCGGTACTATTCGATACCGGTTTTTGTAAGAACCGGGTACCCGGTTATTTGAATATGCAACTAACCGGTTCTCGGTTCCGAGTCCGGTTCCGATTCCAGAACCGGTCTTCGATTCCGATTCCAGAATCGGTTTTCGATTCCGATTCCTTCGATTCCATAATCGGTTTTCAGCTCCAATTCCAGAATCGGTTTCCGAATCGGTTTCCGATTCTGTTTTCGATTCCCAGTTCACTTCGACTCGATCCCAGAACCGAGAAGAGAAATTCCGATTTTAGACAGTTATTTTCAGTATCCATTGAAAAATAATGTGTTCTGTACCTAACCGATGCACTAACCGAAAAAAGGCATTTTTTATTTTTTTTTCACATATAATTAATTTGCGTCACCTATACTGGTTTTATGTTATGAAGACTAATTTTAGCCTTTCGAATCATTCATTGAACATATGAACTATCAGTATTCAGGATGTGTGAAATATTTCAACATCTTAAACAAAAATATATAGTGTATAATGTAGTTATTTAATTTTATAATCGACGACAAAGTGTGATGAAAATTTAGAGATATTATGACAATAATAATTGAGTGTATTGACAAAATCAGGTAGTTTTAGTATCAAAGACTACCCATGATGCCGCTTGCTATTTCTAGTTTTGGGTAAGATTAATTTTATGGCCGGATTAAGAGCAGATGGCATACTACCATTTTTAGCCTCTTTCAGTTCATTTCAATGTAATTGTTTTGCTCAATAAACTAATAGAAAGATAGGATCTCTTAGAAAATAGTAATATTTGATATTCGGGATAATTTGCAATCCTCTTTGATGTTCAGAACTTTACGTTCATTCATGTTTCAAAGTCTGCAGTGTCACCGATAGGAGTAAAGTAGAAATAAGTAAATGTAGTTATGTGTGGCAACTATAATGTACAAAATATAATTCTTAAAAATTCTAAATGTTCTGTTTGTTCTGGGACGAGTCAGTATAATAAAATAAAACGCTCAACTAAAAGCCCAGAAGGTATTTGTAACTTAAACGCAGTAGAGAAATGATATTTGCCAAGAAAGGTTTTCGGTATTAAGAACCGGAATCGAGATTCGAATCGGAACCCAGATTCGGACCGGAATCGAGATTCGGATCAAAATCGAGATTCGAACCGAAATAGAGACTCGAACCGGAATCGAGATTCGGACCGGAATAGAGATTCGAACCGGAATCGAGATTCGGACCGGAATCGAGATTCGAATCGGAATCGAATTTGGACTCGATAACCGGGTACCCGGGTACCCGGTTAGTTTTGGAACCGTGGAACCGGTTCCATTTTATTCCGGTTTTTAACAGCACTAATAAAAAGCATACAGAACACTATACAGGGTGGAATGCGAAATTGGAAACTCCTTTTTTCTCGGAAGTTATTATAGATACCAAAAAATTGTTCAAATAAAATTTTTTGTACTTTTAATAAGCTAACTAAATCTGTGTGAATGGAATGGAAAAAAAATAATTCTCGTAGATATTGCCATATTTGTACTTTCTTCAAATAGAATCCCCTGTATATTATTGCACTAATGAATAGAAAATAATTTTTGCTTTTAAAAAGTTCAATGGTTCTTACCTGCTAAACTTGATAGTTTTTGAGATATTAACAAAAATATCTAAATGTTGCTTCACAAAATCAAGTGTGTGTTTAGAACTAAATTTTTTGACAGTTGAGTTATTTTGTGTTGTATTTGCGTTAAGAAAAATTGTGTTGTATACACATCATTGATATTTTTGTGTCAATAATATTACTGTTAAGTACGCGGGGAATTACACAACGTTTATATTTTTTAAATTTAAATATTTTTGCGCGCTCAGACATTTGCACATCATCAAGAACGAAATGCATAGTTCAATTACTATTAAAAACAATGTACAAAATAATAGCTATTTATGTAATTAGTATATAATATAGCACTTTATTGGACGAGCCACTGTTTATGGACGAGCGAGCAGCGCGAGCGAGTCTAATAAAGAAGGCGAGTCTATAAAGTTTGTTTATGTACGAATTACATACAAAGTTTTATGTTCGACAGCTCTAGAGACGCAGGATATCTTCTGAAAATATTTATTATTTTCCCTATTAAAAAATTCGCTGAGTATAACTTAGTATGCTTTGCTAGTGTTGCTATTGTTACAATTGTTTTTTACTGTTTGTTTGCAAATGTCAAAAATACTGAATAAAATTTAATAGAAACAATTCCAGAAATAATTTATACTCCAGAAAGTGTATAAGAGATTAGATAAATAGAAAAGAAGAAATGGATATTCCACAAAGCGTGGAAGTATTGGCTGCAAGTGCCAAAGAATCACTCTTGCCTAGCAAGTCGAAATATTTATATGAAAATACGTATGCGATACATCGTAAATGGCGCATAACGAAGAATATTGAGAAAACTACTGAAGACAGTATTTTGGCGTATTTTAATAGCGAACTGAAGTCTTTGAAAAGCTCTTCGCTATGGACCAAATACTCCATGTTGCGGTCAACTATAAATCTTAATGAAGGCGTTGATATTAGTAAATTTCCAACTGTGATACCCTATCTGAAAAAAAAAGCAGAACAATATACACCAAAGAAATCTACCATTTTAAGTAAAGAAAATGTTGATAATTTTTAACTGGAGCAGATAATAAGGAACATTTGTTAAATAAGGTTTATTGCTATTGTTTTAATATTAACTTTTATGATAAAATGTAATACTTTTAGGTAATTCTTATATTTGGCGTAGCTGGAGTATGCCGTCGCCAGGAATTGGCTTCATTGACGACTTCCTGTGTGGAAGACCATCAAACACATTTTTTAGTAAAATTGTTTGACACGAAGACAAAAAAAAAATAGGTCTTTCATAATAGTGCCAGGAGAAGTGGAAAACTTAAACCGGTTAGAAATAATCAGGAAATATATGAAACTTAGACCAGCGAAGATACCACATCACAGATTCTTTATAAACTATGTCCGAGAAAAATGCACTGTGCAGCCGGTAGGGGTGCACAAAATTGCCGGTGTGCCAAGTGTTGTGGCGAGATATCTCAATTTAGAGAATTCGTCATTATACACAGGGCATTGTTTCAGGCGCACATCGGCAAGTATTTTGGCTAATACTGGAGCCAGCATGGAGAATATAATGCGACATGGAGGATGGCGTTCTTCAACAGTTGCTGCTGGTTATATTGAAGATTCTCACAGCACTAAAATCAATGTGGCGACCAGAATATTGGGCGAATGTTCTACCGGTAACAAGAATATTCAAGATTCTCTTTCTCAAAATATGTCCCCTGATATGAATATTAGCGACAAAATACTGGGAGAAGAATGTTCAAGTAACAAGGAGAATTCAACTTCGGGTTTCACTATTAGCAACAATACCAATTGTGTAATTAATATCCATTATCATAATAAATAATCTGTGATTTAATTGTTTGAATTTATTTTATATTAATAAAAAAATCTATAATAATCGAATAGAATACATTTTTCAGAATGTTATTTAATAAAACGACTTTTGATTTTAAATTCTGTATATTTATTTGAAACTGTGAAATTTTTTTGACAGTGACAGTTCTGTCCAATAAAATAAAGTAGAAGTCCTAGTCCAATTAAGTGACACATTACGGGCACTAAATGCAACCATAAACTACATGATTATGATGCAGTCGAACATAAACAATTTTATTATCTTAGTAGAAGGTAGAACATAAAGAAGTACGGAATAAATGTTATCGAACTACACAAAATGTTCAAAATTTCCACCGTTTTCTCCGACACATAAATAAAGTATTTTCAATAAATTTTGTTTTATATTAACTGTATTCAATTCAACAACAGCTTGTCTTATTCGGTTTTTCAGTTCATCAAGTGTAGCAACGGACATAACATAAATTTTGTTTTTTATAGCTTCACATAGAAAAAAATCTAAAGGCGATAGATCCGGTGATCTTGCGGGCCACGATGTAGGGCCTCTGTTGCCAATCCAGGAATTTGGAAATTGTTGATTCAAATACGCAGTTACATCCAATGAATTATGCGGAGGTGCACCATCTTGCTGGAATATCATTCTGCGTCTAACTGCCAATGGTATATCATCCAGATAATCTTGAAATTCATTTTGCATAAAATTTAAGTATCTCTGTGATGTCAAAATGCCCTCAAAAATATGGATCCAAAATAGTGTTGTTTATTATACCGCACCATACGTTAATTGAAAAGCGTATTTGAAAATTTGAAATAAATGTTTGACGTGGATTCGTTTCTACTGATTGCCAATAATGTGAATTATGTCTATTTAGTATTCCATTGTTAGAGAAATTTGTTTCATCTGACCATAAAATTGTATCTAAAAAATTAGGCTCTGCAATATTTTCCAGTATTAAGTAATTACAAAATTGTAATCTTCTCACATCATCGCCAGGATGAAGATTATGAATTTTGTAGATTTTATAGGCTTTGTACTTATGCTTTTTCAGAATCTTGAGAACTTTTGTATGTATGGTATTTATTTCCAATGCAGCTTCTCTTATTGAATTTTTAGGGTATACATTGAAATATGCCAATACATCAACTTCTAAATTTTCATCTACTATCTCACGTGTTTTGTAATTTCTTGAAACTGACCCAGTCCTACGCAGCTTCCTCTCTAATTTGAATAAATACGAATGGTTTGGATAAAAGCGTTCCGGATACTGCTGTCTGTATAATTGCAGAGCTTGTCTCGAATTATTATTTGATAGATAAAAACATTTTATCATATCTAACTTCTCATTGATTTAATAATCTGCCATTATTAACACCAAATAATAATAGTATGTATGCAACACAATTTTTTGTAGCGCAAATACAAAATGATCTATAATGATTGTCCGTGCCGCTTTGTTCTGATTTTTTCTTTGCCGCCTGCTTGAGATAGTGACCTTCAAGTGACAGATGACAGTTCCTCTGAAAACACTATTCTAAGCTAATAATTTGGTAGAATAATAATAAATTCTCAATAATCAGTCAATAATACAGCTATTTACTTATTTTTTTGTTTATTGAATCAGATTATGGATGAATCCGTCATAAAATATGTAAAATATACGCCATTGTGTTCTTGAAATGTCGGTAACGTAGTTTTCAAAATAGATAAATTTATACTAACTTTATTCCATGAAGATAGTTTTGATTATAATGCGAACTTTTGCCTGTCACCTGTCAGACAATCATTTTTGATCACTCTGTACAATACAGAATAACTCAAATGTCAACAAATTTTGTTCTCAAGGCACACTTGATTTTGAGAACAGCATTTAGATATTTTCGTTAATATCTCAAAAACTATCAAGTTTAGCAGGTATGAACCCTGAAACTTTTTTACAGCAAAAAATATTTTCTATTTATTAGTGCAATAATATACAGGATATTCCATTTGAAGAAAGTAAAAATATGGCAATATATACGAGAATAAATTTTTTTTATATTAAATTCACACAGATTCTGTTAGCTTATTGAAAGATCTAGAAACTTTATTTGAACAATTTTTCGGTATCTATAATAACTTCCGAGAAAAAAGGTGTTTCCAATTTCGCATTCCACCCTGTATAAGCAAGAAGCAAGATAAGGCTATTTAAATAGAATGCCAGAAGAGCGACAAACAAAACAAGTACCTATGGAATACAAAGATCACAAAGAAAAAAACGAGAGAAAGACCTAGAAAAACGTAGAAGGACAATGTAGAAGAGATTTTAAGGAGAAACAGTATAAGCTGTCAAGATGCAAATAAAAAGGCAAAGAACAATGTAGAGAGCTTATAAAAAATCTGAACTAAAATTAATTTAATCGAGACGCCCGCAAGGGTATAAAGCAGATTTAAAAAGATTAATAATAATAATAATATATTGTAGTTAACAAACTTGGTAGAGACAAATATAAAAAATTCCATCATTAGGAACTGTTTTTCAAGTATTTATTGCTCACTTTTGCTAGTAATGTGAGTAGCCGCAACTTCTACTCACGCGCTGCTGCGGCCTCTTTGCGTTATAAATTATTATTTATCAGAATATGTAATTCTTTTTATATGATTTTTCTGATAACAACTTTTAATAATTTCAGTTGATTTCATCAATTAAGATTTTGAAAGTTGAAGATATAAAAGTGAAATAGGAAATAGGTACTGCAACATATATTTTAATTAATAACATCTCCATAATTTATATTCAAATACTCTTCAAAACCACAACAACAAAGTGGTATGCATGCGATATTATTTTTCTCACAGTAACATGCATTTTTTTTACATTTTCTCAGATAATGGGGTTGGGACATGAAATTTTGTTAGTACATATTTGGAATATACGCATACGACTTTGTTGTCAATTTCTTTCCTACATTTTCAAAACTATTTTTGAGGACGCTACAGTATTATGAAAACGCCGAGTTTCAAAACGCTTTCATGACCTTGGAGACAGAGCGTGACGCCACGATACTGTTGTTAGCACAACTATTGATATTCATACTGTAATTTTCAAAATGTCAAGAATGAGTTATCGTTGGCGTTATGTGTCTGATTATGAGAACACAACAAGATAATCACCGGAAAAACAATTTTTTGCATGCCCTTAGAAGAAAAAGAAATTGGTTTAGTGTTGCTCGTCGCGACTACCAAAGCACAATTATTTTGCTGCGAGGATCATTTAATTTTGAAAAAGAACATGGAAAATTACATACATTATTTATTAGCGAGTACTGCAAGAAAAATAAAATAAAAAGACGTTTTGCACCACATTTTGAACGGTCAAAATAACAGTTGCAGAAAGTTTTCATCTCATTTCGAACGAAACTCGGCAAGCACGGAATATTGGAGGAGTAAGTTGCTACACAACCTGGGACCTCAAACTCAGAAGATGTTAAGGGGTATCCATTAATTACGTGAGGAGCTTAGGAGGGACGTAATTTTTTTTCTGTAAAAAACAGAATAAAATTGCAAGAAAATTGGGTTTAATTGAGTAAAACATGTTTCTAAACTAAAATATGGCCAAATCTTATACAATACTAGTCTTAACTAGGAAAATAAGAATATGAAACAAATTATTATTTTCTTTTTTTTAGAATAAGTCCAACGCATTTACACTAGAAACACACATTTTGAGAAATCTCACGTGAGATTGGGGGATGGGGGAGGGGATTGAGCCCAATCTCACGACATCTCACCAAAAGGGAAGGGGGGAGGTCGCAAAATCGCCAAAAACGCCTCACGTAATTAATGGACGCCCCCTTATTGAAAATGACATACTAAACGATACATGGAGGAAATGAATAATAATCGTTAGGATATACTATACTATACTATTCCGAGCGGTTCTACAGTTTATCAATTTTAAGTCATTTTAACGGAAAATTGATGACGAAATCGTTTTTTCTAACTGCATTGTTGTTTTTAGTCATTAATTTCTATAATAGAATTTCACACTGATTTTCGACATCATGTCTCAACCTTATTGCACAGTTTTTCAGATCTTCTGAAAGTGCATTTTGGTCAAAAAATACTGATAGCAAATTTTTCTAATTTGTATCCAAACATTTTAAGATCTACAAAGCTCATATAAAGAATATATTGCATTTTTTCACACGTATGTCTGTGTAGAGGCTCTTGGAATATGGAATTGCAAAATATTTGAGACACAAGGAATTTTTGCCAAATTAATAATCGTGCCAAATGATTGCGAATTTCTTCAAAGCATTTGATTAATAACAACTTAATTCTAAACCTCGTTCTAAACCATTTCCTAAGGGAATGAGAGCATCATGATTCTCTGTTCCCATGAGATCTAAAGCTTATTTTTTTAACAATTATACTTGTAGTATATAATATAGTAGTCGTTTCATGCTCATAATCCTGACTCCAAATTGAAAGAAAATGCGCTCCATTTTCACAAGGAAAGTTTATTTTATTAACTTCAAAAATATGCATTATTTATTTTCAATTGACATATAACTTTAAGATTAGATAAACTCTAACCATAAGACATATTAAATGTCAAAATAAATAATAATTTAGGTGTTTTGCGTTTCATGTACTTTTTGCTGATAAAGGATCATGGAAGGTTAGCATTTATTTCAAATAAGTATTAATAATTCATTCAAAAATTATGTGAGATTGATAAGAAAAATCTAAGTAATGCAATAGGCCCATTCGAAGCTCCAGATAGACGTTTCAAACTATTGTTCCGTCTGGATAATACAATTGCCTATAATTTAATATGATTTTCGCATCATGCTCAAAAATATAATTTCAGGTTCTTGTCATTCAAAGTTTTCTCGCGAGTGGATTTTTATTCACCTACAACTAAATATGGAGCGTCTTCAATTGGATTCAATGTATTCTTCCCATTTATTATTCAGATAATTATCATCTAATGTTGAATTTATAGTGTTACTTTTGAATACGTGATCATATTCTTCATAATCCATGTACACTTATTGCTCCCTGGCAATATTTCTGGTTCTCTTTCGAGGACACACAATGTTTATTCATTCCATCGAACACTTTTGTAATGTCAATAATCAGTAGAAAACCTTCATGTTTTAAACCTTTCGCAAAATTCCTAAAATCTCAATTCAAATATGTCAAAATAATCTGACACATGACAACTTGAGTGAGAACAGTGGTGGAACTACAACGACTTGACATTGACATAGACTTGATTTTTACTGTCAATGTGCCACACAAATAGGACATTTTTCCAGATAATATTTGTAATAGGGACATGATAGGGACTAGGTAAAGCTATCCTTCTATTGAAATAAAATCTATAATAGATATAAACTTGAGACATGTCCAATTTGCATGGCAAATTGACAGTAGAAATCAAGTCAATGTCAATGTCAAGTTGTTGTAGTTCCAGATCAGAGCTGGAACTACAACGACTTGACATTGACATTGACTTGATTTCTACTGTCAATTTGCCATGCAAATTGGACATGTGTCCAGTTAATATTTATCATAGATCTTATTTTAATAGATGGATAACCTGACTCACTCTCTATCATGTCCCTATTACAAATATTTATTGAAAACATGTTCAATTTGTGTGACACATTGACAGTAAATATCAAGTCAATGTCAATGTCAAGTCGTTGTAGTTCCACCACAGATATGAATTGAAATTAGAAGGTGTTATATTTGGGTAGAGTAACGTACAATATAAGATATAATAACTTAAGGAAATCTTTATTTATTTAACTGTCATGCTATCAATCCCTGAATAACAATAATTCCACAGCTAACTATCTTTTAAAATAGATACAATATATAACATCCCTCTCTCTTTGTAAATAGATAAAACATTTTATTTATTGAGAATATAGTCCTTGAATTTAACAGGCATTTGTGTTCTTCTTTTAGGACGAATTGTGTCATCTGGTTGGGCTGATTCAATGGCATTTTCACGTGGTTCATTTATTTCATTGTTTCTAGATTCTTCTGGTTGAATACCTCGATTTGTTTCTTCTTCCACAGTAAGTTCACTTTCTTCCTTTTTTCTCTTATCTTGAAGCCCTGTAGAATCTTGTTGCTTCTCTTTTCCTTCATCATCGTTATTCTGTGAAATTGATTCATTCTCTTCGCTATTCTTCGGCTTTATATGTATTCTGTCTCTCCTATATGAGTTGCCATTTACATTTATTAGAAATGATCTGTCAGTTACTTTGTTTGTAATTTTCCCTTCAGATCAATAGTTATTTTGATCAGGTCTCAACTGAACATATGCTCTTTGTCCTATTCCTAATTCAGGTAATTGTCGGGCTTTTCTGTCATAATAGAATTTTGCCTTTTTTCGGTTTTCTTCTAATTTATTTTCAACTCCACTAACCGGCTTTGGCATTAGATGTGTAACTAGAGTTGGTATACTATTCCTAGTTTTTCTGCTCATCATCCTTTCTACAGGACTCATCCCTGTATTATTCGGCGTATTTCGGGCATGTAACAAATTAAACCAAAAGTCTTCAGCATTTTCTTCACTTTTTTTAATTAATTTTTTGCATATTTTAACAGCAGACTCTACTTTACCATTGCCTTGCTGATGGAACGGTGATGATGTTATATGTTTGAAATTGTACTTTTGTGCAAAAATTTGCATCTTTTTATTATCAAAATGAGTTCCGTTGTCTGACATGACAATTTCTGGAATACCAAATTGACAAAATTGTTTCTTTATAGCTTCTATGATTGTTTTAGGTGTAAGATCTTTAACAATCTCTATTTCATAATAATCTGAATAATGATCTACCATAATAAGCACTTTTAGTTGCTTTTCTCCACGTTTCACAAAGAATATATCCATAGATATGTATTGCCAAGGATATACTGGAATTTCATGCGATTTCATAGTTGCATGTTGTTGTGATGCTGCATATTTATTACATATATCGCAGTTTTTCACCTTTTCAGTAATTTGATGATTTATTCCAGGCCAAAACAAGCTTTGTTTTGCAAACTTTGTGGTATTCTCTATTCCAGAATGATTTATGTGCACTTTGTCGATCATAGTTTTTCTTATATTAAATGGTATTAAAATATGATCATTTCGTAGTATCAAACCATTTTGTACTTGTAGCTCATATCTGTACTGAAAATAGATTTTAACATCATCAGGAACATCTCGTATATATTTCGGCCATCCGTTTACTATGAATTTGATTAATTTTTGTAAACTGTTATCCTCTAACGTTTCTTTTTTAATATCATTTATTCTGTCATCTGTAATATTCAATGTTTTAATTAAATTCACCTGTCTTAACTCTCTAACAACATTATTTTCATCTTCCGTTTCTTCCTCAGATGCTCTTGAAAGAGTATCGGCTACTAAATTGTTTTTCCCATTTATATATCGCAATGTTAGCTTATATCGTTGTAATGTCAATAACATTAATTGTAGTCGCTTTGGAGCCTTAATTAACGGTTTTTCAAAGATATTTACCAGCGGCTTGTGATCAGTTCTAACTATTACTTCTGAATTCCCTGCTATCAATTGATTAAAACGTGTACAACCAAATACTATAGCTAGCATCTCTTTTTCAATAATAGCATAATTTCTTTCTGCTTTTGTTAACGTTCTCGAAGCATATCCTATAACTTGATCTTCTTGATACAAAACAACTCCTAAGCCTGTAGCTGATGAATCACATTCCATTGTGATTGGCTTGTTTAATTCATAATATTTCAAGTATTTTATATCAGAAACTATTTCTTTTAATTTGTTGAATTCTTTATCATGATCTTTTGTCCAAATCCAAGTATTTTTCTCCAAAGTTAATTTTCTTAAAATGGCTGTGTTTGTACTCAAATTTTTAATAAATCTGCTTAAATATGTTACCATTCCAAGAAAACGTTGTAGCTCTTTTTCATTTCTTGGTGTTGGCATATTTTGAATAGCAGAAATCTTTGAAGCATCCGCCTTTATTCCTTCTGAACTTAATATGTATCCATAAAATTTAACTGATGACTGACATAAATTCATTTTCTCTCTGTTAAGCTTACAATTGTTTTCTTTCAGTCGTATTAATAAGTTTATAAGATTGTTGTTATGATTTTCCATTGCTTCCTCTATTGTATCTCCAGTGCCATAAATTAAAATATCATCTGCCATGACCTCTATACCATTTAGTCCTTGAAGAATTTGATTTATTTTCATTTGGAACAACTCTGGGGCAGAAGATACTCCAAACGACAAACGTAACCATCTAAAACGTCCAAATGGTGTCCAAAACGTTGTTAGTTTGCTACTTGTATCATCCAGCTTCAGTTGCCAAAAACCTTTCTTAGTATCTACTGTACTAAATACTTTAGATCTCCCCAACTCCGGAAGAATTTCATCAATTGTTGTAAATTGATAATTAGGTCTTTTAAGCGCTTTATTCAATGGAATCGGATCTAGACATATTCGGAACGACTTGGATTTTTGAACAATAAGCACATTACTCACCCAATCTGTATGTTGCTCTTCCTTTATAATAATTTTATCTTTTACTAATTTGTCTAGTTCTAACTTCAGTCTTTTTCTTGTACTCATTGGTATTCTCCTGGCAGATTGTATAACTGGCTTTATTCTTGGGTCTACTTCTAGCTGTACTTCACCAGGCAGACATCCATAACCTTCGAATACTTCATGATATTCTTCGATTATTTTATTAGCCTCTTGACGTGGATCTTCAGTCTTCATATTCATATCAGTTCGTACCACAGTTACTTCGTTACAATATTTAATTAAATTTAATACAGCACAAGCATTTGCCGAAAGCAAAGGTCCATGGTTTACATCCACTACTTGAAAAGATGTATTATATAATTTTCCTTTATGGCTACATTTAATTTTTGTTTCTCCAAATACTTTTATCGGTGATCCGTTAAAGGATTTCAAGCTATATTTTGATGTATTTAAAACTGGATTGGAATCATCTACTGCTTTACATAGATATTCGTATCCTATAATAGAAACATTCCCTCCTGTGTCGAGGACACAATTTACTGACTTGAATTTATCAGCAAATTTTAGATTCAACTTAGCAGTTACATTTCCTCCTGCTTTAGAATTGTCTATAATCCTAGTAATTGTCAACTCTTCTCCATCTGAACTATCCTCAGTAGTTCCATTCTCATCTTGAGCTTCTACTATTTTAACTTTCTTTGATTTTCCTTTTCTCTTTGGGTTTTTGAAACAAACTACTTCAAAATGTCCTATTTTTTTTACAAATTTTACAACAATGTTCTCGTGCTGGACAAACATTTCTTTCAAAAGGATGCTTTCCATTGCAGAATTTGCAAATTGAAAGTTTTTTGTATTTCTTCTCATAGACTTTATTAACTGATTTTTCATCTGTAGAAAATAGCTTAAATCGATTTTCCGTTATCTCACTGATCTTGCAAGTATCTATAACTTCATTTAATTTAAGTTTTTCAGGATCTTCTCTAAGAAACTTTTTCTTTAATTCGTGATCTTTAACACCAAATGCAATACGATCTCTCAACATCGTTTCTTTAAATTCTGCAGCAGATATTTTCTCAAACTGACATTTATCCAAAATTTTTGTTAGTCGTATTAAATAAGCATCAAATGTTTCATTATTTAACTGATTGCTATTATGAAATTTGTATCTTTCATACATTGCATTTGATTTTACAACTAAAGTTTCACTTATTTTCTTTAAAACCTTTTCTGTATTTTCTCTGTCTTCTTCGGTCAAATTGAAGTTGTTAAATTTTACTTTGGCTTCATCTCCTATTATGGACAATAAAATGTTCACTTTCATATTTTCCTACTCCGGTTTCCATTTATTTAATCCTGTAACTTTAACATAAGTTTCCCAGTTCGCCTTAAAGAGTTCGAAATCATCTCGTATGTCACCTTCAACTTGTAATGGTTTAGGAAATGGCACTCTGGTTGTAGAAATATTATCACGAGCTTGCACACAAGATAAATCTTGAATTTGTTGTTGCATCTTCATTATAGTTGTATTCATTAATTTCATGCCTTCAACTTGAGTTTTTAAAAATTCTTGTAATTCCTCCATTATCAAGTTATACGTACTCGTGAAATCCAAATATAATTTACTTGATTTGATTTACAGCAATATCAATTTTCTTAGATATATGCACTATGAATACCTGACACCATGTTATATTTGGGTAGAGTAACGTACAATATAAGATATAATAACTTAAGGAAATCTTTATTTATTTAATTGTCATGCTATCAATCCCTGTATAACAATAATTCCACAGCTAACTATCTTTTAAAATAGATACAATATATAACAGAAGGCATTGTTATATTTGATGACTTTATTCACGTCGTTGTATGATTTATTCACTTGAGTGCATTAGAAGCCTTAATAAAATATATTAATCTGTATTTTTGAACAAAAAATGGATGAATCATCTTGATGATGAAAGCGCATTTTTGACAGCTCATGAATGCTCGTTACTTTAGAGATTTCTTAAATTACCATCTCTCACAACTACTGAACTTGAAATCAAGCAGTTTGGGCAAACTTATGAAATAGCAGTTTCCATTTAGTACTAATTTCAAGTTGACTATTTGATAGGTACATAATTTATGCATGTACAAACTCAAAAATACCTTTTAATCTTCATTGTTTAGTTATTGACTGACGGGAGGTCGAGTGCTGTACCTTAGAATGATAATTTGATCTTTATCAAAGCTATATAAAAGAAATACACCAAAAGTAAACAAATTTTCACCCAATAATAATAATTCATTCTAATAAGCTTCAAATTCGCGTCAAACAAGTCATTGAATGAAGCCCGGACAGATTTGACAACTGTACATAATAATAGTGACACCCGCGGCGAAAGTTGTAACTAAATTTTTATCTACTCTAATAAATTTTAGTTGCCATATTCCTAATGTCATATATACCTATGGACATTGTTTCACTTGAAACAAGTAATTGAATAATTTGATCTTCCACAATCATTGAGCTTGAATTAAAGCAATTTGTGCAAACCTACGAAATAGCAGCTTTTATTTAGTACTAGTTTCAAGTCTGTAAATAGTATAGTTGCTGAGAACTCAGCGTCACGCCAGCCAGCCAGTCAGCCAGACAGCCAAAGTGAATATAATAGCGCTTTTTTTCCAAAAAATGCGCTAAAAATCCAAAAGTAAAAATTATTTCCTAACCTATTGACAACATTGAACTGTAAGTTCCAGTGAACGGAAGTATCATGACGTCATAACTTATAGAAAATTGTTTAGAATACCATTTTCTAAATCTATAAGATCTTTACTTATAGATTTCAATAAGCTTATAGATCTGTAACGTTATAGAAATTTAAGATAATGCATGGAATCCGACCATAAATAACAGCCTGCAAAAAACAATAATTCAATAGCACGCGTATCTGGATTAAAAAAAAACATAATTTAGAGAAGTGAAATAATTAATTCCCAACACTCTTCCTTAATTATTTTACAACGAAGTGATTCGAATAATTTTCTACTGAGTGGTTTGGTTAAAATATCAGCAAGTTGCTTTGCACTCTCTATATTTTTAAGATCAACAGTCTTGCTCACATGTTCTTGGATAAACTTGCGTGGTATTTCGATGTGTTTCTTTCCTTTAGTTATTTTACCTTCATGAAAATTGTGCAATATGTGAATTATTGACTGATTGTCAACAAACAAGGTAATGGATTAATCAGATTTCAATATTCCAAGTTCGAATCCAATCCTCTTGATCCAACATACGTCATTAATCGATGATACTGCGGCTCTGTACCTTTGCTTCAGCAGTCGATGTGACTACAAGGCGCTGCTTTTGAGTATACCAGATTATTGATCCTCCTCTCATCAATAATACACCACTCGTAGAGTATCCTGTTGCACTATCTCCTCCAAAATCCGAGTCGGTATAAGCTTCAAAAGATCTATCTACATCAAAGAATATCCCAAAATTTGTGGTACCCTTCAAATTCTGGAACACCTTCTTAACGATTTTCCAATGACTCAATATAGGCTTACTGCAATGTCGGCTTAAATAATTCACAGCAAAGCTGATGTCTGGACGAGATATCATGGACAAATAAAGTAGACTTACAATTGCTTCATGATAGGGAATAATGGCTGGTGCTGGCTTGTCTCTGACTCGATTTTCTTCTTCAATAACCATTCCTCGTTGTATAGATGTGCAAATAGGATTACAAGTTTCAAATTTAAAACGATTCAAGATTTTCTCTGTATAATTCGCTTGAATTATAGAGATTTCTTCTGATTCAATCTTTATTTTCATGCCAAGATACAAGATTTGATTTTGAACTGACCGGCTGTATGTAATTTCAAATTGTTGATTAATCCTGTCAAAAATATTGTAAATCTCATTTTCATCTTGTCCAGCGATCAGCCCATCATCCACAAATAATGTCATCAGTGTGGTTTTCTTCTTGTCATAATACACACACGGATCATCATCTGTACTTTCAAACCCAATTATTTTGAGAAAATTTGAGATTTTCTCGTTCCATTTTTTTTTTGGAGCTTGCTTCAGCCCATAGAGGATTTTTTTCAATTTACATACTCTATCTGTTCCGTCGTCAAATTCTTCTGATTGATACATGTAAAGGTCTTCTAAATCTCCATGCAGAAATGCAGTAGTTACATCGAAGAATACAAGCTTTAACTCAAGATTAATCATATAGAAGATGACGAGCTATAGGACTAAAGGTTTGCGAGTAGTCTATTCCTTCCTGCTGTTTGAAACCACAAATTCTTGTGATATAGCTCGGTGCCATCTTTTATCCTTGAATGCTTCAGATATAGAAATATCTAGAATTTCGCCAACCATGACCGTGTTGACACTATTACCTTCTCGAGAAAATCCCATGACATAATCAGCAAATCTGTCCGGTGCTCGTATGTCTTGACGATTGCGCAGACCTGGTCTTCGTGTTTGATTATCTGGCAAGTTCCCATGATTGACCAATCGATCTTCATCCTAATCTATATCTACTTCTTCGTTTTCACTTACCAACTCCTCTGATTTCTTATTTGATTTTGCTATCGGACTGGTTTTTACTGTTTCAATTTCTGTTTAATGTCTATTATCTCATCCTTCTTCATTGAAGATGACACTGTCCGAGCTTATAACGTCTCGTTCATACGGTAAGTAAATTTGGTAACAAGGAGAATTCAAATCATATCCCAGAAATATTCCCCTTTTTTATTTCCATTCAAGCTTGCCTCGCTTATGATTAGGAATTAGAACATAGCTATCACATCCAAATGGTTTTAGGTTATTTATATTATCTGACATCCGAACCACATTTCGGCTGGACTTCTTCCTTTTTCAGAACTTGTTCCAGTTTAATTGAGTGTGAAAACAGCATAATTCACAGCTTCTGTCCATAAATTTTTATTGAGATTACGTGCATGAATGATTGAGCGAGCTGACTCTACTATAGTTCTCATTTCTCTCTCTATTCTTCCATTTTGTTCTGGTATATAAGCATTCGAGAAGGTATGAAAATCTCCCAGCTCCTCCAGCAATCTTTGAGTATTCATATTTTTTATCTCCGTGCCGTTGTCTGAGCTTAGGCTCTAGATCTAGACTGTCCTTCCGAATTGATTCTCAATTAACTTCATATAAATTTCCAGTTTTTCAGCAACTTCGTTCTTTGTCTTTATGAAATATACTGTTCGGAAATGCGAGAAGTCATCTTTGAATAAGAGAAAATACTTCGCTCCTCCTAATGACACTGTATTCATTTCACACAGATCTACGTGCACTAAATCCAGTGGTTGTTTAGTAACTTTACTATTTGTTGGATGAGAAATTCGGTGTTGCTTTCCAAAAACACATCCTTCGCACACGTAGCTGTTCCAGTCATCAATATACTCAATTTTGTTTCTCTCCAGTATATCTCTAACATATTTTATATTTTGATGTGCAAGCCTTTCATGTCATAACCCGATCGAAGTGGTAAGCAGAAATTTATCAGATCTTTCCCGACGCAACATCATCTTAAATAAATTACCATCACGTTCAGCCATTGCCACTGTTTCTCAGTGATCTGATGTTTTATGTATTGATTTTCTCGATCAGCGGTTTGCACGTAGCCTCGGTTTAAAACTTGACTTACGGAAAATAGATTAAAATCTAATTTGGCACATACAGAATATTTCTCAATCTGACCTTGTACCAACTTTCACCATTGTAAGCCTCGAGCACGATCTTTCCAATGCTAAAGCCTGCTAGTTCGGTTGCATCACCAATAAGAACAGTCGTAGGTGTTATGTATTTAAAACTCAATGATTACACAAATAATACATTTTAATCTTGTTCAATATTTACATCGTACTTATTATCACTAAGCAAAACAAAACATATATTTTATTCCCTGTCATCTAGTTACTACCAACATAACATATATAACATCCCTTCTTTTTTTATTTAGGAACAAAATCTTTTAGGTATGACGGCTGTTTAATCGTTCTTTGCGGTCTTCCTTCCACTAGTGAAGATGTCGTAGGTAGTAAGTCAGGTTTTCTTGGGGTCGATAACTTCATCTGAATTTGGTCTGATTTGGTAGGTGTTCTCTTAAACTCTTCTTGCTCTGAAAACTCGGTATCAGAATTAGTTGATAACTCTACTTGCTTTTCAGAAGTATAAAGTTCAGCATCTTGAATCTTCTGCTTCTCTACTATCTGCTTATCATTCGCTATAACTTTGTTTGCTTCAACTTGATTCAGTTGATCAATATGACGCTTGACGATACTCCCATTCATTCGTACCCTGTATGAAACTTGTCCCACACAGTCTTGAATATGACCTTCTAATCATTTAGGTCCACTGGTATTATAATTTCTAAAATATACCAAATCTTCTGGTTTAAATGTACGAAGTTTACGATTCGTATCTTGAGGTGTTTTATTCATTTTTAATGCAAATGGATGCATCTTATCTAAAACTGTTCTCAACTTCCTCCCCATCAGCATTTTGGCAGGTGACTTTGCAGTACCTGCATGAACCGTGGTATGTTGTCTAAAAAGCATCCTTTCTACTTGTAACTCAATATCACCTTCCTCAAGTTTTGAAAGAATTTTCTTCGTAGTTTGGACCATACGTCCAGCTTGTCCGTTACTTGACGGGTGATATGAAGATGTGGTACTATAGTCAATTAAATTTTTCCTGTAAAATTCATGGATTTCTTGTGAATCAAAAGAACGTCCATTGTCAGAGATAATAAGATCTGGAATTCCTAATCGACAAAATATCTTCCTGAAGCTTTTAATAACTTCACTTAATGTCATTGATTTCATTATGTCAACCTCCAACCACTTTGAAAACGAATCCACAATGATAAGATAAACTTTCCCTTTGAAAGGACCCGCGAAATCAACATGTAATGTTGACCATGGGTTTGCTGGACCTTCTACGGACTGCTGCTGACTTTTAGGTGGATCATTTGCTTGAATTGGACAGGTTCTACATTTCATTGCACATTCTTCAATATCTTTATCTATGTTTGGCCACCAAACATAGCTTCTGGCACATGCTTTCATAGCTACTATTCCGGGATGATTTGCATGTAACAATTCTAAAAATCTTTTCCGGATAGCTTCAGGTGCAATCAATCTGTTCCCCCAAAGAAGACAATCTTTATGTACTGAAATTTCAATTTTCCTACGATGAAAAGGTTTATATTCCTCGGAGACTTCAGTACTTGGCCACTGATGCCACGTCCAATAACAAACTCTCTTCAGAATCTCATCCTTTCCCGTAAGTTCTTGTATAGTTTTTATTGGAATAGGTTTATTCTGCGATTCTAAAAGTAATATATCTCTAAATGCAGATTGAAGGACCCAAATATGGATTAGGAAAAAATTTTTTAGGTATTGAAGTCCATTTAATTTTATTCATGCTACTGTTCAATTTTTGGACGTTTCGGATGTTAACCCATCCATCTTCAGCGTTCTATTGAAATATTACAATCCTATAGCTTCATTTACAGCATAGTTATGAAGATAACCTTCTACATTCTATCACCAGCCACCTTGGTTGGTGGTAGCCTCGAAGTTACATTCACACATTTTTTGTGATTTTTGAGCCATTTGCTATTTTTATATTGTTTTCAATAAGTATTGGAAGGTTATCTTCATAACTATGCTGTAAATGAAGCTATAGGATTGTAATATTTCAATAGAACGCTGAAGATGGATGGGTTAACATCCGAAACGTCCAAAAATTGAACAGTAGCATGAATAAAATTAAATGGACTTCAATACCTAAAAAAATTTTTCCTAAGTAATATATCTCCTAACTCTATCTTCTCCTCTTTTCCAGTTTGCTGAGGTAATCGACTAAGACAATCAGTGTTTGCATTGTCTTTCCTTTTCCTATATTCCAACGTATAATCGTAACTACTCAGAATTACGCACCATCTTAACATCCTTGGAGATAAAATAGCAGGTATTTGCTTCTTTGGTGATAATATCCCTAGAAGAGGACGGTGGTCAGTTGTAATTGAAAATTCTCTTCCCGCAACGTATTGATGAAACACCTTCGACAATAGCCAAAGCTTCTTTGTCAATTTGCGCGTAGTTCCTTTCAGATTTTTCCAACGTGCGAGACCAGTAAGCAATAGGCCTCTCTACAATTCTCTCTCTATGAGCTAAAACTGCACCCACTCCATACGGTGACGCATCGAAATTAATAACTACTTTTTTTGTTTCATCATAATGTGTTAAAACTAAATCTGATTCAAGCAGATTTTTCAATTCACAGAATGCTTTTTCATGTATTTCAATCCACTGCCATGGTTTGTTATCTAGTAGCCTGTATAATAATTCAGCAATATTCGATTTGTTTTTCAAAAATCGATTGTGAAAATTCACCATGCCGAGAAATGACTGTAATTCTTCTTCATTCGTCGGTCTTGCAGCTTCTTTGATAGCTTTTATTCTTTCCTCAGACGGTCGGACACCATCTTCTCCAAGTACATAGCCTTAAAATTTAATCTTCTTCATTCGTAATTCACATTTATTCCTCTTCACTGTCAATCCTACTTCACGCAATTTATCTAAAACTTTAATTAGATTATCCTCATGTTCTTGTTGATCTCTTCCAAACACGATAATGTCATCTAAATATGCTTTAGCTCCTGGAGCTGAAGCCATCAGAGTCCATTACTCTTTGGAAAAGGCCTGGTGCAATAGATATCCCAAAGGGTAATCTATTTACTAGGAATAATCCTTTGTGTGTATTAATAGTAAGGATTTTAGCTGCTTCTTTATCAACTCGCAATTGTTGATATGCTTGTGACAGATCCAGTTTTGAAAAATATTTAGCAGGTGTCAATAAGGTTATCATTTCAGTAATTGTAGGTAACGGATATTAATTTTTCTTTAGTGATTTTTCACTGTGCTTCGATAATCACCACATAACCTCAATTTACCATCGCTTTTCCTTGAAATTACTAGCGGTGTTGCCCACTCAGAGTAATCCGTTGGTTCTAGTACTCCTTGTAGGACCAATTTATTTAATTCTACCTCCACGGCTGATTTTAAAGCGAACGGAACCTGCCGGCTCTTTAAAAATACCGGAGTGGCATCTACTTCCAACTCCAATTTAATCGGCTCACCGGTGTATTTACCCAAACTCGCTTCAAAAACTGTAGAATACTGTTCCAATAATTGTTGCGAAAATGGCTCAATTCTCTGTGAGCTTGTACTAATACTGTTTACTCCACTTACTGTAATACCTAGTTCTGCAAACCAATTTCTTCCCAACAGATCACTTCCTCCATCATCAGAAATAATTACTTTCAAACATTTCCTTATCCGTCTATGTTGTACTGTAACCATGGTCTCTCATAAAATATTAATTTTCTGTTGAGTCCATGTTCTTAGATTCCAGGTTGTTTTTTGTAGTCTTATTGGCTTTTTCCGGATTTTTTCCCAAGTCTCTTTTTGATAATTGTACATATAGCACCCGAATCCACTTCAAATGCAACGATAATTCCATTTAGCTTCACATGAGCTATTATTTTTTCATTTCCTTCGGTGGAATGAATTGAATTAAGTGTATATAAATCAAACTCATCTTCATCTTCAACCAAATTACAACTTTTGGTTTTACTGTATTGTTTATTTTTTGTACTTGTTTCATCTTTTTTCTTTTTGAAACACGCACGCTGAATGTGACCCTTTTTGTTACAATAGTGACATATTGCATCTCTAAAACTGCATTTTTTACCATCATGCAATTTATCACAATGGTGACATGGTTTTAATTTCCTTCCTTCCATTTGTTTATTCCTCTGTTTAGAAATACTTGCAATAGAACTTCCGGGTAACATTCTAACGTCTTCTACATTTTTTCGTGCCGTTTCAGCTGCAATAGCTAATTCCAACGCTCGTTCAAAATTAAGGTTAGGTTCGGAAAATAACTTTTTTTGTAGCCCTTCATCTGCAACTCCACACACAATTCGATCTCTAAGCATTTTATTCAATTCCGTGAAGTTACAAAATTTACTCAATTTACGTAGGTCTGCAACAAAATCTGCTATAGATTCGTCTTTTTTTTGTATACGCTTATTTAAATTAAATCTTTCCACAACCTCATTGGGTGTAGAGTTGAAATGTGCTTTTAATTTAGCAACTATTTGTTCGTACGTAAAATCTTTCGGTGTATTTGGTGTTACTAATGAACGTAAAATTTCATACCCTGAAGCTCCAAACTGTGCTAAAAGTATTGCTCGTTTCTTCCCATCAACTGTAATATTATTTGCTTCAAAGAAAAATTCTAGTCGTTCTTGATAATTTGACCATGATACATTTATGTCAAACGGTCCCAAATGACCAATCGTTGGCATGTAGTTTTGTATTTGTCCTGTATTTGCAGTTTCGTTCGGCATTGCTTCGAAATTTTTTTATTCACCACTTCTCGTCGCCAATTGTGTTATGTATTTAAAACTCAATGATTACACAAATAATACATTTAGGGCCCGATTCTCAATATATCATTTCATCTCATATCATATTGGTGAAAAATTATATCATATCACCTACTCCCTGTAGATGGTATTCTTAACTGCAAGGTGATATGAAATTAAATGTATGAGAATATATGACAGTTTGTTCATTGTAAGTTGGCAACCTTACCTGTCAGGTTAGCTGTGCACGACACTATTTAAATACTTGCCCAAGACGTTTCATATTTGTTTGTAAATAAACTGTGAAATATCAAGCTATTGACGTTATTAACACAGATCATTCTCTATTATTATTTAAAAAACTATGGCATCTCAACCACAATGAAAAGCATACGCTTCGAATGAACAGAAATGCAAATCAATCTCAGTTATTCAAGAAAACCCAAATTTGAATAGTGGCACGGTTGTAAATTTGAATGCCACAACCATCTTATGGGAAGATGTATTAAAAACATTAAATGCATGTGGTGGTACAAATAAACCCGGAGAAGAATGGGGAAAAATATGTGTATACTTTTATTTACAAGTAGGAAGCTTCACTCATTCCGGCATTAAATTATAACTAACAATTTCTGGCACTTTTTTAACACATCTGCTGACAGTACTTTGACAGCCAAATTGATGTCATCTCAATAATTCAATAAAACGTGTTTCACTTAAATGAAAAGTGTTAAATCCTGGACGAATATATCTAAGTACTTCATTTTCTTCATCTTTTACAGCTTCAATAGGTAGGACATCTAAATATTCGTTTATTTTTTATGATATATGTTTTCTGTCACACTATTCTCACTTTTTTCTCACTGATTTCACTAGTAAAATACCAGGCGAAAAAAAGTGAGTAGTTTTATCACCAAGTATCACATTTTTGACGTTGAGAATAAGACAAGTGACATTTGGTGAACATTTTCATTCTTTTTCACTTCAGTGATAGTTTAGAATTGGACCCTTAATCTTGTTCAATATTTACATCTTACTTATTATCACTAAGCAAAACAAAACATATCTTTTATTCCCTGTCATCTAGTTACTACCAACATAACATATATAACAATAGGACTTTTCAATTCCACAAGATTTGTGAATCAATTTCTATGAGACGTCATGTGTTGTGTTGCAGCACAATCCTAGTACCAATATTCTCGAGAATTTTGTTTTGAATTTATATCATTCAACTTGGCAGTTGACAGATCCACGGTCACAAGAGCTCTACGATTTGTCTAACTTAAATCATTTCTGTCTGATACTTCGTTTATGTTTTCATCATGATTTCGTCTTGAAAATTCTTTTGCAAAATGACCCTTTTTGACCGCATACATTACATGAATAATTTTTCTTGCAATATGCAGTGTATTTGGCACAAGGTTTGTTTCAACAATATTTCTTGATATGACTTTTCTATCCACACTTGAAACAACTTACGGCTGTGTTTCTTTGTCTGGTTGTATCATGTTGTCCTGGCTTCCTGCTCGACTTCACAACAAATGCATTCTGAGACGTTGATCCAGGTACCTGTTCGTTGCTATTGAGCTGATCATCTTCTAGTCTCAACCGTTCAATCAGTATGTCAATGGTTTTGTTTTCCGTGCTAACATTATTCCATGCAGTTCTAGAATGATGAAGCTTTGAAGATTAGTATACTAAGAATCCGAGTTATAGTCCAGCTGTCTTTCATTTTGGCTCCTTCCATAGATAAATCTTCAGCAATCTATACAACTTCCATACAATTTTCGACAGCCGATTTATTTGTATCGTAAAAATAACTGAAAAATTTTCTTTGCAGACCTTTAATTGTAATGTCAGACTTTTTACCATACAAATTATTCAACTTATCTAACATTTGTTTCACTGTTTTACAATTTGCAATCTTTTTTGCAATATTACTGTTCACATTTAAACCAATTAGCGCTTGAGTTTCGAGATCTTTCTTGATCCATACTTTCACAGATTCATCGGTAGAATCTTTTGAAGGTTTCCTTTTCAATCCGATTGCGACGTCATATAAATCTTTTGATTTAATGTCAAATCTACTTTAAAATGCCATGAAACATAGTTAACATTGCCTTGTGAATCTTCAGACAATAATTCTAAATGCGACTTTATCGAATCCCTGAATGATGATTCGAAAAAATTTCAGTATTGATTCTTGATGCTGACTTGACTGACTGGCCACCTGATGATGTGAACTGACGAATTGTTCCTTGACTAGACAATCTTCCTCTCAATTTTAACATTTCATACAACTGAGCGCACCTGCAATCTTTCTCTCTTATTTTCACAAGGAACAGTTTATTATATTAACTTCAAAAATATACATTTATTTTCAATTAACACATTAAACAACAACCAACAAAAAACAGTTATTCAATAATACGCACATCTCGATTGAAAAAAACATAATTTAGAAGTGAAGTAATTAATTTTTAACATTTCATCAGACAATCTTCGAGATTAAATGGTCAATTTCTATTTCCATGATTTGATCGGCATTTTATTTGGTTTGGTCTTCAATTGTACTATTGTTTTCAGAGATCTGCCCACCTAAAGTGGGTTAAAACAGGTCCTCAAGTTCTTGAATGAACTGTCAAAAGTGACATTCGTCAGAATCAGGTCAGAATTTTTTTACTTACTTGTACTAAGTACAAGAAAGTTTTGTGAAACCGATAAAATTCACCTATCAAGATTTTGATGGAAATATCCGTTTTGAGCATCCTTGAATCCATTTTGATTATTTTTGGCTTGATGTCGGTACGTATGTTCGTGCGTGCGTAACTCGCAAATCTCAAAACTGATTGAACGTATAATGTTGAAATTTTGTATTTAAGACTGGTATAGGGTCTAGTTGTGCACCTCGCATTATGGTTCCAATCGTCTGTACCGAAAGTGCACTTTAATTGAAACTTTTTTCAAATTTTTCTAATAAATCCAGAATGATCAACCGTAGGATGTTGAAATTCAGTATTTGAACTTGATGTTGTATCATAATAGTTATCTGCTATTTTTGTATGAATCGGCCATGCCGGAAGTGCAGTTTATGAGTATAACAGACATTCAGAATTTGCCGCATTATGCCCGGTTTCACCAAAGTCAGTTAAATTTATCTAGAGGTTATTTTGAGCTAGTAACTATAGTTACAATTGTATCAAGAATAGTTTTCGTATAAAATAACCTCTGGATAAATTTAACTGACTTTGGTAAAACTGGTCCTAAAACAATCAGTTTAATCGAAACGATAACGTAGGTAATGATAATATGTTGTCAATTTTTAAATTTTGTTTGACATTTTACATGTCAAAATATTTTTCCCTAAATTTCATCTCGTAAGCATGACAAAAGCGACAAAATTGGATCAGAACATGCTTTTTCATATAAATTTAAAATTAATTTTCATTATGTTGGTCACACGGTCCAGCTTTTATTTCAGCATTATTGAACTTTAAATATATATACTTATCAAAACTCTTGAAGGCATGAAAAACAAAATAAGGCACTGAAATCTACGACTATCTGACGGTCTAAAAGTACAAGAAAATATTGTGAAACCAACAAAATTCACATATCGAGATTTTGATGGATATATCCGTTTTGAGCATCCCTGAATCCATTCTGATTATTTTTGGCTTGATGTCGGTACGTATGTACGTATGTATGTGTGTATGTGCGTAACTCGCAAATCTTAGGATCTTGATGTATACTTTGCATTATGGTTGCAATCGTCTGTACTGGAAGTGCACTTTACTAGATACTTTTTTTGAATTTTTCGCATAAATCTAGAAGGATTAGCCGTAGGATACTGAAATTCAGTATTTGAAATTGCTGTAGTATCCAAATGATATCTCAATCGACTAAGCCGTAAGTGCACTTCATATTACAGACTTTTCGAATTTTTCTCATAAATTTAATTTAATCAGTCGCATTTATGGACGCTAAATATTTGTCAATTTTATAGTGCGTCTTTATATACATCAGTATCTAATTTTTGAAGTGAAAACTTCTATAGGCAATTTTTGGATAGGTAAAATATTATGAGTTCGCGTTACCGACATGCTATTGGCGCTTTGATCGAAGAAGGCTGTATCTTTTATTCTTATTTTTCAGAGAGTACTTTCAACAGTAATTACACAAGAGCTTCTTATTTTGCTGGATAAATTTTTGTTTTCACGAAACTTTGTTACCTAGCAATTTGACAAGAAAACTGTTTTAATAAAATCACACCTTAGGTGGAGTGATTTTATTTTGGGACAGTCAAATTGAATAGACGATCAAATTCTTTATTATTTGTTTGATATTTTTTATTATATTAACAATTTGTGCTTTATTAGTGAAATATTTTAAGTGATTAGCTGACATTATTATCTATTTGAATTCGCTATTTAGCCAATAATTTATTGTAACTGTAACCCTAGTTAGTATTGACCAAGTCGATGTTCAATTGTCAGCCTATTGTTAATAGATGTTCGGTGGTTGTCAGGCATCAACTGTTAGACATTTGGATGTTGGCCCATTGTTGGAATAGGTATATAAAGAGCGTCAGCTAGGAGAGAGTCAGTCATTCAATAAGTGTAAATGTAAGCGATTTCGTCATTGTGAGCAATTGTAAAATGAATATTTCCACTGTAACCTGTGTTAATAAATTATTCACGATAAAATTTGTGATATTATCAATATTTATAACAACAGCATGATTTATTTGTACATAACTACATACTACATTGTTACTGTACAAGCACTCGGAGCGGAGACATATAAACACTATTCAAAAAATATCTTTTAAAATAGCAAAAAAATTCATATAAAAATAATCTTATTTAGTATATAATGTAAATATAAGTAAGTTGACAAGTTATTTTTATGTTGATACAAGATATCTGTTATTATTTCACTCATGTCAATTATACTGATAAATTCTGCATAGTTACAATGACATTTATACTAGAAAATCGCTTGCCAACGGGAATTTACCGCGATAAATTTTTTATGTGCACTTTACAAAAAGTTTGTACTTTCTTCTGTCGATATATGATGTGAACAGTAGAAACTATCTTCTCGTAACTTTTTTGAACGACTGTCACTTTGACATACTCCAAGACAACACGGTTTTGTAGATCCTTTCCGATTCCCTATTATTAACTCAGCTCAGCTACAATCTTTTATGATATCAATTATCCGTTTATATTAATAAACTTCTTGTATTCAACACTTAACATAGACATTTAACAATATTGCTTCACGTTAACTGTACGAAACTGTCCGAAATAATATAGTGTGAGTAACGCATGCTAAGTTTCGGAAATATTTCATGCACAATGCTATTTACCGCTGTGAATTCACAAAGCCATTTTATCACAATAAATACACTACACAGTTTTAATATGAATAATCATTTTTTGAAAATGTCAAAATTTAATCGTTTTGGAAATGCATTTTTAGCGGCAATTTGTAATGAAATTGGTAACAAGAAATAGGTACTAATAATAGCAATTTCACTCAAGAAATATTATCCACAAATACCACTCGTGACAAATTTTTCTTTAAACATTTTTTACTTTTAAGGAACATCGAATCATCTGTTCAGATTAAACCCTCGAGCTATATGCTATCGTGATTCAATCAGACAGATGACTCTCATGATGTTGCTAGGTTAATAGTATATTATGCTACAAGGACCAAATGACTGTCATTTGGCTGCATTCGGTGAAGATAAGGACAAAGCCCGCGGCAAAGGCGAGGGCGAAGTAAGAGGTGAAGGCGAGGGCGAAGCACGATGCGAAGACGAGAGTGAAGCCCAAGGCGTATCCTCGTGCAGCCAAATTTGTCCGTGACAATAATGACAGTCGTTCAGTGTCCGTGTTGCATACGATACGTTTTGTAACAAGTGCACCGAAGTATCCTCATAACTGAGCTTTTCAAATAAATTTAGATGTATTGAAACTATCTTATAAGTTTGACAAACAAATTTTTGCAATCGCGATCACATTACAGTAAACTAATTCAATGAAACATAACTTACATGATTTATTTTTTTGATTGATATTTTTCACATTTTCTGTGCTATCCCGTTCACAATCAATGCACACACATAACGAACACCTCCTGAAGTAAAAAATGTCTTTCAAATATTAATTTGACATATCTCAATGAAATTAAATAATCCAACGGCATCCATGATCCACAATTTATTTTCATTTTTACCTAGCGGCCATTAATATCCATTTATTCCCTGTCAACTGAGAATTAATGAAAATTGTTACCATGGTTTGGAATTGAGAACTTTCGGAGTAGAATTTAGCTCAGTAATAAAGTACTTTCAGTGCACGTGTTACAAAAAAATGTTTTCAAGAAAAATTTATTGATAAAATTACAGTCCCTTATGATATTATATATATATGATTAAACTACAAAATGAATAGCTTTGGAAATATTTCCGGAGAAAATATATGAGAAAATATCAAGAAAAGTGTGCTTACGAACGCAAAGAACAAAAAATCATGTATTTAGCGCCAATTCATAGCATTTTGTGCAAACCAAAATTAGGTATTAGGAAGAGATACAACGGTAATTCAAATTTCAAATATTTTAGTAGATTGGGCTTATAATATGCGAAGGATTAATGGAGATTGTGGTGATCATCAACACACATACAGACATGTACTTCATTTGATCATCAACACACATACACACATATATTTCATTTCATCATCAACACACATACACACATATATTTCATTGGATCATCAACACACATACACACATAAATATTTCATTTAGTTGTATATAGTATTGTATTGTATTTTATTTTAGCTAAATCTGTACATTCCTTATTCATACTGTCTCTCTTATACTAATATTTTGCGTCTCAGTTCTCTATTTTTCTATGTTTGAATTTTGTATTTTTGTTGCTTGTGAATTGTAACTACTTGCTGGTTTTTTGTTACCTGCACCCTTTTACAACTCCTTCTAAAAAATAGAAAGCAGGATGACACCCGACTTTTCCTCCAAGTAACGAGCGGAAGTCCAGTTCATCTCCGCCGTTCGTTGCAACATTACCGAACCAAACATTATTTTTTCCCTCAAATTCAATTTTATCAAATTATTAAATAGTTGGTGTAGTTTATTTCCATATCATAACGTCCTCCCAACAGTGGTGACCCCGACGTTGATGATTATCTGTGACTTTTCTTTTTTTTTCCTCATCGCGATCGCGAGTGATTGAATGAGTCAAAGTTTGAGTGCGTGGACTTGTGAAGTGGAAAGTGAAAATTAAACATTATAATGTCTTCACCGCCGGTAAATGAGCTAGTGGCCGCCGTCGAGAATGCTCTTTCGTTCAACCGCGTGGCAGTGCGGATACCGCCATTTTGTGCTAACGATCCCGAAATGTGGTTCGCGATGGTGAAGAGCAGCTTTGCCTCAGCTGGAATTACCGAGGATGCTACGAAGTTCGGGTATGTGACCGCAGCCTTAGACGCTCGGTATGCGATAGAAGTGCGCGATGTGATAGTGAATCCGCCGTTGATAGACGCTTACGTCAAGCTCAAAAATGAGCAAATCAAAAGACTCAGCTCGTCGCAAGAGCAGAAAACGTGGCAATTACTGGAGCACGAGGAAATTGGTGACCGGGAGCCATCACAATTTCTTCGCCGCCTGTGCAGTCTTGCTGGCATGACCGTACCGGATACAATGCTGAGAACGCTCTGCATTGGCCGACTTCCATCCAACATAGAAAGCTATCCTAGCAATGCAGAAAGATGCTCCTCTTGATAAGATTGCGGAGTTAGCTGATGCGATTGCAGATTCCATAAACCCACGCGCAGCTATTGCAGAAGTTAGTGCCACATCGTCGGCTATAAATAGCGTAGTAGCACAATTGCAACAGCTAACAATGTCACTAAGAAGCGAAATATCGTCGGCACGGCAGGAGATGGCCGATTTCAAAGCAACCGCAGGCAGGAGTTATCAGCGAGATACACGAACACGATCACGATCTCGCTCACGAGCCCGTGAGCACGGTAAAGACCGAAAGTGCTGGTACCACTGGAAGTTTGGTGTCAATGCGCGGAAGTGTACTGAGCCGTGCGCGTTCAAACAGGGAAACACCGGGGGCAGTCGTTGATGGTGGCAGACGATCCTGGCCCAACTTCAGCGCGCCGCATCTTTATAACGGATACCAACACAAAAACACAATTTTTGGTGGACACTGGTGCCGACTTATATGTGTATCCTCGCGCGCATCTTCGCGGGCCGCGAGAAAAGTCATCGTATAGGCTTACTGCGGCCAACGGAACAGTGAGTGCGACTTACGGCATAGTCACATTAAATCTCAATTTCGAACTTCGTAGAGATTATACATGGAGATTTGTAGTCGCTGACGTTGCGAAACCCGTTGATTTCTTAGCATTTTACGATTTGCTTGTGGATGTTAGAAATCGGAGGCTCATCGATGCAACCATACGCATCACATCCCAAGGCGAAGCCGTCACGAAGAAAACATCAAGTGCGAAAACTATTTCTGGATCAACAACGTTCCATGAACTTATGGCAAAGTATCCAGAAATAACACGACCCGACGGTGCAGTCAAACAGCTGAAGCATCAAACCAGACATCATATCAGGACGACACCAGGCCCACCGGTGTCACAGAAGCCTCGTAGGTTAGCTCCCGACAAAATAAATGTTGCAAAGAAGGAATTCAACAACATGTTGATGCTTGGACTCGCCAAGCCGTCGCAAAGCTGCTGGTCATCCCCACTTCACATGGTTCCTAAGCACGGCGAAGAATGAAGGCCGTGGGCGACTACCGTGGCCTCAACGCACGAACGGAACCTGACCGTTATCCAGTCAGACATATACAAGACTTTGCTCAGACTTTGGCTGGTAAGAACATTTTTTTCAACCACCGATCTGGTTAAAGCCTTTAATCAGATACCAGTCGCGGTAGAAGATGTTCCGAAGACGGCAATAACAACGCCGTTTGGATTATTTGAGTTCGACTTCATGACTTTTGGACTACGCAACGCAGCTCAAACGTTTCAGAGGTTTATCGACGAGATCCTCCGAAACCTGGATTTCTGTTATGCCTATATCGATGACATTCTGGTCGCGTCATCCTCACCGAGTGAGCATCTGTAACATCTACAGATTCTGTTTGAGCGGTTGCGAGACTACGGAGTGGTTATAAATCCTGCGAAGTGCGTTTTCGGCCTACCATCAGTCAAATTTCTTGCCTACCTAGTCAGTGCCAGTGGTACTCAACCTCTTCCGGACAAAGTCGAAGCCATTCGTGCGTTCCCACACCCGGACACAGTTAAAAAGCTTAGACAGCTCTTAGGGATGTTGAATTTTTATAGGAGATTTATCCCTAAGGCTGCTGAGATACAAGCATCTTTAAATGATCTGTTGTGTGGGAACATAAAGGGCAAAGCACCTGTGACGTGGACACAAGACACAAAGTCTATGTTCGAGGCTTATTAGGAGAGCTTAGCTCAGGCAACTCTGTTAGCTCATCCAAAAGGAAATGCGCCATTAGCCATCTTTTGCGACGCATCTAATTTCTCGATCGGGGCAACTCTACAACAACGAGTCGATGACATATGGCAACCACTTGAATTCTTTTCACGAAAGTTGAGTGGGGCAGAGCACATTTATTGAGCGCATAATCGGGAGTTTCTGGCAAATATATGCAGCTATTAAACATTTTCGCTATATGGTGGAAGCCAGAACATTTTCTATCTTCATCGATCATAAGCCGATCACATACGCCTTCCAAAAGAAGAACAGTCAGTGCACACCACGGCAGTTCCGCTACCTTGACCTTATCGGTCAATTTTCTACCGATATACGTCACATATCGGGAGAGGAAAATGTTATCGCTGATGCTCTTCCTCGAAAAGAGGAGATTGAATCTGTGTTGGATTTCACAGCACTGGCAGCCGCACAGAAAAATGATGTAGAGCTGAGGAATTTGCTAAACGACGGATCCTCAAGTCTACAATTTCGACTCGTCAAAATGCCAGACACAGCCACTTCAGTCATGTGTGACATCACCACGACCACAGTACGGCCATTTACCAGTCCAGTTCCGTAGAGCAGCATTCAACACCATACATCAGCTGTCTCATCCTGGTGCCAAAGCGACGACCAAACTCGTGACACGACGTTACGTATGGCCGTCGATTAAAAAGGACTGTAGAATGTAGACTCGCAGTTGCCTACAGTGTCAACGAGCGAAAGTCACTCGCCATGTGTCAACAGCACCAGGTATATTTCCACTTACATCACGAAGATTCGAGCATGTGCATCTCGACATCGTTATCATACCGATGTCCGAAGGTTGCAGATATTGTCTGACTTGCGTGGATCGCTTTTCTCGTTGGCCAGAGGCAATACCAATGGAAGATCAAGAGGCCGCAACCGTTGCACGTGCATTCTACCACAATTGGATTGCAAGGTTTGATATTCCGCTGCAAATCACCACCGACCAAGGACGGCAGTTTGAGTCGAATTTGTTCAGACAACTGAATTGTTTAACAGGTACGAAACATTTTCATACTACGGCGTATCATCCGGCCGCCAACGGCATGGTGGAGAGATTTCACCGCCAACTTAAAGCAGCCATTAAATGTCATGCGAACTCTCGGTGGACCGAAGTTCTGTCTATGGTCATGCTAGGTATTCGAGCAGCATGGATGGATGACCTACAAGCTACAGCAGCAGAGATGCTGTATGGAGAAGCAGTCCGTGTACCCGGTGAATTTTTAGCAAAGTCACTGAACGTCATCGGAGAAGATGCAACTAATTTTGTGCAAACATTGCGCCAGCATATTCAATGCCTTCGTCCGGTCAATGGATCTAAGCACGGAGAAAAGGCTACTTTCGTGTTCAAAGAGCTAGCGACAACCGAACACGTATTCGTTCGGTATGACGGCCCGAAGAGACCGCTCCAACAACCCTATGAAGGTCCGTTCAAGGTAGTGTCAAGGTCTGACAAAACTTTCGTGGTACACATCCGTGGCCGCGACGTTACAGTTCCTATCGATAGGCTCAAATCAGCTTATGTCATGGCAGACAGCGATGTCATAAGTGAAGATGAGATGCCAGATGACAGCATTATCACACCTCCAGCCGTTGATCTCCGTCAATCCGAATTCCAGCCTGATGGGGAAGTTTCATCAGGACGCTGCACTCGATCAGGAAGACGAGTTCGATTCCCAGATCGTTTTCAAGTCTCGTGATCCCAATCACTGGCAGGGGGGTACTGTGGTGATCATCAACACACATACACACATGTATTTCATTTGATCATCAACACACATACACACATATATTTCATTTGATCATCAACGCACATACACACATATATTTCATTTGATCATCAACACACATACACACATAAATATTTCATTTAGTTGTAATCTGTATATAGTATTGTATTTTATTTTAGCTAAATCTGTACATTCCTTATTCATACTGTCTCTCTCATACTAATATTTTGCGTCTCAGTTCTCTATTTTTCTATGTTTTTTTTGTTACCGGCACCCTTTTCAGCTCCTTCTAAAAAATAGAAAGCAGGATGACACCCGAGTTTTCCTCCAAGTAACGAGCGGAAGTCCAATTCATCTCCGCCGTTCGTTGCAACATTACCGAACCAAACATTATTTTTTTCCTCAAATTCAATTTTATTAAAATATTAAGTATTTGGTGTAGTTTATTTCCACATCATAACGTCCTCCCAACAGAGATAATTATAAAGAATATATAGTATGACCAATGTGGAATTCTACAGACAAAATGCTACAAGACAAATATTTTCAGGAATTCAACATAAAATTTAATCCCTTTACGGATATTATTTTTAAAGCAGCACGCGATGCTAGATATGCCAAAAGAAAAGGATTGCAATGTATTCCTGAAAAAAGGAAAGTAAGTTCAACAGCTATAAATAAAGCACATATAATCAAAATGATTAAACTATGGGATAAAAATGAACCTGGAGGTTTGCAAAAAAAGTTTTTTCGCATAGCTTTTTATGAGCTGGCATGAAGAGGAGGCGAAGCTGCTAGCTGCATGGTGTATTAAATCAAAGATGAAATTGCAATTGATGGAATGTGCACTGATAAAATAGAGTACAACTCAATATTTTCGAAAACTGCACAAGGGAGTGAAAATAAATTGACAGATAGTAAGTGGCTAACAAAAAATACAGAAGATGATACAATTGGTTCAGTTCGATTATTATTATTAATAATAGACTTACATGATTTGTAAAATATTTGTCTTGATTCTTATTTTTATTACGTTTATGTACATTATTGAAACTCAATTCTTTAGTAGAAAATTTTTATGACATGTTTGGATCTTGGAACTGTGTGCGTCCGCAAAAGGGGTCCTTGTATTGTATATTATATTAATTAATTCATTTTTGACTTGATAATTGTCAAGACTCATATTATTTATTCCTCTGTAATAGACATACCTGATTTGTGAAATATTCGTCTTGAAACTTATTTTTCTTATATTCATGTATATTATTGAAACTCAGTTTTTTTGGTAAAAATTTTTATGACATGTTTCTTTAGAACTGTGTGCGTTTGCAGATACGGGCATCGTCCTCATGTGTTATATTAATTAAATCTTGTTTCACTATAATAATTGTCAAGACTCATACCATTGATTCCTCTGTTTGAGGTTTTTACGTAGGTTTTCCTCAGACTTTGGGTGAATGCCAAAGGAATTTTGTGCTTTTTGCACTAAATGTGGAACCCACGTTTTCACATCTAGTAATCTGTATATTTTTAATTTTCAATTGTCTAGATATTTATTTTTGTATCATTTTTTCTGATGAAGACTTTCGGATAGAGTCGAAACGTCAAAAATATAGATGAATATACAAAATTTAATCCAAAAAATATTTAAATTCAATAATTGCATATTTAAATAAATCTTTTCATAAATAAAATATCGTTGAATAATGTCGCCGAATTACATTCCAGCATTTTATTTTTTCGGGATCAATTTCTGATTGACAACTCAACCTTGTAACCACACAGCAATTTGACTCGAAAACTGTTTAAAAAGTAAAATCATGACACCGTAATTGGAGTGATTTTATTAAAATAGTTTTTTTGTCAAATTGCTACGTATAACAAGGTTTCGTTATAAACAGAAAATTATGCAGCAAAATAAAAAGTTCTTGCGAAATTACTGTTGATAAAATCAGTAAATTTACGACACTTTTTCCATTTCATTTTTTCCACTGGATTTTTTTCTATCAATTCTTTTTTTCATTGGATTTTTTTACTACTAATTCTTTTTTCCATTATTTTGGTTCTTGAGAAATGTAAACAAAACTTGTAAATAAATTGGCTGCTTTATATGTTAAACTTCAGAAATGTAATACAATATGCGCACTGTATCTATATCAGTGGCATTAAAACAGCGGTTTCTGATTTCAATCAGCGGTGCTACGCACTTATCCAAAGGGCGGGCTTTACCCGCTCTGACCAAGGTCGTAGTGGAATCTTGATAATAGCATGCTCTACATGCGATATTGGATAATGAAATATGCGCACTGTATCAGTGGCACTAAGGCGTTCGTTTTTGTTTTCGACTGGCGGTGCTTTGCACTCAACTAATGAACCGGCTTCGCCCGGTCTGACCAAGCTCGATGTGGAATCTTAAGTAATGGCGTGTTCCAAATACGATATTATATAATGCAATATGTGTACTGTATCAGTGGCACTAAAATAGTGATTTCTGCTTCCAAGTGGTGATGCTTCTCACCCAACTAACTAGCGAGCTTCGCTCGCTCTGTTCAAGCTCGACGTAGAGCTTTATATATGTAATCAAAACTTGTAAATAAATCAGTGGTAAAAATATAATGGAAATTATATTTAGTAGAAAAAATATACAATGGAAAATTTAGTCAGAGGAAAAAATATACAGTGAAAAATTTATTCAGAGGAAAAAATATACTGTTGAAAATTTATTCTGTGAAAAAATTTATTAATAGCTACTGAATGGGATTTCAAAAACAATATTCGTAATTATGATAATATAATACCCATGAAACGAGGTACCTTTTTCATTTAAAATTGCTCTTTATGTCTAAAGATATTTGAACTATGACTTTTAGTTTAATTTCTAGCTTTCGACGTCTTTTTTACAAAAAATAATAAAATGAGTCTTGTATTGGTGCAACTTTTGTTCAATCAAACTAATTTTGTAGCTCATTATTTTCGAAAATTGGAACTTACATTGTGTGCTAATATGGATGCATTTGTTAAAAAGCGTGTTAGAAATGAAAATCAGTACGCAGAAATTGATATTTTAGCTTTCTTTGAAGCCTATCAAAAGGCAATACGAATGGCTGCTGTTGAATGTAATTTAGGTGTGTCCACTGTTCATCAAATTTTAAAAAATCTGACGTCAACATCACGTAACTTCCTTGTACATCATTTGATATATACACAAATTTATTCAATAAAGTTTTCTGTCATTTCAAATTATAATTAATATAATTTTAATAATATTTTGACATGTACAATGTCAAACAAAATCTAACAAGTAAGTAAAAATTTACAACAGATTATCATTGCCTACATTATCATTTCAATTAAACCGATTGTTTTATACGGCAAATTCTGAACGTCTGTTATACATTTAAACTGCACTTTCGACTCAATCGATTTATACAAAAATAGTAGATAACTATTTTGATGCTACAACATGTTCAAACACTAAATTTCAATATGCTATGGCTGATCATTCTAGATTTATGCACAAAATTTGAAAAAAGTTTTAAATAAAGTGCACTTCTGGCTTAGCCGATTCATATAAAAATAACAGATAACTATTCTGATATAACATCAAGTTCAATACTGAATTTCAACATCCTACGATTGATTATTCTGGATTTATTAGAAAAATTCGAAAAAAGTTTCCAGTAAAGTGCACTTCCGGTACAGATGATTGGAACTATAATGCGAGGTGCACAACTAGACTCTATACCAGTCTTCAATACAAAATTTCAACATTATACGTTGAACCAGTTTTGAGATTTGCGAGTCAAAATGGATTCAGGGATGCTCAAAACGGATATTTCCATCAAAATCTCGATAGGTGAATTTTGTCGGTTGCACAATACTTTCTTGTACTTAGTTCAAAGCAAATACAAACCATTTAATTTGCATTAAATCCATTATTTATAACCTGGAGACCGCGCACGACAATTTGAAATTTGTAATTTGTTAATAAATGAACAGCCCGAGATTTTGAAATCAATTATATGGACAGATGAAGCCAATTTTTCAAATAACGACATGTGCAATAGAAGAAATACACACTTCTGGAGTCGTGAAAATTCTATTGCACTTCGCGACAGAAGTTTACAGCAAAAATTCAGTATAAATGTGTAGTGTGCGATATTAAATGATAACACTTATGTTTACATATACGAAGATATACTGACTGGAGCCAGATATTTTGAAATATTAAGAAACATGCTGTACATCATTTTAGATGATCTGCCACTAGCAGATAAAAGAAATATTATTTTTAAAAAAGATGGTACGCCTGCACATAATTCTCGTCAAATTTAATAATTTTGCAAATCAGTGGATTGGTACACACGGTCTCATTCGGACATACGTCACACTGATTCTTTTCACTTATTGGCTGAGTTGATTTTTTTGCTACAGCCAATCACTGTTTGAGGAACAAACGTCAAACTGACAGTTATTTGTTTACTTCAGTTCGTTGTTGAACGCATAGCTCATTGTTTCAGTGTCTATCATCAGCTAGATATTTTCTAAAAGAATGATGTCTTTTTATTTGGAAAGTTTGCCTGGTGATGTGAAACAGACAGGAGGAATAGTCGATAAGTTTTGATGAACAAAATGTCAAAATTACGATGAAACTAATTAACTCAAAACTGTGAATTAACTTGACGGTTTCGAGAAACGGGCTGTTAAAGCTAAAACTAACACTATATATGTAACAATAAAAGAAATAGTCTAAAAGTCAAAATAAACACACAAAAATGTTAGAATATTGCAATAGACAGAATAAGTCAGACAATTCTTCTACTTTGGAATACATAGAATATTTTTTATTATTACAAAAACGTACTATTTTTACATCAGTCAAAATAATTGAACAACGTTATTTCATAGAATGCTTATTTTAATTTATTATACTAAAATTGTGACTTCCAATACTCCGCCTCAATTTTAATACAATAAATAAATAATTGGATTTATTCAGAAAGACTTCAGTTGCAGATTCCCAGTCTTGAACGAAGAAGTACAAATTGCTGTGCTGGTAATCCTTTAGTTAATATATCAGCTTTCTGATCCTTAGAACAAACGTACACCACGTCTATTGTGCCATTTTGATACAAATCTTTTACAAAATTATATTTAATGTCAATATGTTTTAGACGTCGATGTTCCCATTTTTGTAAAAGATGAATGCAGGATTGATTGTCTTCATATATAACAATTGGAAGTGAACCCTTGACGCCAATGTCGTCTAGAATACCTCGTAGCCAAAGTATCTCTGCTGCTGCGTTTGCCAATGCTACGTACTCTGCCTCTGTAGATGAAGGAGCAACAGAATTTTGCTTCCTTGTAGCCCAGCAAACTACTGATCCATATATTTCTAAAAGATAACCGCTTGTTGATTTTCTATCCTTGTCATTAGCCCAATCAGCGTCAGCAAATCCTCTTATAGCTATATCTTCTTCTAGACGATAGAATAATTTATAGTTTAAAGTTCCTTTGATATAACGTAAAATGCGCTTTAATCCCTTCCAATGAATTTCGGTCGCATTATTTTGAAATCTACTAAAATAGTTTACGGATGCGCTTAAATCGGGTCTTGTACATAGCATAACATACATTAAACTGCCCACCAATTCTCGATAAGGCTTCTTCTCAATACATTCTGATGCATCTTCTTCTTTGCTTGGGTTTATTTCCATGGGAGTAGTTGAAGGTTTGCATTCGTCCATATCAAACCGTTTTAAAAAACTTTTAAGATATGAGTGTTGACTTAAAAACATACCATCTTCTCTTCTTTCAATTTTCATTCCTAGAAAACAATCTAGCTCTCCGAGATCTGTCATAGAAAACTTTCTTGATAACTCACTTTTCAATTTCTCAACTTCATTCATGCTGTTTGATGCTATAATCATGTCATCTACGTAAATCAATACATATATCTTTACTTCAGAATTAAACTTTACATAAAGAGATTTAACGTTATTGGAACGCTGATAATTTAAACTTCTAATAAATATATCAAACTCTTCATTTCAAACCTTTGGGGCTTGTTTCAAACCGTAAAGAGATTTGTGTAGTTTGCAAACCAATTTTGAGTCTTCAACAAATCCTTCTGGTTGCTTCATGTAGATTTCTTCCTTAAGAGTTCCATGGAGAAAAGCATTTTTGACATCCATTTGTATTGCATGCATTCTATCTTTATTAATAATTGCCAAAAGAGTTCGGACTGTAGTTAAACGAGCAACTGGTGCATAAATCTCGTCATAATCAATGCCTTTTCTCTGAGAACATCCTTTTATTACTAACCTTGCTTTATGTCGCGATATTTGACCATCTCCGTTACGTTTCAGCTTAAATAACCACTTGCAATCTATGGCCCGTTTTCCAGGAGGCAAAGTTGTCAACGACCATGTTTTATTTTTAAGTAATGAATGTATTTCTTCTTGTACAGCTTTTTCCCAATCTTCTCTATCATTTCGATGCTTAATTTCTTCGATACTTGTTGGAGTATCATCAAGTGATTCTGCAGCTAACGCTACAGCATAGTACGTGTGATAATTTTCCAAATATTTCGGCTTTTTCTTAATTCTTGAACTCCGTCGAAGTCCTTCTTTTGAATTTTCCATAGTTTCATTCTCTCCGCCTGAATTGCTTGTAATTTCTTCATTGCTAAATGAATTATTTTCCTCCTCGATGTGAAATGAGAATTTTGTTTCGTCGAATATCACATCTCGACCAGTTAAAATTTTCCGTTCTTCAGGACAGCATAATCTATAACCATTTGGACAATAACCGACCATGAAACATTTTTTTGACTGTGATTCAAATTTTCCATGAGAAAGTGCTTTAGGTATATGCAAATATCCCGCACAACCAAATACTCTCAATTTTTTCAGATTTGGTTTCTCTCCAAACCACATTTCCGCAGGCACTTTATCCTTCAATGCCTGAGTGGGACTGCGGTTGATCAAATAGACCGCTGCTAAAGCTCGCCGCACACGATGCAATTTTTCAAGCAATTTTGTTCACTTGGCGCCGCACTGGGTGCCACGCTTGCTCCGATGCAAGAAATTTGGTGCGATGCGGGGTACTAGACTTACCACGAGACTTGTTTTTCAAGATAGGTTCGGTGCTATTTTTCGCACTTGCTGCGCCACTGACTGCTGTCCACAGCCAATCAAAGCAGACGATGAAATCACGTGATTACATCACTGAGTTGTATGTCGCATCAGAATCCTGTGCCTCGTTAGTACATTGTGTTTTGTGGTGTTTTAAGATACAAATAAGTAAAAATTATGGCTAGTGGAAATTAAATAATGTTCACGTTCCCTAGCTCAGGGTGTATACCAAAAAATTAAATGAAAATTCCCTGACTTCCAGGTTTTCCAGGTTATTTTCAATAAAATTCCAGACAGTAAAAAACAAAAGTTTGATACAAGTTTACATATAATCACAGATTAATGTTGCAATTCTGTGTGAACCCTATAAATCTGTGAATTAAAAACAAAATCGCAACGAACTTGATATCATGAACGAATTTACATTAATCGACAAAAGTAAATGTACTTTAATAATTTTTTTTTTCATGAATTTAGAGATCTGGAAGACTTATAGATTTGCACAGATGGCCCTAGTATCTTAAAGAGTGAAAATATACTTTTATGAGTAATAATCCATAAATATCCTATGATGTATTTTTTCCAGACAAATATCAGAGATTCCCTGACGATTCCATGACATTTCCAGTTTATCTAAATTTCCTGACATTTCCAGGTTTTTCACGTTTGGTATACACTCTACTAGCTCGTCAAACAAAATGTTGAAAACTCTGCGGCCTTGATTCCTTCTCAAAAGTCACTCTCTTGATCAAAGTTTTTTCTTCTTTTTTTCTGTCTCGTAATTCGCAAGCTATAATTGCAGTAAATGCTCCTGCTCTCCTCCGACGATTAGTTTCGGCAACATCCATACTTGTAATGTGAAAATCTACCAAGTCTACGTCCTAGTGTTAGAATGAGTGGCGCAGCTTGCATCGTGTGATGCGAGAATAAGTGTCACACTAAGTGTACCTCAAAGTGGCCCAGTGCGCAAGAAAACTTGCTGCAAATTAAGTGAACAAAATTGCATGGAAAATTGCCTCGTGTGCGGCGGGCTTAATACTGCTTCTGACCAGAAACCTTTGCTTAACTTCGAATTTAGTAGCATGCATCTCGCTTTCTCAACAATGGTGCGATTCATACGTTCCGCAACTCCATTTTGTTGCGGTGTATATCTAATTGTATACTCAAATTGTATACCACGTTGTTCAAAATAGCTCCTCATTTCATCCAACACATATTCTCCGCCATTATCGCAACGAAATCGACTTATTTTTAAGTTGAATTGTGCAGTTGCCATGGATTCATAAACGAAGTGACTAATGATCCGGCTACCGGATAAGGCCCGGTTTCACCAAAGTCAGTTAAATTTATCTAGAGGTTATTTTGAGTTAGTAACTATAGTTACAATTGTATCAACAATAGTTTTCGTATAGAATAACCTCTGGATAAATTTAACTGGCTTTGGTGAAACTGGCCCTTAATGAGATATTTTTATTTGTCCGGTTATTTTTTTTTGCGTGCAAAACAATAGCCTGTATTTTATCCGTCATTCAATTAAATGTTAGTGGGGATAGTTTATCGTGATAAAATTAAATCTCTAAAGTCGTTCCTGGTATATTTCATGGAATTTAATTCATCTTTTTAGAATTTACTTGAATACATGCAAAGGTAAATTAATAGAATGAACTTATTTACCTGATTTTCAATTTTTCAAAAAACGTCGATCTGTCATATTCCTGTTTATATTCAGATAATCATGTAATGCAATGTAATTCATTAATTCAGTCCAATAAAAACTTCCTTGCATGTCAACAGCTATATTTTGCTACGAAAGCTGAGAAAACTGTTGTAAAAGAATACTCTCAAAAAAACACTTCCAAAATGCAGAAGAATTTGGATATCACAATTGATAAATACTCAAAATTGAAAAAATGGATAGGTTGTGTTAATTGTTATATATATAGTATCATTTGGTATGTTCGGGACTCAAGCGATTGGCAAAAGAATTATGGATGTGTGATAATTGTGAATTTTAATATATAACGTAATTTAAGTAAATATAATTTTAAGGCATTTGTCATTGTTTTCATGAATTCTGACTTGGAGGTAATTTTGAATTTCTATAATAAATGAATTGCTCTCGGAATTACTATTTATTTTATGATATTCGAATACTTTTTAATTTTATTTAATTCACTTTGGATACTTCAAAGTGTATATAGTTAGTAATAGTATATGGTTTGAAAGAAGTTTGGAAAGATATAATGTAACCTATGAGGGTATACCGTACTTATTAATGCAGAATTGGATAGTATGGATAATACATTTTTCTAGCCGGATAAATAAAAATATATTATTCATCCGGTTACCGGAAAAATTTGAAAAAATATTTTCGTCCGGTCGCCGGACGAATAGATCCAGCCATTCATAAATTTTGAAGAAATGAAAAGTTTCAGATTTTGTTTTCATCAAATATGCAGCAACAAAATGCGTATAATCATCAATAAAAGTAATGACATATCGCTTACCATCATGCGATTCTGTTCTTATTGGACCAAAAACGTCGCTATGTATTAATTGAAGTGGGCGCTTCGCTCTCTTCCGTTCCGTGTCATGTGGAAGTCTAGTTTGCTTTCCTTCAATACAGTTTTCGCAAGATCCTAAATTCATAGACCTTAGATTCGTGTTTATTCCTTCAACCATATTTTCAATTTTTCCTAATCCACTACTACTCAAATGGCCCATATGCTTATGCCAAAGTTCAAAAACACTAATAAATAACAGCAACTCAAAAATCAAGCAAGCAAACAAATAGATAAACAACACTTACGAAATGTCACTTTGACGTTTGCTATTCAAACAGGGATTAGCTGGAGCCACTGATCTCTATATAACACTGGATTGGGTTTAGACCGTATTCTGGCATCTGAAAGCGGCCCCGGTTGAACGGCGGCCTTGACAGTAAAATTGAGGCTTTGTGTTTCTATTCGGCGGCAAATTCAAAACACTTATAGGCTATGTGCAAGGGGGTGGAGTTTGGACAAATATCGATGCGAGCGCTCATTGTGAGCACCATTGTAACCATTGAACTCCATTTCTCAGAATACGTCAATGAGCTGTCATTGAGCATTGTGGTTTAAAAGTGAAAATAATTGCATATAAAACATGGGAAAACGTTTGTTCTGTTCCAGGCTGTTGTGTTAAGGATGATTCAAGTAAAATATAGTTTCATAGATTTCATGTACCCAGTTATAACACAAAAAAACGAGTGAAGTGAATCAAAGCGATAAATAGAGTATTGTCTGTCTTTCATTATTAATCTATATAACAAATATGTTTGTAATTCAATTGTGAAATTAGAAATATTCATCATCGATTTGGGATTCATGAATTTACCTCTATCTCTAATTTGTAAGATGTTTCAGTGATAGAAGTTTGTCAGATGCACTTCGCAATAATTTTGTTGTTAATATTGTCAGCAACATATTCTTCAGCATGTTTAATATGGCCAAACTAATTTCACGCTTTTCTTCAATGCTTCCTCGGTAAAAGGGATACAGTGTTTGATAAATACAAACCCGATCTGCAAGATCACGGCGTCATAATTTGAGGTTATCCTGTCAATTAGAACGGATTAAGACGTTTTCTCTATAATAGGTACGTTATAATTGAAGGAAAAAATACTTAAAATAAATTATTTCAACGTACCTTTTATGCTATGCAAGTTATATTATACGCACACAGCTGAATTAAATAATATTAGTACATTTAAAAAATTATAGGTATGAAACAATTATAAAATGGAGTTCAATCGTTCCCCATTGCCCGCTAGAGGCGCTAGTAGACTTCAAGCACGTAGCCTATAGAAGACACTCGATGAAATTCAAAGTATAATGCAAGTAAGATGAAGAAATTATTCTCAATATATATTAAAATACATACATTAATAATCAACAAAAGTTAAAAATTGTTATAATAGTTGAAATATTTATTAATAGTTAAAAATAGGTATTTGTGAACTTTTTAGTGTCAGTGTTTTAACTATTTTTTAAACATTGTAGTTTAGTATTATTTAATCCGTTCAATAGTTTTATAAATTTTAAATAAAACTTCAAGAGTTAGCAAACATCAACAACATTACAATGAATTTATTTGTAAATTACTGTAACGGTGCCCAAAGATAATCGTTTTTGACATTAGCGTTGACGTTTCAATAGCGGTTGCTTGCAAAAACTCCCTATTAACATCCCTGCCCTTCCCATATAAGTCTTCTGTTTGTATGATGGCGCGTCTTTGTCCCAATTGCTTCATTGTTCGTTTTTCTGGTAGCCGCAAATAAACGCAATGATATGTACTTAGCGCACACTTGTTTTGCGGTATAATAAATGTGATTTAATTCATCAATAGCATTATCAAATAAATGATCATTCAACTCTGGAAAAAGTGTCGAACCGTCCGCAAACAAATCTGATAGAACTTTTCCACAAAGAACAGCACAGAAATTTTTTTCTTGAGGAATAGTTATCCACTGCCCTGAATTAAGTGCACGCCTGAACAATGTTTCCGAGTGATTACAAATTCGAATAACAGATTCGCTAGGATAAATTAAACCACCTCTATTTTTGATTATAAATAGAGTGTTTGCAACACGCGTACCAAACGACTCTGGGTCAGAAACTAATGCGAGTCTACAATCCTCGCATTTTATGATGGGATTCGCACGATGAATCAGTTTCCGAACAACCCATCCAGCTATGTAGACAACGCAAGCGTTTGTAAAATCTGACAAATTAACAGTGTTCTCTCTTTCGAAATCAACAAAATAATCATAGAAGATGTCATTGTCTGCTTCGTCCACAATATTCTCAGATAATCCATACTTTTTTGAAACTCGAATGCTATCTGCTTCTTCGTACAGCCATTTTTTTAATGATTCTTCATCGGATGGAAATCTTGATAATATTCACATTATATAGCATACACTGATCTCTAATATATTAGAGATCAGTGATAGCATAGCAATAAACATGAGTGATGTTTACTTATTTCAGTCATATCGATCGTTACTTCAGGTTCTTTCGTTGTACTTACTTGTGCAGCGTCAAATTTCTTAATGAATCGGCTTTATTTCCGCAGAACATGCATTTGAACACCATGATTTAAAAATTGCGTCCCAACACCATACTGAACTGTCACCAACATATGTCACCAATTGAACACAGAACCTCATTTTTGCCAAGATGGCGACATTCAATTGGGGCCGCATTCCAGCGACCTAAACCCAATCCAGTGTTATATTCAGATCAGTGGCTGGAGCAAAAAGTCACGTGATCACTTGCTGATCCGCAGCCCATAGCACTCTCATTTGTATCAATTTTAAATTGAAATATAACTATTTTTATTTGCATTTTTCTCAATATTTTCATTATGAAAAACTATAAGTGTGTTAAAGTTAGATTGTTATTCAAAATTAAACAGTTAGGTTCCACATTTTGAGAGTCACTGGTTCGTAATTATTTTTGTCTCGCTTATTTTATATAATATAGGAATTGTTTGCCAATTCAACCAACTTCATATCTCTTACTTCGAGATAGTGATAGTAGCACTTATACGAACCACCCTGTTTATATGAATGTTGATACCAAGTTGTAACACCCGAAAACAGCAGTTAGAACTTATTGAAGCAATCAACTTTTTTTAGTTCAAATTTTTTATTTGTCGTTTTCTTGTTTTTAGAAAAATCGTCCTTTATTTTAAAGAATTTTCAAAACATACAAAAGTGCAACTGTTGCATTATTCATTTTGTTGTGATGTTTAATTTTTACAATGTACTTGAACCCACATTTATTAAATCAAAAATAATTGGGACATGTTAAACTGAGAAAAAAAAATCTTTTTGTGTAGGAAAACAATCAAGATATGAGATTTTTGTACTTGGCCGAGACTTTTCATTTTCACTGAATGTCTTTTAAGTTATATCACTTTCTGTTTTGTTAATTTATAATGTATATTGATACTGTAATGCAGGGGCCACACCTACGTCTAATACCATTAATTAAGGCGTTATGTGACAATTGATATATTGTTATTGGCAATGTGTTTATTGTTAAACAACGCCTCGATTAATGGCATTAGGCGTAGGCATAACAGTATCAAGAGGATTATTTCCAACAATAATCTGTTATAAACAATCGATTGTTTTAATCAAAAGTGTTGTAAATTGAATTAATTCCAGTAATTTTCCCTCTATAATTATCTGAAGGTATCACTGTACTAAAAATACTGGTGGCTGGTAGCCGCACACACGGTAATCAATTAATTAATATATGAAAGTGAGTTGATGGGTGGTAACTACTATCACGATATATTACTCTATAGTTCTCTGCCTTATTTGCTTTCGAATAATTTTAATTAGTATCTTTACTAATTCCTTGTTTATAATAAATTTGTTATTTGAGTTGACGTCTGTTGCCTGTTACATTTTTCGAAGCACAAATGAATCTTCGACTTATCCTTTCTATTCATTTTTTTGCCCAAATCACCTTCAAGGCGAAAAATGACACATGATGCGTAATTACATGATAAAAATATTGAGACAAATGCGAAAATATCAGACATTTCACTCAATATTACAAATGACAATATTCTAATATTATAGTTGATCGTATCCAGTAAAATTTATATTGTATTAAAATCAGAATGCAGAAACAACCAAGTTGCATGCATTGTAGAAGATACATGTTGTCTCTGACAACTTTTTGGTTTTGCTTCCTATCTCTAAGGCACTGATGAAGGTATAATATATACGGAAACGTTAACAATAAAGGAGATGACTTAATTATTTATCCTTCTTGTTTTTCACAATCCGATATTTTAATAGTTGGTGATTATAATCTACCTGATTTACATTGGTTGCCTGCACTAAACAATTTACTGCTGCCAACATATTCGTCGAGAACTGATATTATTTTAGGATTGTTGAATGTTCTGTCTTTGTGCAACTTAACTCAGTATATAGTATTGTTAATACCAAGAATTCCATCTTGAATTTAATTTTTAGTCGTTTGGATATAAATGCTACAAATTGTTTTCAACCGTTGAGTAAATTGGATGAACAATATCATCCTGCTCTGGAACTTTGTTTTTCTCTTGAAAATTTTGAACCTTTGAAGCCAAATAATTTCTCAACTTATAACTTCAAGAAGTGTAACTATGAAGACCTGATTTATAAATTATCAGCTGTCAACTGGGACAACAGGTTTTCAAATAAAACATTAAATGATAATGTCAAACTATTGAAGTAATATATAATTTGCTTGTCACTTTTTGTCCCAAATATCAATACAGAATATTCGAATATCCTAAATGGTTTTTTAACTTATTAGGTAATAAAAATAATTAAAGAGAAAGTCAAATACCATAAAAAATGGAAATATTATAGGAATAAAAGTGATTACGATTCGTTTGCTTTACTTCGTACCTACTAGCTCAAAGATTATGTTGTCTAGTTTTTATAAATGTTATATTAATTATATTGAGAATAATTTGAAATCGTACATTAATCACTTTTGGAATCATATTAAACAACTTAAAACTAATAATTGTTTGCCTAATTCCTTGTTTTATAAAGATAGTGAGGCACATTTAGGTTCTGATATTAGTGATCTTTTTGCTACATACTTTGAATCAGTATACACTACATCAAATAACGCAAACATCAATCTTGCATATATCAACGGCAGTATTAATTTTGGAAAAATTTCTATAACTGGGAATCAAATCTTTCAGGCTCTTTCTTAACTACATAGATACTAAGAAAAATTCTGGTTCTGACCGCATTCATCCACTTTTTATTAAAACATGCGCATATTATTCAACCTGTAACGCGGCGAACGTTATTATCGTCTATTATTTGTTTTGTTTAATTAGTCCTACGTTGTGTTTGATTTTTGTTTTAAAAATGTGCCCAGAATTCTTCTAATTGAAGTCGTGGTTGTGCAGGGTAGAGAAATAGAAATACAACATAAATTCAGACCAACAATATAACAACAGTTTATTTTCCTCACAATAATACAAAATTTATGCAATTAGCGGTATTGTATACTTAATGGAGAGTGAGTGATGAAGACAGTCAGAGGGCTCCCGGAATGGAGGCTCCGGGACGTCGGTAGAGGCTCCAGACTGGGCTCGGCTCGGTCGCCGACTGTAGTGCGGTAGGAGTCGGACGTGCGCTGATCGAGTACGGCAGCTTGCGTACGATAGCGGCACCGAGTAGTCCACGGACGTGACAGTGGTCCTAGACTTCCCTCTTGGTCGGGTTAGGACGCCTGCGGCTAGACCCCGTAGCGGCTCGTTAGGGACGCTTTTACACCTTCCTATTCCCTGGATAGGTGGATGACAATTTCACAAAGGATCTGCAATCAAATTAAAAGAACCTGCTCGCAGGTAGGCTTGCGTTATAGTTTGGTTGCTATAACGACTACAGCGACTAATTATAGCGCTGTAGGTTTGATGAAGTAAAACCTGTTTATCAGGCGTACTGGTGCAATACTTTTAATAGTAATGCGGCATCGGAAGCAGTCTTATGTCATAGTATCAGCTACAACGACTACAGCGGCCAATAAGTTTTGTTGAGGGTTTGTGAGACCCTGTATAGTTGGCTTGTGAGGCCGGGCTTGTGAGGCCCCGTAGAGTTGGCTTGTGAGGCCCTATCGACGAGTTTCCTCCGAACGTGCCAGTATTCACCAAGCAGCTGGACGGAGGGTTGAGATGGCTTGTGAGGCCGTATCGACGGGTTTGCGTCGTAGACATGCCAGTATTCACCAAACAACTGAACTATGACGGCTCCTCCGAACGTGCCAGTATTCACCAAGCAGCTGGACGGAGTTAGCTACCACAGAGCGTGCCAGTATTCACCAAGCAGCTGGATTAAGGTAGATTTGACAGAGCGTGCCAGTATTCACCAAGCATCTGGACTGCCAGTGATCAAGGCTGAAACCAAGATGCCTTCCCAAGTGAAAAGCACCCCTTTCTATACTACAAAATCTCCCCCCTTGTTTTAGCGTGCAAGTGCAATCAAACATTACGTAACCAAATGTAAGACGAAAACAGCATGCTTTCTTCCGCGAAAAAGTACTTGATGTTACCAAAGATGGAAGATTAAATCTTCATGCATTAAAGAGAGGTCGCTATTAATTTCTTGGAAATAGTATTGTTGGTGGTGGTTAGCATACGTTGGAGGGGTTTGTTTCTAGGATGTTGATTTGTTCTTAAATTTGTGTCAATTTGCATAATTTCGCATGCGTGAAAGGATAGAAAGAGGTATACCATTCATATGTGCATTAAGAGGAGCAAAGTAGCTTGACAGAGCATCCCTTCTACTTAGTGGTAGGTGTTAACCTTTTGGCGTTTTTTTAAAGAAAGAGTGAAAACGAATGCTGTAACCACATGCTAAACTGAAAGGTTGAATTGTAATACAAATTCTACCCCTACTTGATCTACTTGGAGAAGGAAGGAGCTATGGGAGGATTGGTTTATCAGTCTGCGATAATAAATACAAAGTTGAGATTTACCCCCTCTCTCGACTTGATTTGACTTTAATAATTATCTTCTAAAACCCTTTTTGAAATTTCAAGTATTTAATAAATTCATTTTATGATTAAACAATTCAATCAATTTTATTATTCATTTAGATTACCCTTGTAATGTGAACATGTATGCACCTACCTAATACCAGGGCCGTATTGGTAGATGTCTCATTATTTCTTGGTTTCGAAAGGGTATACATTCTAGCGGTTTCAATTATTGTTCATAATTACTGTTTAACCGATTAGAGACTCGAAATCTTCAATATTTATTGACATCTTATTTCCCACTGGGATGAAATCACAGATGTTTTGTGTCACGGTCAATGCCTTTGGTTTATGGTCAGCCACTTGACTAGGGATGAAGGTTACACGCTTATACTTAATTTACGACTTTCCCGACTACCCTTGTAGCTTGCTAATTTTATAACTGTGTTTGTGTGCACTCAGGGTTGACATATTCAATGAGATGTTAACGACATACACAGAATTTTGTTTAAATAAATAGTATTGGTATTGCAAACGTCTCAAACCTGTCCATTATTTTTTATTTACTATAAATTTCTTAAATTTGGTACTTTTCCTGATATATGGAAATTATCTCATATCATGCCAATATTTAAGTCAGGTAATAGGTGTCCTATGTTGGTTTATTGTTTCACACTGTCAAAGATATTTGAATGTTGCTGGTAAAACACAAAAATTATAAAGTAGCTTTGAAATGATTGTTATGATACCGTCTGTGTCCCATGATTTATTTATTATTCTCACTGAGTAATTTATAATAAATATTATTCATTTCAAAAAACTATAGTAATAGTCCGGTTAAAATGAATCCACCCTTGCATAAATTCCTAAGAAGCTGAAAATTAAAATGAAAGTTAGGGATACCATTTTAATGAAGCTGGAAAAAGTCCCCATCGATCCCGTGTGTGCAAATAATTTTATGTGAAGTGAAAGTTCACAGAAATGGTTTTTTGAATTTTTTCTAGCGAAACGGTTGGTTTTATGATAAAAATAGTTGAAACAAGAATTGTAGATCTCACAATTCTTTACAAAAATGGTTCTTACACTTTTTTTTCTAAGGCTCACCATTTCTGAGAAAAAGCCATTCTAAAGCTATATTCTCCATAATATGTACACGCCACCTATGAGGTACTGTACTTGGCGCATATTCTTTAACGTGGTTCCCTCGGTAGTCGGTAGGCCTACTTCACGTTATTTTTATTGAAGTATAATAACATGTCACAAATATGAAATATTTGTAGTAATTAGGTCATATAATTATTTATTTGAATTCGCTGTAACTGTTATCCTAGTTAGTATCGACAAGGTCGATGTTTAATTGTCGGACATGATTGACAGGCTATGGTCACTAGATGTTTGGCAGTTGCCAGGCAACAACTGTTAGACAATTGAATGTTGGCCCATTGTCGGCTTAGGTATATAAGAGCGTAAGCTAGGAGAGTCAGTCATTCAGAGATTCAGTAAGAGTAACTTTGAGCGAAATAGTGTATAAAGTGAATATTTGTACTGCAACCTGTGTCAATAAATTATTCTCAATTAAATTTGTGACAATTGGTGTCAGAAGTGGGATCCTGAGAAATTGTGTAAAATAATTTTGGATCCGGACGACGAAAAGTTGATTAGGTTGCAGTGTTGTGAAGTTTTTAAAATTATGTTGGAATTGTTGTAAATGCCCGAGACGAGAAGCATGGCCACCAGCGAGATGCAGGATCAGCTGAAGATGATGATTGAATTCATGAAGACGTCGGCAGCTGAACAAAAAGCGTTCGTAGCAGAGAAGATGGCCGAATCTACGGAAGGTATGAAGACCATGGAGAAGAAATTATTTGAATCTACAGAGGCTATGGAGAAGAAGATGGCTGAAACTGCGGAGGGTATTAAGGCCATGGAGAAGAGAATAACGTAGACTTCAGCGGAGCAGTTGCAGTCCATGGAGAAGAAGATGGCTGAATTTGCGGACGGCATGAAGATAACAATAGCTGAAGAGATACAGGCAGTAAAAGAAACCGTAGAGGAGCAGATGCAATCGATGGAGAAGAAAGTAACTGAGACCATGTCAGGGAAAATTCAGAAGATTGAAGAAAAATTTGATGGAAAGTTCACTGAAATAGAACTTCATGTCGTGTAAATCGAACATCAAGTAAGGCAAGTTGAACAGGATTTAGAAGCAAAACTGGACTCTATCGTCACCGAGAAAATGCAGAACCTCAGTCTCAATACCGATAGCGGACCCCTACGAATAGAAAATGTTCCCGCATCTACACCAAGAGAATGTATAGGTAACTTCACCTTGAAACCGACGCCGTTTGATGGCAAGACATCTTGGGATAAGTATTTTGCTCAATTTGAGATACAGCATTAGCAGTACTCTCGCGTCAGAATGAACAAGAACGCCTGGATTATGGGAAGCTTACGTCTGAGTTAAAGCTGCGCTTCGGGGAGGAACACATGAAGGAACTACTACATGAACTGCTTCGAAACCTCACACAACTGCATAAAGAAGATCTAACTATATTCGCATATGCAGTGCAGAGTCTGGCCAGAAAAGCTTTTGCAAATTGTCCTGGCTCAACACAGGAATATGTAGCAGTCAGACAATTAATGGACGGCATCAACGACGACGAGATTGGGCGAGTTGTCCGGTTAGCGAATCCGAAGACGTTGAGAGAAGCACTAACGAAGGCCTTGGAAATTGAGGCGGCCACGAAGGCGTCAAGACTGGCGAAGAGAGTGTGGTGGCTTGAGCACAATGAGGAAGAGCCTGAGGTGAGAAGGACTACAACTTATACAGGAAGTCGCGAACGAGGGCGATCTTCTTCTCGATTTGTACCGACCTCACCTGGACCGAGAAGAAGTATAGGATGTTGACAGTGCGGCAAGGAGGGTCATTCCAAATAGATTGCCGTATGAAGCGTACAATTAATTTTGGCACGAATACGTCGCCTGGACTGCAGGGATTACCCAGATTTTGGAGAATGAGATACTGGCAGTGTGGTCAGGAAGGACATCTTCGAGTAGATTGTCATACGAGGCACATCGTTGATTATGGAACGAACACATCGTCAGCAAAAATCCCAGACCAGAGAAGCAGAAGCTGACGGGATCCCCCTCAAGAGTTGCAAGCTTATTGATCTCCAAGTGCGGAGTATTCGAACCAATCCAGCTGTGGAAGGATTCGTGGAGAATGTACCATGTAAAATGGTGCTAGATACTGGAGCAACTGCCACCGTGCATCCAAAAGTTTTCGCAAGAATAAGACAAATTCCAGGTGATCGCGCCAAGAACCAGTCAATTTTGTTAAAGACAGCCAATAGGAAAAGAATACCAGTACTTGGCGTAGAGGAGCTTGAATTTATTTATTTATTTATTTATTTATTTATTTATTTAACATTTCTTCTGTCCAACAGACGAATCCATTAATTGAACAGGAACAAAGTATTTTGTACAAAAAAATATACACTGAGATATCATAATGTATGTATAACATAAAATGTAAAATGTAACAGTATTAAATAAAAATTAATGATAGGGACATCATTATTCATTAAATATATCAATAACATTTTCTGAATCATCAAGATTCAGACACATTCTGTTTATTTGAGATTTATAAAATAAATTAGAATGACCAGAATCGGGATAGAAAGGAGAAGAACTTCGTGTCATATATGTAGGTGCATGAAAGTTAAGTTTGCTCAGAGTTGACGGATCATCAATACGACCCTGCACTAATTTGTGTAGATATTCTAAAGACAGTTTTTTTCTGCGGTTAGCAAGTGACTCAAATTCAAAAATGTTAATTAATATTCTATATGATATATCATTTGGAGGATAAGTACCAATAATTTTATAGTGAAAATATTTTAAGATTTTTTTTTGAATTTTTGCCAACATGTCTATTTGAGTGTTATATTTTGGGTCCCATATTATAGAGCAAAATTCAAGTTTAGACCTTATGTAAGAATAATATAAAGTAAAGATTGCATTTATATTTGTAAGCGAGCGACAACTTCGAACAATGAAACCAAGTAATTTGATACTTGAAGAGTATATTTTTTGAATATGAGCATCAAAATTCAATTTTTTATCAAAAGTTACACCAAGATCTAATATTTTCCCACTTTCAAGTGAATGATTCGATATTCTATAGCTGAAACTAATCGGCTTCAATTTCCTCGTAAAACATAAAATCTTGTATTTTGATAGATTCAAATAAAGCTTATTTAATTTACACCATTTATCAAGATTATCTAAATCATTTTGTAGGGCATGAGAGTCTTCAAAAGTATTTATTACTCTGGATATTTTTAAATCATCTGCGAAAAGTAATTTCTCACTATTTATGACAGAAGTAACGTCATCTATGAAAATTAAAAATAATAAGGGTCCTACATTGGAGCCCTGTGGAATCCCAGAGGTCGCAGTGAATGAGTTTGAATTATATCCAAGAAAATATACAAATAATTCACGATTATACAAGTATGAGGTGATTAAATTAATCAACGGAGTAGAAAACCCAAAGTGATGAAGTTTATGTATAATAATTCGGTGATCAATTTTATCAAACGCTTTCGCGAAATCTGTAAATCTACTTGGCCACCATAGTCCAAAACCGAGGAGAGATAATGAGTAATATAACATAAATTTGTGGCTGTTGATCTTGATTTCATAGAACCATGCTGTGAGAAAGAAAGTTCGTTTCGGATTTTAAAGTAAATATTCTGATAAATTAGGGACTCAAAAATTTTACTGAAATTATTTAGAACTGTCACTGGTCTATAATTTTTTATATTTGGGGTCACTCGTCCAATTTTCCAAATAGTGGGAAAGTAGCTTGTTTCAAAGGACAGATTGAATATATGATACAGAGCATGCGAAAGTGGATATGCACAATCTTTGATTATCATATTTGGTATTTCATCAGGCCCACTTTTCAAGTTAAATTTTACTTTTTTTTATTGATTTTTCAATTTCATCTATTGAAATATGATTTAAAGATAACAAATTATTCGAACAATTGTTCAGAACGGGGAGAGGATCTTTGGTAGAACTAGTAAAGACACTCTGAAAATATGTAGCGAAACCATTTCCAATACTCTCTTTCGATGTGAATTTCATATTATCAAGAGACATTGAAGCCGGGAAATTAGAAGTTGTTTTTTTAGAGTTGATGAGACTCCAAAATTTACGTGGATCAGAAATAATTGAATTTTCCCTGGTGTTTATGTAGTTATTGTATGAAGCTTTCAGGTCATTTTTAATACTAGCTCTTAGTTCTTTATATTGCAATAAATAATATTGATTATTGTGCCTTTTGTACATTTTATAGTAATGTAATTTCTTTCTTAATTTATACAATTGGTAGACTAAAGAAGAAACACCAAGTGTTCATTGCCGTCATCATGGATGAATGCATTTTGGGTATCGAGTTTCTGCGAGACTTTGGTTGTGTCCTGGATTTGAAGGGTGACGTCTTGCGGGTTGACAAGGAAGAAGAAATACCTCTCTATTATCGAACGGAAGTGACTGATGTTAATGCTCCAGGAAACCTCAGCTCCGATGAGATGACTTCACTTGGAGAGCAGAATCTTTTCAGTGATAAATTTGGAAATCTAGCTAGAATTAAAGAAATCAAGCAAGATGGATCCGTATTATCGATGCACCGAGTGTAACAGGCTCAACTGAATGATTCTGTACTGAAGCCGATCATGGAGTGGGTAAAGATTGGCCAGAAGCCTGGTTTCCAAGAAACGTCGGCTATGGATCCAATCACCAAGGCCTATTTGACACAGTGGAATTCTCTGAGAGTCAGAAACAACTTACTATACAGAATATGGGAGAATTTCGATGGAAAGGAAACAAGAGGAAAATTGATAGTGCCGAGGATTTTAAAAGATCAAATTTTGGAACAACTGCATGATGGAAATAGCGGTGGACATTTCGGCATCAAGAAAACAGTTGATAGAGTCCGTGAACGTTTCTACTGGGTTGGCTATCGAGAAGATGTAAAAAAATATTGCAAGACTTGTGAACGCTGTAACTCGAGAAAGGAGCCCGCCACTCGGCAGCGCGCTAAAAAGCAGCAGTACAGCGTGGGCTCTCCGTTCGAGAGGATTGCCGTGAGCATACTCGGACCTTTGTCTATTACGGCTCGGCGGAACATACAAGCTGCCAGCGACAGAATGAAGGCCCGATATGAACTGCGAGCCAACGGTCCCCGGTTCCAGCAAGGCGAAATTGATATGGCTTTACAACCCCAGAAGAAGAAGAGGAAAGTGTCCCAAATTGCAGAGAGCCTGGAAGGGACCAGACGAGGTCATAGAGTGTTTGAACGACGTTGTATTCCAGATATGGAGGGGCAGAAACGGCAAACCAAAAGTCGTTCATGGAAACAGATTGCGACCAAGGACGAGATTCTGAGATCGCCGTGGACGACGAACCATGAGCGGGAAGCAGTGTCACAAATATGAAATATTTTTAGGTCACATAATTATTTATTTGAATTCTGTAACTGTGATCCTAGTTAGTATTGACAAGGTCGATGTTCAATTGTCGGACATGATTGACAGGCTATGGTCACTAGATGTTCGGTGGTTGCCAGGCAAAAACTGTTAGACAATTGAATGTTGGCCCATTGTCGGTTTAGGTATATAAGAGCGTAAGCTAGGAGAGTCAGTCATTCAGAGATTCAGTAAGAGTAACTTTGCGTGAAATAGTGTTCATACAAGTGTATAAAGTGAATATTTGTACTGCAACCTGTGTCAAATTATTCTCAATTAAATTTGGGACAATAATATTAGGTCTTCTTATTCAACTACTTCTTCTTGTTCTTCTGCAAAAAGGGATGTAATTCGAAAAGTAGGCTTACCTTGTTCATCAGCATGTACCAGCTGTCAAGGCCAGTCGTGCTCAAATGCAGAATATCCAATAGATGATCGACGAAATAACTGATGTAACGCTGCTTGAACAATTTACGTCAACTCAGGAAGATGAATAAGAAGAAGAAGAAAAAGAAGATGATGAGAAGACCTAATATTATATTAAACTAAAAAATAAAAAGACCGTGGAGCAGGCCTACTGCGAAAACCACGTTAAAAAATACGGGCCAAGTAGGTACGGTACCTCATAGATAACGCGAAAGTGTTTATATAATGGAGAATACAACTTGAGAATATCTTTTTCTCAGAAATGGTGAATCTTAGGGAAAAAATTTAAAAAGCATTTTTGTAGAAAATTTTTATCAAAAAACTGACTATTTCGCTACAAAATCCATAAAAACAATTTCTGCAAACTTTGGCCTCGCATAAAATTTTTTGCACACACGAACTCGATGGGGACTTTTCACAACTTCATTATAATGATATCCCTAACGTTCATGTCAATTCTGAGTTATGATATAAGGAAATAAATCACGGAAAAATCCGAAACAAAATTTCAAAGTATAATTTCAGACAATTGAAGGTCAAAAAAAAAAGAAATTTTAAATTTGAAGCTAACACATTCATATTTCGAATAATTCCTACTAAAACATGATATAGTGATTATTAGACATCAAATTCTTAGTTTGCTTCTCTTTTTACTATTCAGTTTTCTAATTGATTGTTTGTTGCGAAAACACGATAGAATTTTCGTGCAAAATTGTAAAATTCCAACTCGTTTTACTGTAGCTACTTAACATTGCACGGAAACAAGTGAGCTATATCTAGATACCTAACAATTGCTTGCTTCTACCAACTAAGACCAGTAGAACTAATAATGTCATGCTAGGACACGGCCCCTGTTCGTATAAGTAGCGTGATTCCGAGATGAGTATTGAGAAAGCGGAGTTAAATTGCCTCGTGTGAGTAAACAGCATATCAGAGGCAAAAATAAGATTAATTTAAGTAGGAGTCAGCATAGAAACTGAGACAGTAGAGACCTGCAATATTAACATAGATGGACGACAGTTCGCTAAGCTTTCTTATAATAATAATAACAAAAAAAAAAACATTCTAAAATACTAATCTAATATTAAGTTATGAATTTATGAAATTTCGGAACCTATTCACTTGATGAAGTTACTTCCCCTGAAAGTGATAAATTTTTTACATCGTTTTTTTTTACACATTGAATTCTACCTACAGTTCATTTACGTTTATAATAGACCTTGGCTCAGTATAATTCTGACTGATCAAAATGCAAACCAATTTGAAAATTTAAAATTGTCACTATTCAGATAATATGTTGATATATTTCTATCTTCTATTTATTTATTTATTTAACTAATTTTCATGAAGCTATTCTTGAATTCTGAATGCTATGGCTCTTTTTTAAACATGAATGTACTGTAGTTTCCAAATTTTTGGCAACTTATTTCTGAGGTCAAAGCCTTTGACGATTATACGATAGGTCTGTTTTTCAAATTCAATTTTTCACCTTCATATTTTATATCGATATTTTAAACACAGCTACATGTATTAAGAACTTGAGGAAAAGACGAATGGCATTCTTCTCTGTTGCAGATATATATAAAAAAAAATATACTAAATTTTTAGATCAGATGATTTATTTCGACTGTGTTTTGATACCAAATTTTTCACGTTTTATATATATTTTGTCTTGGTCTCTAGAAGGAACATAATCGAAATTAATAACAAGCTCAATAACATTTATAGTTCTCATTGCCGAGTAATTCTCAACTTTACTCAATTTTTTTTTCTGCGTGTTTAACTAGAATAAAACATTTATTTAAGGAAAGTAATTTTTATTTAGTAACATGTAACCTACACTACATACAAAAATATTCGTAATTATACTGAAATAACAGTTAAGATCACAGGTTTATTTATACAATAAATGCATATCATATCGAGAGCAGCCAAATACATTAACGAGTATTTTTATTATAAATGTTACACAACAATAAGGCACAAAATATTTGGCATTTCAAAGAAAATTACAATTCTTAAAACAGTGGATAATGATGACATAATATGATTTAAAACTAAATTAAAGCTTAAGTGCTTGTCATAACAATAAAACTACAACTATAATAAATTAAATTTTTCTCTCAAAATACTGATCTAATAAAGCTTAACTTAAAAAATAAGAAAACAATTTTAGTGAAAAAGTCTATGGCCAAAATGTTTTACTTTTTGAGCTACATTTAGATTTTTCTGAGCGCTGTTCAGCTCAATACATCTTTCCTCAAAAACAGAATCGGCTAGTTCCCCGTCTAAGTGTGACTGAATAAAATGGTTGAACATTGCTGTCTCCGAAAACCACTCCAAAAACCATTTGATGCATTTAGCTTTGCTTGGATGGTTAGTGATGAAATTTTCTCTCTGAAAAAATTTAAATTTTTATCATCCAATAAACGACAAAATTATACATGTGGGTTGCAAAAATTTCCGATGTTCTTATGTTCAGAAATGATAGTAGTTTTTTCTTACACTATTTTAAAATCTTCGGATTCCATAACTAAAAACTATGTTGGAACAAGTGATATTCCAACACATCGTTTAGAATTATTTCATATACTATTTAGAATAATACCATCATCATTTTTGACGAATCAAATGCTGCTAGTTTGATTACTGTGGTTACAACTTAATAATTCAGGTATTAATTGTTGGGTTTGCGTTTGAAGTTTTAAAATATTAAATGTTTCTTTTGAATTCTTGGCGTATTTTCAAAATCTTGTTAGAGAAATTATAGTCTACAACATATTTGGAATGGCGTATTTCACACTCGCGAACCGTAGTTCTCGCCTTTGGCTCGGATTGCAAACTTCGCTTGTTTGGATTAAGAGCCATTCCGATATTTGTCGTAGAATATACTATTCTTATATTTTTGTAAGCATTTTTACATAGCTCAAAAGTGAGTTCAAAATAGGTGTCCGACTTTTATTCACAGCTCTAGAACATTCAGTTGGCACGGTCACTGATTTCAAAGTTACTATAAGGAAAATGTGAATTTGAATAAATCACCTACCTTACGGACTAGTCTAATTTCTACTGCAATTACAGTCTTTAAAGCCCTTCGAGATCGAAAATTTAGTTTGCTCAAGAATTACAAAAGACGGACCAAATTACGGATACATAATTTTTTAATGGTACTGAAAAGTTTAAACTTTTCAATTCGAAAATGTTTCAAGTGCAGGAAGACTGTACTGAATACACCATTGTTTTTATTTCAATTATACATACAATATAGTCAGGTCGAAAAGTTTTGAAACCAATTTCGTATTTAAATTAATAAAATAATTTATTTCTTTAGCATTGAATGAAACTGAAAAGATTTTTTTGCATTAGGCCAACAAAAAGTGACCTGCTAACCAAATGCATATTAATTTTCAAGATATTTGAAATTATAATCTTATTTAATATTGCAGTTTTATTCATTTATTCCACAAGCATGTATTTTAATTTTAGAATATTTTAAAAATACGTAATCATCATTAATTTTATTGTTGGAGACTTCCAATGATTTATGATTATGTGAGAAACTAGACAATAGAAGCATTAGTGATTTAATAAAAAATATTTTTTATCGAATAGTGAAAGTTATAATTAGGAAGAAAAAAAACTCAATTAAATTCAATTTAAATTGAGTTTTTCTAATTCAATTTGATTTAAAATAAATTATGAGCGCTAAATAACACTTGTTTACAAGGATTTGGTCCTTAAAATGAAAAATGTTTTCAATAAAATATTCAAAATTCAACATATCACATTTCAAAAATAAAAATAATTCCAAGATGAATAGATATAACAATATATAGAATTTAAAATAAACTGTCTTAGCCTTTTCCCTGTATCTATTAGTATCTGCGTCTCTCGTAATAGAGCAACATCATCTAGAATTTTGATTCCAATTTCCCTGATGATTTTGATTTAAAATTTTCAAGTTCTGATGGAAACGCTTCTTCTAGGTCGTCGCTCACGTTTCCGAGATGAGAATGCAGAAAATGAATTTTTAGGGACATATTTACATACATCTGGTAAAAGTTATGTATAAAGTAGCTACTAATTACTATACATTCGAAATAACAAATTCACCAAAACCTTATGGAAACGACCTGACACCAGTGGCGGCTCTCGATTCCCTGAGAGAGCACAGGACCGAAAGTCTAGTCTAATGTCCAATAAAAGTAATAAAACTAAGAAAAATCGTACCACTATTTGCTAGGGCGGATTAAGCGGAGTCCATGAATTAAGAAGTTTTCAAGATACTTGTTTTTATCATAACATTTTCTTAATTTGACAGGAAAGTCGATGTCCCAGAGCCCTCCCGCTGCGGCCGCCACTGCATGACACACAATCTTTTGACTTTATGGAAAAAAAACTACTCAAATGAAAAAATTATTGCATCGAAATTGACGATGAATGAATTCAAAACAAATTCCACAAGAATTAAAAAATACACTTTACTTCAGTCCGATTAAATCACGAGAGATGACTCGAAAGATGTTACTTAAATGTAAACTATGATCGAAAGAAAAATTTATGATAAAACTACAGTCGCGAGTGGTATTTGTGGAGAATATTTCTCGAATGAAATTGCTATTATAAGTAGATACCTATTACATGATGTTGGTTTGCAACTACTAATCCTTTTAATGGCAAAATGCACTGAATTGTCTTCATATACTCTTTTGACATTTTTTTTTTGTATGTTCAGTTTGCAATTTCATTACAAATTCCCGCGAAAAAAGCATTTCCAAAACGATTAAATTTCGACATTTTCGAAAATCGATTGTTTGTATTAATAGTGTGTATTGTAGAGGCAATTCAGCGCAATAAATCGCTTGCCAACAGAAATTTATCGTATATAATATCACAAGGGACATCAATAAATTTTTCTTGAAAACATTGATTACCTAGCAACATCGTGAGAGTCATCTGTCCGATTAAATCACGAGAGCGTAGCTCGAGGGATTTCATCTGAGCAGATGACTCGAAGGATGTTGCTTGAAGGTAATCAATGTTTGAAAGAAAAATTTATTGATGTCCCTTGTGATATTATATACGATAAATTCCTGTTGGAAAGCGATTTATTGCGCTGAATTTTTAGACTTTTTTTTCAATCTCATTACTTACGGCGAAGAACGCATTTCCAAAACGATTAAATTTTGACATTTCCGAGAACTGATTGTTTGTTTATATTAGAACTGTGTATTGTTTCTCCATGACAAAGGCAATTTATCGCGATAAATTTACCGAGATAACGGAAATTTACCGAAGTAAATTCCCGTTGGCAAGGAATTTATTATTTTAATTGCCATTGTAACTATGCAAAATTTGTCAGTATAATTTACATGAGTGAAATAATCTTAGTAAATTCCCGTTGGCTCATATAACGATAGTAGATATTATAATTATTAAATATTATTTAATAAAATTTGTGTTTCCAGCATGTAACTTTATTAATACGCCATTTAAATATCTCATTGGGTTTTTTAAATTTCACTAGGTTTTCCCACAACTTATGATGTAAAATATCATTTCCAGGTAAATTAAATATTATCATCAATTAAATATTCATTTATTATACCATAAGTAGTTGAAGTATTATCGATTATTTTTGTGGTACTATCACGAATGTTTATTGCGCTTGCGTTTGAATACTACGAGTGTGCAGCACGAGTGGTATTCACAAGCACAATAAACATGAGTGATTGCACCACAAAAATAGTCTATAATACTTTAACTACAAATGGTATATGGAGGACTATTCCAGGAGTCAAACCATTTTTTCAAATTAGTTTTCTATGAATCTAGTAACAACTCACGTAATTTTCATAGGAACGAGTAAACAAACTTCTGTCAAACTGAAAACTTAGAATTTTTTGCATTTTCTTTGACGAATAATAGAGAAATATATTGCGCCTTGATATGGAAACTAGTTCAGAAAAATTTGGTGATAGATCAAAAGATAAAATTGATGTAGATTTTCAAAAAATATTCCATTAAATACGAAGAGAGCACAAATTGGAGGTATCCACATCTTTGAGTAAAATACTCACTGTGACCACTAGTGTAATACTCGATGGTATTTCTACACGTCCAAATACCCACTGATATGCACCGTTTCTATGGCGATTTAGCATTGTTAACCTTATTATAAATACTACGAATGGAATAGTCTCAGTTATTGAATGAATCCAAAAGTAAGAGAATATTAGCATTTCTATTCATTAATTAATAGAATGGAATAGTATATGGACACAAATTTTTTAATTATGAATTATAATATTGTCACATATTTTATTGTGATTGAATTTATTACAGGATACAGTGTACATATTTATTTTACAGACTCGTACAATTACAAAATCGCTCACAGTTACTCTTATCGAATAATTCTTCTACCGGTAGCTCAAGCGCTTTATATTGTCACAAATTTTATTGTGAATAATTTATTATCACAGGTTGCAGTGCAAATATTTATTTTATAAACTCGTATGATTACAATATCGCTCACAGTATGTTACTCTTACTGAATGATTCATTCTCTCCTAACTCACGCTCTTTATATACCCTGATCCAACAATGGGCCAACATTCAAATGTCTAACCAGCATTCAAATGCCTGACAACCACCGAACATCTAATAGCCATAGGTTGTCAATCACGTCCGATAATTGAACACAGACTACAATATTGATCAATGCTAACTAGGATTATAATTAAAATAAATTATTGAATAAATAGCGAATTCAAATGAATAATATGAACTTATGACTTAAAAATTCCACATTTGTGACAATATACTCTACTCCAACAATGGGCCAACGTTCAAATATCTGATAGTTAAACAACAATGAGCTAGCATTCAAGGGTACGTTCGGCATTGACATCTGGAGCGCCCAGATACATCTGACGCATTCGACATTAACATCCGAGCATCTGAGCGATCTATTACGTTCGGCATTGAAATCCAGAGCGCTCAGATCCAGATCTGTCAGCTCGATGTTCGATGACTGAGCAAATGTATTGAGCATGCGCATTACGGATATTATTTATTTTGAAAATTATATTTGTTGACTATTTCTAAAGCTCGCGTCACAAAAAGTCCACCACTGTTACCGTAACGCAAGTGTTCCAAAATTCGATCCCTCAAATTTTTCGGCACTCAGTTTTTCTTCTGTTCTTTTTCCACCGGAATTCTCCCATAGTCGATATAGCAAGTCGTCTCTGATTCTCAGAGAATTCCACTGAGCCAAATAAGCCTTGGTGATCGGATCCATAACTGATGTTACCTTAAAACCAGCCTTTTGGCCGGTCTTTACCCACTCCATGGTCGGCTTCAGAACGAAATCATCCAGTTGAGCCTGTTGCGTTCGCGCATTGACAATATGGATCCATCTTGCTCAAATTCTTCTATTCTGGTAACATTTACGGATTGTTCACGTTCTTCGTGCTTACATTATACTTTTATTTATACTAATATTATTTAATTTTGCTGTGTGCGTATAATATAATTTATATAGCATAAAAGGTACGTTGAAATTATTTATTTTGGGTATTTATTTCTTCAATTATGACGTACCTAATGGAGAAAGCTTCTTAATTCGTTTAAATTAACAGAATAACCTCAAACTATGGCGCCGATGATCTTGCGGACCGAGTTTGAATTAATAAAACACTGTATCCCTTTTACCGAGGGTGCATCGAAGAAAAGCGTGAAACTAGCTTTTTGCCATATTAAATATGTTGAACAATATGTTGCTGACACTATTAACAACAAAATTATTGCGAAGTGCATCCTACTTCTATCACTGAAACACCTTACAAATTAGAGATAGCGGTAAATTTATGAATCCCAAATCGATGATGAATTTTTCTAATTTCATAATTGAATTACAAACATCTTTGTTATATAGATTTTGTACAGCAAACAGCGGCTTGGCAATCAATGAGAAATTCTTGACAAATCGGCGATAATAACTGGCCAAACACAGGAAGCTTCTCAGTTCGTGGATGTTACTTGGGGCCTTTTTTCACAACTTCAATTTTCTCTGAATCTGTTCGAATTCCATCACTGGTCAACACATATCTCAAATATTTGACTGTCTTTTGGAACAAGTGACATTTTTTCGGGTTTAATTTCAGGTTGGCTTCTTTCAATCGGTGGAACACATATCACAGTTGAGTCATTTCTTTTTCGAAATTTTTTACATCATGAAGGTAGACAAGTGCAGTTTTCGATGACAACCCCTGTGGCACTCTCTCCATCAATCGCTTAAACGTACTTGGGGCATTGCAGACTCCAAAAGACCATTACTGTAAATTTTCATAGATCCGTACAGGATATAAATGCTATATTTTCTTTACATTCCTCGTTCATTTCGACTTGCCAGTATCCACTCTGTAAGACGCTGTAGAAAACCATTTTGAATTTTCGACAGCGTCGATCACCAGTTCTTGAACTTCGTTAATCCGGGATATAGGTATTCGCCTTGGGGGCTGTTTCATCGGCTGTGCATCTCCAATATCGATTTTGTGAATATGTGCGCTCAAAATCATTTGAATTCTTGACAAAGATATCCTGATATTCCAGCAGCAAATCGCGCAACTTCTTTTTCTGTTCTTCTGCAAGTTAGCACTGCTTCTGTTGAATAAATCTTGAATTATGTAGCACACTCTTGAAAATGAACTTTTCTTGATGACTGTATCCATTTTGCGAATCAATGTTACGGCCTCTAATCTACTTAATGGTGTTCCTTTTTTAAATTTTTTGCATAAATATAGAATGATCCGCCATAGCATATTGAAATTTCGTATTAAGAACTTCTATAATATCTTATTGTACATCTTACATTATGATTGCGATCGGCTGAACCGGAAGTGCTCTTTACTTGAAACTTTTTTTTAATTTTCCGCATTAATTCAGAATGATCAGCCATAGGATACTGGAATTTAGCATTTGAAATTGCTGTAGCATCTAAATGATCATCTTCTATTTTTGTAACAATCGGCTGAGCCGGAAGTGCACTTTATACGACAGAGTTTTTGAATTTTCCGCATAAATTCTAAGCAATCAGTCGTAGAATATTTAAATTTTGTATTAGGCACTTTTATAATATCTAGTTGTACATCTTGCATTAGGATTGCTATCGACTAAGCCGAAAGAGCACTTTATTCGAAACATTTTTTGAATTTTCCGCATAAATCCAAAACAATTGAACGTAGATTGTTAGAATTCAGTATTTAGGACGATTATACGGTCTAGATGCTCATATCCTATTTTTATTGAGATCCACCAAGCCGGAAGTGCACTTTACTTGACAGTGTTTTGGATTTTTTCGCATAAATTCGAAACGATCAGGTGTAGAATATTGAAATTTGGTATTTCATTCTGCTGTAGCATCTGAATGATTGCTTACTATTTTTATAACAATAGACTGAACCGGAAGTGCACTTTAGTAGGAATTTATTTTTTAATTTTGCGCATAAATTCAGATCTGTTGGTAGCCGTAGAATTTTGGAAATCAGTATTTAGGAATATTGTAGTATAAGAATAATGACCTACTGTTACCATAGCAACCGACTTGGCTGAAAGCGCATTTTGCTTGACAGATTCTTAGAAACTCTTGGGTAAATCTAAAACGATTAACTGTGGAACGATGAGATTTTGTGTTTGATTATATATATATATTCAATGATATATATGATCAAACCCAAAATCACATCGTATTATATATATATATATATATATATATATATATATATATATATATATATATATATATATATATATATATATATATATATATATATATATATATATATATATATATATATATATATTTATCCAATGATGTACAAGTAAGTCACGTGATGTTCACGTCAGATTTTTGGAATATTCAGTGTCTTAAAATAATATTCATTTATTATACCATGAGTAGTTGAAGTATTATCGACTATTCCATTCGTAGTATTTATAACAAGGTTAACAATGCTAAATCGCCATAGAAACGGTGCATATCAGTGAGTATCTGGACGTGTAGAAATACCATCGGGTATTACACTAGTGGTCAAAGTGAGTATTTCACTCAAAGATGTGGATACCTCCAATTTGTGCTTTCTTCGTATTTAATGAAATATTTTTCTGAATATCTTCATCAATTTCATCTTCTGATTTATCACCAAACCTTTTTGAACTAGTTTCTAAATTATGAAATTCTAATTTTCCAGTTTGACAGAAGTTTGTTCACTCGTTCCTATGAAAATTGCGTGACGTGTTACTAGATTCATAGAAAACTAATTTGAAAAAATGGTTTGACTCCTGGAATAGTCCTCCTTATACCATTTGTAGTTAAAGTATTATAGACTATTTTTATGGTGCGATCATTCATGTTTATTGTGCTTATGAATACCACTCGTACACTCGTGGTATTCGAGCGCAAGCACAATAAACATTCGTGATAGCACCACAAAAATAATCGATAATACTTCAACTACTTATGATATAATATATGATTATTTTTGTGATGCTATCACGAATGTTTATTGTGCTTGCGTTTGAATACTACGAGTATGCAGCACGAGTGGTATTCACAAGCACAATAAACATGAGTGATTGCACCACAAAAATAGTCTATAATACTTTAACTACAAATGGTATATGGAGGACTATTCCAGGAGTCAAACCATTTTTTCAAATTAGTTTTCTATGAATCTAGTAACAACTCACGTAATTTCCATAGGAACGAGTAAACAAACTTCTGTAAAACTGAAAAATTAGAATTTCTTGCATTTTCTTTGACGAATAATAGAGAAATATATTGCGTCTTAATATGGAATCTAGTTCAGAAAGGTTTGGTGATAGATCAGAAGATAAAATTGATGAAGATGTTCAAAAAAATATTCCATTAAATACGAAGAAAGCACAAATTGGAGGTATCCACATCTTTAAGTAAAATACTCACTCTGACCACTAGTGTAATACCCGATGGTATTTCTACACGTCCAAATACCCACTGATATGCACCGTTTCTATGGCGATTTAGCATTATTAACCTTGTTATAAATACTACGAATGGAATAGTCTATTAAATTACATGATATATTAAAATTTACTTTGATCATATCTTACATCCATAGTTTTTCCGTTAATCGCTTGAGTGCCGAACATCTCAAATGATACCATTTATAACAATACAACAAATGCTTCGGTAAAACCGCAGTATACAAACAAAACTGAAGTTTGCTACAAATCTGACAGGTAGAGTTATCCAAATAATAATAATTCCTGACTTTTTCATTGGGAGTGCTTCGCACCCAGCGAACGAGGGGGCTTCGCCCGCTGTAACCATGTTAGGTGCAGTATTATTTTCTTCCATAGCACACATGTGCGAATTTAAATTGAGGATCTTCTGTCAGATTCGCAAGTTTCGTCCTTATACTTTGCTTTAACCTATGCTTTTTTAAATTTGGAATGTTTATCAACGGTAATATACCGATAGAGAGGTGTATTATCGATATACCGAAGAATTTCACGAATATACTTTTTGTCTTTTGGGGAATTTTTTACGAGACAAATTTGGAGATTCATAATCTGATAATACTCGAGAGCTTTAGCTCGAGGGATTTTATCGTTGATTATAAATCTCCAAATTTGCCGAGTAAAAAATTATCCAAGACAAAAAGTATTTGAGTTAAATTCAAGGTATATGCGATAATATACCGAATCTTGAGGTGTATTTGCAAGGATTATTTCACAAACCATAAAATTCATTGATTGTTATATTTTTTATTATTTTTGGAAAGCTACTGTGGTATATCGAGTTAGGAGAAAATATTATCGCGATATACCACGTTACCATGCAAAATCACTTGATTTCGTTGGTTGTTGCTAAGGTGTGTGATATAATCATTGTAATATACAATTTTTTTTCGCAATACGCTTGAAACAATTGCCATCTAGTGGCGACGAGAATAAACTCTTAGGTAAGAGACATAATAACTGAGATGAAATGTCAGTTTTGATTTAAAAACATCGAGTGTATGCATAAAAGAAAAATGTTGACATTGACTTGTGGATTTAAAGGAGTTAAATTTGATTGCTTCCGCAAAAAAAAACTGAGCAAAGGAAATTAATTCCGAAATCGATTACCTAAAGATTCCAAATAAAATGAGAAACACGATATGCTATTGTCCTACAAAGAAAGTGATATCTATTGCCACAAATTCATTGTGAATGAATAACTTTAACTTAGATTACAGTGCGCTTTTATAATTTACAAACTGTCGCAAAATGTCAAAATAGCTAACTGCCATTTTTACTGTCAAGTAATTAATCTTCACTAGACTTTTTTCGTGAATTTATATACCCAAATCCAATATTTTCGAAAGTTCCATCTCCATGCAATCAGAACGTCCGAAAGATTCAAACAGACTAATCGCATACAATAACCACATTTTGCAACAATGAACTAGCTCTCAAATATGTAACAACTGATAGTGATAAGTAAGATAAGGCAGAAGAAAGAGTCCTTGCGTTCCACTAGGCGATCACAACGATATGTCCATGACCGCAGTTTTTGCCGTTCTATTAACATATGATTGTTGTGGCTGGTACTTCAAGTGCAACGATGACAGTTTGTGATTCGAAAAGTTCGAAAAGATAATCATTAGTGAGATTGAACTAATCTGTAGCAAAAAGGATATATGAATCGAATGAATTCAAAATACTTGTGTAAATTAGTCTCTCAAAGACCCGGTTGTACAATTTGAACTTATCTCCAGTTTAATTGAACCGAGCTTATTCACTATGGCTACAATTGCTGAAATAATTGTTACCATAAGGGATAAACTCAATTTAACTAAGCTATAGATAAGCTTGGATTGTACAACTAGGCCCTAATAACAAATAATGATAATAAGAAACCGTGAAATTATGTCATGTTGACAAATAATAAAATTTTGAATAAATCAATATAATTTTGAGTCGAAAATACAAATTGGAAAAACACTTTTCCAATTAATTCAAATTTCTAGGTGATTTCAGCAAAAATTAACGCAACGATCTCTTCGATCCTCCTCTTAATCGCGAACGTTGTGAGATTGGAGCGTTCACGAATAATGACGTCATCTGTGGACGCCTAGAGGAACGTACCCTTAAAGTGATTCCAGAAATGATAATTATGGAGTGCTTCTTGTGCACATATTTTTGTGAAAACTCTAGAGAAAAAAAAAGAGGAAATAAAACTGAATTCACCTTGATGAACAAATTGAAAAATTCAATTAACAAAGCCGCAATAACTCGAAAATAGTAATTTTTTCAAATTATTTTTGTAGGACTCGCGATATCTACCCATTATCGTGTAGGACAATGTTTTTTTTTTGTTGAGAGTACACTAACCTTTTATGTGATGTCTTTGTCCTACAGTTAGTAATGAATAAAGTATCACCGTTCGGTGGACAGTATCCTAGCGTAGGATAAGAAAATCCTACCATTTTATTTGTAAGACGACGTAGCCATAAAATTATGCATATATTCAATAATTCATACTATTAAAATTAATAAATTTTATTTCGTTGTTATTTAAACAAGTTCGAAGAGAGGACGCTTTGATCCAAACCGTCTGTTTCGTAGAACAAACATTTGTTCTTGTTCTATGTTGAATTATCTCAAGATTGAATTGAGGAACAGCCTGTTAGTAATAAAATCCAGACAATCACCTTATCGACATGTTCCTTATCAACGCACAATTTTATCTCCCAATATCGAAAATTTTCGTTAAAGCTGGGCGTCTTGTCAAAATGAAGCTATTCGTGAAGTTTGAGCTTGATATTAATCGTTTAAAAAAAGGGGCGGTATACTGTGGACTATAAGCGTATAAAAACGTTCCCATTCTGGTAATTTGACAGACCAATATGTCATGAAAAATTGAGATTCAGGTAAATACGTATCATCTATCAACTTACCTTTGCATGTATTTAAATCAGTTCTACAAAATTCAATTAATTTCTATTAAATATCCATCTTATGGCCAGTTTTGTAAAAGACCAAGTAAATTTATGTTGCAATTCTGTGTAAATCCATAAGTCTTACAGATCTATAAATCCATAAGAAACTGATAAAATCGCATCGACTTTTGTTGACTAATGTCAATTCCTTCATAAGGATGACAGGTTCGTTGCGATTTTGTTCATAAGTTACAGATTTATGAATCTATAAGACTTATAGATTTACACAGAATTGTAACATTACTCTCAAAATAAATTTATTCTACTTAACAAATTCTAATCGTTTTGAATTTCTTTATGACAACAGAATCATTGCTGTCAAAAAATCGACTGTAATTTAAAAGAGTAAATTTTATTTACTCTGGAAGTAAATTACTTGCCCTTTATAAAACCGGGCATTAGAGAACTAACCTGATAATAATGAACTATTTCGACTATGCTTCAATTGAATGACGGATGAAATAAAGGCTATTATTTTGCTTACAAAAAAAATTACCGGACAAATAAGAATTTATTATTCCTCCGGTAGCCAGATCATTAGTCACTTCGTTTAAAAAATTTAAGGAAAGATGACAACCGCGAGATACCTGCCAGAGCGATACTTTCTTAATTGACCGATAATAAAACATAATTTTCAAAACGGGATTTATTTGTATTAAAATGAACTATTGTGCATAAATAGTGTGCCTTACTAATTCATGAGATATAATGATGCTGTATGATGTACACAAATATTTCCTAATTCACCAGTTTTTTGTATAGTCGAAAATTTGATATATAAATATTTAATTACATTGCAACGCTCATGTCGCCTCAGTAATCATTCCACAAGACGATCGCGGTCTTGGCGTTTATGATAAATACGTCATAGGGTACGTTCCACTAGACGACCGCAACGCTCATGTCGCCTAAATAATCGTTCCACAAGACGTTCGCGGTCTTGACGCTCATGATAAATACGTCATAGATGACGTCATTGATCGCGACCACTTCAAGCCCACAACGCCCTTTATGGAAAGGTAGGTCGAAGCGATCGTTGCGTTCATTTTTGCAGAAATCGCCAAGAAGTTGAAATTAAATAAGAAGATGCCTTTTCAATTTGTACTTTCGATTTCAAATTTTGTCAATTGATTGAAGATTCTCCATTTGTCAATATGACTGATAATTTCATGGTCTCTCATTCTAATTATTTATTATTTAAGAGCGATGAATTTACACAGGCATATTGGATTCATTCATGTAGTGTTTTAATGCAATAAAAATAATATAGATTTGTTGAACTGTTGATTAATAACTTTTTCATAATACCTGCATTGAAACAGCGCGTTTTCACGCCTATTTTATCAGTAGAAACAAGACAATTTCAGACAAATGCGAGTGTAGCCGGGCAGAAACAAGCCTGTTTCTGCCCTAGGGGAGAAACAAGCTTGTTTCTGCTCGCTGAATTTATTTCTTACATCGTTTTATCCCTGGCAGAGTCGCATTTGTTCATTGTCAATCTCTAAATGAAAATCATATAACCTAAGATAATTTGACAGTTGTTGTATTCGTAACTGTAAATTAAATTGAAAAGACGATTAGTTTCAAGAAAAAAAGTATTAATACGACAATTTCAAGTACACCACAACATCTTATTGATAAAGCAGAAGCACCTACTCTCGACTTGCTAACTGCGAAATCAGAAGAAAAATATTTACTTTGTTATGACAAATTTGTAATATGGAAAGTTTCAATGCAGGTATTATGAAAAATACACTGTGTGGCACGGGACAAAACACGATTTCAGCCGAGGATGATGCCAGCCCTCGCTTCGCTCGGGCAAGCAACACTCACCCTCAGCTGAAATCGTCTTGTTTCGTCCCTAGCCACACAATATACTATTTCATAATACCTGTATTGAAACAACGCGTTTCAACGCCTGTTTTGTCTGTCGAAACAAGACAATTGCATACAATTGCGAGTGTAGCCGGGCAGGAACAGGCTTGTTTCTGCCCGAGGGGAGAAACAAGCTTGTTTCTGTCCGCTGAATTAATTTTTTACATCGTTTTATCCCTGGCAGAGTCGCATTTGTTCATTGTCAATCTCTAAATGAAAATCATATAACCTTAGTTAATTTGACAGTTGTTGTATTCGGAACTGTAAATTAAATTAAAAAGACGATTTGTTTCAAGAAAAAAAGTATTAATACGACAATTTTAAGTACATCACAACATCTTATTGATGAAGCACAAGCAGCTACTCTCGATTTGTAACCTGCAAAATCAAAAGAAAAATATATACTTTGTTATGACAAATTTGTTATGTGGAAAGTTTCAATGCAGGTATTATGAAAAATACAGTGTGTGGCACGGGACAAAACACGATTTCAGCCGAGGGTGATGCCGGCCCTCGCTTCGCTCGGGCAAGCAACACTCACCCTCAGCTGAAATCGTCTTGTTTCGTCCCTAGCCACACAATATACTATATTACAAAATAACTATTCACTATTTTCACATTTTCATTGCTTCATTGTTTACTAGCCACGCGCTCTTGTCATTCTGTTTACTTCCTGTCGTTCACTTCCATATCCCTCTCGTGGTCATATCTTGAACTAAGTTTGAATTCGCGAGTAAAATTGAGCCGTAGCCATCTGGTGTGGCAACACGAGAACTACTCAAAGACGTACTCCGCTTGAAACGCCATTTGAGCTAATGTTATTTTAATCGTTTGTTATTTGTAAACAGTGAGCTTTTGTTATATTTTTTCTATTTCACCTTTTTATTTACTACCTTAGTATATGTGTATTGATACAAATCAGTCTTTTTGAAGACAGCTTTCTTATTTACATCAGTTTCATTTTAAACTCTTTTGCACTTTCCTATTTACAACCTATTAATTTACTGACTCTTTCTCCATTTATTGAATTTTTTGAGTTTAACATGAGATTTCCTTCGGGAAAAGTAAATGATGTGAATTTAAATATTTTAAAACTATTTCCCAAAAACATAATTATTTATCTGCGAATAAATACAATTTGGAATGTCCATGCACAAAATTGGAATAGTAGCAATGGAATTTAATCCTTAAACTTACAAAGTCAAGAGAAGCCATCTTAAATATCATAATAACAAAATATGACTCTCTGGAAAACTGCGATTTTAACATGTAACATGTAAACATGTAAACAAGCCTGTCTAAAAGTGACAGTACGACTTACATCCGACATTTTGGTTGATAACAGCGCCGACATCGGTAATTTTACTCGCGAATACTACAATTCCATTCGTATATACTTTTTACTACAGGTTAGTCAAATATTATTAATGATTCACTTTTCGATCCTAACAACAAATTGACTGTTCATTTGACATTTAACAGATACTTGTAACGTTCCACTTGAAGCATCAACCACATCGACCATAAGTTAGTGGAACAGCAAATACCGCGGTCGTGAGCGTTAGCGTTGCGGTCATCTAGTGGAACGTACTCATAGATGATGTCATCGATCTCGACCACTTCAAGCTCACAACACCCGTGAGTCGAAGAGCTCATTTTTGCAGAAATCGCCAAGAAATTCAAATTTGTACTTTCGATTCCAAGTTATGTCAAGTGATTCAAGATTTTCCACTTGTCAATATGACATATAGTTTCATGGTTTCTCATTATCATTATTTATTATTTAAGAGCGATTAATTTACACAGGCATACTGGATTCATTCCATTCGTATATCCTTTTTGCTACAGGTTAGTTTAATCTTATTAATGCTTTACTTTTCGATCCTGACCACAAATTGTCAGTTTATTTGACATTTAACAGACACGCGCATCGTTCCACTTGAAGCTCCAGCTACATCGAGCATGAGTTAGTGGAACAGCAAAAACCGCGGTCGTGAGCGCGACCGTTGCGGTCTGGAAAGTACTCATACTGACATGCTATGACAGATGACATGAGGAGAGAGTAATCTCATTTAGCTCAAGACAATTCTCTATTTCAAGCCACCATTATTTGGCAAAAGAACATCTCATTGCAGAATATTACTACGTTATTATAGACCGGGAGCCCGCGACCAAAATTTGTGTCAAAACAAAACCAAAAAATCTTATACATTCGATAGAGTACATCATTCTGATATTGAAAAGTCATTTCTTACACTTGAAGCAGAGGACAACTTCTGCGGGGAGCAGACAAAAAAACAGTGGGTATGTCAAATCTTATTCATCGTGAGTCTCATTTGGTGGTTAGTTTTCAATAAATAAACTATGGCAAAACGTTTCTCACATGTGGCAAGCGGGACTAAGTTGTTCTTACAGAGTGCAAGACATGTGATGGGTCATGGGAAGTTTGAACCATGAATGATGAAATTGACAGATAGATAACCTCTCATATTAATTGTCAAGTGAATAAATTTTGACACTTCCCTTGTAAAATATCACATGGTTTGCACACTGTAAGAACAACTTTGTCCCACTTGTCAGGTGTACGAAACGTTTTTTTTTTTATGAATTTTCCATTTAAAATTAACTACCAAACTAGTCTCACTATGAATAAGATTTGACAAGAATATTTTGAAAAATTACATGTTTGATATTATATTTTATATGTATGTCCCGCTGAACGACTTCGGCATTATCATGTATCTTTCTTACTCGATTAAAATAACTGGTTCTATTGATATGGCAGTGAATAAGATGTTACAATGATTTTGTTACGGACTCCCGTTCTATTACAATAGTTCAATGATCTCACCTCAAATATTTTCTGTCCCGTATCATTGAGAACGACATACTGTTTATAGCTACCACATGCCTCTGCAAACATTCTTATAAATGCATCACTGACGTAAACATTCTTGTTTTGATCATCAATCTCGCGGGATTCTGAGATTAGCTGTAGAGATTGTGTTAAACCTTTGACAAGACGCTTGGGAATTATATCGTTTTCATCTCCCATGTAACATACTACAGTGGAAGTGTCCAAATTGACAGCAATGCCCTAAAAACAAAAACAAATTTTTATATCCAACAATGTAGCAAATTTCGTGATCAACAAATAATTTATTAGTGAGAGGAAGGGAATCTGGGCAAAAGTTGATACACAAATTCAAATAACCGAACAAATTGATCGGTGACTAGTGCAGCTACAATAATTCACAGAAAAATTCAAATTAATTTAGGAGACTTGAATGCAATAAATTTTTTATATATGGAATGAGTAAATTACCAAACTACAGAAAAAAAAGAATATTCACTGCCTTGGCTGAGTTCCTAGTCTTGATTTCGTTTCAATTATGAAACGTCTAAGATTGCCTAAAATAAGTATCTACGTGTGTCTCCTGGGCCGGTCTTGCTTATATTTACGAATTTCAGAACAATTAATTTCTCTAAAGATATCTTTTCAGTTTTTCGAAATAAATTTACAAGGTGGAGAATATTCAAGCAGTTCGTGGTTTAGATGATGGAAACATAGCTTCCAATCCAAAATCATAATTATTTATTAAATTTTGTTTCTTCTACTAATAGATTACTGAATATCAGAAACAATCACTAATGTATGGTTGAAATTCAGAAAAAAAGTTATTAGTTTCGATTTTCAATTATCAGTTTTGTTGATATTCACAGTATTTCACAATATCTCATATATTATTAACTAGTGAAATCATTATAATATACTAAAAACGTATTTGGTACCAGCTATATATCTCCTATATTACTTTAATTTCAAAGATGTAAGATTAAAACAAATCCGTGCAGCATTCCAACGAAATGTTTTCCTAAGATTTAAAATTATATTCAAATCCAAGTATTGCTGAAAATATTTACCTCTTCAATAATTAAAGTTTCAGTGATGTGGTCACTCAGCACTCCGCAAATTAGAGGCAATGGGGCACTTAAAATATCCAACATATTGTTAGATAAAACTGGTATAAAAGTATGTTGCCAATCGAATGGATACAGAATACTTTGGAGGGCTTCAACACACGATGATAATTTGCTATAAAGAAAAATAAAATTCATGAATATTTTATTATAGACCTCTACATGTTCATTTAAATAACAATAAAAATATTGATTCATTGAAATGAATACTTCTTATGCTACTCTGCGCGCATTAAACGCATAGTACAGAAGCATAGAAGTCCGTATCAGGCAATTAGAATTTTGTACTAAGATGAAAATATTGCAGAATTCCGTACTCAGACCCGTGTTCGCACAAAGTTGGTTACATTTCAAGTCCATTGAAGATTTCGTACTAATATGACAACATAAAAGGGCTACGCATTAAAATCAAAGGTTTCGTAAAGAAATAACATCACGTGGTCTTGTACCAGGTCTAATGTTCCGTATCAACATGACGAGGTAAAAGCGTTCCGTATCAGGCAATAAGGGTTTTGCACAAAAATAGTGACATTGCAGGATTCTGTGGAAGTTCTATATAGATGTCGTATCAGAATGACAGCACAGAAAAAATTCGAATTAAGAATTTGGGTTTCGTATCAAAATGACAACATAGCAGGGTTCCGCTCCAAATCTTATGTACTAAGATGGCGGCGTGAAAGCCCTCTATATCCAGCAATAAGGATTTTTTTTGTACGAAGTTGGGGACATTGCGAGGTTCTGTAATAAATCTAATGAAAATTTCGTACGGCAATGATATCGACGGGTTTCGCACCAGTGGTGATACCACAACGAATCGACACTAATAAAATCCCATTTCGTTTTGAACCCCCAATATTTGTCATCTTGATTCAGATCTTATTTTTATAGAAAAATAACCCGACTTGGTCCCTTTTAAGTCCCTAAGATAAATTATAATTGGGAGCATGTTCAGCTTCCGTGATAAACTGACTATAATTATCAAGTCAATATCAATGTCAATTCATTATGGCAGGTCTGATGTAAGTTCCGTATCAAATGACGGCGCGGCATGATAGTATTGCGTATCAGGCAAAAAAGGTTTCGTACAAAGTTCTGCAATAAGTAAAATAAAGGTTCTGCACAAAGTACCGCTCTCCTTATTCTCGTCTATTTCTATTCCTTCCCGAAAATCACGTCGCTTTTTTAAATTGGAATCGTTTTTTGCGTTTCTTGTTCTTTGTTGGCATCTCATTAGAACTACTATCAGTCCCTGAGTATGGTATTAAATTTGGCGTAATAAAATCACTATCATCTGATATATCATATGATGATGAACTGTTAAGAAATCATCTAGATCAAAATTGCTCCTAATTTTTCGAAAACGAGCTCATAACACTGGATTTTTCTTACGGGATCTGATTGGGATTTCTTCTTTATAATATATTACAAGGTTTCGATCAACAAGAGATCTAGATTACTGGATTCTATTAGATAAGTAAAACATTCTTTCCCAACATCTAATATTCCACGATTCTAACCGTATTATTCTTTTGGAAGATAAATTTAAGCCTTAATTCACAATGGGCATAAGCATAAGAAGTACATTAGAAATGCATAAGACATGAAATTGAACATGTGCAATTCTTATGGCCGTGTTCACAATGATCTTACGTATTTCTTATGCTTACATAGTGCATAACAGCTGCATAAGAAAGGTGAAATCATCTTAACTTTATGTATTTCTTAAGCATATATTTTCTTACAGGGCATGTCCAATATATTTTCAAATAGATGCTCAGACCACCAAAGTAAACTCGTATAGAAACAAAAGTGAAATGCCCTAAGCCTAAACTGAGAGCTTTAATAGAAAAAACGAAACTAGCACCAACGAAAAATATTGTCACAAATGTGAAATATTTTAAGTGATTAGTTCACATTATTATTTATTTGAATCCGTTATTTAGCCAATAATTTAATTTAATAAAATAATCGAATCAAAACAAAAATACGTATCAACAAAGCAAAGCGTTGTTAAGACAAGTGATTTACAATGTGATAGATACTAAAAGTACCTATATTTTATTACTAATTTAGGCTGCAATATTCCTATAAAATAATTCTTTTGCTATGCTTGTAGTGAACACACGTAAGATTTTTATAAGAATTATGTTTTATAGTTCTTATTCTTATGCCCATTGTGAATTACGACTTTATACTGGGGCCACATTTTGAAAACTTTGCAAAAACTAGAAGAAGTTGGAGTGACTCCAAATAAAGAAAAGTGAAAATTTGGCATGACTGAATTTTCATTTCTTGGTCATCGTATAAATCAAGATGGAATCCATATTGACGAAGATATAATTGCAGCGATTCAAGAAATGGAGTCACCGAAAAATTTATCAGAATTGCGAAGTTTACTTGTTATCATTAATTATCTGTCTCGTTTCATACCAAGACTTGCAACAAAGGCTCATCCTCTTAATGTCCAAAGAACGAATTTCAAAGGGTGCGGTCCGAATCATGCAATTGCTGCTTACACCGCTCACAGCAGGTCCGAATTAATTTAGCGCGCTGACACTGCTCAAGAGCTTCACGATTTGGACCGATCGTAAGCACACTTACATTTTTGCTGTCATGAGACTTTGAGAGTTAATAGAAGAGGGAGATTAATTTTAGATCAAAAAATGGAGGGTTAGACTAAGCGACTACGCATCATGGATAATTTGATAATGAGAAACAATTAAGTTATTTATAATGCATACGTCAATTGAAATTCTGGAATAACTCTTTGTATTGTGTATATAAATAATCAATTTGAGAGTATTCAACTTAGAGTGTGTTTTAAAAATCTTCAATATCCGAATGAAATTGGCTATATGAATAATTATTTTTGCAAAGAATTTTTTAATTGTTATTGGGTTTTTTGAAAACTAGACAATTTTTTTATATGAATCAAAATGAAACACTTATTTCTGATGAAAATTGAAAAAACAATAAAATAAAGAGAAACCTTAAAATATATATACAAAAATATTTACAGAATATATAAGAAATAAATAATACTCATTTTGATAAACTTTAGAAAAATATTTTGTATATAATATTTTATTCACCACGTGTTCTCACAGCGCTTACAGTGCCTATCCTTTTGACTGTGAGCAGTGTGAGTGTTAATGATGACGTCACCTATGATGTCACAACGCTACACAGAGCAAAATTTGAGCACTCATTGTGTGAATCGGACAGACTGTTGGCGCGCTGTTGGTGCTGTAAGCGTGATTCGGACCGCACCAAAAGTCTCATGACAGCAAAAATGTAAGTGTGCTTACGAGCGGTCCAAATCGTGAAGCAGTGTCAGCGCGCTAAATTAATTCGGACCAACTGTGAGCGGTGTGAGCGTTGTAAGCAGCAATTGCATGATTCGGACCGCACCCAAAGTTTATGCTTCCCCTCACGCGCCTCTTTCCAACTCCTTTAACTTCTCGCTATTCAGCGCATGTCGTGATTAGACAAAGATAGTCGGCCTCGATTTGGACCTCTCTCTCTGGCAAGCGAACAGCGCTTAAGGTGAAACATCACTCGGAAGTACTATTTTAGCGCGAAATTTGAATTGATGAATCTTGTAGCAATATGTTTGATAAATACTTTCTTATAATAAATTAACAAAGTTTTTAGTGGCGTGTATATTAAAAATTAGATAATTTGTCAAAGTTTCATTATGTCTGCAATAAATCTGTATAAAATTAGTGCTAACGTATAAAATTAGCATGCAAATCCTATATCTCAGAGACTTTGATAACAACTTATTTGGAAAAAATATATATACTAGGCGCTATACTTGCAGTTATCATATAAAAATTTTCATAAATATTGAACCTGACAATTTTGAGAAAAAAAATAATTAGTGCTGAAAATATTAATTTCTCAGAGATTATCCAGTTTTTTGGGACAAAATTTGGTAGACTTATAGATGACATTATTCTTCAGAGTGCTGTGCAAAAATTATCGATTTTTATTAATTATTATTCCGTATATAACCCTTTCTGTGCACTTCTAAAAGTATTGAAAATCGGAGGAAAATCAAAGTCTTATATTCAAAAATTATATATATTTGAATAATTAATTTTTTTTGACATCGGTCACTGGATTTTGGGCTCAAAATTCTCGATATTTTGGGTACTTCTCTGATGTCCATTTACACTTTTTTATTCCCTGCAAGGTTAATTAAGACAAAAGTAATTATATTCCATGGCCAATTATTTCTTGGAGATAATATATTTTTTTGAGAGTCGTGAGATTCCTAGTTTTCGAGATATTAATTTTTTTTTGTTCAAATCATAGATTTTGTTATGAAGAAATGTCAAATGAACAAAAAGAAATATATTTATTATATCTAAAAATTATGAGCAATTTTTTACAATATTTTCCGGAGTTTCAGCGGCTGTATATTTCAAAATAATAATTTAGGAAAATATTCTTCAGTTTCTTCTCCATTTCTTTTACTCGTGTGAATATTGCTTTTTACTAGTTGATTTGTTCTGTGGCGCTATCTAGTATCCAAATTTTGTATTACATGACTAGTGTCAAAGATTAATTTTATCATGTATTTATTCATTAGAAAATAAATAGCCTATGGCTGATTTTAGTAACAAAAACCATTTTGAATATCTGCTTCTGGCTGTGTGTGTAGTTTTACCGATCTTGTCACAATAGTAAGAAAAATTGTTCGGATTCCAGGATATTTGACAAATCTGATTTATGTTACAGTAAGTTCATTGGATAAATACATTAAAAATCAATCTTCAAATCTAATTTTGTAAAACTTATCTCTTTTAGATTTCTAAATACTACTATAGCTGGAAGTGTACAGATGAGAATTTCAAGTTATCAATATCATATTTCTCAAGAAAGCGACAAAATATTTTATTTAAGTCCATCAATTATTATTGGGATCTGTCATTCTACAAATAATAATACTTGATCCGAATCTGCACTGCTCTAAGGCCAGAGATATTCACCTTCAAATAAATTACAAGTATTAATTTCTTAGTGAATACATCAAGGGTAAATACTTTAAAGAAAACAGACTAACAGCTTCAAATTTTGGTCTAGTCTGTAAGCGAAAACTGCCTGCCGGATCCCTAGTAGAAAACATACCATATGTTCGAAATCTATCTACTAGTGCTACGGAATGGGGTAAGAGTCATGAGCAAGTAGCAATACACAACTATGAAAATGTAATAGGTGTTACAGTTGCACATTTTGGGCTGAAGGTAGCATCGAGCAATTCTTCTTTGAAGAAACAACTGATCATCAGGCAAAAAATTTAATGGTGCTCGCTAAGAGCGACATGATAATCAGGAGTCTGTATGTGCCAACAGAGTCGTGGAGATCATTTGCTCTTTATAATATTCCATACATAATCCTTGTACTGTATACTTTACGGTTCAATAAAAAATTCATAATTTCCAATTTAAAACCAGTTTTCTATCAAAATTAGATAACCCTTTATTTTACCTTATTCTTTATGATTCAATAAAAAACTCATAATTTGTTATTTAAAACATGTTACTATCAAAATTAGTTCTTGCGTGAATTTTGGGACATTTTTATATCATAATTTCATATTCTCATTATGAATAATTTCATTAAAACTTATGTCTTTGAAAAATGATTTTATATGCGAGCATTAATTTCAGTAAATTTCTCTATAAAATGTTTTTCTTCTGAAATGTCAAATTTGAATTCTTGTGTATCCCGCCGTCATCACTGACCTTCCATAAGCCTCACTTACTCCAAAACAAGATTAGACTAGACAGAGATAGCTAGTATTTCCGGGTGATGTTTCACCTTAAGGATGTCGTTTACCTAAATTTTATTTCTGTTCAGCTCGAAAAAGGGGTTTTCAGTGTATGCAACTCAAATATCTTGCTCAATCATTGGGGAAGTCTATATTTGAATTTATTCAAAAGCAGGTAGTTCTCTTAATAGAAAGATTTATGACATAGGTTCTGGATTCAGTATTTTCCGACTCGAATAGTACCTGAACTGAATTTTTAGTTCAGTGTATAAAAATGATATCTGCAGATATTTAGAAAAAAATATTCTAGAATATCATTTTCAACTTAGGAACAAGATGTAAAATGAACCAGATATTTTGCGAATAAAACCTTTAAATGAATATCCAATCAACGCTAATATGTAATATAAATTATCAACTGAATTTTCTAAGAAAGTGATAATCCTGCAAAGTAATTTTTCCTGGATTTATGAAGATATAAATAATCCATTATAATGAATTCAATCAAACTAGATTCTCTTAGAAAGTTGAATTATTCCTAATTTATAATAATTTTTTTCTATCAAATTTAGTATACATCGCAAATGGGTTGGCTAAGAAATTCCTGGCAAGGCTATGATTAATTAAATATTGAAAATTGACTTCCTGTTTAACATTGCACTCATGAGTTTTACGAATAAATTTAATACCAATCGAAAGTATGGAGCCTATAGAATATGTAAACGTTAGGTTGTCTATTTTTCTCCTGGCGTAACTGCTGATTTGACAGGTATGAACAGGTATATCAATACTAGCTATTTCCATTCATCTGTTTCTTAAATAAATCTTATATGAAAATAACCGCTATTTAATTGTGAACACGATGATATAATGTTATCAGCAAAAAATCTGGTTCAAATGACGGTTGTCGAATTTTAAAAAGTGAAATTTTAATGTGTATCGATGCTTACGACAAAGAGATCAGAGCTAAGTATAACGTGTGATAGAAGAAGACGCAGCATTGCAGCTGCGCGCGGTGTTCACACCAGTTGAAAGAGAGTGCGCATGTGATTTGTTTTTGCAATAGAGGACAGTGAAAGTATACCGTCTGATAGAAGAGGACGCAGCATTGTAGCTGCGCGCGGCGTTCACGCCAGTCAAGTGCGTTATCTATTTGGTCATGCAATAGAGAAGGAGAGTGATACACTAGTGAATACCGAACAACATTTTGGAGCAAGTGGCAATAGACTTGAAAAAATAACAAAAGTACATCATTGGATATATATAATCAAACAGAAAATCTCATCAATCCACGGCTAATTGTTTTTGATTTATCCAAAAAATTCTAAAAATCTGTCAAGTAAAATGCGCTTTTAGCCTAGTCGGTTGCTATGGAAACAGTAGGTCATCATTCTCATGCTACAAAATTCCTAAATACTGAGTTCCAAGATTCTACGGCTCACAGCTCTGAATTTATACGCAATATTGAAACATAAACTCCAACTGAAATGCACTTCCGGTTATTATTATTGTTATGGAAATAGTGAGCAATCATTCAGATGCTACAGCAGACTGAAATACCAAATTTCAATATTCTACAGATGATCGTTCTGAATTTATGCGAAAAATTCCAAAAGATTGTCAAGTATAGTGCACTGCCGGCTCAGTCAATTTCAATGAAAATAGGATATGAGCATCTAGAAGACGGTACTATCGTCTTGAATACTGAATTCTAATATTCTATGTTCAATCGTTTTGGATTTATGCGGAAAATTCAAGAAATGTTACGAGTAAACTGCACTTCCAGTTCAGCCGATCGCAATCATAATGCAAGATGTACAACTAGATGTTATAGAAATGCTTAATACAAAATTTCAATATTCTACAACCGATTGTTTTGAATTTATGAAGAAAATTCGAAAAGTCATATAAAGTGCACTTCCGGCTTGGCCGATTGGTACTAAAATAGGAGATGACCATTTAGATGCTACAGAAATTTCAAATGCTGAATTTCAACATCCTACGGTTGATCATTCTGGATTTATCATCAAATTCGGAAAAAGTTTCAAGTAAAGTACATTTCCGGTACAGACGATTGAAACCATAATGCGAGGTGCACAACTAGACCCTATACCAGTCTTAAATACAAAATTTCAATATTATACGTTCTACCAGTTTTGAGATTTGCGAGTTATGCACGCACGAACGAACATACGTACCGACATCAAGCCAAAAATACTCAAAATGGATTCAGGGATGCTCAAAACGGATATTTCCATCAAAATCTCGATAAGTGAATTTTGTCGGCTTCACAATACTTCCTTGTACTTAGTATAAGTAACAAAAAGGTAATTTTCAATATTTTATTAATCATAGCCTTGCCAGGAATTTCTTAGCCAACCCATTTGCGATGTATTCTGTAGTATACTAAATTTGATAGAAAAAAAATCCACCGCTGTAACAGATGGGTGAAGGTCGTTCTTAATTCAGATCTTAGACTATAAAGGAGCGACTTTACATTTGTTTTCGGCGAAATCGAGAGAAAAAACCTGATGTTTTCCATTAAGTATACAAAAAACAATATTTTCTGTATATATTCTCAGGACGGGATTAAATATTATGAATCTGTTAACGGAATGTTATGGAGCAAACTTGTAGCAGTGAAGATAATAATATTCCTTGAAATCAAAAATACTAATTTCGAATATAGAAACAATTTTTTTTTTTAAACTCATTGATAATAATCTACGGCAAGTTTAAAGTTGGAAAAATATTTCTCTCATCTCTTGAAAAGTATGACGAACATAATGTGTCAAGTCAGACTAAATTACTTTATTTTTTTATATGCGAATTTCATATACAAGATTAATTTTATCTCATAATGAACTAAATTTTAATTTAACAATAAATTTAAACTCAAAAATAAATTTCATTATAATAATTCTATCGAAATCTTAATACTGTCAAAAAATATGCTAGAATTTCAAGTAAAATCTGTTGGAGGACATCTGTAAATCTGCATTATTTTCTTTGTTAATAATGCCTTTGCATCATCATAATTAGAGATAAACATAATTCACATGATAGTGTTAAAAAACTCATTCTGATATTATATGAAAGTGGCAAGACGAAAATAACGGAATGAAATACATATTCGACCGCTCTGAGAAAGGTGTCTAATGAAAGAACAGGTAGTAAGGGATTATAAATATTTGTAACTCACAGATTATATTGACAGCTCCAACGAAAGTGTCAAGCTGGTTGCAGGGGTTGAGTATAACAGGCGAAATATTTTAATGAATATATTCTGTTTTTTTGCAACAAGTTTTTGCGTTTATCTGAAATTACAGTGGAATGGTTGAACATTGGAGTAGTACGTTCTATAGATAATTCTTGGAGGTGAGTATATAATATACATTTGTTTATTTCAGTTGATGTGCTTATTCCTCGGAAAATATAAACAATTTCATAATTCCGCTCACATGATTCCATAGATATAGTGATGTACAATGTACTGAGGAATAGTTTTTCAAAATAGTAGTCTCTTAAAAGCAGAAAGTAGATATCCGTGTGAAGCTCAATTTTTTAGTTTTTTGTTCATATATTTATAAATAAATAAAATTGAAATGATACATACTCAATTTCATTTACTAATAACGTATAAACAATATATTATCAAAAAAAATCCAATAAAATAATCATTATATGCAACTTACAGCAAAATGATTAAATTTCTATGAGAAATATGTGCATAAAATTGCAAAATGTATGACTCTTTTTACAAGAAGTGGACGGAAATTTCACATATCGAGGAAGCAGGTTCCATGCTTTGAAAATTCATCTATCAAAAGCACTACTTGATCATAAAAAATAATCCATGTGACGAGAAATAATTAGATATGCGTAAACCATGTTTTCATGATTTAGGTAAACGACACCCATTACACGGGATGGTTCCCTCTATCCGTATAGCTCAATGCAAATGATGCAACTGTCAGATAGCCATGTATGATTTTTGTGCTTATGTGAAAATGATTCGCATTTTGATCAATCAGAAAACTTAGATCGTAGTTCCGTAAGATTCCTTGGACTATTCCTAACTGAAATTAAATATAATGTTGGATATTATTTATTTCAACGAACCATAGTGACAAGCTTATAGGATAAAAAATAATTATTAAAAACAGACTATACACGAGAATCAGCACGATCGAAGATAAGTTGTAAGACACAAGTGTAAAATGTCTCTATTGCATTCACTCGCTTCGATCGTATTTTTAACTAAACTGTTCGTGCAATGAAAAATTATTTCAATCAGTGACACTAAAAACGTTTACCTACCATGTAGGGGACAAAATCTCGCATATTCTAATTTATATTTTAAAGAAAAATAATTTCAAAATAATACGTTATTAAACAATATACTATATACATATTCCCAAGTATAGGCGAATACTTTGAATTTAGTTTAAGAATCCTTATTTTAGATTACAATTCAACTTCAACAATTATATGCAATGCACAGACAATGGTTACAGCTTAGCAATAAATGAAAGTTTGAAAAAATCTGCTATGGCCACACAGTACTTCCTCGACCATAAATTTCATGATCAGTTTTATCATTGTTTCAGAAATTTAGAGAGTCGCATCAATCAATTACATATTTCAAAGTGACAGCTGTCATTATCAAAGCTGTCATTGTTAAAGTGACAGATGCCAGTTATATTTTAATCCTTACATAAAATAAGTATTCTTGATAATAAAGAATCCTATTCTGGATTGCCGAGATCTTCAATTCATTGGAACATACAGTTTCGACCTTTGATCGCCGGAAGTGTAATTTGGTAATAGTAATGTGGATTCCATTGATTATTTATTTTTGATATCTATACTAAGCTTATCTCTCCGAGGGCTTTAAATTGATACCAAACTAGTCATAATTTGAATAATTTGTGAAATAAACAATTATTAATCGTTTAAATATCTTCTTTGACACTTCTACTTATATTATTCCCGCAAGAGCTCTAATTACCAAACATGAAAGAGCCAAATTACTTGTTTTAAAAAAACAACTGACGAACGTTTGCATAGATGTTCAAATATAAGTGATAATAATTCTAATTTCACATTATGATTCTCATTATTTCTTTGCTTCAGAAAAATATAACGAATTTTATAATAATTCAAATTTTATGATGACAAATAAAACGCTGATAATTTTGAAAGATGTCTTGGGTGAATGTTGTGCCAAATTATTCGAGTATCAATTTTAGTTATTTCATAGTTTATGATAAATATTACCATTTATAAAATAAACGCAAAAAACTAAAAAGTTCCATCAATAAAAATTTAATACTACTGATTGAAAAAAGCTCATCTACGAACTTGAACCTAGCATTTTGATGAAAAACTTAAATATTAAATTTCAGTCGAAAATTCGTACACGTTCTCAAGCGATCGTTATTCCAAACAGACAGACCGACAGACCTACTTTTTTTAACATTGTTTTTCGGGTTCAGTAGGGTCTAAAACATGAAGATTCATCAAAATCTCGAGCTGTCAAAAAGTCACGATTACAATACTTCCCTTTTATATATAGGTTTGGAAAATAAATAAAAAAAAAACTTTTAATTAATTCAGGTATCTCAAAGTCTTGAACAATTTTTATGAATAATTAAAAAATGATAAAATTTTGAGTCGTATTTAGGAACATAAATTACAGAAGGCAATGCATTTTAGCAAAAATTGAAAAGACTATGTAATGTAACGATTGACAAGCAAACGAATGTCTAAATAGACTACATCAGTTTTTGTTGACGATCCTTGACAGTAAAATGAAACGCAAAATAATCCAATAGTGAAGGTCATTTAAGTGAATTTGAATACATTATTCTAATGCCGAAATAAGAAAACTATATAATTTTAGTGATTTTATACATTATGGCAATAATTTATGAAAACGTACCTCAAACAACTGCTAACAAAAATGACTTTTCTTTCATGCAGCAAGCTTCCGAATGTTTGTAGCAATGTTTCCAGATTCAAAGTATTGAATAGAGTTGTTAAGTCTGCGTCTTCAAGTCTTGAATCCAAAGGCCGTCTCAAAATAACATCTCCTAATAGGCAGTCATGTAAAAGCTGATTGTTAGAGAGATTTAACAAACTATTATCGTTTTCTTTTTTATGGTCAGATTTATTTGGAAAGTCACTATTATTTTCTTCCCCGATAGCCAAGTCTTGTAGTTCATCAAATATTTGGCCGATTCGTTTATTTATTTGAGGTTCTGAGCTCCGAGAATTTTGATTATGAGGCACAAAACTTTGGTTTACTCTAGGACGAATATCTATTGTTTCTAAACTTTCTGTAGAATTGCTTATACTATTACATCTCCAAAATTCTTTAGTATATTTATCAATTGTAGAACAGTTACTCATTTCGGAATCATTTTTACCGCCGTATGTATTTTTTGGAACGCGAAAATCACTTTCTTGCACTATGCTCCACTCACTGGGAATTTCATCACTCTGTTGTTTATTCAAACAACCATAAATGCCATTTTGCATACATACTATTCGTTTCACACATTCGATATTTTCCGGAGTACTGATCTGATTGTTTTTCATCATTTCTTCACATGAATTAACAACTAAACTGCGCAATAAGCACGATATCTTCACACTTTCACCAGGTAATGGAAATTTTGCACTGTATAACTCTTTAACGAAAGCGTCTTGTAAACCGTACGGTAGTCCATGGCGAGATTCGAGTTCTTTAAGAACTTTATGATAAAAACCATTGGCTCGACAGCTGCTGATAATGCAATATGTGAGTGGTAGGCATACAGAAGCCTCTTCTGGCACAACTCGGCGGCAGTACCCGTATTTGCGTTCTCCTTTTTCGTCGGTGATTACTAAAGAGTAACACTGACAATCTTGAGAATGGCCGTTTGAAGGACTCCATGATGAAGCATCCGGAAAACAGAGATGTTCGACCCATGGCGGCACCTCGTACTATGAGAGAAATCGTGAAAATAAATAATAGGATTTTTACTTCAAAAATATAGGATTTATTAATAAATAAATTACACACTTTGCAATAATGAATGGAACACAAAATCTGATAAAAAGTCCTCCACGACTTGACAAATTTCCTCCTTTATCTCAAACCGCAGACGCGAAATTTGACTTAGAAAGAATTAACATGTCAAATTACACGGTTTCAATCAATATTGCAAAATGGAAGTGGAATAATTTTTTTTTTTTTCAATTTTAAAAGCAGTTCTGTTACAACGTTCTTTATATTCAAATAATAATATGAAATTCTGCGTTCTTGTTGGTATTCTATTATGTACTTACATTTTCAGGATATTTATTTTTGATGTACGGCTGCAAATTTGCCACATTTAAACCAACTAACAGGCAGCATTCAAACAAATTCTTATCTTGTTTCTTCTCCGGTTTTCTTTTCAAAGTACTGCGTACTCTCTTGACATAGTTCTTCCTTATTTCAGTTAAAGTTCTATTCAACTGTGTTTTAAATTTCTTTTTTTCTTCACTTGTTAAATCATTTTCGTTCTTCAATTTTCCCTTGTCCGCAGGCCATGATGAGCTCACAGTCAGTTGTTGTTTCGGGGTATAATTTAAAGATGAGGGTTCTAAATTTTGTTGCTTTTGTTCAAAATTCAAAATAAGGTCTTTGATAGTGCTGCGTTTTGACAATGGAGTGTCATCACTGGAGGGAGTTGACGGTAAAGATTCAAAATCTGAATCTGATGGCGAAGGAGCAGCATAGGTACGATTCATGATTAAATTTAACTAAAAATAAAATAGAATTAACAATATATAAGAATAGAAAAGTTTCAGCCGAGAGATCAAAACTTCAGAGAAACTACTAAAACTGGTATTATATTATTTTAATATATAACTTTTCAGATCCTACACTTTTAGTGTTAGTAGTCTAGATAGATTATTTATGAGAACATCATGTGGCCGTAGCCTATATTGCATTGTCACTTGACTTTACAAAAGCATACAAAATTTCAGTTTTAGTTTAATAAGAAGTGGTTGAAATTTTAAGCAAAAAATTTTGAACCAACGAAGATGTTTATAAAAATATTTCAAAAAGAAAAACTCAATAATAATTGATTCCTATTTGCAATTAATTCGAACTATAAGAAACAGCACTAGTAATGTTCTATGTAGAATTACTTTATCCATCATTTGAATGAACGATATTATAACCTAGCATTTGAATGAGAATATATCATTAGCATGGTACATCAAACCATAATAAAATAACAAAAAAAATGACGGTTCATGCATTAAATTGAATTAATATAAGAAGTTGCGATTGCTTACAATTGATATTCAGGCACATATGAAGTTGCTATTATGATGAAATCAATATGCATGTCATCTTACACAGAGTTAATTCAAAATTTTGACTATGGGAATCCTTTCAGACCAGGCGCTCGTGACAGAAAAAAGGGAACACAGGCTGCCACTTATAGGATAGATAATTACAGCTGTCAGCTTAAGATATTCACATTTAAAAATCCCTACCAAGTGTTAATGCATATTGAAAAATGGATTTTAATTAGCAACAAAAAATAGGTTCCTTGAAGAACTTTTTACAGTCCGTCAGTTTTCACTATGCACTAACATCTAGCGGGGATTTTTAAACACAAATATCTCAAGCTTACAACTAGAAGAATCTTCCCTGTAAATGGTAGCCAGTAAAAAATTGTTCCTTTTTTACTGTCACAAGCGTCCGATCTATTTGAATGTGATGCAAATATAAAAGCAAGTTTTTCGCCAATTTTTATATTTCATTTTAATAATTTCTCGTAGGCTTTATTGAATCACTCAGCCATAAAACAGATAAAAGACATATTTTGTTAGTAAAAAATAAAAATAAAATTAATGTCACAATATTGTTTTGGTTTATTCTTTATAACTAATTTATCTTCCATCCATTTGAAGATTCATCCACAACATTCATGCTTCCATGATTTCTCCGTTAAAACACCTTAGGGTAAGTCTTATAGCGACAGACATTCTCCAAGAGAATATTTTTTAGTAACAATTAACAGACTACACACAGAAATGCGTAACATAGGATGGAAGTTTGATATGTGATAATATTTATGTACGAAAATTGTCCATTCTATTTAAATTAGATAGAACAAAAATGCCAGAGTAACAATATCTTCAGAATCAAATTTCACTTTTAAAAATCCTCGCCTAATGTGAAAGCATGTTTCGGTCAAAATTTTTCGTTTGAAACAAATATTTTAAAAAATCATACCGTTACTGGAACAAATAAAAATATGACAGTTAATTAAAATTTTGCCATTCTATCTCACAATCTTCATAAGATAAGCAAAATAATTTACATTAAAATTAATAATAAAATGAGATCAAGAATAATGCCCCCTTTTTTAATTTGATCTGTAATTGCTTATTTATGTTGACAGAATAGGATGCATATCCTACAAAACTGTTTTGTTCAAAAGGTTATGTATTTTTTTTCACGACCATGCATCAATAAGGAATTTTTTACTTCAATGGAATTAGCAAGCCAACAAAAATATGTTTTTGAACTAAATTTAGCAAGTTTTTGGACAATTTATTTTCTATCTACTTGAAGACAATTCACTTTTCACATATTTAGCTATATTTCAAATAACAAAGATAGGAAAATTCCAAGCATTGCCTAAAAGCATACAGAAATTCAACGAGAATTAAATCGAAAATTATCTTTCTTTACATCGCCTTCAATCGACAATCCACCACTTTGATACGTTCAATTCAATCATCTGGTGTAAAATTGCTACCAACTTTTTGTAAACGATCACGTAGCTCTGGAACTTTTCATGCGCACTGTGATCAGGGTACCTATTCTAATTCAACTTGTCTAGTTGATAACTTTAAATGGTCTTGATAACTCACTAGCGCACCTAGCGTATGGAAAAAGAAGCTCGTGCGATACGTCATCCGTGACGTATACGCGTTGATAAACTTAGCGACACCTCTGCTAGTGTCGCTACGGAGAAAGCGACTTGATAACTTTGATATTCAGCGTGAAATTGAGGTTATCTTGTATACTTTACGATTGCTTTGAGTTTATTTAAATAAGTTTTGATTGATATGGCGTTTCGTGTGCCTCAATTATTGCTTGTTGAGGCTATTGAATTAGAAGAGAGAAGAGCTGAAAACAGAATTGCGTGTCGATTAATAAGGGATGCACAAGATCCTTTCAGGATTGCGAATGCGGAATTATCTTGACGATATCAAAATTAAAAACTAAAGTTAAAACAATAACAACAACAACAACAAAAATTCAACGATAATAATGAAAAAGAATAACTAAAATTGAATAAAACAGAGAAACACACACAAAAAAAGAAGAAATTGTCTTGAAAAAGACAGATTTATCAAAAGAACACAAAAACAACACACAAGAACTACTATCGTCAAAACACAATGAGAAAATGGCAAATTTTCTAAGTAACGGGAAAACGAAATTCATAAAAGACGCGTCCTTATACTACCAACTTATACTCGGACAAGTTAAATGAGTCCCATCGGATAAGTTCGGTAATCGTATGATTCAAGATCGGCTAAGATAGGAAACTGACGTCGTCAGCGGCGTACGCATTTTATTCTCAAATGTTTTAAATTTATTAGAGAATACTTTATCTATTGAATATGTTCATATATATAAGAAAAATGATAATAATAAAATAGAATGAAAATCAAAAGATAAAAGCAAGAATTGTCATAAAAGATATTTGTTATCGTAATTAATAATTTATAATGTTATTGACAACATACCATTACCATTACAATCACCAGCAACTATCGGAGTCATCGGTATCATCACTGGAATCCTATAAATCTATAATTAAATGTGATACGTTGCTTTGATCTATTACAACTTCTCGATTTCCATTTGGATTACCTCTAAAGCATTCAAATTATTTTCCTCACATATTATAATCTTGTTGAAGATTAGGATTATTAATCGAAAATTTGAGTCCTGTTTCTTGAAAATTATAAGGTAACGCAGACTTGAATAGATTCTTTGCATTTAACATGGTACATGTTGTGTTCTTGAAAGCGTTTATATATTTCTTTTCGTTTATCTATGTATTGTTCATCAAAGTCAGCACATTTTATAGAATGGATTTATGATTTGTCATGATTGAATTAATTATATCAAAAATCAATAACCACGATAAAACAGTCTATTAAATATAAATAATTTTTAAGAAAAATATTTGTACTCCGATAATGTTTGCTTTAAATACGAAATGTACATAATGTCTTAAATCAACAAGTGAAAAGAAAGAAGCGTTTAATTCAGTTATATTCAATCTTCGCGAGGCTCAAACCTTATTGATTAGCCAAACAAAATTACTAAGTGCGCTCATGGAAGCGAATGAACAAAATATTTTCACGCAGACATACGTCTTTTACTGGTACAAGGCGGTAGGTAGAAATTAAAGAGGACATCAGCAATAGAGTATGTCTTAGCTTGGAAAGACAAACGTCATGCAGCAACTGTTTCTTTCATAGTATTAGTAAGAGAGAGATAGATACAGTTAGGTCAGGCTATTTCTATCTCCAGAAGATAAATTCTCAAGCGACAGGTTAGGCTTGTCCGAGTATATTTATTTTGTGCCAACCTATAAATTTTAAATAACTAAATGTTGATAGTCTTAGCAAGGTCACATGACGTCATTATGACATCATGTTTATCAAGGCATAAGTGTCGCTACAATTAGAATAGGTCTCCTGAGCTTCTTTTTCATGATATGCTACAAGGGCTACAAGGTTTCGTTCGGTAAAAGATTTGGACTCTTGGACACCAACAAAAATGAATTTTGTTTTTTAAAATTAATTCTTTCAGAAATTCAGCCATATGAAAAGCGGGATAATTTTTTCCAAATATACAATTTAGTAACAACTTTCGCCGCGGCTGTCACTATTATTATGTACAGTTGTCAAATCTGTCCGGGATTCATTCAATGACTTGTTTGACGCGAATTTGAAGCTTATTAGAATGAATTATTATCATTGGATGAAAATTTGTTTACTTTTGGTGTATTTTTTTTATATAGCTTTGATAAAGATCAAATTATCATTTTAAGGTACAGCACTTGACCTCCCGTCAGTCAATAACTAAACAATGAAGATTAAAAGGTATTTTTGAGTTTGTACATGCATAAATTATGTACCTATCAAATAGTCAACTTGAAACTAGTACTAAATGGAAGTTGCTGTTTCGTAAGTTTTCCCAAACTACTTGATTTCAAGCTCAGTAATTGTGAGAGATGGTAATTTGCGAAATCTCTGAAGTAATAAGCATTCATGAGCTGTCAAAAATGCGCTTTCATCATCTAGATGATTCTTCCATTTTTTTAATGCATCTATTTAATTTATGGCTTCAAGTTCTGTTAAAGGTTGTTAAAGTGTATATCGGCGTTCGTGATGTCGTCCACAAAGTGTACCTGTCACCTCTTTAGTTGACATGAATCCCCAAATAATCACGGAAGCTAAAAAAAAAAACGTTTTTCTGAAAACAATTAGTGTGATATATGATATATTTCTTCTCGATTTCTTATAACTTTGTTCCGGCTATTACCAGTGTAAAACTTTGAATCTGGTGCCGTTACTTCATAGCGTGGAATGGCGGAGTCTCATACTATGAAGTGACGCTGCTAAATGAAACTAGATTCGAAGTTTAATCCTTTTGAAGGACATTAATGTATTTATTAGTGTTCATGATGTCGTCTAAAAAGTGTAATTGTCGTTCCATCTGGTTGAGACGGACTCCAAATTATTAAAGTTGGAAAAATGTTTTTCTGAAGGTAATTAGTGTGATAGATTTCTTTTCAATTCCTCATGAATCTGTTCCAGCTATCATCGGTAACGTAAACTTTAAAACTAGTTCCATCCAGCAGCGTCACTTCATAGTATGAAACTCCGCCATTACACTATGAAGTAACGGCACCAGATTTAAAGTTTTATTTTGGTGACAGCAAAAACAAAGTTATGAAAAATCAGGGAGAAATTTATAACACTAATTGCCTTCAGATAAACATTTTCTTTGGCTGCCGTAATTAGTTGAAAACTCATGTCAACAAGAGAGGTGATAATTTACACGATATCACGAGCGCCGATATATACTTTAACATCATTTAAAAGGATTCAAAGCCACAAATTAAATAGATGCGTTCGAAAAATACCAAATGTATATGTGGAAAAAATGATGCTTAATTTTATATGACTGAATTCGTGAATGATTTGATGTTGGAAAACAAAACTTCTTTTTCAAAGTAGACATCCAGAAGTCCGAATCTTTTACCGATCGAAACCTTGTAGCATATCATGAAAAGGAAATTCCGATCATAGTGCACATGAAGAGCTCCAGAATTGGTAGCAATTTCACACCAGATTATTGCTTAAGGTCAGTTGATACTATGGCATATTGTCAAAAATATGAAATGTTTTAGTAAGAGGCTGGTAATCGACATGCAGAAGAGAGGAGTCATTGAACCATCGACAAGTCCGTGGGCCTCTCCGATTGTTTTGGTGAAAAAGAAAGATGGTTCTACACGTATTTGTGTAGATTACCGAAAATTGAATGAGGTAACAAAAAAAGACTCATACCCCCTGCCAAGGATCGAGGACACCCTCGATGCTGTTGGAAATTCAAAATGGTTTTCTACTTTAGACTTGCAGAGTGGATACTGGCACGTTGAAATGAACGAGAAAGAAAAAGACAAGACATCATTCACGTCCTGTGCGAGTCTATGGCAATTTACAGTCATGCCTTTTGGACTCTGCAATGCTCCAAGTACGTTTGAGCGATTAATGGAGAGAGTGCTACAGGAGTTGTCATGGAAAACTGCACTTGTCCACCTTGATGATGTGATAGTTCATGAGAGAAACTTTAAAGAAGAAATGACTCGATTGAGACAAGTGTTCCACCGGTTGAAAGAAGCCAACCTGAAATTAAACCCGAAGAAACGTCACTTGTTCCAGAAGACAGTCAAATATTTGGGAAATGTGTTGTCCAGTGATGGAGTACAGACAGATCTAGAAAAAATTGAAGCTGTGAAAGCTTGGAAGATCCCAAGCAACATCCACGAACTGAGAAGCTGTTTACTTTAACTGAAAATAATCGGAAATTTGAATGGAACGGTCAAGAAGCTTTCGAAAAACTGAAGAATGTTCTCACGACGTCTCCAGTGTTGGCGCATCCTAACGAAGAGGGTAAATTTTTCTTGGATTCGAACGCTAGTTATTTCAGAATTGGAGCTGCTCTCTCTCAAGAACAAGACGGCATTGAGAAATTGATTTGTTATTACAGCAAAACTCTACACAAGGCCCAGAAGAACTGGTGCGTTACCAGGAAAGAGCTTTGCGCTGTAATCAAATCAATTGAGAATTTTCACAGTTTACTATACGGCCGGAAATTTGTCGTCAGAACAGACCATTCAGCGCTACAGTGGCTGATGAAATTCAAGAATCCTAAAGGACAAACAGTCTGTTGGTTGGAACATCTGCAGATATATGATTTTGAGATCCGTCATAGACCGGGAAAAACTCATGCTGATGCGGATTCTTTGTCCCGTCGATCATGTGACGATGATTGTAATAACTGCCGTAAGCAGGAGGAACGTGAACGATTCGTAAACATCACCAGAGTGGAAGAATTTGAACAAGATGGATCCGTAATATCGATGCACGAAGTGCAACAGGCTCAACTAAATGATTCTATTTTGCAGCCGATCATGGAGTAGGTAAAAACTGGTTTGCAGCCTAGTTTTCAGAAAACGTCAGCTATGGATCCGATTACCAAGGCCTATTTGGCACAATGAAATTTTCTGATAGTCTGAAACGACTTACTATACAGACTATGGGAGAATTCCGATGGAAAGGGAACAAAAGAAAAATTGATAGTGCCAAGAAATATAAAAGATTGAATTTTGGAACAACTGCATGATGGTAACAACGGTGGACATTTCGGCATCAAGAAGACACTTGATAAAGTCCGTGAACGTTTCAATTGGGTTGGCTGTCGGGAAGATGTAGAACAATATTGCAAAAACTTCTGAACGCTGTAACTCAAGAAAAGGGCCCACCACTCAGCAGCGCGCTAAGATGCAGCAGTACAACGTGGGCTCTCCGTTTGAGAGGATTGCTGTAGACATATTTAGACCTTTGCCTATTACCGAACGGGGAAACAACTGAAACAAGTACTTGGTTGCTGTCACGGATTATTCCACCAAATGGCCGGCAGTAATACCAGTAAGAAATCAAGAAGCCGAAACAGTTGCAGAAGCTCTTATTGAGAACGTGATTTTAAGATTTGGGGTGCTATTGGAGTTACACTCCGATCAGATCAGGAATTTTGAGTCTGAACTTTTTAAATATGTAATGAAGATTTTAGGCATTAGCAAGACAAGAACTACAGCGCTACATCCGCAGTCTGATGGCATGGTAGAACGTTTCAACAAAACAATTCTGGATTATCTGTCAAAATTTGTCAACGAGCACCAAGTTGATTAGGATGAAAAGATTCATCTGTGCCTACTAGCGTACAAGTCGGCAGTCAATGAATCTAATAATCCAGCAAAGTTGATGATGGGTCGAGAGCTGGGGTTACCGATAGATATGGTTGTTGGACATCCACCTGAGGATAACGAGCAACAATTGCCGAAATGGGTCAGCTATCTAAAGCCCGTATGACACGCTCAATTTTTTCGAACATTTTTTAAGTTAAAATGTTCAATGATTTATTCAATTTTTCGTTCAATGAAATAATAGAGCTCGCCCTATTTTGTTCAATGTTTTCGTCAATTAATTGCGCAGATAACATGCGCATTATATTGCAAAGCGCTGTCAATGGTAGCCAGCGATAGAAAATACATTCGTATCATTTAAAACAAAATGAGTGCAAAAAATATAAATAAATGGAGCAGAAACTGGCCACGACATAGAGAAGCGAACGATGGTATTTTAACAATGTTGAATGAAGAATTGTTAATTTAAATTCGTTCAGAAATTATCTAAGAATGCTGAATGAATGTTTCCAGAATGTTTCATAAATTTTTCATAATTAAATTGGTAGCGGCAACTGCGAGAACTAGAGCCAGGATATAAATCTCTTCCACATAACCCACTTTTGACATTAAATGTTTGACAGCTACAGCTTGTCGGTAGTATTCTCAGAAAATAAAAATAAAGTACACATGCGCATGCAACAAAAAATTGAGATACGTTGCAAACAGGATTTCTTGCTTTCAATGATTTAATTTATAAAAGAGTACAGTAAAATTGATCACAAACATTGACATAGAAATTGTACGAAAAAATTGAGCATGTCATACGGGCTTTAAGGACAACTTGTGGAGCGTCCATGAGTCTGCACGGGATGACATACAAGCTGTCAGCGATAGAATGAAGGCCTGGTATGACCTGCGAGCAAACAGTCCCAGGTTCCAGCAAGGCGATAGGGTGTGGTTCTACAATCCCAGGAGAAGAAGTGGAAAGTGTTCCAAATTGCAGAGACTGGAGGGACCATACGAGGTCATAAAATGTTTGAACGACATTGTATTCCGGATACGGATGGGCAGAAACAGCAAACCAAAAGTCGTTCATGGAAACAGGTTGTGTCCATACCAAAGACGAGATTGAGTTCGCCGAGGACGACGAACCATGAGGGGAGAGCAGTGTCACATATGTGGAATATGTTTAGTAATTAGCTCATATAATTATTTATTTAAATTCTCTATAACTGTACTCCTAGTTAGTATTGACCAAATCGATGTTAAATTGTCGGACGTGATTGAAAGTCTACGGTTATTAGATGTTCGGTGGTTGCCAGGCATCAACTATTAGACAATTGAATGTCGGCTCATTATTTGATTAGGTATACAAAAGCGCGAGCTAGGAGAGGAATTCATTCATTAACGGTAACTGTGAGCGATATTGTGTTCATACAAGTTTGTAAAGTAAATATTTCAACTTTAACGGATAAAAATAAATTATTCACAATAAAATTTGAGACAGTATTATGGTAGGCGATAGTCGATTGGAGACGGTGAAACACAAAGGTAATTTTCTATTTAATTTTCGTTGATTTTTACTTACTTGTACTAAGTACAAGAAAGTATTGTAAAAACGACAAAATTCACCTATCGAGATTTTGATAGAAATATCCGTTTTGAGCATCCCTGAATCTATTTTGACTATTTTTGACTTGATGTCGGTACGTATGTTCGTGCGTGCGTGCGTAACTCGCAAATCTCAAAACTGGTTGAACGTATAATGTTGAAATTTTGTATTTAAGACTGGTATAGGGTCTAGTTGAGCACTTCGCATTATGGTTCCAACCGTCTGTACTGGAAGTGGACTCTACTTGAAACTTTTTTCGAATTTTTCTAATAAATCCAGAATGATCAACAGTAGGATGTTGAAATTCAGTATTTGAACTTAATGCTGTATCAGAATGGTTATCTGCTATTTTTGTAAGAATCGGCCAGGCTAGAAGTGCACTTTACTTAGAACTTTTTTTGATTTTTTTTGCATAAATATAGAATGATCCGCCGTAGCATATTGAAATTTCGAAAAAAGAACTTCTATAACTTCTTATTGTACATCTTGCATTATGATTGCGATCGGTTGAACCGGAAGTGCACTTTACTTGAAACTTTTTTTTAATTTTCCGCATAAATTCAGAATGATCAGCCATAGGATACTGGAATTTAGCATTTGAAATTGCTGCAGCATCTAAATAGTCATCTTCTATTTTTGTAACAATCGGCTGAGCCGGAAGTGCACTTTATATGACAGACTTTTTGAATTTTTCGCATAAATTCTAAACAATCAGTCGTAGAATATTTAAATTTTGTATTAGGCACTTTTATGATATCTAGTTATATAACTTGCATTATAATTGCTATCGACTAGCACTTTATTCGAAACATTTTTTGAATTTTCCGCATAAATCCAAAACGATTGAACGTAGATTGTTAGAATTCAGTATTTAGGACGATTATACCGTCTAGATGCTCATATCCTATTTTTATTGAGATCCACCAAGCCAGAAGTGCACTGTACTTGACATTCTTTTGGAATTTTTCGCATAAATTCGAAAAGATCAGGTGTAGAATATTGAAATTTGGTATTTCAGTCTGCTGTAGCATCTGAATGATTGTCTACTATTTTCATAACAATAGACTGAACCGGAAGTGCACTTCAGTAGGAATTTATTTTTTAATTTTGCGCATAAAATCAGATCTGTTGGTAGTCGTAGAATTTTGGAAATCAGTATTTAGGAATGTTGTAGTATAAGAATAATGGCCTACTGTTTCCATAGCAACTGACTTGGATGAAAGCGCATTTTACTTGGTAGATTCTTAGAATCTCTTGGGTAAATCCAAAACGATTTACTGTGGAACGATGAGATTTTGTGTTTGATTATATATATATATCCAATGATATATATGATCAAACACAAAATCACATCGTTTTATATATATATATATATATATATATATATATATATATATATATATATATATATATATATATATATATATATATATATATATATATATATATATATATATATATATATATATATATATCCAATGATGTATAAGTAAGTCACGTGATGTTCATGTCAGATTTTTTATATTTGACAATAGTGGGGAAGATTTAAAATTGTCCTATTTCTATTACTTGGAATTTAGCCAAATAAGTGAAAAGCAAATTAAAAGTCTACAGGTAGGTAGATAGAAAAAAATTCTAATAAATTATTCAAAAACTGGCTATATTTTGAACAAAAACATATTTGCATTGAAATATCTCAAGTTATTAATTCACACTAACGTGTATCTAAATTCGTTATTTATTTAATAATTTATTATAGTTAAAATTTAAGTTAACATTCAATCTGGATAGAAAAAAAATCTAATTAATTGTTCAAAAACATATTTTTATTGGCTATGCCAATTCCGTTGAGACGGGGATCGTATCTTTATATTGTCACAAAAATGAAATATCTCAAGTTTTTCGTTCACACCAACGTTTATTCAAATTTGTCATTTATTCAATAATTTAATGTAATTATAATCCAAATTAGCATTCAATCTAGAGTTTGCTCGATTGTCAGACATTTGAATGCTAGCTCATTGTTGCAGAATGTCCATTTGTCAGTCATTTGAATGCTAGCTCATTGTTGCAAGGTGTTTAATTATCAGACATTTGAATGCTATTGTTAGAAAAGAGTATATAAAGCCTCGTGGACTGGTGAGAAGAGAAATATTCAATTGCACGGTTAAAATATACATGTAATTTTACAAAATTTTCTTGTTCAATGATATTTGACAATTTAAAGCGACAGAAATTTACAGAAAAGCATTGTTCAACACGAAGTTGTAAAATTAGTTGGAATAGAGCATTTTCAAATTTTTCAAGGCCCTTTTCATCAAATTTTGGCGATATCTAGGGACTTTGGTTCGTAGTTGCTGACTTGTGTGAATCACGTTCAGTATTTAACTTTATTCTTATTATGGTTACTGTCAGTGTGTTATATGTCAATGTTATTATCTTTCTTGTTTCTGTGGAAAACTATTATAAAAAATGTGAAATCAAGAAAATAGATCGAAATTGATAATTTTGTATAGACAAAAATCAAATCTTTATCAAGTATCTAATAAATTTATACAAAACAAAAATACAAATGAAGTTGTTCGTTGCTCCAAGTCTAATGTATTGCCACCACAAATATATTAGCTGTTACTGTCATGTTATCAAATATTCTTACAATATTTGCTCGAGTAAAGTGCTGATATAAATTGTTAAATATGACAAGAAATAATGTGAAACTACATGTATAATTGTATGTGAAAATATGATCGTGCAATCAGCGATTCTATTATTGTACGATGAAGTGTAAAATAAATAACTGCACTGTAACCTTTAATAATCATAAATTACAATAAAATTTTATATACATATATATATATATATATATATATATATATATATATATATATATATATATATATATATATATATATATATATATATATATATATATATATATATATATATATAAAATATTAGTATTCATTTTAGGTCAATATATGTACCGTTTTTCATTAGGAATGTAACAGTCACCAAAATTTAGCGATTCAATTTCCGTTTAAGTACGTTGCTCTGTGACTGTTGTAAACTGCTGACAAGCGGCCGGGCAACTTCCTTTTAAAATAGTTGATTTTTATGCAAAAACTAGTAGAAATTTTCCAGAAAAAAGTGCCAACGGGGTCAGTTTAGTTCGATGATTGACTGAGCATTTTTGAGGAGAGTAATCGTTCGTCTTTGAAAGTGGTCGGTCGCGCGATAGTCGGGAATCCTGTAGAATCGATAATATAAATGTATCTTAGCTAAATTTCATTTGAACGTTTTATTTTTGGTAGCATATTAATTAGGTAATTTTTCTTTGTAGCTTTATTCAACTTTTTGTTTAACTTATTATATCAATAAATTGTTATCATTCAGTTATTCATATTTCGTGTGTGTTGTTATTCGACGCTTCCCGCCACCATTACAGAACTACGAGGAACGGTGCAGTGGACGCAGGTAAGTATAACTTTTCTATACTTAAATATTGACCGTTCTGCCTAATAATTCAGTACGTCAACAGGGGTTGTGCTTCACTGCCGCACCCCTTTGTTACAATTGGCGCAGTCGGTAGGATAGGTTAAATTCTACCCGGTAGACTAGGGTAGTATTTTGTTGAACTGTTCGACTGGATTATTCATAACGCTTTAAGTTCTGCAACGATTGAAAATGGTTGAGACAACAGCTCAGGTGACTATCCCTCTGACGATCACGACTACCACGACAGCACCCTCAACCGCCCCCCTACCAACCACTTCAAGTACGATAACCGACTCCAGAGTCTCGAACGCTCCTCCCGTTCCAAGTATTGCCATGCCACCGTATCCTTTTAATTATTGGTTCCCTCCTGGGCCCTCACGCGTTCCGATACATGACCCTTTTGTTCCGTTTTCGTATCATTTACCGAAATTCCAAAATCAAGCAAAGGATAATAATAATTCTCAAACTTCCACACCACCTGTAAATGTTTTTGACGATCCAACTTCTATGTCCGCCCTTAAAACTATCGATACTTACTCCGGAGGTACTGGTTTAGAGGCATTTCTAGATAATGTAGCTGCCGTAGCCGAATGTTATAAATGGAATAATAGTCAAGTTGTAACAGCGATAAAATTAAAACTTAAAGGCGAAGCTCAAGAATGTTTTTATTCATTACCGTCGGATAAGAGGCCGATAACGGTTCCGGACATGCGTGAATGGCTGGTAAATTTATTTGGGAAGAAAGTAGATTTCGCAGTTGCAGAGCGGGAATTTTCCAAAATTTATAGGCGAAAAGACGAATCTCTACGAAAATTTGCATTCCGTTTAGAAATTTGTGCTGCAAAATTATTTCTCTCGATGGATGGTCCGGGATTGGTAGGACTACGTAATAAAATCAAGCGTGAAACTTTGATGATCAAACAATTTTTTGAAGGCCTTGATACGAGGTTAGCGAACGAAGTATGTAGGCTCAGGCAATTTGAGACGGTTGAAGAAGCATCGCCCTATGCGGAGCACTGCGAGGAAGTTTTAGCTAGATTATTCAAGGAAACTAAATCGGATGCCCATAAGGCCCATGTACGATCATTGACAAGAGCTTCTTCTTCTTCGGTTGTAGAAACTAATGACTCTCAGCGAAATAAAAGTAAAAAGGCAACGTTGCGTACTGACCAGCGCTATCATAACATGAGAGGTCGTTGCTTTAATTGTGGTAGCACTGATCACATAAGTAAGAAGTGCCCGATCGCAAAGCAGGTGCTTTGTTATAATTGTGTAGTAGTCGGACACCGTGCAAATGAGTCAGCGTGTCCTTTAAACTCGCAAACTGGCCCGACGGAGACCCCACGTCGAGCACAGTAAATAAACGTATTTGTATTGTTCCAAGGGTCGCAGATTTTGATAAAGATAGAACAAAAATTGTTAAATTTCAGATCAATAACGAAGAGTACACGTTTTTAGTAGATTCTGGTGCTGCTGTTTCGCTATTAAAACAAAAAATTGTGTCTAAAAATAAGCTATCCATTTCACCTTCAGACGATGTGTTGGTCGATGTTTCGGGTAATCAACTAAGTAGTGACGGAAAAGTAAATGTAGAGTTTGATATTGGATTCGAAAAATTAACGCATCAGTTTGTAGTATGTCCTGATAATCTGTATTTGCCGACTGATGGACTGGTGGGAGTAGATTTCTTAATAAAGCACAAAGTAGTAGTAGATTTTGAAAATAACTTTTTCAGAATTCACGGAAAAGTTCTATCTATGTCAGAAATCTTTAGGAACGACAATACAAATAATGTAGCCGTAGTTTTTGCTGACGTTGATTGCAATGTGAGCCCACGCATTAGTGCGAATGTGGAAAGTCAAAATGATGTATCAGTAAACCGTGATTTGGAGTCTAGAATCCAGGACCAAACTAGTAGTTGTTCGGATTTTGAAATAGTGGACGCACAATTTCAGAATCATATTAAACGTTCGGATCCTGTACCGTGAGAGCTCAATCAAAACGATGAGTGCGAGGTCCTACCTAATTCAGAAAAATGTTCTGACACTCATAATCGAAATTCTGATAGTAATTTTACAATTCGCGCCAAAGAAACTTGTCACATTCCAGGGCGGCACACGGCAGTTGTAGAAATTATGCTTGATAAGCGCGTTCCTGATATGGTGTACGTACTAGAACCGAAAGAACTCAACATACCGGGTGTTCTTGTTGCACGGACAATTTTTCGAAAAAAACGTAGTTTGAAAGCATTTGTCAATATTTTGAACGTAAATAGTACTGACATCACCATTTCAGCCCGCCTTCAGCTCGGTACAGCTGTAGCAGCAGAGGAAGAGGTAGAATCAACCGTTAATAATCGATCCCAAATAAACGTCATTGGTACAAGTAAATTAAAGTTTGATTTATCCCATTTGCCCTGTGACGAACAAGACAAATTAGCGAAATTCTTATATGAATACGCGGATGTATTTAAAACGAAAGAGAAACTGCTGAGTAAGACATCGGTGGTAAAGCATCGCATTCACCTAAGCAGTGAAGTGCCTGTCGCACGAGCTCCGTATCGTGTGCCATTTAGTCGCCGTCAAATTATGAAAGATCTAATAGATGATATGTTAGCCAATAAAATCATACAATCTTCCGTTAGTCCATATTCTGCTCCAGTAGTTCTCGTCGAAAAGAAATCATTAAATGGAGAGAGCTCATTTAGATTTTGCATTGATTATAGAGAGCTGAACAAAATTACAAAAAGAGATTATTTTCCTATTCCAAATTTACAAGACACTTTAGATCAATTAGGAAAAGCAGTAAGTTTCACTACCTTAGATCTAACTAAGGGTTACTGGCAAGTAGAAATGGATCCTCGAGATAGAGAAAAAACAGCGTTCTCTGTCCCGTGGGGTCATTTTGAATGCAATCGCATGGGTATGGGTCTAATCAATAGTCCGAGTACTTGGCAGCGGCTGATGTACACGGTTTTAGCAGGTTTAACGGTGACGCATTGTTTTGTTTATCTGGATGACATAATTTGCTTTAGTTCGGATAGCTTAGATGAACATATCGGAAAATTGAAATTGATATTCGATCGCCTCCGTGATGCAAATTTGAGTTTGAATCCCGATAAATGCAGATTCATGCAGAATGAAACAAAATATCTGGGTCATATAGTAAGTAAGAACGGTGTGAAACCTGATTCCGAAAAGATAAGCGCCATGCAAGCATTCCCGATACCTCGCGATGTTAGCGAAGTGCGAGCATTTCTTGGCCTAGTGGGTTTTTATCGAAGATTTATCCCAAATTTTGCTGATGTTGCTTTACCATTGACACAATTGAAAAAAAAAATAGTAAATTTTCATGGTCTGAAGATAAAGACCTAGCGTTCAAAAATTTGAGAAATTTATTAGTAGAATCACCTATTCTTAAATATCCAGATTTTGATAAAACATTTATTGTTTGCCCTGATGCTTCATCATATGCCCTCGGTGTGATTCTTTGTCAAGAACACGATGGTCATGAAATGCCTGTCGCTTACGCCAGCCGTCAACTTTCGCCCGCCGAACGCAATTACTGTACGACGGAACGAGAATGTTTGGCTCTAGTCTGGGGAATTAAACATTTTCGATGCTACTTGTATGGTCAGAAATTCATCGTTTATACCGATCATCAACCCTTAAAATGGTTGATGAGCACTTCCGAACCATCCAATCGTCTTATTAGATGGTCATTATTGCTTAGTGAGCACGATTTTGACATTCATTACCGTCCGGGCAAGAAACATGCTAACGCTGACGCACTCTCGCGGATCAAGCCGGTGCGGCTCATGTTTCAAAACTCGCGGGAATATGATCCCATCATATGGGACCGTGACGCAATGAAGATAGCACAGCACGATGACGCACTAGTAATGACGTATGCCAACCAGATCAAGACACAGAATAATGGCGACTTTTATTTTGATGACGACGGATTAATTTATAAGAAATCGGATGACGAACGATACGAAGATAAATTAGTCATACCTACAAAATTTAGAAAACACATTTTACGAGCTTGTCATGATTCCCCCTTATCAGGTCATGGCGGTACAGAAAAGACTTTTGAAAAAGTTAACTCACGGTTCTTTTGGCCTCAATTACGTAACTATGTTAAAGAATATGTTAGAAAATGTGTTTCATGTGCGCAAAGAAAAACTTCGCCTCATTTGCGACCTGCCCCGTTAAAGAAATTCAACTTAGCTACTCGCCCTTTCGAACGCATTGCGATGGATGTTGTTGGTCCCTTAGTCACGGGATAATGGGAATAAATATATTTTAACGGTGCAAGACGCTGCTACACGTTATCTGGAAGCCTTCCCTATCAGAGATCAAACCGCTTTAACTGTGGCGAAAACATTTGTAAAGGGTATCATATTACGACACGGGACTCCCCGACAGTTACTGACAGACCTTGGCACGAATTTTGTTTCAAAATGAATGAAAGAAGTTTGTAAAATCTTGAACATTGAGCGTTTACATACGACGGCATACAGACCACAAACTAATGCCAGTCTCGAAAGAAGTCATCGAACTCTTAAAGATATCTTGTCACATTATGTCAACACGCAGCACACGGATTGGGATGAGTGGTTACCATTTGCTGTATCCGCATTTTGTGGTACCGCTCATTCAATGGTGGGTGACAGTCCGTATTTTTTAATGTACGGTCGTGACGTTGAATTACCATTCGACGAAATATTTAGACCTTTGAAAACTCGATACGACGCTGACTCAAATTATGCTGCTGAATTTATGCAACGTTTAAAGATAGCGCATTATAAAGCTCGAGAACAACTTAATAAGAATATTGACCGTGTTCATCGAACTTTTAATAAAAAGGCCGCTGACATTAAATTCCAGCTTGGAGATCGTGTGTATTTGTTTACACCGACTGTCAGAGTCGGAACAAGTGCTAAGCTATCTAAAAAGTGGTCAGGGCCGTATCGCATAATAGAACTGCGCGAAGTTAACGCCATTATCAAAGAAATTTATGGTCGTAGACAAATGAAAGTACATGTAAACCGCCTAAAACCGTGTTATTTGTCTACGGAGGACTTTGACCCTGAGATCAAGAATGACACGCCAATGACGTCTGAATTGGGCGAGAACGAGGGAATTTTTCCTATCATTCCTCGGTCTCTAACGAATAACTTACAACATATTCGTAATCCAGATCCTCATATTCATTCAGTTGCAGATACCATCAACCCAAGTGTTAGGACTGGTACCAACCGGAGTGCCCACAGTATACATAACGAGAGTCTTGGCCCCTCAACTCTCGATACAACGCAGAGTGACGCTAATACCACCGCCCAGTCTCTACGAGGAGAGGTTACTCAGGCACGGTATCACACTAGAAGTCACGGAGCCGTCCCTGACCTGCCGTGGATAAGAGCATCACGCTCCTAAATTGAACGTTAAGTGTATATTCATAAGGACAATAATCGTTTAGGAATGGGTAAAGTACCATTAATTAGTTTAGTAGTTTTAGAAATTTTGTTAGCAGGGATATGTGCTGAATTGATAGCTTTTGATTGCGCGGCTCCAGATGTAGAGATATCAAAGATATCTTTACTTGATATCAAACCCTGTCAAGACCCGAAAAATGAATCCTCGCAGTTGAAAATGAAAATTCAATTGCTGCAAGAAAGAAAATACACGGAAGTCCATGTTTACAATTGTTTAGTGTCAGTCCAACAAATTATCGAACATTGTGGGATGCACTCGCACACTAGCGCTGTCTCAGGAGGCCTGGCGAAGTATGTTGACTATCTGAAGTCCGAGAGTTGTCTAGAAGCTCACCAATTTCAGCGACTGGATCTCACGGAATCAGGTGCCGGCATTGTTATGGGCCTCCACCTAAGTGGGACCACCGAGCTGTCGGCCACTCTCGAGGGTCATTTGGAACCGAGCGGAAAATGTTCCGGTGTATCATACACTCTCCATGGTATTACGTATGAAGATGTAATAGTGAGTGCAGCTATTTCCATCAAGCTGTCCGACTATCTAGCTGTCGCCGACGTCGAAGAAAACGCAGTTCGTCTAAGGACTGGTACGATATGTCCGTACTCCAAAATGTACTGTTTTGACGACGTGGCTGGAGAAGTGACTTGGCAAGCAAACAGTGCGGACCGCTGCTCGGAGATAGGGATGGACGTTCTGTACGAGGGTTCTGCCACGGTTCTTACCATGAACAACACTAACACCAAGTTTGTAGTAGTAGAAGCCCGTGATACAGTATTCGCGCTCCGATTAGTACAATCAGAAGTGCTGTGTCATCAACCTGCCTGGCGTACGGAACAGAATCGCCTCCTCGTTCTATTCGAAAACTCTCTCGGTTTCTACTTTCAAAAATCGAGACGAGTACCCCAAAACACAGACATCATGGCACAGGTTCTCAGCAAGCTATTATTTTTGGAAATAGCTTTCAAGCAACGCACGAAGGACTTGGTTTACGACGCCATTTTGAAGCGATGTCATTTAAGAGAGCATATTTTAAGAAACCGTCTGATGTTGGCTCTAGAAAAACCGGACGTGGTGAGCGGGCTCGTAAAGGAAGCAGCAGGACACATGGGGCGAGTGATGGGAGAAGTGTTGTATGTAACTAGATGCAGCGTCAAGATCGTCGATTTCCGAAAAACTAAATATTGTTACCAAGAGCTGCCGATCACATACCAGAACACAAGCAAGTTCATGGCACCCATCACACATATCATTCAGAATCATGGTACTCAGGTCGACTGTGGAACATAGCTCCCAGTCATGTTCCACCTTGAGGGCAAGTGGCTGGAAATTGATCCCGAATTACGTAGAACTCAACCCGATCCACTAGTTCTAGATGCCAACGATCCAAATGATGGTATACCAATGATAAAAATCGCACCAATCAGCGCACATGGAGTATATAGTAAAGAGGACATGGAAGCGTTCCAGCATACGTTACTATTTCCCAATGAACGACGAGCAGTAACTAACATTATGACACGAAGGGTAGCAGGCAGTATCACGGATGGCCAAGATCTCTATTTACCGAATGTCTTCAGTCGCAGTGAATTCGTAAACTTAGCATGGAAGGCAGCGTCAGAAGTATGGGGATTCTTATCATATACTGGCAACTTATTCTCAATATTCATGCTCCTGTACACCCTGTATAATGTTTTACGGTATGTCGCATCAGTTATCTTAAATATGTTTAGTTTGAAAAGAGCAGCCAAAACCCAACCGCAGCGAAAATGGTATTTACTAGCTGGCCTGTAGGACGCCCTGACGACTCGATATCTGGTCAACTTGATGCGTGATAGCGCCTCCACCAACTCGCACGACCAGACATCCACACCGCCACCAATCTATCCCGAACTGGGACCGTCCATGGCCTCGCTACGCAGCAGTACGGAACCGCCAGCAAACGTTAGCATCTTGCGTCAGCCCATATCCCAGTAAAATATGATGTATTAGCAGTAAGGGTATTAATTGTAAGCGTCGCCATGAGCTAAACTGATTCTATCTGGACTCGACTTTAAGGGTTAGTTAAAGTCGAGTTTAGAGGGGAGGGCACTGTAACAGTCACCAAAATTTAGCGATTCAATTTCCGTTTAAGTACGTTGCTCTGTGACTGTTGTAAACTGCTGACAAGCGGCCGGGCAACTTCCTTTTAAAATAGTTGATTTTTATGCAAAAACTAGTAGAAATTTTCCAGAAAAAAGTACCAACGGAGTCAGTTTAGTTCGATGATTGACTGAGCATTTTTGAGGAGAGTAATCGTTCGTCTTTGGAAGTGGTCGGTCGCGCGATAGTCGGGAATCCTGTAGAATCGATAATATAAATGTAACTTAGCTAAATTTCATTTGAACGTTTTATTTTTGGTAGCATATTAATTAGGTAATTTTTCTTTGTAGCTTTATTCAACTTTTTGTTTAACTTATTATATCAATAAATTGTTATCATTCAGTTATTCATATTTCGTGTGTGTTGTTATTCGACGCTTCCCGCCACCATTACAGAACTACGAGGAACGGTGCAGTGGACGCAGGTAAGTATAACTTTTCTATACTTAAATATTGACCGTTCCGCATAATAATTCAGTACGTCAACAGGGGTTGTGCTTCACTGCCGCACCCCTTTGTTACAATTATATTGTTATAATTTTGCATTTTGAATGTTTGCCAATATTAGTCATTTTTTTTTTTCATAGAATCAATGGAAACTTTTTATTATATTGATAGTGATTATGAATAACTCCCATTTAATTACAGGGATTTTTTTAAAGTCAACAGATAAAAAAGGACTGCGAATTGGCGACCATTTTGACTCCAAATAAGTGTTAGACCGTCAGATAGTCGTAGATTTGAGTGCCCCATTTTGTTTTCTCTGCCTTCAAGAGTTTTGATAAGTATGTATATTTAGAGTATAATAATGCCAAAATTAAAGCTGGACCGTGTGGCCAACATAATAATAATTGATTTTAAATTTTTATAAAAAATCCCGTTTTGATCCAATTTTCTCGTTCCTGCCATGCTTACGAAATGAAATTTAGGGAAAAAAGAGTCAGCGAAAAACGATAGGCAGAAGTGATCCACTTGGCCAAGGATTTGGAATGAAGGCTCGATTATGCAAAAAAATATATAAATTTTTCACGTTTTTCTCGTTTCTGCCGTTTGGCCATATGAAAGTTGATATCATAAGTATCTCGTAAAAACGAATGGCATAAGTTTTTCGAATGGCCAAGTCAAGATATGCACGAAAACATTCAGACTTTCGCAAGATGTTTTTGTACATATCTTGACTTGGCCATCCAAAAAACTTATGCCATTCGTTTTTATGAGATACTTATGATATCAACTTTCATATGGCCAAATGGCAGAAACGAGAAAAACGTGAAAAATTTATATATTTTTTTTGCATAATCGAGCCCTCATTCCAAACCCTTGGCCAAGTGGATCACTTCTGCCTATCGTTTCTCGCTGACTCTTTTTTCCCTAAATTTCATTTCGTGAGCATGGCAGAAACGAGAAAATTGGATCAAAACAGGATTTTTCATGAAAATTTTAAATTAATTATTATTATGTTGGCCACACGGTCCAGCTTTAATTTTGGCATTAATTTACTCTAAATATACATACTTATCAAAACTCTTGAAGGCAGAGAAAACAAAATGGGGCACTCAAATCTTCGACTATCTGACGGTCTATGTCAATCACTTCAATGTTTTAATAAAAATTGTGTGCATGAAGTCAAACACGGTTGAAGTAAAACTTCAGAACTTTCGTCTTAAACTCACTTTCCTGTTTTGGTTTCACCCAGGTGCACAGCAATATGAGTTTGATATAGTAATATAGATGTATTCTGGAGAAATTCAATTAAATGAGAAAGCAAAGTATAACCGACGTTTTCCAAATGTTTCTTGTTAAGCTTCTAAAATTTGCCATAGACTGCGAGGCGCTTAGTTGGATATTCCTATAATCAACAAGAATTTTTTCATACCATATTGATATGAATACTGGCAAACTATCATATTTTGTATTCGTTTATGTAATACTATATAATCAGTTGTGTTTTACTTGATATTTTATTACGAATTTTAATCATTTATTTGCAATACTAACGGGAAGAAAAAATATAAACTCAAGCAGCCGTTCAGAAACTCATAATTTGTTAAATTCTAAATGTTTCCCATAATATTAGATGTTAGTACAAAACAATAAACAAAAGTTAAAATACTTTAAAATCTACTAAGAGCCATTTACCGTAGATGGAAGCGGAAGAAGTCATGCAGTGAAGATTCTTATACCTTTTGTCTTGTAAAGGGGCCACTTTCTACTTCACTAGAGTTTAAATCTTTTTTAGTACACTGTGTTGCATTTTTAGCTATGTTTGGTTGTTCTTCACTTTGTAATTTGTGATCAAGACACCATTCAACAACTGGATTACTCTACAAAGGAAATAAAAAGATAAAATTCCTCGTTATCAGTAACAAAAAAAAAAAATTATTGAGTAAATAAAGAATTTAGTGGAATTTCGCATTTAATGATACGTGAATTATTTTTGAACGGATTTTCCGCATCTACAGAAATGATGTAGTTATTCATAAAAATGAATTTGGCTTTAATTTTAGTCCACAAGCAAACAAAAGTTTTATGTTTACAAACTGACCAATCAGAGAGAAACAGAATAATGATGTAGTTTTATGGCTACTCTTGTTACAACTATCCCATAAATCCAGCGTTTTATAAAAATAGAACACAAAAAGTAGAACGTATCATAAAGTTTGGAAGCGACAGACTGGACTTTTCACATTTATGCTAAATCTTCACATTGATTTCATTAGTGAATGAGCCTTTAAAAAGTAATTATTTATAGTTGATGATGTAGCAATTCTTCCAGATTTTACAGGTCAATAAAAGAAAAATAGAAAATAATGTCACAATTATGAAATATCTCAAATTATTAGTTCACACTAATTTTTATTTAAGTCTGTTAAATAATTTATTGTTTATGATCTAAGTTAGCATTCGCAAACAATCTAGACAATAGTGGCGTTCGTTTTACACGAAATATATGTTGTCTATGCGCGAAATCTCACTTAATCTCATTTCAACTCAAGTCGATAGCGTTCGATTTGTCATAGCGCAACTGAGATGAAGTGAGAAACTCACTTCCCCCCTTGCCGATGCTACACTACTTAAGTTGAGATTGTACTGAGCTTAGACAGTGAGAATAGAGGAAGATTTGAACAGAAAAGTAATTAATGTTAAAACTTTGCTTTTGACTTCATACTTGTTATTATTGCAAAAGGGACATACTGCACTGCAAACTATTATGAAGGAAAATGGCAAATAAACATAAGCGATACTCTATCTGGTGGCACAATTTCAAACTAGTGATATTAGGATAGATTTGGCGCGCTACATATATATTATGCATGAGCTTATAATCAAATCAATAAATCATATTCTATATTCGGTTATTTAATTAGTATTCATAAAAAAAAACATATATAAAATAATAATTCTGAATGATTTTAGCAAAAATTCATGGAAAAATATTGTGTTTATTGATTGAAATTTCAAATACATTTACCATGGAGTATTGATGCCCAGTTGCACCGCTATCACTTAACTTTAAGTACGGAGTAATTACCATGGAAACAATTGTCTATACAATGGTAACCATAGATATTATTCTTCCCTTGAAGTTAAGTGACGGCGGTGCAACTAGGCATAAGTGTAGTAGTAATAACTGATAAAGCCATAGCCTACGCATTCGCTGTCTGACAGTTGATATGTTAAGGTTACTATTTCTTTTTGTTGTACTTTATACTTTTAAATTGAAAAAGAAGATAGAATCCAAAGTTTTAGAGTTTTTCAAAATTTTTTCTTTCATGCAGGACATTTCAGATATTGCAACTGGTGAATATTTTTGTCTGGATTGTTTTATTTATCCAGGTATACTTTACAAATACAAATTATCTTCAAATTATTGAAAGATTTTTTGAAACAACAAACAGTTCAACTAATAAGTACTAATCTAATGTTTATTTAACAAAATTAAAAGGCATTCTCGCGCCACTTCAACTTTTCAACACATGGTGCACAATAAAAAAACTATAGATCTATGCTTGCAACTGTCGCTGTTTTCTGTTTTGCAAGAACAAGTCATATTCTCAATCTTCAAGGCATCATATTCATTACAATTCAATTCTCCTTTAATTTCATACGGATTCTCAAGCACTTTTGATGTTTGTATGCAAAGAGCATGAAAAAATACTCTCTTGTCACTATCATCATATAATTTTCGACAGAATAAAATATGTCAAGCATTTACTAGTTCTTCACCCCCATTTACACAGCGTGACATGACATTTGCATCAAAATATTCTTGAAGTTTCAATATCATTATCTAGAAATTAAAGGTCAAGTTCAATTTGAAAATATGAATTAAATATGAATAAACAGATGGAATAATTCACTTGCCTGGTACTTACGAACAATATACTTTCAAAAAATATCCATGAAAAGGCAAATCTTTATTTCATATTCACGATTATTATCTTTAAAAATCGTACCAAGCCATTATCATACATGTAAACTTCAAGTTTATCCTAACTCAGTTAGTTCAAAAATATCCGCTGAGGCGCTGCGATCTTAAATTTATTTGCCAATAGAAAATATTCTACTGGTGAGAGAATATTTTGTGCTGTGTTATGATTTTATTTATAGGAATAAATAGAACAGTATAGTACACATTACGTTGAATTTTACTTGTATCCTCCACATTTGCAGTTTCCATTGATGATGTTTTTCTATATTTACTTTTATCAAGTATTCCTCTTAGATAATTTTTGTGTTTACAGACAGCTGATAACTTTCACGACGCTAGAAGCAGCGCGGAAAATTGTGTACCAATAGAATTCAAGCTCTGACAGATCATGTGATCAATTGAGTTTAACGAGATTTTAGTCCGTTCTTTTTACAAGAGAACTCTCTCAACTCACTTCACTTATCTCATCTCACTTTGAGATGGATTTTTTTGTAAAACGAACGCTACTAATGTTCAGTTGTCAGACATTTGAATGCTAGTTGACTGTTGCACAATGTAGACTATTGTACATTTGTAAAAGGGTATATAAAGGCTGGTGAAAAAAGAAGAATAATTAGTCAATAAAATTGACGTTCAGTGATTTGTTACTGTTCAACGAATTATAAAATAAATAGTGTATTGTATCCTGCATTATCATAAAATCACAATAAAATTTGTGTTATATTGCCCAAATAGTAGCACTCATCATTCTAAATATACATTTGTAGCTTCCTGAAGTTTTTTTTTGCAATTTTTTATTATAGCAGATTTTATTTCACATATAGTTCTTAGTAGATTTCTGTCCTGATTTATAGTATAGTAAGTTTTAAAACGCATCATTTTTAAATATTTTGTCCAATTATTTCTAAAAATTATTTAAGATTGAATTTGAAGTCCAAAATCAGATCAACATTCTTTAATGCAAAATGGTAAATTTTAAGAAGTTGACTACAAATGACAAATTTTATTGTAATAAAATAATATATTATTTTAGAATCGAAAGGCAAACATTTCCATATATAAATTAGATGAAAGTGATAATTAATTGATACATTCAACGTACAAGACTTTTGAATTCCTATTTATTTATAGAAATCCTGTTCACAGATCTCAAGATGTGTTTTACAGTTACTTCACTTGAAAGTTTATTTCAAAATATTTTAAGGATCTAAAAACATCCTATAACACGAAAAAATACTTATCTACTTTATATATTTGAGAACATATTTAGTATCATAGGATAATATTGCTGCAAGATTATTGAAACCAAACCGTAAAACATTAAACCAAAACTAATTTCGACTTGTGAATGACCTTCACTCGGCAATAAAAATTTACAAATCATTTCTGCAGACAAGGAAAATCCGTTAAAAATTAATTCGCCTATCTTTAATAAACACTTGGAATCATATTTTTTTTCTTTGGTCAAAATTCTGTGATAAACAAATAGCAAATATTTTTTTTGTAAAATTTAATACTTATTTTTCTGATAATACACTTTATTTTATTTGATAAAGATAAACTCATCAGATAGCAACTTAGAAGAAGTTCAGTATTAATTTATGTTTCAATACATACATACACTTTTCAAAGAATGTAAAATGCAATATCATTATTTTGACTCACCATATAGTGCAAACTGTTGCTCAGAGTGTCAGCTCGACCATCACTGTCATTCGGTTTAAAATTAACGACTTTTTGACTATGTTCTTCCTGGAACTCGAAAGGCTCAGCATAAATTGGCTCCTGTTTCCTTGTTTTAACTTCAGTGAAAAAAATACTCGAATTTATAGCTTTAGGATTAATTTTAGCATAAGAATTATTAGCAGATGTGCGAGAAACACAGCTTAAAGATGGTAAACAGTTCGGAAAAAGATTTTTTGGTGAAGAATTCTCATTTTGAGCAGATTTTGATGAATCAAAAGTTGTAAGCTTTTTTGGAAGCTTAGGAGAGCGAATTTTGTTGTTTAATAAAGCATTTTCAAGCTTCTGAAGCATTAGTTTTGGGTCGCTTTTAATTTTTATTGTTTTTTCTTGCGTTTTATTTAAATGTTGTTCTAAATTTTCATTTAATTTTTCACAAAAATCGCTAGTAATTTGCTTCAGTTCTTCATCTTTTTGTGATGTGTGTGCAAAAGTTCTAGGGGGTTTTTTCGGAGGCGGTCCGCTAGGTAAAGGTTGTTTTAAAGCCGCCTTCAATGTATCTGTTAATGTTATATCAATATTCCCAGTTGTTATTTCTTTCTTCTTACTTTTATCGATTTGTGCGTACGATGGGAGAGTTTTAATAACATTTTCTTTTGTAGATTCATTGATTAATAGTTTCTGTTCATTATTTGACAAAGTCTGTATTAATTCTTTAACTAAAGGAACTTTTTGGTCGTTTCTGTCGCTTATTTTCAAAGTAGCAGTGTCATTCAGTATTTTTTTATCCAGTATTAAAGACACACTAGTTGTTAATTTTTGTTTATCGCTTTTGGTTATTTCTGCACTGGATAAGCTTGCAGTTAATTTTGGTCTTTCGCTTACAGAAATGGTTTGTTTTGACATCAAGTTGACTTTAAAATCAGTTCTTTCTTCCGTTTTATTTTTAGAGCTATCTACAGTATCACAGGTTTTAGTATTGTCAGTATTTCCTTCAAATAATTTAACAATATTAGCGAAATCCATTTCATCGCTCTTCATTCGATTATTCAATTTATCTTTTCGAAAAGCTGGCGTGCGTTTAATACAGCCCTTTTTTGATGGGTCATTAAGCTGTCTAGTTAAATTTAAAGGCGGTGCGGTGCACAATTCTTTTTTATTTACATCAGAAAAGTCCTTATCTAATTTATTTGAAACTACGAACTTATCTTTACTGCTTCGCTCGTTATTTGTCATTTTATTGCTATCTATTTTGAGATTATTGTTGTTTTCCAGTCTTCTGAGTTTCTCTTTATTAATTTTCACGTTATTATTGACAGTTTTGGTTGAAACTGAATCCCGTACAGGAGATTTCTTTATTTTGTCATGATGAGAGACACTGGAAACATTTAATCCTTCAAATTTACTTTTCATTGATTTGACTCGATTTGAATTCTCAGGTTGGCGATACATTTTAAAACGAATATATTCAGCAACATTAGTGAAAAGAAAAACTTGTCATGAATGGGTCATGCTCCGTAAACACAGTAATAAACATCAAAATGTTAAAGTATTGCGAGTTAAATGAAACATTACTTTTAGCTAAGGCTGCCATACATTAATCACTATCAATTGTTTAGAGTATTAATTATTAATAATTATTTGTCAATAAATTAATCGTGAGATATAGATGAATTGTTTTTTTGCGTTAATACGTGGTCAGTTTTAGTGAAGATTAGATCAATACAGGACCTGTAAATAATTCAAATATGTTACTTACATGTAAAACACACCTCACTGAATTAAATTAATGAGTCACATTTTTAATTAGAGTTGCATTAAGGAAAAGAAGGCTTACTTGTATTTGTTAAGGTTAGACAACTCCTTATAACGGGACGATGACAGCTGTCAAAATGCAACAGGTAACTAGTGACATCTAGCTGAACTTTCAAATTAGTGGAACTAATTTTTACTTTTCACTTTTTAATCGTAAAAACAAAATAAAACCTATATAATCTATGAATCTATACATAAATATCTGGACAGGGCATTTAGAAACCACCATTTAAAAGTGATGAAAGTAGACACCGACTTGACGTTTCCCTTTTTTAAAATTAGAATTATTTATTATAATTTATCGGAAATCGCAATTGATCAAATTATTTCTAATAAATAGACTTTTTTGGTTTTAATTCTGTATATTTATCTTTATTTTTGACGTTTCGACTCTCTAACCGAAAGTCTACATTTGACATATTATTATGTCTGATATGCCCGATTTCATGAAGGGAAGTCAAGGTGAAACGGTACTATAGTTCATTTCAATTAAGAATAGGACTACGGTTTACCAATTTCACATGAGCACAAAAATTGTTTATCGCTCATCAATTATCACATATAGATAAATGCAGTTCAAAGATTTAAATTTGTATCTATTCTGGTAATGTGAACATATTTGTAACTTTTATTTCGTAAATTCATTTCCAGCAAGCTTGTCTATGATTGTAGAATTGTTACATGAGAGAAAGTTCCCGAATGGGAAGAATAAACGATCTTATATGAATAGGATAATGAATGTGGGTGAAGCGAAAGAAGTGGTCAGAAGTATTTGGCGAAGAATGATTGCTAGTTGAATGTTAAATGTGGTTTAAGCTAACCTCATTTTGAGGAGAATGAGTGATATATGTATGTTATTTTGAATCCTGCATTTTTAATATGAGTGAATCATGTTCGCATTACGGCCAATCAGAAGACTTAGATCGTAGTCTCATGAGAGCCCTTGGACCATTCTCAACTGAAATGCACTATAGTTGTCTTTGCCTAGTCTACTGAGTTAATTTCAATTAAAAACAGTTCAAGTGTTCTCATTGGCCAACATACGATTCAATTTTACATTAGCACAAAAATTGTACATGGCTATATCAGTTGCATTATTTGTCAGTCATTCGTCAATTATCAAAAAAATAGATTAGTGCAGTTCGAAGATTCAAATTTGTATTTATTTAGGTAATATGTGAATATGTATATTTGTTTTCAGTGACCTCAAAACCATGTTACAAGAGATCACTATTTGTTGCTTTTATTTCTTGAATTCATTTCCAGACAGCTTGTTTTACATCCTGCATTTACTATGAGTGAATTGTGTTCGCATTTCGGCCCATCAGGAGGCTTAAATCGTAGTCCCATAAAAACCATTGGACCGTTCTTAACTGACATTAACTATAACCTAATCTTAATAACGGAACGAAGGTCAGTGATTACGGCGGGCTAGACAAAAATTTAAATATATCGTAATGATCTATACATGTTTTTAGAATTATATTATAATAAATAGATTTTATTTGGTTTAATTTTGTATATTTATTTTGATTTTGACGTTTCGACTACCTGAATAAAAATAAATATACAGAATTGAAACCAAAAAATCTATTTATTAAATAATATATTGACATTTCAGAAGAACATTTTTTAGACAAATTTACTAAAATTAATGCTCAATACAAAATAAGTTTCTCATTCCTTTTTTTAATAAAGGGCAGAATAATTTATTTCCAGAATGAATAAAATTCACTCTATTAGATTATTTGACAGCAAGGAAACTCAAAATAATAAAAATTAGCTAAATAAAATTGATTTACTAGGAGTAAATTCATTTGGTCTTTTATGAAACCGGCCATTCAAAATATAAGTTTTAACGGAATTATTCAATAATGACAATATTAAATTATGACATAAAGCTGTCCTCAAACTCACGCAATAACTAATGAATACAAGAAATAAGAGAAACAAATATATTCACCTCTATTACCTGAGTAGATACAAATCTAAATCTTGATGATTCTTGAACGACTAACATTTGATGCAATTGATAGCCAAATACGATTTTTGTGCTAATTAAAAATTGGTTAAAAACTACTTTTGATTTTAAATTTTGTATATTTATTTGAGACTGACATTTCGATCCTTTGTCCTTGGTCAAAGAATCGAAACGTCAAAGTTTCAAATAAATATACAGAATTTAAAATCAAAAGTAGTTTTCATTCAATAAAATTCTGAAAAATGTATAGATTATTAAAATTGGTTTGCATTTTGGCCAATCAGAAAGGCTAAAATCGTAGTCCCATAAGAGTCCTTGGACCGTTCTTAGCTGGAATGAACTATAGAGCTAATGAGAAAGTCATATTCACACCATTAAAAAAATGCCAATAGAACATATAAGAGAATTAACCAAACATCAAGAATTTTTAGCTTAAAATTTGAAGGCTGATAACAAGAAATATTGCCATTACTCGAGGCTATTTCCTATTATGAGAAGTGAGTCCACTAAATGTCGACTGTCGCGTAGTCACGGGTGGCGCATGAATCGAGGGATGTTGCCTAGCGAGTGTCATTGTGTATTATGTAACATTTGAGTTAAATATTGCACTGAAAATATGCGATTATTATCAACCGAAATATGTGTTTGGTGGGACTTAAAATTTAAACGATTTAGCGTCTAATCGTGTCAAGAGACTCAAGCCGAACGATAGGATTTCCAGACCTGTATATACGACCATGATGTTATTAGAGCGTAGATTATTTCGGCTCAATCGAGTAATAAATTGTAACATTTATACTGAAGAAAACAACGTATATTAAACATATTTAAATTGAAAAATTACATGAAAATGTCAAAACATATTTCTTATTATTATTATTTTTTTGTATCCTGGTAACGGTACGACAACATACGATGCCTATTTATGTGGTCCAAGTTAGCGTCGACATACAACCGTCACTCGCAATACAAATCAAACGCTAACACTTCCCCTCGAGTCGGTTGTAGATAAGTCAATAGACCAAAATATTTAATCCAGCCAGTTCCATACATTTTTCATGTTTTACTCTTGGTAAACCTTTGGTCAGGAAATCTGCAACTTGATCGTCCGTTGAAACGTAGAATAAACGAATCTCGCCTCGCTTTAGTACGTCTCTCACGAAGTGATGACGAATATCGATGTGCTTGCTTCTTGCGTGGAACATCGGGTTTTCTGCAAGTTTCAGCGCACTTCGATCATCGCAGAAAATCGTCAAGTCGCTCAATTCTTCGAATCCCAACTCGATGAGGAATCTCTTCAAAAATATGGCTTCCTTGGCACACTCTGACAGAGCCATATATTCTGCCTCTGTCGTTGACAAGGCGACGGTTCTCTGTTTTCTTGAGTCCCATGTTATCGGTCCACCGTTGAGCATGAATAGAAAACCGGTGTAGGATCTTCTATTTTCAGAGCAACTTCCCCAGTTGGCATCGGCGTACCCTCTCATTGGTCTTGTATCTGAAACATAGGTTAATCCCACGTCAATGGAACCCTTGAGATAACGGAGTACCCTCTTCGCGGCCTTCCAGTGGTCCTCGCCAAAACAGTTATTATACTGTCCCAGGTAGCTCACAGCATACGAAATGTCAGCACGTGTAGTTGCAGCCAAATAGGTTAGGGCTCCAACCAACTCGCGATACGGAAGTTTTAAATCCTCTGGTGACTGCTTTTCTTTCTTTATTAGCTGAATACCCAAATCCATAGGAGTAGCAACTGGATTGCACTCTGTCATTCCAAATCTTGAAAGAAGATCACGAATATAGCCCCGCTGATTCATTGTCACTCGTCCAGGTTTCTGGTCGAATTCGATTCCCAGACAATGTTTAACTTCTCCAATATCCTTGATATCGAAATTGGTAGCTAATTCGCTGGCAAGTTGAGAAATCTTCTTTTTATTGCGTGAGGCTATCAATATATCGTCGACATACGTCGCAATCAGAGTGATATCTTCCCCTGGACCAATATAAAATAGGCAAGGATCTGAAGTCGATGGAGTAGCACCCATTTTCCTGATGGTTTCATCTAGCTTTGTTGAATAACTCACAATTGACCCTTATGACTTTACAAATATTTATACAATATATAGGTGCCTATGCACATTAAAAATCTAGTTAGTAGTTGTTTGTTTTTACAATGTGTCAAATGTAATATTTTTCTGATAAGAATAAAATAGTTCCTTGTTCAAGTTTAAACTCTCATTTTCAATTCGCGTGATCTACCAACCTCAATAGGTTATGGGCCCAGGATGCGCGTATCGTGATGTGAAAATTGAGAAGTGAAAAAGTACGAATCGGGCGAGACTTTGAAAAACACACAGTTTAGTTTCGGTTCAAAAAGTTGGACAATTCCATGCTGTGAAAATGGCCTTTAATACCACGACGCGAATCGACATGCTTATGAAAGATAATTTCGATACGTGGAAGATCCACATGAGGGCACTGTTGATTAAAAATGATGCTTGGGGCTACGTGAGCGGCGTCAAGGTGAAACCCGAGGCAGGGAACGCAGAGCAGACTGCGGCAGCACTGGAATGGGAGGAACGGGACAGTAAAGCCATGTCAGATATTCTTCTGGCAATTCATGCATCAGAACTGAAGCAGGTGAAAAATTGCACTACTTCCAAAGAACTTTGGCATAAACTGCAGACTGTGTACCAGTCAAAAGGGCCTGCGCGGAAAGCAAATTTGCTTAAACAAATCGTGTTGCAACGTATGCAAGACGGAGATGACGTTCGTGACCATTTACGCGCGTTTTTCGATGCAGTGGATCGACTGAAAGACATGGACGTGGCGATTAATGACGATCTTTTATCGATACTCCTTCTGTACAGTCTTCCGTCTGATTTTGAGAATTTTCGAATTGCGATTGAGTCTCGTGACGAGCTTCCCTCGCCGGAAACGTTACGGATCAAAATTACTGAAGAAAGTTACGCGAGATCTAGCAATCGGAAGAGTGTTGTGCAAAACGCGATGATCGCGGGCAATTCCAACAAGTTTCGTAATCATAAAAATTTCGGTAAATTAGAAAACGCGAAACGCGAGAATAAACCGTGGATAACATGCTACAGATGCAAAAAGAAAGGACACAAGGCGTCGGAATGTCGGTCGAATACGAAAAATGTTTACAAGAAAATTGAAAACACGTCACTTTATACAACGATTAACGCAGACGCGAGTGCTTTGACAGTTTCATCAAACGAAAAACTGTGGTGCATTGATAGTGGTTGTACGGCACACATGACCAAAGACTGGAATAGTTTTCGCCGTGTCAACACGAATTGCTTGGATAAGTTAAATTTGGCCAATTCCAGTACCACGGAAATAAAAGCCAAGGGTGACGCGCAACTCGCGACTCGAGTGAACAAACGCGACGTGAAAATCGATTTGAGTGATGTACTGTACGTACCGGACTTACGAACGAATCTTCTATCAGTCGGGAAGATTGTTGATAAAGGCCACCGCGTAATTTTCGATGAAAAATCGGCTCGAGTTCTTGATAAAGACAATAATTTGATATTATCCGCGAATAGGCGCGACGGATTGTTCTTTGTTCAAGACGTTGGCGTGGCGGAGCAAGTTCAGGTAGCACAAGCGAATAATTCAAGGAGCGGAACACTGCTGGACTGGCACAGAAGATTGGGGCATCTCAATGAAATGGATATCAGGGGCGCTCTCAAGGACGGAGCAGTACGAGGACTACAGATTGATGATCTGGATGAAAAACTCGACTGCAGCATATGTTTGGAAGGTAAAATGACGCGCAAATCTTTTCCAAAGAAGTCCATGAGAAAATCGGAGCCTGGTGAAATCATACACTCGGACGTCTGTGGTCCCATGAGGACGACATCCAACGGTGGCGCCAGGTATGTTGTTACATTTATTGATGATGCATCACGTTGGTGTGTAGTTGAATTTATTCATCATAAAAATGAAGTTTGCAAAAAGTTCGAGGAGTTTAAAAACACCACTGAGACGCAATTTGGAAGAAAGATCAAGTTCCTACAATCAGATAATGGTACTGAGTATGTAAATGGTCAATTTGATGAATTATTGAGGAAATCAGGGATTCAGCGTCGTTTAACTGTACCAAACAATCCAGAACAGAATGGAGTGGCAGAAAGACTCAACCGAACGTTAATGGAGATGACTCGGTGTCTGCTGCTTCAATCCAAACTTGGCCACTCGTTTTGGGCAGAGGCCATGAATACAGCCTGTTACATCCGGAATCGTTGCCCCACTTCCGTTTTAAAAGGACGTACACCTTTCGAGATATGGATGGGTGATCAACCTGATATACTACACGGAGAAGATACTAAGATACATCGTGGAGAAAAAGTACGGTTCACCAGATAATGTAGCTAAAGCTGCAAAGATGCTGACAGAACTTTCATCAGGAAACAAGGTATGTAAGATGAATAAAGCATTGTACGGGCTCAAGCAAGCCGCGAGATGCTGGAACAAGCGACTAGATCAAGAATTACGAAAATTTAGAGCAACACCAACTGAGGGAGACGCAAGCATCTATGTGACTGGTCAAGGTGGTGAAGATCTTATAATCATCGTATACGTGGACGATATAATCGTGTTGTCACGGGATACTGCAAGAATTGATTGTCTCCATCATTTTCTAAAGAAGTCATTCGAAATTAAAAACATGGGTATTCTATCTTACTGTCTTGGAATCGAGTTTCAGCACAACAGTAAGACAACTACCATGAAGCAACGCGGATATATCCTAGATATCTTGAATCGTTTTGAAATGACGACATGTAACGCAGTTTCGACACCGCTAGATCCGAGCATAAAATTGTCTAAATCGGATGTTTGGAGGATTGAAGACGGAACAAGACCACCTTACCGGGAGCTTGTGGGATCTCTTATGTATTTATCGGTAGCTACACGACCAGACATCTGTCATGCAACCAGCGTCTTGAGTCAATTCAATGACTCTTTTTTGGTATTTCTCATTGGCGTGCGGCAAAAAGGGTACTTCGCTACCTGAAGGGTACGCTGAATGTAGGAGTCACCTTCAGTTCCAGAGGGGGAGGCTTAACAGGATTCGCTGATGCCGACTGGGCGGCGTGCATAGACGATAGAAGATCCTACACTGGGTTCGCATTCATGATGAGCGGAGGTGCAGTATCTTGGGAGTCAAGAAAACAGCGCTGTCCTCAACCGAAGCTGAGTATATGGCTCTCGGAGAAGCATCGAAGGAAGCAATTTATCTTCGTAGATTGGCTGAAGAGTTAGGGCTTGATGCAGCATCAAAAATAACGATCTTCAGCGATAACCAAGGCGCAAAGAAGTTGGCAGAGAATCCAGTATTTCATTCTCGCACCAAACACATCCAGGTACGTCACCACTTTATCAGAGAAGTCTTGAGTGCAGGTGAAATCAAATTAGAACACTTGGAAACGAGCAAGATGCCAGCGGACATCTTCACCAAGGGTCTACCTACCGTAAAACACTGGAATTGTTTGACTGCTCTGGGAGTGGTCAAAGTGGATGATTCGGGTCAAATTAGTTCGAGAGGGGGTGTTGAATAACTCACAATTGACCCTTATGACTTTACAAATATTTATACAATATATAGGTGCCTATGCACATTAAAAATCTAGTTAGTAGTTGTTTGTTTTTACAATGTGTCAAATGTAATATTTTTCTGATAAGAATAAAATAGTTCCTTGTTCAAGTTTAAACTCTCATTTTCAATTCGCGTGATCTACCAACCTCAATAAGCTTGTTGTACCAACTCCTTCCGGCCATAAAGAGACTTTTTCAGAAGACAGACCTTGTCTCCATGGCGTATATCATTCAGCATCTCCTTTGCCTTCACTCCAATCAGACTCTGACCCTCCAAATCAATAATTTCTTCCAAAATCTAATCAAAATTCTTTGGTAGTGTCATATAGACCTCTTCTTTCAAGATCCCATTTAAATAGGCTGTCTCCACGTCGAACTGCCTAATAGTCATATTGTATCTAGCCGCAAGTGACGCCATCAATCGTATGGATCCAATTCGAGCCACAGGTGCGAATGTCTCCGTGAAGTGGACGCCAGGTTATTGACTAAAACTCTGGGCAACCAAACGCGCCTTCCGTTTTTGTAATACTCCATCGGCTCGAAACTTGTTTCTCAGAATAATTCGACTACCAATTATTTTGTGTTCTTTCGGTCGATCAACTAGTGTCCATGTATCATTTTTCAGGATCGATGTTACTTCTCTGGCCATTGCTTGACGCCATTCAGATGCATCTGATCCGCTCATCGCTTCTTTCATTGATACTTCCGAAACAAATGCCTGCTCAGGTGCTCCGACATTTTCGGCTAACTCAGCAACAACATTATATTGCTTCTTTGGTCTTCCCCTCGAACCAGATCTGACAATTCTGGGTCGACCACAGCCTCTCCGTTGATTTTCTTGAATTACTTCTTCGGCTGTATTGACGGCTTCTGCCCAAAAAGAGTCGGGCAAGTTCGATTCTTTAAGAAGGCACCTTGCGACGCTGATGAGCGTACGATTCTTTCTTTCCGCTATGCCGTTCTGTTCTGGGTTGTACGGCACCGTCAATCTCCTGGTGATCCCTCGCTTTTTCAAGTACTCGTTGAACTCGTTGCTTGTGTACTCGCTACCGTCATCAGATTGCAAACATTTTATCATTTTACCTTTTTGCTTTTCGACGAGAGCTATGAATTCGGTAGTGGCCTTGAAAACATCCGCCTTCGATTTCAGAAAACAAACTTCGCACCATCTTGAGCTGTCATCGATAAATTCGACATAGTATCTCGCTCCAGACAAGGATGATGTCCTCATTGGTCCGCAGACGTCAGTATGTATCAGCTCGAGGATTTTTGTCTGTCGATTCGACTTACTTGGGAATGGATTCCGCGTCATCTTCCCCTGCAGACAAATTTCACAGTCCAAACTTCTGATGGAGTCTGACAGCTGTATCCCTCGAATGGCATCTTTACGAATACCGTCCATGATGTCTCGCACATTTGCATGACCCAATCGCCTATGTAAGAGCTCAAGTGAGACCTTTTCTTCATTTGAATCATACGATATTACACGTGCGTCTTGACAAAATTCACGGACATAGTATAAATCATCGACTCTGACTGCATCCAGGATTATATCTCCATTTGAATTTTCAATGGTAGCGCCATCTTTTCGAAAATGAACATCGAAACCGCGATCTGTGATTTTACCGACCGATAAAAGGTTTGTTCTCAAACCTGGTACAAAAAGTGCATTGTCTAAAGTCACGTTTCTTTTACTGTCATTCACACCTGCGATAAAATGTACTTTACCTTCGCCGGCCGTATCAGCGATTGTATTGTTTGCAAGATTAAGTGTACCGTGTTTCGCACTGTATAGTTCGGTAAAATGTTCTGCTTCGTTACACAAATGGCACGTCGCGCCACTGTCCAAGCACCATTTCCGATTCAGATCGTTCGAGCTTCGCGACGACACGTTCAAACAGACATTTCCGTCCAAATATTGCGCGCTTTCTTTTTTAAAACCGGTTCGACATACGTTTGCCTTGTGGCCCCGTTTTTTACATTTGAAACAACGAATCGCGTCGTTTTTCCGTTTCCCGTCATCGTTTTTACTCACTTCCGGTTTGTCTTTTCGTTCACGCCAACCTAAATTTTTCTTTGCCAACAAAGCACCCGACGGCAAATTTCGCGTGTCACTCTTACGCGCGTCATTTTCTTCAATAATTTTTATTCGAAGCGCTTCCGGTGCAGGTAACGCGTCCCGTGATTCTATGGCACACCGAAAATTTTCAAAATTCGCGGGTAAACTATATAGCAGTAAAATCGCCAACAAATCCGAGTTTATATCGACGCCCATATCACTTAGTTTGTCCATACAGTCAAAAAAATGATTGAAGTGCGTGCGTACATCTCCACCATCTGCCATTTTTTGTAAGGTCAACTTCTTTAAAAGTGTCGCCTTTCTTGCCGGACCCTTGGATTGGTAAACATCTTCCAGCTTTACCCATACTTCTCGCGATGTTTCGCAGCTTTTTACCTGCTTAAGTTCGCTGGTACTGATGGACAGAATTATATCCGAACGAGCTTTCAAGTCATTCTTGCACCACGCTTGAACGGCATCTGCATTTGCGTTGCTTGCATTCAGCTCGGGCTTTACTACAGCTCCACTTACATATTCCTATAAATCGCCCTTAATTAGCATGGCCTGCATCTGTAATTTCCATGTGTCGAAATTGTCCTTTCCAAGAAGCTCAATTCTTGATGCACTTGCAGAATTCATGGTGATTATTCCAGAACGTTTTCTACGCGCGTGTTAAATTTTATTGGGCACTTACACTCGATTTTCCTATTTTTGTTCACGCGAGCCTGGGCCCATAACCTATTAGAGCGTAGATTATTTCGGCTCAATCGAGTAATAAATTGTAACATTTATACTGAAGAAAACAACTTATATTAAACATATTTAAATTGAAAAATTACATGAAAATGTCAAAACATATTTCTTATTATTATTATTTTTCTGTATCCTGGTAACGGTACGAACAACATACGACGCCTATTTATGTGGTCCAAGTTAGCGTCGACATACAACCGTCACTCGCAATACAAATCAAACGCTAACAGATGTGAACTAATAACTTTAGATATTTTACATCTGTGACACTGCTTTCCCTCTTTCGGTTTCCCGTTTCTACCCATCCGTATCCAGAATACAACGTCGTTCAAGCATTTCATGACGTCGTATTGTTCCTCCCAGTTTCTCTGCAATTTGGGTATTATCCCATACCAAATCGCCTTGCTAGAACCAGGGACCGTTTGCTCGCAGGTCATATCGGACCTTCATTCTTCATTCTGTCACTGGCAGCTTATATGTTCTCCCGTGCAGACTCACGGATGCTCCATAAATTGTCCTGAGGATGACTGACTCATTCCCGCAACTGTTGTCTTCAGGTAGATATGCAACAATTATATCTACCGGTAACCACAGCTCTTGACCCATCATCAACTTAGCTGGAGTGTACTGAATGGATTCATTGACTACCGACCTGTATGGTGAATCTCCTTAACCCAATCACCTTGATGTTCGTTGACGAATTTTGACAAATAATCTAGAATTGTTTTGTTGAAACTTTCTACTATGCCATCAAACTGTGAGAGTAGCGCTGTAGTTCTTGTCTTGCTAATGCCCAAAATCTTCATTACGCATTTGAAAATTTCTACCGAAATTCCAGCCTTGAATGGATTATAACTCCAATGGCACCCCGAATCTTGAAATCCCGTTCTCCATAAGAGCTTGCGCAATTGTTTCAGTTTCTTGATTTCTTACTGGTATTATTTCCGGCCACTTGATGAAATAAGCCATGACAACAACCAAGTACTTTTTTTCTCGTTCAGTAATAGACACGGTCATATATACAGATCTGGAAACCCTATCGTTCGACTTGAGTCTCTTACGTGTCGTCAAATTCGTAGTTACTCTCTTCGCTACCAGGTGACGCATAGGTCTTATGTTGACACGATTAGGCGCCAAATCGTTTCAATTTTAAGTCCCACCAAAGATTTCGGTTGATTATATCACACACCTTAGCAACAACCAATGAAATTAAGGGATTTTCCATGGTAACGAGGTATATCGCGATAATATTTTCTCCTAACTCGATATACCACAGTAGCTTTTTAAAAAATATAACAATTAATAAATTTTATGGTTTGTGAAATAATCCTTGCAAATACACCTCAAGATTCGGTATATTATCGCATATACCTTGAATTTAACTCAAATACTTTTTGTCTTGGGTAATTTTTTACTCGGAAAATTTGGAGATTTATAATCAACGATAATACCCCTCGAGCTAAAGCTCTCGGGTATTATCAGATTATGAATCCCCAAATTTGTCTCGTAAAAAATTACCCAAAAGACAAAAAGTATATTCGTGAAATTCTTCGGTATATCGATAATACACCTCTCTATCGGTATATTACCGTTGATAATAACCACATATTTTCAGTGCAATATTTAACTCAAATGTTACATAGTGGTTTATAAGTCAGCCATGACAGTCACTAGAGAACATCCTTTGACCCATGCGCCACCCATGACGATTTTTGGTGCTACGCGACAGTCGACACTCAGCGGACTCACTTCTCATATAGGAAATAGCCTAGAGTCTCCAGACCTGTGTATACGACCGTGGTAATAGGCAAAGGTCCGAGTATTTCCACTGTATGTATACTGCTGTATCTTAGCTCGCTGTCGAGTGAAGTGTCTCTTTCTTGAGTTACAGCGTCCACAAGTCTTGCAATATTGTTCTACATCTTCTCGTCAGCCAATCCAGTAGAAACGTTCACGGAATTTACCGAGTTTCTTCTTAATGTCAAAATGTCCAACGCTGTTAACATCGTGCATCTGCCTTATAACATGTCTTCTTAATTTTCTCGGCACTATCAGGTTTTCCATAGCCTCATTTCCATCAGAATTTTGCCATAAACGGTATAAAATGCCGTTTCTCACTTTCAGGAAACTCCATTATGCTAAGTGTAGTTGCGTATGGTTCCGTAGTTGTCCATTCCATGCAGCAGTTAGTTCATGTGCTCCTCTCCGAAGCGCAGCTTTAATTCAGGCGTCAGCTTTCCATAATCAAGGCGTTCTTGTTCATTTAGACCTGAGAGGACTGTCAAAGCTATCTCACGAAGCATTCCAGCTAGCACAGTTGCTCTTTGCTCCAGTCATTATTCTTCGAGATTAGCTCAAATTGAGCGAAATATTCATCCCAAGAAATCTTCGGTTTCAGGGTGAAATTAGCAGTCACTTCCCTTGGCATAAGCATAGGGACACTTTCCATGCGTAAGGCTGCTCCATCATCATTCAGACTAAGGTTCTATAGTTTTTCGGTGACAATTTTTGCTTCCATATTATGTTCAACTTGCTAAATTTGATGCTTTACTTCAGTGAGTTTCCCATCAAATTTCTCTTCAATCTTCTGTAGATAAATTGAACTGACTTTAGAGAAACCGGACATTAATTGGCCATTTGTGACACAGGATAAATTGATATTGTTACCAAGGAAATGAGCCATTTAAACCGGATTAATTAAACTCGAGTTCCGAAATCGGTAAATAGTGCTGCAGTCGGATGTCCAGTTTCCTCACAATAGTGAGCGCTTCAATTTTGCACACATAATTGCAGTCCAGTTATTTATAAAGATCAGAAACGCCCGTGATTAAAATTACTGGTGTCTAATTTATAAAATACAAGTTTACATACTACACTTTTTCTGAAAGCGCAAAACAAATAAAAAGTACTATTCTCTGGAAGATATGTCAAAAATGATTAATAGATGCAGTCCATGCCAATTTCAATCCGAGCTCGTGCTTAAAATGTTCGAAAACACGGGTTTGCTAAGATGTGTTTAAAATATTATTTAGCGCCATGGGATCAAATTCGTTAAATGCCATTTTAATTACGGATGTGGAAAAACTTGTATAAATTTAAATTTATTTTACTTGTATAAAAAATAAAAAAGCACATCAATATAAAAACATATTAAAAAAATTATAATTATTTCACTAAATATATTTCTCCATTTCTTCCCAGCTAAATCCGTACTTCTCAGTATTTAAATCAATCTTCTGATGATTTTGTAAACTATCCAATAAGTTTTCAAATGGCGAATACTCTCTTAGACATTGGAAATCTCCTACGATTACTAACTTATGCTTTGCACGCGTTATTGCAACTGTGAGTCGACGTTTGTCGTCCAAGATCTCAAACTGCAATAATATAGGTAATTTATAGATATTAAAAAGGTCATACTATTAAAATATTAAACTCACTCCTGATCTATTTTTTATTTTGCTGATGTCTCTGCTTCTTGTACAGGAATAAATTATAACTTCTTTATCCCTTCCCTGATATTGATCAACTGTATTCACCTCCGGCTTATTATTTTCATAAATATTTATTAGTAATTTCTTCAAAAGATTTACTTGATCTCTGTAAGGAGCTATAATACCTACAGAATTTGCATCTAGACCAGCTAATTTTAAAGCTTGAATTAAAGACACGACAAAACAAGCTTCAAAATTATTACTACACTTTCTTTCTTCATCTTCTTCTACGTTTTGAGGAGCAACCTGCAATTCTAGCAGATTATTTTCATTTCGTTGTTGAATCAACCATGTTGGGCCTGTATCTACTGCAACAACGGAACTTTCAAGTTCTAAATTCAGAATATCAATAATCCATTGCTGATTCTCGTATGTAGGCTTTAAAACCTAGAATTAAATATTATTACAAAAAAAAAAAAAACTAGTTGTATTAAATAAGTTTACATTGGAGTTAGGTAAATTTAAAACTGCTGAAGCAATAGAATCGTTGCCACATAGAAGCTCGCCTTTGTACGTAACAGAGTTTGCTAAATCAGTTATTGTTTTATTCATTCTGTATTGCAACGTTAGAGTTATGGTTGAATTCAAATTATCTAGTCGTTCAAAAAGACTTTCATTCATTCCTCGACGTCTGAAATAAATATAAAATAAATCTATAATCAAAATAAATCAGGAATTATCAATAAAATTACTCACACAGCCTCTGGATTTCGCACAATAGGAGGCAACTGATCAGGATCTCCAATTAGAATGAAAGAATCACAAGATAATAGAGCTTTTAAAGCAGTACACTGTATTACTTGAGTACTTTCATCAACAATACAAAAATCCAAAGTTCTTTGGTTTAAAATTGGATGGCTCGCTCCTAAACAAGTGACTGCTATAACTTTCTAAAATGATAATATAACTCAAAAATTGTAAATGAAAGAAAAATATTGGTGCAAATAACACATTATGGAGTAATTGTTTACAGTGCTAGCCGATTGAAGAGAAAATGCATATTTGTACAGTAGTGGAACAGATTTTACACTGGCACAAAAATTCTAGATTAATCTCTGCTATTAACGATTCATTTCAAACAATCAAATCATCAGCTATAGTTGAATGATTTTTGTGTTCTTATATCATATATATTGTATTTGATTCAATTATTATATAATTGAAGTTTAGTAAAACATGAAACAGAAGTTTAACATGAGATTTCATGTGCGGAAATTGGCTATCCTGTACATTTTCCATCAGAAACACAAATATAACAATTTTTCAATAATTAAATTCTGTTTAATACAAGTGCACATCTGTAAATCTGAATAATAAATAAATAAATGTGTCATGTGAATTTAATTAATTATTGGTATGACATTCCAGTCATAAAATTATGCAATATTAGTTTTTGTATCCATCATTTCAAATTATCTTCATTTTAAATTTTTTTAATATCAAAATAATTTAATTTATAAAATAAAAAGGCAATTGCAATCTGATTTTGGACAGAAATGCTATTATTTATTCTTTCTAGAACTGGTTTTTCACACATCACTAATAGTCTAAGAGCTGGCTACATAAAAATACAAGGTATAAGAAGCATAAAATATTTATAGTCAAAAGATTCCATTGCTTTTCTCGAACACTAAGAGACCAGTCTGCCTGCGCGCTTAGGAAGATTAAGGCAGGGGTGCACGGTCAAAAAGAATAAATTTCACACATGAAAAAAAAAAAAAGATAAAGCTAAGACATAAAAATTATAAGAATGTTAAATATTTGTTGCTACCAAACGCGGAAAATTATTGGCAGAGGATTTAGTGGAAGAGAAAAGGTTGGCAGACTGCAGAAAATATGAGATTAAAAGCATGTCTGAAGATTTATACCTTCAGACTGTTCTTGATTAATAATAACGTCTTTAACATTAGACGGTATCTGAGGCCCATTGAACCATTGGAACTGGTATTTGTAAACACTGACTAGTATTTATAGTTTATTTCCCTCCATCAAAGAAGAGCTTAAAAATAACAATTTGAAGGAGGCTCTTATGCGATATTCAATTATACATTGGCAGAGTACATAAATAATAAGACTGTTTTAATTTCGGCAAATGATATATACACATTAGGAGCTCATGAAGAAGCTGATATAAGAGCAATTTTCACTTACTTGTATAAAGCAACAAGTAAGTATTGTGAAACCGACAAAATTCGAGATTTTGATGGAAATATCCGTTTTGAGCATCCCTAAATCCATAATGACTATTTTTGGCTTGATGTCGGTACGTATGTTCGTTTGTGCGTGCGTAACTCGCAGATCTCAAAACTGGTTGAACGTATAATGTTGAAATTTTGTATTTAAGACTGGTATAGGGTCTAGTTGTACACCTCACATTATGGTTCTTATCGTCTGTATCGGAAGTGCACTTTACTTGAAACTTTTTTCGAATTTCTCTAATAAATCCAGACTGATCAACCGTAGGATGTTGAAATTCAGTATCTAAACTTAATGTTGTATCAGAATCAGCCAGGCTAGAAATTCACTTTACTTAAAACTTTTTTTTGAATTTTTTGCAAATATAGAATGATCCGCCATAACATATTGAAATTTCGTATAAATAACTTCTATAACATCTTATTGTACATCTTGCATTATGATTGCGATCGGTTGAACCGGAAATGCACTTTACTTAAGACTTTTTTTTTTAATTTTCCGCATAAATCCAGAATGATCAGCCGTAGGATACTGGAATTTACCATTTGAAATTGCTGTAGCATCTCAATGGTCATCTTTTATTTTTGTAACAATCGCCTGAGCCGGAAGTGCACTTTATATGAGAGACTTTTTGAATTTTCCGCATAAATTCTAAACAATCAGTCGTAGAATAATTAAATTTTGTATTAGGCACTTTTATAATATCTAGTTTTACATCTTGCATTATGATTGCTATCGACTGAGCCAGAAGAGCACTTTATTCGAAAAATTTTTTGAATTTTCCGCATAAATCCAAATTGATTGAACGTAGATTGTTAGAATTCAGTATTTAGGACGATTATACCGTGTAGATGCTCATATCCTATTTTTATTGAGATCCACAAAGCCGGAAGTGCACTTTACTTGACAGTCTTTTGGAATTTTTCGCATTAATTCGAAACAATCAGGTGTAGAATATTGAAATTTGGTATTTCAGTCTGCTGTAGCATCTGAATGATTGCCTACTATTTTCATAACAATAGACTGAACCGGAAGTGCTCTTCAGTAGGAATTTATTTGATAATGAAATGAAATATTGAAAAATTTGTCTGTTCACTGTATAGGACAAAATTATTTGATTCCGAAGATAATGCTCGCTTTGCACTATTTTAGAGATATTATGGAGTTAATGATGTCAATGAACTATTTAGAAAAAAGAAAGAAAAACAAAATTTTGGCACTTCATCGATACCTCTTTATGCAGTTGAATTAAGACCGCAATTTTTAAGATCTATGTATATCGCAAGATTATGGCGTCATGCTCATAATAAAATTCGGATTTCTTTGGTACCAGAAAACTGAGGGCGGAAGGAAATAAGCTACAAATACCAGTTCCAATGTTACGATGAGTCTCAGATACCACTAATGTCGAAGACGTTATTATTGATCAAGTACAGTCTGAAGGTACAAATCTTTGCACACATTTTAATATCATATTTATTAATAATCATTTTTACATTTTAATGTCGTTTTTTTAGAGATTATTACAAATCGAGTCTGAGGATGATATCGATTGCGAAAGCGAAGAAAATATGCAGTACGATGGCTCCGATGTAAACAGTGGAATAGAATGTCTCCAATCGCATTGTACGAAACAAATTTGTTAAGCGCGATCGGAACCGCACTCTTCATCACAGTCTGCTTCAATGTTATCTTCCGTTTTTTCCTTTGTCATTTAGCACCTAGCTTCGTTGGCAGTTGAGCAATCATCATCAATGATTTTTGATAAGCCTTTTTTTTTCACAAAAGTTTACGCTGCCGCTTTGTTGCAGTCTGCCAGTCTTGTCTCTTCCACTAAATCCTCTGCCAATAATTTTCCGCTTCTCGGAGCAAGAAATACTTATCATTCCTATGATTTTCATCTCCAAGCTTTATCGTTATTTTTTTTTTGTGAAATGTATTCTTTTTGACCGTCCACCTCTGCCTTAATTCACCTAAGCGCACAGGCAGATTGGTCACTTAGTGCTCGAGAAAGGCAATGGAAGCTATTTAGCTATAAATATTTTATGATCTTTATATCTTGAATTTTTATGTAGCCAGCTCTCCGTTTATAAGTAAGCGTTTTCCGAAGTTTATTTTGTTTACGCACTCCAGCGCTCACAATATCAATAGAAGTACGGCAGTTGACTTTCGCAATTTAAATTTAGTTTTTCCACGAATTCATATTGGTAGCAGCACTAAGTATAATATCTGTCACGGATTCACTTGTTAAGATTTTGTAATTTAAATGTCAACTTGTGCTGCAGTATGTGTTCATAATCTTTATAATTTAATTTGTTTAACAAAATTAGGTAAGATTTAAGCTCTCTTTACAGTGTTCGCCAAGTATTTTCTATCTGAGACTAATTGGTCAACAGCGTTAATTAATTATTGTAAAGATTTGATTTCTCAAGTTCAATCTTCTTGTGTAGTATCCATGTAATTAAGTTTCAACCTTATTAATATTCAAGAATTATTGAATAAGAACACAAAATATTTGTACTCACTGCTTTAATGCGGGTAAATCATGCTGAGTAGGCTAAGCCCACTACTGTAAACACTAACTATACAGAGTATAGTGATGCAATTTTAATATTATGTATTGAAGTCATTATCGACACTCGGTAGAACATATTGTAAATAAGAAATAAAAGGACACTAGTGATTATTCTACAAAATTTATTTATGTAACAATAGTCGTTATATATAAATTCGTTTAGAAAATAAATTTTGTAGAATAATCACCAAGTTCTCTTTCATTTCATTTTTCCATTTCAACAAATAATTAAAATACATTATAATGGTTAAGAATATTTTGGTTTATCTAGAATTTTTTTAATGATTTGCAAAAATGTCAATGACAGTATTATTGTTTTAGCAAATATTTTACCATATTATTGTAAATTTCTCGCATTTCTTCAACTGTAGTACAATGAGCAGTCATAACAGATTCTGTTCTATGTTTTAATAGTGGATGAACTCGATTCTCATTACCCAATCGTAAAAAATCCACTCCATTTTGTAATAATCTTAAGCACACATTGTCTACTGCTGAATGAGTATGACTAGTAATAAGCACAGTTTTATCTAATTTGACTAAAAGTTGGACTAAAGCAACTATAGTAGCTGTCTTGCCTGGAAAAAGTTTCAATAATTATTTTGTACAATTCACGATAAAAAATACAAAAATACCTGTTCCAGGCATGCCTTTAATTAATAAATAATCTTTAATAGTCAGAGCCTTCAGTACTGCTCTTTGCTGTATTTTATTCAATTTTTTAAGTATGCTGGCACCTTTAGTTATAACAGATTTATTTAGCTCTCCCGAAATTTCTGATTCTCTTCGATCTATTATTAGTTCTCTCAATTTTGAAGCGCGTTCTGTTGAATCTAAAAGAGCGGCCACGCTTGTTCTACTAAAATTAACAATTTGTTGCGACTCATAAGTATCAATATGGAATATTTTGTTTGAATACCGCTCATTCAAGTCCCTAAAAATTTTATTTTAAATTAGTTTAAAGAATCTTGATAGCCTTATTGTAAACATATTTTACATACCGTTCTAAAGATACTGTGACAAAATTACTGGTGATATCTGTGATGAATCCAGTTGCTACTGCTGTTCTAGTATCTGTACTAATTACTATATAATTTCCAGAACTTAGACCGGATAGAGTAAAATCATTTTTAAGTCCTTTTTCTACTACTAAATCTGCTATTTTTTGATCGGAATTTCTTGATAAAGTATGAGAAAAACAGTCTTTTAACTCCGTTACTCTTGTAGAAATTTTCAGGTAACATAATGACTTCCCACGCATTTCTCTACAATTCATATGAAAAAAATTTAAATTAATATTAAAATATATAAAGATCTTACCTTTTGTAAGGTGGTAATCTCCAGATATCTTTTATCTCTTTCAAAGGAGGTTTGTAAGTACTTTCCAAAGTTAATAATGAGCTCCAATGAATAAAATAATCTATATGACTTGGTTTTAAACATTGTAAACATTCTTCAGATATTTTATGAAGCGGATGGTTTTCTGATAGAGTGTAAGTTTCTTCTCGACTGTTAACATAAGAATTATGTTGTGAAAAACTGAATACATAATAATGTACCTACTTATTTTGTACAATATTCATAAAAAACTGAAACATTAATTTATTCATTCAGATCAACCCATGTACTGACGTAAAACTGCATAAAATTGTTCTTCAAAATTATTCACAACAAATTCAAAAGTGATTTTGATCATTCAAAATACTTTATACTAGCATAGATGCACTACACAGAACAGAAAATTGAAATGATGTAATGCGAAGCGATTATAAATAGTAATTACCTCAATAAAACAGTACAGATATTAGAATATGGACATTTTCCACACGCACTATGATGGTTTATTGGTTCTGGAAGTTGAGCAAATTTCAACTTTTCCTCCAAATTATTTTCACCTTCCGGTATTCTCGGTTTTTGTTTCAAGTAATATGTAAATTCGTTTCTAAGCATTAATAAATCGCGCTTTTCTACATGTCTGACTTTCACTTCTTTCAGAACTTCTTCTCTGTATTCAAAGAAAATATGAATTAATCAGTTTGATATTTTATTACAGTAGTCACTTGGTGTCAAAAAATACCCAAATTTTCAAGTAATTTGAATTTTTTGTGCGAATTCTTAAACTTTAGTTGAAATATTAAAAAGAAATAATATACTTCTAACCCTAATGCTTGGACCACATCTACGCCTAATGCCATTAATTGAGGCGTTATTTAACAATAAACACCTTGTCAATGACAATATATCAATTGTCACATATCACCTTAATTAATGGCATTAGACGTGAGTGTGGCCCCTGCATAAGAGGATGGAAACGATCCCTAAATTTCAAAATTCATTAATCATCCAATTATTAAGAATTAGTAATTTAAAAAAAATATGTATATTTATTGAAGTTCGCTGATTATGAATCGGAAGTAGGAATTAAATATGGCAAAAGATGCCACGGATAGCTAATTGTTTGTTTCAAGCATGTAGAACTTTTTTCTAAGTTCTTATATTTTAGGACGTTAAACTTATCCTAATTTGATAACATTTAGCCCTAAGAGGATGAAAACCACCTGCACAGTTAAAAATAAACAGAAATTAACGAAACACTAAAAAAAAAAATAATGAAATAATAAATTGTTTTTAGTTATAAATTCTGAAGAAGATCCTTGATCAAAGAATCGAAATTAAAATCAATTTATTAATTTATTAACTCTGAAACAGTGTACAGATTATTAAATTAATTAAACTCATATTATTTATATTTTTTAGGTCGCGGATCACGAATGAGAAGTCAGAAATTGAAAATTTTTTGATGTACGCTCAATATGGCCGATATAAAAGAGGTAAAATGAATGAATTAATCTTCTATATAAATAAAAATCAATGTTTGTATGTTTGTACCTTACGCGTTCCAAAATCATTGATCAGATTGTGATGAAACTTTGATAGAGTGTTCTAGGGACGTACGAGACGGTTCGAGGCACAAAAAATCTATAAATATAAATGAGTTTTTTTTTTAATGAATTTTTCTGCTTTGGTGGAAAGAATGTATATTATTAATGACTCAATACACAAATAATTAATTATTATTATTACTTCATCAAAGTTTATATCGAAAATTAGACTGATATCAGTGTATTATATAAAACAAAGTCGGGTTACTTACACCATTCATAAATCAAGAACGGCTTGACCGATTTTCATGATCTTTGATTTTTTGGATTTGTCTTCGTCCAGAATAGCAGAATAAGTATTAAGAAATCGGAATGAGAAATATCATTCTCTCATACATTTTGTATAAAACAGATTTTTTGATGATATCATGAGAACTTATTTATCGTATTCAGATTATAAGATTTGCCCCAGGGTGGAACAAACAAAAATAGCCGATAGGACCTGAAAATGAATTTGGAAATTTCAGGTCCTATCGGCTGTTTTTTTTCACCATGCGAGCGAAACGAGCTTGGTAAAAAATAAGTCGCCATGCAAGCGAAGCGAGCTTCGTCAACGTTAAAACGCCTTACAAGAGATGCGAACTCGGTTAACGGTAAGCTACGATGCCAGCGAAGCAGCTCGATCAACGGTAAACCACCGTACGAGCAAATCGAGCTCGGTCAACAGTAGATCGCTGTGCGAGCAAAACGAGCTCTGACAACTGTAATCTGCCATATGAGCGAAGCGAGCTCGGTCAATGCCAAGCTGCTGTGCGAGCGAAAAGAGCTCAGTTAATGGCAAGTTGCCGTGCGAGTAAAACGAGCTCGGTTGACTATAAGCTACCGTGCGAGCGAAGTGAGCTTGATCAACTGTAGAACGTCGAGCGAGCGGCACGAGATTGGTCAACGGTAAGATGCCGTGCGAGCGTTGCAAACTCAGTTAAAGGCAAACAGCCGTGCGAACGAAGCGAACGAAGCGACGTCGCTAAGCGAGTTTGGTAAACTTGGATTATTCCCAGCACATGCATATTCATGTTATTGTTACATTCTGGTTAGGCTCATATTCAAATAGACAAGTTATGCCCAATATAATAATTACTTCTATATAATCACTTGAATAAGCATGTCATGTGAGATTCATATATTTAATGTATAATCTTTAATAAATTAACTAGAAAGAAAGAAATATAAACTCAAAAGACATTCAGTGGAACTGCAAAGTCTCGGCCAAATACAAAAATCTCCTATTTTGGTTCATTTCCTACAAAAGAAGATCGTTTCACAGTTTGACATGTCCTCATCATGTCCGGGTTATAAGGTCCTGATATAAAAGATAAGCTCAAGTGCCTTGCAATCTGAATTTATCAATTCTGTGGCATTACGAAGTACGCCGAGTCAGCTAGTTTTCATTATAAATGTAGTACATCATCTGTAATAGATTATTACAGTAACATAAGCTTGTAATTTGTAATATACCTGTTTACATAAATACATACATGTATGCGATGTCCAACAATTAAAGAAATTTTTCGTAATTTTGGAAATATTTTGAGATTTAACCGCCCGACGAGCAATATCGTGATTTGCTAAAACGAAGCGAACTCCTTATTTTGGTCATATCTATTCTAAAATTCATGTTAAAAATCATCCAACAAAAGCATTATGAATGTCTTTTAATCTTTTCTAAGGTGAGATACATCAAAAAAGTATAGAAATTGCCGAAAAGAAATTTCCAGCTACTATAATAAATTTTGAATTGGTTTAAGAAACATATTAAAGGTTTTTCTTAAGCCAGAGCTATGACTGAAAAACATGATCTTTGTATATCGGCAACGATAAATCTAAACAAATTTGTATTACATGAATTTTTTTTTTGTTATTTCATAAGCTAAAGCCATTGTCACACTAAGTTTATTCAGCTGCTGGATTGCTTGCTTGGTTTCGCTGATGGGTTCCTACCTAGCTGGGCCGCTGTACGTTGTTATAGGTGCTAGGCTTCATAGCAGATGTTTTCGAAACGCGTACAGAACCCGAAATTATTGTTTAAATGTCAACAAAAATTGAGAGGATTTAGGAGAAAATTGTCATCCGCGACGAATGATTATTATTGCAGAAATAAAGAACATTTCTGAATAAGAAAGAATGTGGGATATAACACACAAACGGAGAAAATTGCCATATTTTCTGATATCTACATTTCCTGATTATAATATTTATATTATAAGAACAAAATTCACTATTCTGGGTAAAAAAAACTTCAATTCCTCTATTAGTAAACTTGCCGCATACATTTTCATTGTTCAAATCATGCGAACACACAAAATATGGTGAAATTATTCCGAATGAAATTTAGCTACCAAATTTTAAATAAAACCAACAGATGTCGATTCACCAAGAATTCGTTGCATCTAGGATCTCTTTTCTACATGTTTTCAGAGGTCTTGAGTAATAAAGAAGAACAAATGTGACATTTTTTTAAAAATTAAATGTCAATGTCAATTTTTATACTCACGTGACTACGAGCTAGCTTTCTATTGATTACCGTTCGAATTCATCAAACAAAAAAGCTTGAAAAATAGCACATGTTCTATCACAAAATCCAGCAAGTAATCATGCACCGAAACCAGCAGTGACTGTTATTTTCTATCACAGAAACTAGCACGGTAGCCAGCACAACTCCGTGCAGGGAAACCAACAGTAAAACAAGAGTCGCGTAAGGCGAGCTTAACTTTTGTTATAAAAAACTTTAAAGAAATCAGTGTCGTTTTCAACCCCCTATAACTCGGCGGATATTAAGGCAACAATAACTTTAAAAAGTTTTTTTGTGCTCTTGAATCGGAGTGTAACTCACCTCCAACGAAAAAGCATACTTTCCCCTCTTTAATATTTCATATTTGACCCATTTTGAATCAATCTATCCAAAAATATTCGAATTTGAAACTGCTATAGAATTAGTTCAAAGTGAGGGTCACCAAGTGACTACTATTATTATTAATATAGATAAAAAATACCTTAGATAAAGTAATAATCCAGAAGATACTTGATATCCGAGCTCCGTCATCATCATAATATAAAAAGCAACTTGTCCACGATGTTCTGGGGACATGGAAGCTTTTCCAGTTTTCAATTCCAAAGGTAAAATATTTCCAAATCTATCAGTTTTTACAGTGATATCTATTTTACCTTTAATTCCAAGTTGCGGACTCCAAATATTCTCTTCAATATCTTGAATGGTTTGAATTTTACCTTGCCAATTATCCGACTATAATTTTAGAACAAATAAACGGTACAATATGCTGCAGAGTCTTTTTCGCATTTTTTGTAACTAGTAGAAGTGCATGATGGCAGATATGTCTTCCTTTAGATAAAACCTTTTTTAATTTAAAGACGGTACTTCTACAGAATGTTTTAATACTCCTATATTTGCAATTTAGGCCCGATCGACACAATTTTCTGAGTGTAAAGTCGATGGACAAATAGACTTTAATATTTTTGGGAAAATCGAATTTATAAATTTTTACGATCTCAATATTTTTTACTCCTTCTATCACTCGAAAGAAAAGATTAAGAAATAATATTAATAAATGAGTTAATCATAAGAAAGAATCATTCGAAACAGCCAAACTACTAATACCTACTAATAGACGGAGAGCTCTGGCTATATAAAAATACATGGTATAAGGAGTATTAAATATTTATAGCTGAATAGGTTCTATTACCGTTCTCGAACACTCAGTCTGTCTGCGCGCTTAGGAAGATTAAGGCGTGGACGGAAAATTATTCTGATGTTGAACATATCTTTCAGCACTTCCTATTATATATGTATAATATAGAAATTGTTTTCTTATTGTTGACAATTAACAAAATAATATATCGTATATAGTAACGTATCGTACGGAGCAAATTTGTTAAGCGCGCTCGGAACCGCGCTCTTCATTAGTCTGCCTCGATGTTCTCTTTCGTTTTTTCCTCTACCATTTAGCACATATAAGCAATAATTTTCAATGATGAGCATTATCATTTTTTTTTTCTTGTGAAATTTATTCTTTTTGACCGTCCGACCGCGTCTTAATCTTCCTAAGCGCGCAGGTAGACTGGTCACTCAATGTTCGAGAACGGTAATGAAATCTATTCAGCTATAAATATTTAATGCTCCTTATACCTTGTATTTTTATGTAGCCAGCTCTAAGACTATAATGTTGCAACTCTGTGCAAATCCATAAGTTTTACTATTGATCTCTATACACAGGGTGGTGATTCAAAGGACGCACCATAGCATTCTCAATGCTATTTTTGAAATGTTCAATTATTGGCTTCCCTAATTATTTCATATCAAAAAAGTTGAATAGTATAGCGTGGCGCTGGTGATCGCTCTGAAGGCGCTAAAGGCCGACTACAGTACCAACTATCCATACATCACCTATCTCTAATATGGATAGCTGATACTGTAGTCAGCCAATGTTGCCTTTAGAGTAATCACCAACGCTACGGTTACCGAGAGAGGAACTAAAATGACATTTGATGAAACACACTGTTCGGATATATATTTTTCATTTTTTGTTTTGAAAAATAGCGGTGCTGTTGTAAATAATCAAATTCTCGTAGTTAAATGATCAGCATAAACATGTCTGTGTAACTTGACGCGTATAGTGTTTTGTCACTTGTTACGTTCAGTATCGATGCACAGGCTGAGTCCATATTTTAAAATTTTTCCCATAAGTATCAGCATCAGCTATCCATATATAATAGATATCAGTGCCATATATTATAGAGATCAGTAAGTTCTGAGATCTATAAATCCATAGCAACCACTGATCTCTAATATAGAGATCAGTGATAGCAACTGATAAAAACACATTGACTTTTGTTGATTGACATCAATTCATTCATAATAATGACAAGTTCAGACAATTTCATTGCGATTTTGTTCATAAATTACAGATTTATAAATTTGTGAAACCTACAGATTTACATGGAATTATAAGATTAAGATGATGGTGGCTTCAGCCCCGACTCTTAGATTTGAATTTTCTATGGAAAACAATTCTTTTTTAGAATTATTCATTTTTTGAATGTTCCATAGCACAAGCACCTCACATATTTCACAGTTTTTGTGTGAAATTTTTATTTATGTGATTTCTTCTTTATAAGATTAATTGTTGGTGATGATTTAATAAATTTAAATTTATCTATGTATTTAATGATTCCATGAAATGTTTCAAGTAAATTTTCTATCGATATATTTGAAGACTTCAGTAGATATTATGTTGAAGTTTGAAGAAAAAAAATTCTGTAATAATAATTATGTCGAACGATATAAATAACTGTAGGTAGAAACAATACAGAAAAAAACCGATTTTAGATATAACTAGTATAAGCATAGTAAATCGGCCCCAGATAGATATCTGGATCATCTTTCGATGGTATCTTGGTACTGATGAGATACGTTGATCCTGCAAGTTTCAGACCGCCATCTATTCTGAATTTTGAATGAATCGAAAAAAAAAAAAAACTAAAAATCAAGCAATATTTTTTTCTCTTAAAAACAGCTTAACCGATTTGAATGAAACTTAAACACATTATAGAGATATATAAACACTAGACTTAGACAAAATAAACGACTCACAATTTTAATAATAATCGTTGGAAACAGGCGATTCATGAAAACGTTCTAGAACAATAATTGCGGAACTAACTTTTTTTACGTCCTCTTTGATGTAGAATAATTTTTCAAATCCTTAGATTGGTCAAAAAAGTACCCCATATTGAAAAATTGATTTTTAATAAACAAAATCGATTTATTCCAATAATAATGATGATAATAATATATTTCATTTCCAACAGACCAATACATTGGTATAGGAATAGTCAGATGAATAAATATGTACACAAACTGAAATACTGTTTTTCTTATAATTAACATTACTCATTAAAATACTCTTCGAGAGTATAAAAACCTTTAGATATTAAATATTCTTCCGAATCATTTTTAAATTTTACATTCTCCGTAAAATCCTTTAGATTGTGGCAATTTATTGTATACCTTTATTCCGAGTTAATTAGGATTATTTTTTGATTTATTCAGATTAAGTTTAGGGATTTTGGATTTTCCTTTACCGCGCGTTTCAAACTTATGACTGTCACCTTTATATCTTTAAAACTACATAAACGAATCTTATTTGATCAATTTATAAGTGCAAAATAATAAATATTGAAAACAACAATGTGACAACCATTTTTTTGTATCAAAATATTTGAAAAAATTATATTAATAATTTCAATAACGGTTGTAACATTGTCTTCATGTATTGAGTACTGCAGCTTGCAAGATTTTAGACAAAAAAATATCGCCCGTGTACTAAATAGAAGATGCAAATGAAATCAGGACTACCGGTTGTTGTTCATAAAATCCTTAGACCAGCTTTCATACTCAACACATTATTTAAAGAAGAAACTATTTCAACCTATATTGATGAAGATAGTGACGAAGATTAGAAAGTTGTTTTATTATATGAGAATTCATTCTGATTGAATCAATATACACTTGGCAAAAAAAAAGCCGCACTACTTGAAAATGTACCAAAAATACCGACTTTTCAAACCGCCCTAACTCGGTTGAGTTTGATCGAAAATGGATGATTCTTTGACTTTTGAAAAATTTGAAGTTTTCTCGTTCAGAGCGTGTAAGTTAATCCGACAATAAGTTCATAGCCCTCTCTACCACACCCCTGAGAAAACAAATGTTCATCCTGGCTACGAAGTATTCCGCATCCTGTAAACGAAACAATCATTTCGCATGTTTCTTGCCTTGTAAATGTTCACTTTTAATGACAGTTTTCGAAAAATGAACTTTTTCCAAGTTTAAGGTTTTCTCTTCAATAGTATGCAAATTAATGTGTCGTCAAACCAAACCCACTCCCTGGCATCCGCCAAAAAAAAAACAAATTGTTTTTGACTTAAAATTGTGACATTTCAATAAATCGTACGGTGCACCAAAAAATGTTTCATTCAACTACCAACATTAGCATTACCCAATGTACATCACGAGGAAGTTGTCAATCAGATTTTGCACATCGTGTGTTGTGTGTTCGTTATTGTCTGTTTTGTTGTAACTGCAAATGTAATTTTTCTTTATTTAATTGATTTAATTCATAAATCTGCGTTAAATCGTCGCAGTTCGCAGACACTCGATTTTTTGCGCAATTTGAAGGAAAATGAGTGAACTTGATTTCTTGGATCATGAGTTAAGTCGACGATTTTTTTTGCATCCGGTACAGGTTGTCAAAGTTTAAATTATTTTACATCAAGAAAAATTTTTTTCTCAAGGGTGTGTTAGGGAATAGGCTACGTGCATGAAGTCTACTGGCGCCTCTAACGGGCAATGGAGAACGATTGAACTCCATTTTATCATTGTTTCATACCTATAATTTTTTAAATGTACTAATATTATTACATTCAGCTGTGTGCGTATAATATAACTTGCATAGCATAAAAGATACGTTGAAATTATTCATTTTGAGTATTTTTTTCTTCAATTATAACATACCTATTATAGAGAAAACGTCTTAATTCGTCCAAATTGACAGGATAATCTTAAATTACAACACTGTATCCCTTTTACCGAGGAAGCATTGAAGAAAAGCGTGAAATTAGTTTTGCCATATTAAACATGTTGAAGAATATGTTGCTGACAATATTAACAACAAAATTATTGCGAAGTGCATCTGACAAATTTCTATCACTGAAACATCTTACAAATTAGAGATAGAGGTAAATTCATGAATTCCAAATCGATGATGAATATTTCTAATTTCACAATTGAATTACAAACATCTTTGTTATACAGATTAATAATGAAAGACAGACAATACTCTATTTACCGCTTTAATTCACTTCACTCGTTTTTTTAAGTTATAACTGGGTACATGAAATCTATGAAACTATATTTCACTTGAATCATCCTTAACACAACAGCCTGAAACAGAAAAAACGTTTTCCCATGTTTTATATGCAATTATTTTCACTTTTAAACTACAATGCTCAATGATAGCTCAATGACGTATTTTGAGAAATGGATGTTTACAATTGTGCTCATCATGAGCGCTCGCATCGATATTTGTTCAAACTCCGCCCCCTTGCACATAGCCTATACGATGAATTTGGCGTTGGACTAACTTACATGCCCTGAAAGAGAAAACTTCAAACTTTCTAAAACTCAGAGATTCATTCATTTTCAATCAAAATCAACCGAGTTACGGCGGTTTGAAAAATCGGTATTTTTTGTGCATTTTCAAGCGGTGCGTCTTTTTTTTTTGCCGAGTGTGTAATATATCGATATGTTATATTCACATCGATGTTTTAATATGCAAAAGAATATTTAAAGTGAAATTATGAACATAATTTTTCCAAATATTTTAATAGAAAAAATTGTTTTTACATTATTGTTTGCAATATCTAATGTTATTTGCACTTCGCTTCTGTTGTTTTAAAGATATGAATATCGAAATAAATTGACTGGTATCAAAAAATCGGTTTTAATTTTTTTTTTTGCATGATTTGTCGTTTTTATGTTCTAACCGGCCCTCTATTCGATGTGGTATGTTGATTTTACCATGCAAGCGGTGGTTACTATGGTTTTGCTGACTTATCGCCCATGGGCAAAAGCGGTAAGTGAAAAATTGTGGATTTTTGTAAAAATTATTCATTTATTTATCTTTATTAGTAATTGAATACTCACAATAAAATGTCAAACTTGACAGCTGACAGTAAATAAACAATTACCAGTACTCAATTTGAAAAAGAAAATTCGGATCCATATTTTGGGTAGATATTCCAATCGTGTAAAAAATTTTGTAAACATCACGGTTAATAAATACAGTACCGATTTCGCATAATATTTGGAAACCTCGCCAAAGCTCGGCCTCCAAACTGTTATTCTCAATCGGTAAACTGTACTTACTAACCTTAATACTTAAATAAGTATTTCAATATGGCGTACCTACCTCTTTTAAGGATTCGAGAAGTTACTCGACATCAAAAAAGACATGAAAAAAAAATATATTTCAAGATTGTTCTATGAAGTTATCGTGAATAAAAAAACATTATTTCGAAAAAAATAGCAATTCCAACAATTATTATTGAAATTATTATTATTATTTTCTCCAAGTCTAGCATTTATATATCTCTATAATGTGTTCAAATTTCAATCAAATCGGTTGAGCCGTTTCAAGAACCGTTTGACACACTGTATTAAATGCTGCATTTTGCTCTAAATTTTGATTCTCCATTTCTATGTGAAGAAAAATGAACCTTGTCATACACAAAATTTTGTGCAGTGCATTCTAATTTTCCTTTGCTTCAAAATAGAGAATTAAAATGCAGCATTTAATGCTCTTATGAAAAGAAAAAAAACTCTTGGGTTGCATGAGAATTTGATTGCGTAAAGACAAAACTAAAAATCCTTAAAAGAAAATATAAGCATATTTTCTTTCATGCAACGCCTGTAATCAATTTTTTCACAAATTTGTAAGCATCTGTAAATTTTAACTTGTACTATTATACAACAGGTCCCTGAAATCGAATATTGTTTGTAACTTGTAACATATACAGACAGTTAACTGACGTTTCGATGCCAATGTGTGATCAGTTTGCATTTTGGGCAATCAGAAAATAGCTATAATTAGTCCATACTATGCAACGCTACTGTATTTACGTGAATTTATGATAGATTAATAAATTACTTTTGATTTTAAATCCTGTATATTTTATTTGAAACTTTGACTTTTTAATCCTTTGACCAAGGATCGAAACGTCACAGTTTCAAATAAATTTTGGTTGGTACCACAAGCTCTGTTTTTGGCTATGCTAGCGGTGTTATTTTAAGAAGAGTTTTAAGGCAATATAAATATTTTAAGCTATTTTAATGGAAAATTTGCAAATAAATTTTGTAGACATATGTGTTTTCTGTAATTTGTATCTGAAGATTATTTTCTAAAGTATTTGGGAAGATTCTAATTGCGTTAAAACACATCTTGACACAATACTCCTAGTACCGCCAAAAACAGAGCTCTTGGTACCAGCCATAGAATTTAAAATCAAAAGTAATTCATTATTCAATAAAATTCTGAAAAATGTATAGATTACTATAATAGATTATTTTTTAGATTCTAAAATACTTACATTCTGAGAAATTCGAGTTTTTTTACCATTATTACGAACATAATTTTCAACGAAATTGACGATTTTTGGCACAAAAGTCGATAGCTCATTTTTAATTTCTTCTAATGACATTCGGCTCGAATATAAAGTATTCATCTAATAAAATAGAACATTATACAACAAAATATTCAAAATTTAATTACAAATATTACCATTTCTCTGCTCGACAATATATCATTCATTTGTTTTTCAACTAAATCAATTCTATAAATTTCTTTTTTCAACACATCCTGTAGTAGTTTATGAACTAAAGTTCCGACTATCATTACTTTATTTTCAGGTTCGAAGCCACGAAATTTTTCAGATAAAATACCACGCCGTTTACAAAACTGCGAGGCAACAATACTTGTAGGACTTATCATCAAATCTGGTTCAAAAATAAGAAATCCTTCATCATTATTTATACAAAATGGAATGTCCTCTGAATGTTTAATAGCTAGGATGTTTATAATGTCATCTGGTTGCAGGATTGAATATTGCCTGCAATAGAAAAGATCTTTTTTAAATTATTAATAATTGAATTTTTTTGTAGAAATACTGCCCATATTATAAACAAAAAAAATGAAAGGGAATCTGTTGCCCATTTTCAGAAGTATGAATTTTCAAACTTCGTAATTTTGACATGTGGTTTATGGAGAAACCCATAGATCGCATATTTTTAGGAAAATTCTGGTGCTAAAGCCACAGCAGAAACCCAAAAATTTAATATTATATTGTTTAGACACTATTTAATGTGTAGATAATAAAGAAAAACTATATATGTTTACATCCATTCTTTTATAAACTGTCATTTTTAAATCGCAACGACTGTCAGATGTCAACGATATGAGAGCTTTGTTGGAATCACGTATCTTTTCATCATAAAAATAAAAATCTGCTGTGCCCACACAGTACTTTCCCAACCATAAATTTCATGGCCAGTTTCATCACTGTTTCTGAAATTTAGAATGTCACATCAATCAATTACGTATTTCAAAATGACAGCTGTCATTGTCAGAGCGTCATTGTTAATGTGACAGATGGCGATTGTATTCTAGTCCCAACATAAAATAAGTATTTTTGAATATAAAGGGTCCTTTTATAGATTTTCGGAATCTTTAATTCATTGGAACATAAAGTTTCGACATTTGATCGCCGGAAGTATAATTTAAAGATGGTAACGTGGATTCCACTAATTATTTATTCTTGATATCTACTAAGTTTATCTTCCCGAGAGCCAGCCGAGAACTTTGAATTGATACAAAACTAGACATCATTTACATCATTTGTAGAAGAAACAATTGACAATCGTTTAAATATCCTCTCTGACACTTTCAATATTTTAGGTGAATTTGAGGATCAACTTCAGTTATTTCATATTTTATGATAAATACTACCGTTTATAAAATAAACACAAAAAACTAAAAAGTTCCATCAATAAAATTTGGTACTGCTAGTTGAAAAAAGTATTACTTTGATGAAAAACTTGAATATAAAATTTCAGTCGAAAATTCTTACGTGTTCTCAAGTTGTCGTGCTTCCACACAGACAGGCCGACTTTTTTTTTAAATTGTTTTTTGCGTTCAGTAGATTCTAAAACGTGAAGATCCAAACTTTTAGCAGTATTTTTGTTTGTCATTGAATAAAAATGTTTTTGTAACACGTGCATCGAAAATAATATACTACTTTAATTGAATTCTGCTTCGAAAGTTCTCAATTCCAAAGCATGGTAACAATAATTATTAATTCCCTGCTGATAGGGAATTAATAAATATTAATCCCATACGCAGAGAGAAAAATGATAATTGTGGATCATGAATGCTGCTGGTATTTTTCAATTTAATTATTATGTCAAAGTGACATTTGGAAAAAAAATGTAATATGAGATGTGTTCGTTATATTGTTTGCATTTGCTGTGAACATGATAGCACAAAAATTGTGAGAAATATCAATCAATAAAATAAGTCAGATAAATTATGTTCCGTAGTATAAGTTTACTGTAAATATGATCGCCATTGCAATTTTTTTTTTGTAAAATTGATAGGATAGTTTCAATACATCTGAATTAATTTAAAAAGCTCAGTAACTGGGTACTTCGGTGCACTTGTTTCAAAAAGTATCGTATGCAAAACGGACACTGAACGAGTCATTGTTGACACGGATGAAGTTGGCTGCACAAATCGACCTCGCCTGCACCGAGTGCAGCCAATTTCATCCTGGATAATAATGTCGGTCGTTCGGTTCTTTTAGCATAATATACTATTTTAAACTGAGTCAATTTTTATATAAAATATCAGAAATGAGCATGTGATAAATTTCTCTATTCAAATAATTCAAATTCTGAAGTATTCATCAACGATATATGATGTTTTCAAACTACGGTGCAGTTCATAACGATGATTTAGTTAGTCAAATAAAAATTCTAATACAGTTAGATGCTGATATTGAAAATGCTTTTGTAGCTAAAATTAACCGTAGACTATTTGTTATTAAATAATTAAAATATCAAACATAATGACATGCCAAAGATAAAAATTGTCAAATCTATTGCATAAAAATATCGTCTGTAGTCATGCTCTGTATATTTTATGTCCAGTTTCAGGACCGCAAGATTAATTAATCCGGGTTAAATAGCTCATCGTTAACATACACGCACATTCAAATGACAACAGAGAGGCTGAGAGGATGAATTGAATGAAGAATGATTAAGAGTGCTGCATGAAAATTTGATTTTGATATTAAAATAGTTACGGGAGATTTAAACGCAATAATTGGCAATGAACAGATCTGAGTACTTAACGGGCGGCATGAGTTTAATTCTGAAAAAATGCATAAATTATTAAAAATTATTATCAAATAGCTCATTTCCTTGGGAAAATTTTTCCATTTTTCATGTTATCACTTGCCAATCAAATTGATCAAATAAACCAAAGCATTGTTTATTGGTATATTTTTGTCACTTTAACTCAGGCTAATTAAACTTTGGGTCAAAGAAGCGGACATAAAGCATTCAAAAACACTTGCGTATACACTATAATGTAGCTAAAATATTTGAAATTTCAATTGAGATGTTACCATATTCCTTGGAGGATGCACAATGTTTGTTTTTTGCTTTCAAGTGATTGAATTTTTAGAATTATGTTCTGGAAATTGTCTCTCGAAACCTTTAAAATTTTACAGTATTGCCAAGTTTCCAAATTCAGCTCATTTAACTGATCCTACAAATATAAAAAATTATGTTATTGATGATGTGGTGAAAATCTCCATTTGTGAGATATATTGTCATCTCGGTACAATAAGTATTTACTTCAATTTGGTTCATGTCCACGTCCCAGTCATCATTAAAAAAATCATCCAGTTTATTATTTAGTAACATTTCATACTGGTCTTTCACTTTTTGCGCTTCGAATAATGATCGTTTTGATTTCAAATACAGTTTAGATGGACTTATTGGATTTTTTAAAAGTATTATTTTCTGCAGACTTGATTTTGAAGGTGAAATATTACTCGTACTCTCTGCTGTAAGATCATCAACATGCGGAATGTTACATGGTTTCTTTGAAGGTGGAGACGAGAAATGTTTAATTATTATATCTGTTTCTATATCTTCATCTTTATTAGCATTACATATTTTTGATTTATTCTTACAAATTTTTTGAGCAATTTCTTGAGGTGTTGATGGAATAATATCTGGACTATCAATTTCTAATGTGCGTTTTTTCCTACTTTTGCTATTAGGCGTAGAATTTTTCTGTTTGGTACCCTTACAATAGTTTGTACTTTCAGTTATATCACTCAAAATTTCATCTTTCTGATATATTTCCTCCAAAATGATATAATTATCTATTTTTTCATCTATTTTTGACGACTTTTCTATTTTTGTTTCAATGATACATTGTGAATCTTTAGATATACATTCTTCATCCTTGCCAGGACTTAATGAATTTTTCTCTTCATTCCATTTTATTTTCTTATCTACTTTGGATCTAGCTGCTACAATATTACTTTTAATCTTATCATTTTCATTTTCCAATATAAAGTCGTTATCACTGTCTGAAGCCTCATTGTTTGATACTATTTTATTTGAAGATTTTGCAACTTTCTGAACTGCTAGTTTATTGAAGAATGTTGTAATTCGTTGTTCTTCTCTAACAGGAGCAATCTTTCAATACAAAAATTACGTTATTAAAAATTATTACTAAAAACTTTGGTTAAATCTTTTAATAACTTACTTTTTTACCGCGTCCAATTCCGGTTTTTCTCATTATAAATAAAAAAACTGAATGTAATAAATAATTCCCAGCTAAAAACACAAAATTATACAAATAAACCTAAAGAAAAGTGCAAATTATATTGCTGAATGCAAGTGTCAGATATGCCGCCAAAAACTTTTGACATTTGACATGTAGCGCCATGGAGCTGTTGTGGCAGTCCATGGCAAAATTTGAAATTCATTTGTTGGCTATTGAAACAAAATAATTTCAATTATTTTGGACCCCGTTTTGGTCCTCTCTGGTTATTTATATAATTAAATAAAGATTAATATCGCAATACTGTGTAAACCTATAGAATTATAGATACATAAATTATAAACAAAATCGCAATGAATCTATCATTCTATGAACAAAGTAATATTTATTCATTAGAAATCGATGCATTTTTATCATTTTTCAATAGATTTATAGGTCTATAAAATCTATGCATTTCATCAGAATTAATTAATATAAATCTTGCTTAGAATTAGCAAAATGAGATATTGATTTTTGGTTATGTAAAAATGAAAATAGTTAAACAGTAGTATTACAATAGTAATCAAAAGTATTATTATTAATGTGTTGACATATCTCGTATTTTTTGTAATAATCGAACATTAGATCATAATCCAGAAACAAGCTTTAAAAAGATCTAGACTGTAGTATGAACCAAGAGTGTAATTTCTTACTCAAATTATTATCGATTCGAAGACATTCAACATACGAAATGAAATTTATTTATTTCCTATATAACACAATAATATATTCATACAACTTTTATACAAAAAGTTTCCTTCCAAGTATGTTATAATTCTTGCAGTCAAATTTCATCTTCAACAATTATATAAAATTACTATATCTAAAAATGTTTGATAGTATAAAATCACTACTAGATACACGGTAATAAATTCGTAACTTACGACGGACAAATAATTTATAACATTTTTTTAATATTACCCTTAAAGTACAGTTTATCATATATACATATTACAATATAAATACAAGTTTTAAAATGTTTAAATATCATGAATTGTCTAAAATATTACTGATTTATTTCAACAGTTGTAAATAAATAACACACAATCAGAATAAATTGTTTATTACAAAATAAATTAGATAACCTCTGTTAAGCATTTTAGTCGAATCATACAATATACAAAAACTGAGGAAGGAAACTTATATTAAGGGCAGTGATTTAGTCCGAGGGCCTCTTTTCGCTATGTTTTTTGGTGAATTCTTCAGCATTTTTTGAAAACTTCTTTCGATCTTTGAGATATTCTTCTGCTAAGTCAGCCCGCAGCGGATGCTCAGGCTCTGGTTCATTCACTAAGGCCACCAAAGCTTGAATAACTATAAAAAATATTTTTAAGCAATCATACAATTTTTGAAGAAAATAACTTCTATCCGTGGACAAGAGAGAAGTGATATTTAAAAAAAACATAAAAGCTACTCACCTTGATCAGTTTTGGTAGCAGGTTTCCAATTTTCAGCGCTGATTATTGGTAAACATACTTGTCCCTTTTCGTCGATATTCGGATGGTATATTTTAGTTTTAAAATTGATTTTTGGAGGCTTAAAAGGATACTCTGCAGGAAAATTTATTTCTATTTTAAAAGCTCCTTTGTTATAGGGAGGATTATCCTATAAATATATTTTTAAGATTGTATGGTAGCGGAATTGAGTGAAAAACTTACTGGAACTATTAATCCTTGCCATGTTAAAATATTTGTTTCATCCACTTGTATTTCTCTGAATGACTTTAGGCCTGAATTGCGAATATCGCCAAGTTCCTAGAAAAATAATTTTTGAAGTAATGACCCTAATCCTAACCTCTCTATTTGACCTTGAAATTTATCAAAATTATTAAGTTATAGAAAAAATACTTTCTAATCATTACAATATATTTCCTTCATGAATATTTGAAAATATTAATTAGATTTGGCAAAAGAAATTTAAAAGTGAAAATTATAACCTGATGCGAAAAAAATGTCTTCTCCAATTTATACCGAAGTTATATTTTTCACAATTAATATAATATGAATAAAAAGCCATTACACAAATAATTTACGTAGGAATAATACAAGATAATTTTCTATGTAAAAAATTATAATTCATACCTTTTGTAACCTTCTTGTCGCGGCCATTTTGCAATATGACAAATGGATTTGGACAAAAATATATTATTTGAAATGTACAAATAATTCGATAAATTAAAATTATTCTAAATCAACACACATCTAATTTAAATAAACATTACTTAAAATTCAGAAATATGTCAAAAAAATGTCTCTGTAAACACTTCTCTCTCACTTCTGCACTTCAAAGTGAAACTCAGGACCGTAATGAAAAATATTCAATTGAATGACGTAAATTTTTAACATTTCCTGATCAAAAACATCAGAGCTGCTCTTTAAATAAAACACAGAAAAAAATTCACAGACAATTTATTAAATTCAAACTACATAATTCAATAAAATGTGAAAATAAATTAATACAATTCAAACCATTTCGAAGTCAGTCTCCAATGTAGAATGATCTCAAGGCTTGAGAAAATTAACATAATAACTTACAGTCTAAGAACAATAAAAATAATCGGTTTTTGTCGTTTTTAGCATGCTAAAAATAATCTATTCTAATCTTACTCTTGCACAAATTGGCTATTAATCTACTTAGGCGAGGTTTCTTCCATTTTTTAATCAGTTTAAATCTATATTTTTTATAAAACCTAACCTAAGGGAGAAATATTACAAGAGTAAACTATGTGTGAATTAGAGTAAAATATTCGTACAAAATTTTTTGCGTCAATTTAAAATCAACCTAAGCTTAAATTTATTGTATACGCACTTCAAACTTTATATATACATTTGAATATTTACAAAGCAAAATTTTGCGGGCGGGAAATCGTATAAAAAATATATAAAATTACAGTATAAATAAAACATGAATATTAAGAGAGACAAAACTTAAAATTTGTCTTAAATATAGAATATTCAATTACATACTACTGCTAATGAGTGCTTTAAAATTATTAATCCAAGCTCTAATACTAATTTTAATAATTATAGGCAGTGCACAGACGTACAATATTATTTCATGCACTTTCAAATGCAATAAATAATAATTTAAAAAGCCAAATATCACAAAGTAATAATAGTTAATTCCAATCAGCAGTCTTTGAAAACTAATTTGATAGCTAACTGTTTAAATATTCATGAATAAAAGGGCTTTATACATATATTCGAATTATAATATTTCAGGTAGTAACAGGTTGAACTCAAATTAAACATTAAAACCAATTTTGAATATATTTAAGATTAAAAGTAGGTTATTTTACTCTTCAACTTATTGGAAATCAACCTGTCACTACCTAAAAAATTCTTACAAGTTTTACAGTTTTTTTTTTGTCTCAAAAACATATTTAAAATCCGTCAATACATTCATTTATGAGATTAAAAAAAATTAATGTCGTATTTTTTGGTTATCTCGATCCAATTTAAACGACAATTTATTTTTAAAGATAACACTGTTTATTTTTGTTGGTGATATTCATTATGAAGCTAACCATGGGTGATATCTCAAAGATTCCTTACTCCGATCTCCATAATCATATGTGACTTCTTCTCCAGGTAGGATATCTTCTTTTGCAATTAAGACTAACCGTGGAATTCCATCCACAGCGATGGTTTTTGTTGTAAGATTACCGTTCCGAGAATGGTTAACCAATCGACCTAAATAAGGACTTTCTGCCGTTGCATCCACGCTATAACACGAATAGCATCTTATAGTTTAAAGGTTATTTTTTTAGTATTTGCATGGTTTAACAATAAATAAAATTAAATCGTGAAATGCAATTATATAGAGTGATACTTTTATTTTTTGAGTAAAATATTCAAATAGAATACTTACCAGAATTGTTGATTTTTATGTTTAAAGTAATACATGTAACATCCTGTATTCTGGTCCTGGGCATATTTGAATTCACGTCTTTTGGCTTCTGCTAAATCGATTAATTCACCTCTGTATTCAACTACAAAATCTCCTTTGTTGAATAGTTGACATGCGACTATACCTCGACCTTTTTCCGAAAAATTGTGAATCTTGAAAAATATATTTTATATATTCCTTTGAAAACATATATTTTAAATATTATTTACTTCTAAACCTTCCTCTATTTTATTTCGAACGCACTGTTCTAAAGTTCTTTGCTTTTCTTCTAAAACTGTTCGCTTGGTTTTTCTTACAGATCGTCTTACAGGGAAATATTCTGTTAAAGTATGATTGGGAATTTGCCCATTATTCTTACTCAAAGTATCGTCTTTGCAAACTTGTCTTAATACTTGATTTTGGATTTGGTTGATGTTCAATCTTAAAAAAAATATTTATTTATTTTATTAGTATACTTCTATTTTAAAACCTAAAAGAAAACTGCAGTGTAGTCACATATAGTGATCTAGTTTCTACTCCAAGAGCAGAATACGCCAAACTCTTCCTGACAGAACACACGGAATTTGTTTTTTCTTATTGATAGCTTCTTAGTGCTTAAGATTACACTGGACTAAGACTTCACTGAAGTATAAAAAATACTCCAGTTCTGGTATTGCTGGCTGAACATAAGTATAATTCTTAGCGTATTTTCACAAAAACGATATTGTTCATCTGGTGTCCTTGCTTCTCTTCTTCAATTTTGAAAATATCAACCCAATTCAGTCACTAATCGAAGCATATTGAAAATTAAGGCATAAAGTATCATACTGAGCTCCAGTTTCTTCTGTATTGTGTAGCTTATTATAGAAAAATTAAATTCAGTCAAAATATTTACTGATCTGTCTGATGAAAATAAGCTATATAGTATTTCATTTATGAATAAATACAAAGATCTTGTTTTTCATATTGGTAGTTTTTTTAGTCCTTAAGATTGAACAAGGTTTAATAAGTGCCAAAACTTTACTGAAGAATAAAAAATAGACCCCTTCAGATATTGCTGGCAGTCCCTTAAACAATAAAAGATTGAAATCTATGCCAATCGGTGAGGAATGTCAAACACATAGATAAAAATCCCTAATCTCGACCGGAAATAAAACAAGAGCTCTGAAGTGCCAATTATTTTAGGGGTTGCTACCGCGCTTCCGATCTTGATGATGAGTGGTAGTATATATTTTTACCAATTCACCGATTGGCACAAATTTCATCTTTCTATTGTTTGACTGCCAAAATGACGGTAGTGGGGCTGTTTCAACTCTACAGTCTTGAGCCCCGTTGAGAACACGAAAATATTAGTTAGTGTTAGTAGTTATGGTTAGTGCTAGATGTTTAACAGGAACAATCATATGTTAGCGTTCACAACAACGAAATTAGCCCAGCGCTACTCTGCACTAACCGTGGTTAGCGCAAGAGTTTGTATACTTCAAACTTTTCAGTTAGTAGTTAGTGGCTCTGCATAAAATGGATGAAAATCAAATTTAAAAAAATATCTTACTTATGTTGATTTTTTGAAGAAACTAGATTAATAATAAAATTGAGATTAGTTCATTATTTTCTTGTCCTAAACATTTTATTCTGACTCTAGATACTAATGACATCTGAATAATTTTCTATCAAATTCTAAATTGGAGCCAAAGTACACTTTATCAAAGAAAGAAACTAAAATTATATGGCGTTAATTTGGAGCATTGTGAATGCTGTTTTTAAAACTCAATGTATAAACACTAACCAATAACCATAACTACTAACAGTAACTACTAATTTCGTATTGTAAACGAGGCTTAAATCACTACCAGTATGAAAAATTATTATTATCCGTGAGTTCTGTCACGAAGAATTTGACGCAGCCGGCTCTCCTTCTGTACAGTTATATGTAAATATAATTACTTTCGTCGAGCCTTAGGAGCAGCATTTTTCTTTGAAGCTAAAGTAATGTGAAGTTGAGATAAACTATTGGTTGGAGAACCTTGTTCTGAACATAATTCGATTCTGTGAGGAGTCGTGGATATTTTCTCCAAGTATTCATGCTCTGTAAATAATATAAACAAAAGCCTAATTAATATTGTTATGGTACCTTATACCGTAGCAAGTTTAATAAAGAACCGATATCTGTATCGACGGATGAAATGTAAAATTCAACTATGGTAATAATAGTATTATATAACTGTTACTACAAATTTTATCTTGTAACAAGACAATCGGTTCTAATGATGATTTAATTTATAAATAACGAAAACTATAAGAATAGTATTGAAGATAATTTCAAGTATGACGATAATAATTATTTACGTTAGGTAGAACGGTAGAAGCAATATAACAGCACTCATAAATGAAATATTGCACGATGAAGTCGTAATCTGAATGTGAAGAGTTGGAAGACGAGGTCGTGCTGTGAATGCTACTCACATGAACATAATTTTTTTTTCTATCTACGCCAGAAATATTTAAGAAATTGAATAAATTATTCAAGGCAGTGTTCACTGCTTACTGAAATATTAGTGCGGACTCAATTGAATTTTTTTTCTTTATATTTGCTTGCAGTCTCCCGAAATATCGTGAATGATTCAGAAAGTTTACCATCAGATGTCGAAGAATGCAATGAGATAAAATGCTCTATTACCTCACTAAAATGATCAGGATAACAAGGTTATTATATCACTGGCGTAGGTAGAAGGTGACTGACATTTTAGTAAACAAACAAAACTGTATCAGCTGTTCAAATATTCAAGCAAATCAATTTGCTTTTTTATTTTTTTATTACTCGTGCGAGATAAGTACTATTTTGCGCAGGTTTTTCAACGTTGTTTATGAACATTTTCTTAAGGATTATAGTTGATATAATAAATAGTATTCAGTCTTTTAATATTAGACTACTGGAATCTGACATTTGAAGTATATTTTGCTTATGTTCAAGATTTTTGTTCTAGTCCGCGGTACAGAGCCCCATTATCCAAATAGTCCTGAAGAAAAAAATAATTTCATAAAATCTGATTTATATTTTAATATATTAATATACAAAAATTTATTCAAATGATGGAAAGATGTACTTACTCCGAATCATAAACTTTATCAAAATTAATTTACAACCAATTCAAACAAATTGATTTATGTAATGTGTACACAAAATTAAAATTTAGAAAAAACAGAATAATTTGTTGATAATTAAAAAATATTCATCATTCCCAGTATTATCGTTTATTTTTTGTGTTACCAAAAGAATTAATTCTCAATCTGAAACTATATCAGTAACAAGATAAGCAGAAATGTCGATGAATTGTTCTGGCAGAAGCGGGAGACTGGTCATCAATCTGACACGACCACCGACTAAAGTGAAGAAGAATAAAAAAATTATTCTTCGAAATTTGTTTAAATTTTGATACTATAAAATAAGTATAAAGAAAACATGATCTTAATATAGAATAAAAAAAGTTTGGGGTGGTGAAATATCAGTTAAATTGATTTCATAATTGTTCAAATTTTCATATTTACTAGTTTTAACACTAATCTTAAACTAATCGTCAGCTAGCAATATAATGAGGGAAAGGATCGGTTTCGAATAATTTGAATAACTGATTAATTGACGATCCGTCAATTAATCAGTTATTCAAATTATTCGAAACCGAAAACCCATCATTTTTATAAAGTTATAAATACGCTGTTTGAGTTTTATAACTTTGTATAACCTCACTTTTTATTACCGGTTCATAAGGGTGACTGAAGGGTAATCCACCAATTTCAATATAGCTGACGGTTATTTTTATGATGCTTGTTATTCAAACATGGCTCCTACAAATTTTGAAGTTTTATGAAAGGATTTTTCCCCCATTTTTACTCACTTGTACAAAGTAAAAGTAAGTATTGCGAAACCGACAAAATCAACATAAGATATTGATGCAAATATCTGTTTTGAGCTAACGACTGACGCTTGTTTCGATTATTAATTATACTTAAACAATCATTTAATACAAAAATTATATTTTCTAAAATCACTGCCTCCCGGATTCTATTAAAACTACTCTGAAACTCTTTTCATGTAATTATTTTGTATGATACATTCTATTTCTGAAAAAAGTACATTAAAATTGAGTGTCACACGAACTTTATACATCCAGTTGTTGAAAAACTAGAAGTAGTAATAAGACTGACAATATTGTTTGTGTTAAAAATAAACTTCACGTAAAAAGCACTTATCTTTGCTTGAATGGTATCCATAATGTCATTTATATATATTTTTTCTAGCACGTGCACCGAGAGTACCCATTTACTGAATTGCATTCTGCTTCGATATTTCTAAATCATGAAAACAATTATCATTAATTCCCTGTTGACAGGAAATAATTTGTAATTTCCCTGCGGAGAGGGGAAAAATGATAATTGTGGATAATGGATGATGTTGGCATTTTTACTTACTTGTACTTAGTACAAGAAAGTATTGTGAAACCGACGAATTTCACCTATCGAGATTTTGATGGAAATATTCGTTTTGAGCATCCCTAAATCCATTTTGACTGTTTTCGGCTTGATGGATGTTCGTTCGTAGCTCACAAATCTCAAAACTGGTTGAACGTATAATGTTGAAATTTTGTATTTAAGACTGGTATAGGGTCTAGTTGTGCACCTCGCATTATGGTTTCAATCGTCTGTACCGGAAATGCACTTTGCTTAAAACTTTTTTCGATTTTTTTTCTAATAAATCCAGAATGATCAACCGCAGGATATTGAAATTCAGTATTTGAACTTGATGTTGTATCAGAATGATTAACTGCTATTTTTGTATGAATCGGCCAAGCCAGAAGTGCACTTTACTTGAAACTTTTTTTAAATTTTTTGCATAAATCTAGAATGATCAGCCGTAGCATATTGAAATTCAGTGTTTGAACTGGTAGCATCAAAATAGTTATCTATTATTTTTGTATCAACCGGCTGAGCCGGAAGTTCAGTTTACATGTATAACAGACATTCAGAATTTACCGTATAAAACAATCAGTTCAGTTGCAATGATAAGGTAGGTAATGATAATCTGTTGTCAATTTTTTGATTTCGTTTGACATTTCACATGTCAAAATATTATTAAAATTGTATATAATTATAATCTGAAGTGACAGAAAACTTTATTGAATAAATTTGTGTATATATCAAATGATGTACAAGTAAGTCACGTGATGCTCAAATTAGATTTTTTTCATTTTATTGTTATATGTCGAATTGGCATTTAGAAAAAAATTGTATTTGGGATGTGTTCGTTATAGTATTTGCATTTGCTGTGAACGTGATAGTACAGAAAATGTGAAAAACATAATGTAATAATCAATCAATAAAATAAGTCATGTAAGCTATGTTTCGTTGGATTAGTTTATGGTAAATGTGTTCGCAATTGCAAGAATTTGTTTGTAAAATCAATAAGTTAATTTCAATACATTCAAATAAACCCAAAAAATTCAATAATGGACTATTTTGGTGCAGTTGTTACAAAAAGTATCGTATGCTACACGGACACTGAACAGTTGTTATTGACACAGATGAAGTTGGCTGCACGAAGCTATACGCAATGAGCTTTGCCCTCGCCTTCGTCGAGTGCAGCCAACTTCATCCTGGATAATAATCATGATCGTTCGGTCCATGTAGCATAATATACTAATAAGCTAGATATGCTTAAGATGAACAATGACGACAGCACTTGAAAGTTTTTGTTATAAGTACCTAATTTTCATAAGTTAGTCAAATTTTCTCTCGTATACGATTATCGTTGAAGTGTTCGCACTTTCACAAACTAATTCATATATTATAACTATTGTAACTTAACTGCTGTTGTTATACATGTCAAATCCTTAAATTATCTGTGCTTTACCTGGTATTACTTCAAAAATATCTTGATTTAAACTGTTATCTTGGATTCTTCTGGGTGAAACGGGGCACAAATTCACATCATTTTCAAGTAACTGTATCTTAGAGTCCGAATCTTGTACCACCTAAAAGCAAAAATTTAATTCTTACTTATCTTTTAACAATCTTTCATTCATTATTTTTGTTTGAAAACTCTTACTTGAAAGAAATCTGTGATAGATTGATTTTTAACAACTGGACAAATATATGATAATTTTCCGGGAAATTCAATTTTCTGATCCTTTCTTTTTGGGGAATTACAATCATCTACCACTTTAGATGTGACTAAAGCCCGTACACGACGTCCTGCTAAACGAAATTAAGTTGAAAAATTAGTAAGCACGCCACTGGATTCATACCCATGGCGTCTTGTAATAAAACAAATATTCCAAACAATATTAGGGTTATGCAATGGGAATGTCAACAAAAACTTATTTTGATATACATTCTTTGTAAAACTAATATGTTTCTCTTACCTCGGACCATTTTAATTCAACTTTGAATCGAAATACATGAAACAAATATAAATCCAAGTCTTTTTATTTGATAACAAATGAGTGTTTCAACGTCAATAATTGCCAATAATTTTTCACATGCAAATAGTTAGAATTATGGAGAATAAGATAAAATATTAGATGAATGATGAAAATTAAACATTTCGCACTGCACAAGAACAATAACTAATAATTGAGACACGTATAACTAAATTATATATTATGCCTTAAGTTGCTGAGAACCAAACAGTTTCTTCCGTCTGATTGGTTTAAATTTAGTCATGTGACTAGCCTGCAACCTCTTCTTTTTATTTCTCTTGAATTGACACAGGATGCTTTTTTTCTTATTTATATCATTTGAAAATTTTGAAAGCATACCACAATTATTTTTGAACAAAGATAAAAATTTAATTATTAGTACCAAAAGCAATAAGATGAATAATGAATTATAATTATCGATTAACTTTATTTCAATTACATGTAGAAACATAGTGACAATTATTATTATTTTATTTTAAAATAAGATATTTTCAGAAAATAATGCAGCCCAATGCTAGAATCAAATTTTAAGTGACTGGCTCTAGATTAAAATTGCTCTTCTCACAGCGTTAGGGCAGTGTTGAAACTTCAAAATAAATCCAAATCATTTAAAAACCATCTGTAGATTCAATTTAACAGCAAACAAAATATGGCTTCTTCTATTTAGTAATAAAAATAAGTACTACTCAATATATCACACTTTAAATTCAGTTTTACTTTAAAAGTAATTTTAACATTTACAATGTTTGAGATTTCGCGATAAATGAAGTAACAGTGGTATTATTTTTATTAATTCACATTTATGCAACATTTGTATAGCTCTTTGATTTATTGAGTCTTCATACATCATTCACTTCTTGTTTTTGAGTGTTCTATAGTCCACTGTTTAAAATATAACAGTTATGCTCAATTCCGGGTATATACACACTATCAAAGGTGTGCAGATTGATATAATTGAAGCAAATATATATATCTAATAGATTATAAACAAAATTACTAAAGGAGATTGTAGATTTTTCTCAGTTTCCGATGATTAATTGATTAGAATAATTGGTATTGCTAATTTTCAATCAGTGGACGAATTATCTGAACGTCTATGAAATTAAGAAATATTAGGTTCAAATATTTTCAAAACGAATTGACTTGAACTGTTGAGAAGTTTTTTATTTTTATCACCATTTTTTCAACAATTACCATCTATTAATAATTTTGCATTTTGTTTAGTTTGAATATATTAGAAGATAATTCATCCATTAGTTGAAAAAATTAGCGTAGTTAAAAAGGCAAAAGAAAAAAAATTTGAAAAACAAAATCTATTTGAAATTAAAAATATACATTTATAAATAATGATCTTTATATAAATGCCAAATTGTCTAAACTCGATCTAATACATGATTTTTAGAAGAAATAATATTTTCCTTTGAACTGGAATATTTTACATATACTAACAATGTTATTTTATAAAAAGAGATAACAGACTTGATAGAAATGTAAATTTTGGGCGGTTTTAAACAAATCACAATTTTTAGATTCCCTCTGCAGTGATAGATAATTTCAGCAGATAAGTAGCAGCTATTATAGATTTAGTAAAAATTACATAGCTCAAAATTAAAACAATCTATGCAAACTTGAAATCGTCATATCCAAAATAAGGGATAGATAGTTAATATTACACATGTATATCCGTATATCCAGATATCCAAACCCAGACGCAAACAATATAAAATGATTTATCCTGGAAAAATCTATCCAGGACTTCATTTTAACGCAATAGAGATTTTCTTTTCTCAGAGAATAAATTCCAAATTAATGTAAAGAATCTATCACTTAGAAATTAATCTGTATATGTCTGGTTTTGATAATCAGGAATTAACCCATCCCACATTAGTACTAAAATAAAATAAATCAGTCATAGAAAAGAAAAAAGGTAAAAGACATTATTCTCTTATAGATTCCTCCCATGGAAACATCAATTATGAAATACATAAATTTAACATATATATTTCATGATAAATATGCAATGTGTCAAGAATCTTCCCTTAATTAAAGAAAACAATTACAGCAACAACAGATTTTAATATTGGGTTTTGTTACATTTACTTGTGAGTATGAGTGTGGAGGGTGGTTTGGGCATTTTTAGGATTGTAGAAGAGTTCAGTGGTTGATCTAGCCGCTCTTGAATAGCAATATTGCCACTTGACCAAGGTAGAAATAAATAAAATGGCGTGTTTCATGGGTTACATATGAACCAAAATTTCGACCGACGATACAATGCCACGTTGGATTATATTTCTTATCGAATTCTTTCTTGATATAAGCGGCGATATCCTGAAAATAAACACAATAAGAAAAAAATAAAAACCAAATATAAATTACATTACCAGTAATAACCTACACATTTTTCTGAATTTTATTGAATAAAAAACTATTTTTGATTTCAAATTCTGTATATTTTATTGGAAACTTTGACATCAAATTTTCAAATAAAATATACAGAATTTAAAATCAAAAGTAGTTTTTTATACATTACTAGTCCCTACAATATGAATGGAATTTAAGAAACAATTAATAATTAAAAAACTGAGACATCTCACGTTTTGGTATTAAAAATGCAAATTTGAACGTTAAAGATTATGATTTACATATTTTTAATTTCCTGTCGGAATGAAATCAAATATCACACAGAAAAGCTGACAAGAGTATTAAAGTGGTACATTCGTTTTACAAATTGAAAATTTACCTTTTCAATGTTGTATTTCTCCAAAGCAGCAGTCGCGCAATCCACGGCGTCCTGCTGCATTTCCTCGCTCATGTCGGCGTTTTTGATAACTGCTTTGCGGTCTGTCATTTTTCTAGGACTGTTATTGCGATCAGACCTTCAAAATAATGACATTTAAATGATTTCTATTTCAGGTTGACTATTCTCAAACAGATCACTTAAATTTATATATTCCATAATGTAATAGAAACTAATAAGCAAATTTTATATTGAATTTACTTACAATTAGTCAATTATAGTTCCTCAAAAAAAACATTTATCAAAAATTGCTTCAATGAAATACCTATGTTGTAATTTAGAATTATGTCAAATAACATGCATATTATTCATTATTTGTGTGATTAAGATAAAAGATGAATTTGTTTATTAAAGGCTTGTAATATACTGTGCTGAATCTACTTTTTTATAAATAATTTCTGATTAAATAACTACCTGTATACTAAAGTGATAGGTTATAATTTACATGCAAGAATTACGATCGAAAAATGACAGTTTTCCAGATGTGCTCTGCAGTGCTTTTTTTGCTAATAAATTGCTGAAAATCTTCTGTCAATTTAGTGGTTGAATATTTGATATTAATTATGAGGTACGAACGGGGCGTAACACCTTTTGTCAGCACTCTTGCAAAAATCTTTCTTTACTCTGACGGTAGCTCTTGCTATGATTTCTGCCATTACATTACAAAAATAAAACTGGTACGACAAATCACGTAGTTTTATCAATATTCATAAAATCAAAGAGGTTTAAAATTGATTTATAATGGAATGACATGCACTGCGAGACAACAGAAAATTTTGAGATTAGCATGGATTATAAGGAACTTACGTGGAATTTATTAAACTGGGCTAGAAAGCCGACCAACGATTTGAAGAATGATGAATTATAGTTTGTTTTAATACACAATTTTAACGTTTTGTTTAATCAATCGACGTTCAATTTTTTGACTACTTCTGACTTGGCGGACAAATTATACACAAGGCAACTAGATTACTCTCACTCTGATTGGTCCGTGTTTAGTATCTTCTGCCAGAGTCTTCTGACAAGATCTGACTCATGCGCATCAAATATAATTCTTTTAGGTCACTTCCATTTTAAATTTGAGGCATTTTTTTTAACAATATTTATGTTCTAATAAGAAGTAACTACATAGCATCTACATTTGAAATTATAAAAATTTTTTTTTCTCAAATTTTCTGAAAATAGATTAGACCAATTTCTAGAAGCGGGACATTCAAAATTAATCTTACTTTACAATTTGCCTTCTACTAAAATAAATAAATTCATATTTTATAAGCATCTGTTAAATGATTCCATCCCACAGATGTTGCTTTTAGAGCAATTTAATACATGCGTTTTTGAATACAAAAATATCACCCACATTATCAAGAAAAGAAAAAACAGTTTTATTTTACATTAAGGTGTGTCAAGGAATAACTTTATACATTTTGTAAGCAAAAACTTTATTCAAAGCACTAGCAGAGCAAAAATTGAACAAAAAAATTAGAATAATATTTTCCATTTTAAATATATATTTAATTGAATACGGGCCTAAAATTTTAAATAAGCATCTTATAAATGTACTAACTACAGAAAAATCAATTTCATTTTCGCAATGCGGTTGCCACATGCAAAAAACCTTCGACCAGATATAGTATAGAATTAGTAATCTGCTTTGTAGCAACCGATATTGAAGCCAAAATATACCTAATCAAATAAGAACTTGAAAAGTTTTCTAGAACTATTAAATAGTTCCCACCATGAATTCAAAATTGTATTCATTAGATTTAATTATTGGATAGTTGAAGCTATTCTTATTTTATTTATTGACTTTAATACTAACAAAGCTGTATTATCTATTCTTATATAGTCGAAGCAAGAAACCTGTTGCAATTTTGAACCGCATGCTGTATTTTTGCGCTAAAAGAGTCGATAATTTTTGAAAACATAAATTTGAAACATGCATATAAATATGCAACATTTTACTGTACCAATTTATGCTCAATTTAATGTTGGAAGAAAATGATGCTTTTATAGTACTGCTCATTAGATGTGGCCGGGCTAGAAGCATACAAAAAATACAACACGTAACCACATTGTAAAAAAAAATAAAAAACAATTTCATGCTTATGTACAGATGCTTATTCATTGATTAAATCAAAAATGCTGATAATTCTGAATTTATTATAAAATTTAGATTTTAGTTTTCAATTCACAAAATCAATAAGCTCGCCGAAATACCTGGGGGGGTGCAAAATTTGTATGTCAAAGGTCGAGAGGTGTAGAACATGCGAATTTATTTATAAAATAATATTATATTTACCTTTATTGGTAGATTATCTTCTGTGGCTAAGTTTTGAAAATTTTAAAATAAATTTATAAAGAACAAAAACAGACAAATTTTGTTCTTATTAAAACAAATCGATCCCTTCCAACCAGCACTTCAGCCTGAAACTAGCAACCGAATGCTCTTAAAATTAAATTTATCGTTATTTGTTTTAAATTACTCATATTGAACATAGTTGAATGGTATATTTCTCAAATAGTATTTTTAAAGAAAATATTATACATATATTTTTTCAATTTCTCGCAGTTGATCCGGTTGACCATGTTTATACTTTCTTGAAAGATGTGTACTCAAAGTGTTACACTTACAAACTGAAAATAAAATTAATATTCACATATCCCGAAAATAATAATTTTCTATTGAATAAGTACTCTTTTTATTAAATTCGACGTCTTGTTTTCATGATAATTATCAAATTGGTCTTGGTCGTAATTATTGTCAAAAACAAGTTATTAATTGTTTCAGTCATTGTTGATTACAAACTAGAACATTAAAATAATTCAAAAACATAAAATATTAGAAATGGAAGAAAATGAAGGGCATTGTCCAGAAAAATCTGAATTAAATAATTCAAATACTCAAAAGGAAGTAAATGAAATATATAAAACTACGCAGAAATTAATAGACGAAATTACTCAAATACAAATTCGTTGTGAAGCTCTTAATGCTAAAATGAGAATTCTTCTGATTGACTTCAACAAGATCAAGTTTAAATATTCACAAGAAAATGAAGAACAATTTGAATTTTCAATATTTAATTAAAGGTACTTTAAGTTATTAATTCAATGTAAATTTGATATAATAATAAATAAATACTAATTGTTTTATCGAATCTTATCTTTTCTTTATTACAGCTTTATTATCAGTTTGGCAATTTTAGGCACATTTATACAAATTTACACGTGAAAATTGTGCATAAAATTAAAAAAGCAAAATATAAACAGCTTAACTGAACACATAAATATTATGACTTTTGTATCTTATAAACTGAGCTTAAGAAAATAAAATTATTATTAAAGATTATAAAAAAATATTTACAATTTTTAAGTAAAAAATTAATACTTTTAGAAGTTCTTGGAATGTGATAATTGCGACTTAAAAAATTGCACTAAAATAACACAGAAAAAAACTTATATAGTGCTATAAAATAATCTTGAAGTTAATAGGTGCGTTCAATGTCGCTAGCAAGCATTTGCTATGTTATCAAATGATGTATGCTAAATGATTCATTGAACAGTTTGCTTGTTCTGCTAACCAATTTAAATAAAGCATTTAGAACTGAACTGTTTCATGCACATATGCAACAAGGAGGATCGTACTCCCCTGATATGCACGACACCAAACACAAAATTTACATGTTTTCAATTCTAATCTACTGCAAAAGTGAAAATGTACAATTAAAATACAAACTAACCTCTTTCAAAGTTCCTTAAGCCCGGTTTATCATAAGCGTAGCTCAATTATAGAACAGGATCCGTTATAAGTGTCGACCTGCACCGATCATGTTGCCGAATGAAATTTATTTTTCATAAAATAAAATATGTCAACAAAAGTAGCGTTGATGAGTTGCCTAAAAAATTTTTTCCAAGGTTATGTATAATTGAAAATTAAATAATTAATTTTTTTTCCATACCTTCACCAATCATGTAACCAAAAAAATTTAACACTAATTGAAAGTATAAAGCCTACAGAATATGCAAACATAGGGTTGCTTACCTTTCTCTGTTCAAGGCTATATAGTTGTCAGGTTTAAATAGGTTAATCTAAAGTGGTACCTTCACCGATCTATTCAAGAGTCTGGGTTGCAAGACTTTTATTTAAAATTGAGGCGATACTCCGTTTATGTTTTTTTAATACAAACTATGTTTTTTCTATAAAATAATTATGATGATAATAATGTGAATAAATTTTATTCAATAAAAACATATTGAAAATTTAGAAATAATAAATTAATATATTATTCGATACCACGGAAAGGTGGTAAGCGTCTTCCATAAGGGAAGGTCAAAAAATGGAAGAAAATGGTTGATGGTTTCATATATTCAGTACTCATTAATATACAAATATATATAATTATGAATATATATTTATTTAGGTAGATTTCAAAAATTGACGAACATCTACATTAAATACATTAAAAATAATATCATTTTATTTGTGATAGTTTTCAGAATAAAATAACGTTATAGTCATGATTATATATAAACTATATTAAACAGGAACAAGGATTCCTCAACACAAAAAAATTATTTCTAAATTTTCAATTCATTTTTACTGAATAAAAATATATTCACGTTAATATCATAACTATTTTATAGATAGAAAATCATAATTTGTATAAAAAAAAAACGGTGTAACTGTCATATTTTATTTGAATGTTGAAGTCCTACTGCGTTCTCCTCTATCACACTGGATAGAATGGATACTCTCACTCTCTCTTTGGCACGCCCCAATTTAAAAATTTAAAAGTCTTATACTATCATTTCGCAAAAAAGAAAATTTATTATGATACATAATTTATTTGTATACTAGATCGGTGAAGGTACCACTTTAGATTCATCTATTTTAACCTGGCAACTATATAGCCTTGAACAGAGAAAGGTAAGCAATCCTATGTTTGCTTTGTACTTTCAATTATTGTTACATTTTTTTGAATACAAGATTGGCGAAGGTATGGAAAAATTAATTATTTAATTTTTAATTGAACATAACCTTGAACAGATTTCTTTAGGCAATTCATCAATGTTATTTTTGTTGAAATATTTTATTTCATAAAAAATAAATTCATTCGGTTACTTAATCAGTGCAGGTCGACACCTATAACGGATCTTAGACTATTACCTTGATAACGATTGTTTCAACAATCGTTACCTAGGTAAATGAGCTAGGAAGAACCAAAGTCTGTATAATTAGACCTTAGTTGGTTCTTGAGTAATCCCCTAAGCTAAGATTTCCTCAACATATTTTCTGTCAAAACTAATCTAAGTGAAGATCAATAGCCCCTATTGCTAGGTTAGCAAATCAATTGTTTTTATTCCGATTCGCTTGTTTTGCTTAGCTTGTTGAACACACCTAGTTATTCGTGGTTATTATGATCTAATCTAAGAATGTTTAGATTTATGCCGAGTGCACACTAAGAATCTTTTCACAAAAGATTTCACGAAAGAGATTCTTGCAATCACTCAATTGACTAGTTTATACATTAGGAATGTTACAAGACTTCTGAGAAACAGTAATTTTTACTAAAAATAACTAGATTTTTTAGCTTTTATTCACTCTTTGCAGATCTTTTAAGAATTATTAGTTCCAAATGATTAAATTGCAATTCAATATAAACCATTTTTTCAAATATTTTAAGTATGATTAGAACCTGAAAAGAATATGACACAAAGTGATGATTTTTATCGGCGCCAAAAAATTCGAGTGATATTTTCGTACTTCTTCATTTTCAGGAATCTTTTTTAAAAAGATCTCTCATGTGCGATGGGCATCTTATTATTATTATTGATTTAAAGTAATCATATCCATTCATCAGGTAAATTTTATACATAAAAAATGATTTATATAATTCATTTACTCAAATTTCAACAACTATAACAAATAATTATCATAACAATTAATCTATCACAGTATTAGTACAAAATTTTGAACCATAATAAATAAAGTGCAGAAAGTCATTCTAAAATAAATTAAAATGCAACTAAATGAAAAAATATTCAAAAATTATAAAATTAAAGATGTACCACAATCAAAATAATTATTTCAGGTAATCTCACAGAAAATGATTTAAATTTAGTATTTCAAATTCTAAAAACAATTATATATGCACACGATTCATTTATATATAATTAAAGTTGGAAATAATATTAATATATTCTCTATTTTCATTGTGGTATCAATTAAATATCAATTTATAAAAAATATAAAAAGTTTAAATAATAAAATTCTAAATCAAATTATTTCCAATGATCTATACATTTTTTTCAGAATAAATTAAAAAAGTTTCAAACAAATATACAGAATTTATAACTAAAAACATTTTTTGAAAATGTTCAAAGATATTTTATTTTCGAGTTTTCAATTGAAATAGCACCGTCAGAATTACAAAGCAGTCGATTCGATTGGACTAGAGCTCCTTAAATTTTCCGCCTTTTCAGATTTTTTCTCAATGGTTGTGTTTTTATTCCTCCTAACATAAATTCTAGCGTCTGTTTTCATTCTTTCGTTTTTATTTAATGTCTCCACAATATTTTTCACTAAACTGTTTGAATTTGAGGCACTAGCTTTTGGTACATCACAAATTTTATTCTTTTCTGGATAATTTTTACTACAGGTAGGAATATTCGTTGTTCTTCTAGGGACTTTTTCAGCAACATTTAGTGGATTCTTAATTGTACATGAAACAATATCTGGGATATTGGCTATTAGATTCTCAGTTTTTTCAGTTTGAGCAATTTTTGATAATTTTATTTCAGGTACTTCTTGGCAATGTCTGAATCGATTTCTAGTAAAATGTTTAGGGACTTTTTTCAGAGTGATTAAATTGGCAGACTTGGTTTGTTCAGTTACGATTTTCTTATTATCTACAGTGGAATTACTTTCAATACTGATGGGCTTATTGTCAGATAATTTACTTTTATCTATTTCTGAATCCGATTGTATAATTTTCTCATCTTTTTTCTTCAAATTTTCGTTACTTACATTTCTTCTTATATCTGCTCTATCGCTAAGTTTTCTTCCTTCTTTGATTGGTTGTAAATTTGGGCTCCTGGATTCTGTTGTGCCTTCAGGAGTAGTAGATCCAGAGCTTGATGGACTCAAGCCGCGATAGTGATAAATATCAAATAATAAATCACTGGGAATTGGCATGCATACTGATAAATGCATTGAAAGACTTTCTAGCCATACTTCCATTACTTCAAAAGGTGGCCTGCAAAGACATAATTTATTTTATTCTTTTTTTTTTCAGGTTTTTTTTTTCTTATTATTTTAAACTTAATTCATAGATTGAAGAATTTGATTTTATATTTTCCTTCTTACCTTTTATCTGGATTGAGATCTGTGCACAAAAATGCAATTTTATAAAATGGCTCTGGACACATCGAACAAAATTTTTCTGTAAATACATTTTGATTTAATCCAAAATCTGATGAACGAGGTAAAAAATCTGGATCTGCTTGTACTCTGCCTATAATCTGCAAAATAAAAATACTGTCCAATGGTTTCTTCAACACCTCTACAAGTTAAATGTTGAAACAAAAAATTTGATAACCTATACACTTTTTTTTAGAATTAAATGAATAATAAATTGCTTTTGACATCAGAAACAATTTATTAAATTAAATTTGTATAAATGAAGGAAAAAACTTTTCAGAACTCATTTTATAAATAAATATGTTTTATTGGGATATAAGTTCTGTACATTAATTAGAAACACAACGTTTCGACAGCAAAGTGCTGCCTTTTTCAAGTGTAAAGAAATATTTCTTTACACTTGAAAAAGGCAGCACTTTGCTGTCGAAACGTTGTGTTTCTAATTAATGTACAGAACTTATATCCCAATAAAACGTATTTATTTAAATTTGTATTATCTACATATCCGAAAAAAGTTTCAACCATCAATATTTGCAATGATTAGAAGATTTTTATAACCAAATAGTTCCAAAAATAATTTTAATAAACATCAAATTATGATATTTTAAAAGTTTCATAGCTCCTGTCTTAAAATTTAAAAATTAAGTATATCAAAGTTTCCGAAATTGATCATCACAATAATATTTAAATACAATATATTACCTTTTATGAACTCTTGAGAGAGTAATGGGCTTGAGATAATTCTCAATATACGATTTGAGACAAAAACTGATAGAATGTACAATTAATGTAGCCTAACTCAATAATATTTCTCGTCACAATATTGGTCACAACGCGCTTCATCACCAGGTATTTTCTATCAATTTTTGTCTCAAATCTTATATTAGGCATATCTCAGCCCTCATTACTCTCTGAAGAGTTCATAAAAAGTAATATATTGTATTTGAATCTTAAAATTTTGTACGGTTATTTCAACGTCAATATTACACACAAATATCATACTTCGCATAAGACGATTCCAAAGCTGAAAATATCAACTTTTTCATCGTATTTATTCCCTTTCATCATTTCTGGTGCCATCCAATAAGGATTTCCTACAACAGTGTATCTTTTTTTACGTTCTTGTCTTCTTCCGGAAGTGTTTAGAGGACTTTCGCCTGCTTTAGGGTTGAGTCTACGGGGACTGCTCTTAGCATATCCTTGGGAAATGATTCTGGCAAGACCGAAATCAGCTACAATTACTGTTTTATCCTGAAAATAATATTAAAAATTAATAAATATATTTTATTAATAAATGAAAAAGGCAGCACTTTGCTGTTGAAACATTGTGTTTCCAATTATTTATATTCTTTTTCCCAATAAAACATATTTACTAAAAAAATGAGCTCTGAAAAGTTTTTTCTTTAATATTAAAAATTATTTAGTACATCAAATTGAGTTTAAAAAAGCTTCAATAGCTTAAAGATAAAATTAAACCCAGACTTACTTCTCTAACTAAGCAGTTATGAGAATTTAGATCTCTGTGAATTATATTCATTGAATGCAGATATGCCATTCCAGCAGCGATATCCTTTGCAAAAGAAACTCTTTGTTCCCATGGTAGAGGTTGAGATATATCATGAATTAATTCTCTTAAAGTGCCGCCTAAAATAAAAAAGCTCCTTAACATAGTTATACTTATATATTTTGCTTACCAGATCAATAGAAAAACAAAAAATTCTTATAATAAAATATAGATTTGTGAAAATTATTGAACCTCATGCTCGCTATTTAAGATGACACATTTCATAAAGGGTCTGTAAATATCAATTTAAAAAAAAGAACAGAACTAAGAGATATTTAATTTGTTGCCATTAAGTGAACAAAATTTTATTTTTTCTTATACTTTTTGCAGTATTCTATATTGATTCATGTTGCCCGGCATTATTTCATCTATTTGTTTTTTTTTAAATTAAGCTTCTGTTCCTAGAAGAACCGTGCTTAATCCGTGAACTCTAAATTTAACGATAATTGCAAATAAAATATCAGAAATTGAATTCGCGAACGAGTTTGGATTCCATTAGTTCTTGAAAAATCATTAAGGATCTCTCGAGTTGATGAGTTATAAACAGAAAATACCTGCTATATATTCAGTGACTAGATGCAACTTTTTTTCTTTGTACAGTACTCCAATAAATCTAAGAACATTTGTATGATGCAAGCTCCTAAGGACTGCTACTTCTTTTAAAAAGTTCTTTTGAGCTTCTTCATCAACTCTACAAAAATAAGAATAAAAAAATATATTGAGCTTAACTAAAAAACTACTAACGAAGTACCTGTATAGCTCTTTTAAAACCATTACTTCTGCTGTGTCCCTTGTAGTAACTTTAAACACTTGTCCGAAAAAACCTTTTCCTAAAAGAAAATTGGAACAAATAAATTAAGAGAAAAAAATTATGCAACTTCTTAGCATCGAATTAAATTATTCATATAATAGTATCAGTAATAATTTTAAATGTCAATATTTACCTAAAAGCTCGCCTTTAACTAAATCTGACGCCCTAAAAACCCTTTGTTGATGAGGATGAGGTCTAGGTTCTAGAAATGAATGCGTTCGAGATAGATCTAAACATCTCTTTGAGGGAGGAACTCTAGAAGATAAAAATTAAAATTAGTACAATTATATTTTTAAAAATTCTACTTTCTTACTCATCTAATAATCTACTCATAGATGAACTTCTTTCCTTGTCTAACGATTGTTTGTTCTCGTAAAGATTATTCTTTCTTCTGAGCTGTCTGCTTCTTGTTCCACTCATATATCCTTCATCTCTTCTTTTAAAAAGTCTTTCTCTATCAGTTTTATTTGTTGGCGAAACTCTCTTCTCTTTGGTGGGTGAAATAGTTTTTATTTCATTCGTAATGGTCAAATTTTGACTTGATGATTTATTTAAAGGAATGTTTAAAGAATTATTGGATGAAGTCAATGACTTTTGTGAAGAAAATGTTGTCTGGGGAATGTTTGTGTCACTAGACGTTGTTGTGAGAGAATTTGATTGTTTAGGAAGAGAAAAGGATGGTCTTCGACGAGATATTGCATCTGGGTCATGCTCTATAGTCAACTATAGAAAGAAAACAAAAACTGAATATTTCTGAATAAAAATTTGCCCTAAATTCTTCCTAAAATATTGAAAAATATTACTCTCAACTCACTTGTAAAACTGTGTCAGAATATCTTAAGAGATTTTCAATATTTTCTAAAGGTGCATCTTTAACTGGCGATCCATTAACTTCTAAAATTCTGTCTCCAATATGTAATGACATTAAATCATTATTTACATCTAATCTAGAAACAAAATAAGGAAATTAAAATGTGAAATAAATAATTTTACATGCCTTGTTGTAAAAATCAACAAATCAAACACATTTTTTATGAAATATAACTTAAAAAATCACATTTTCGCAGAAATATTAAAATTTGAATAGCTTATTGTAATCTTTGGTGAATGTTTAATAAATTGATAAGTACAACAATGCAATACTTTATAAAATTGGAAAATTTACCTATACGGAGTAAGAAAACAGCAAAAATTGTAAGCCATGGTAAATATTGAAAAAATTAATTCAAATATTTTCCCTTGCAATCTGGTGACCATCCTGAAGCGTTAGTTTCTGTTAGTTGCATTTTTGTTAGTAGAACTAGTGAATCAAGCGCATATATGTATCAATTTATTCATTACTATTATAAATATAGATGGAGCACGATTCTAGAAGTACAGCCAAATTTTCAAGATTTAGAATTGTCAAAATATCTAGCAACGCGCTTCTATGACAGTAGAAATAAGCTGTAAACGTTTATTTAAGAATATATATATATTTCAATCGAATATTGTGCATACAACCATTTTCAGAACATTGCTTTTAGTTCAGAAGCGCACTATCTAGCAAAAAGTGGGATAATAGTAATTTATGCAACGTAAAGTTGAGCATTATGACATGAGGCTGAGTACATTATTATCTGAATTTCATAATATCTGTTTACACTTATATTGCATACAGGATTTTTTCTACGGTCCTTGACTTCCATATTTTGATAATTATTCAGCGCCGCTGATTCGTCGTCGGCCAGTTCAGCGCCGGTTGAAAACAAAGCCACTGTTTTAAGTTACGCAAAATTCCACACATCGAGCTTGGTCAGAGTGGGTGAAGCCTACCCGTTCATTTTGGTATGAAGCACTACCGGCCGGTTGAAAATAAAACCACTGTTTCAAGTTACGCAAGATTCCACACGTCGAGCTTAAATTCATAGTTCAAGTATTAATCAATGCTCTATTCATATACGATGCTGAACTGGCTGGTTACGAACCGGCCAGTGTTGAACTGGCTCGGTGACGAAACGGCCGCGCCGAACCGGCGGCGCTGAAATGTCCTAGACCCGGGGTATCTAGAGTACAAATTGATATTTAGATTCAATCAATATCCAAACAAATGGAAAAGTGGGAGGTGCTACAAGCATGAATTCACGAAAATTTAGCTGGTATACTTATTTTATGCACGATCGTAGAAAAGATTCCTCAATTTGTATCTGTATGTATTGATGCTAACATGAGAGAATCAAGATATCCAGCATTAATAACCTAGAGGGAACTAAACTTCCAGCGGTCGAAAAACCACAAAATATAACGATGTTTTTATATTTAGAAATATTTTAGATGTGATTTTTCTTCTGTGTAATGTTTTAAAAAAATTGAGTTTCCTACAACATTTTTTTGAGTACATAGTACAAATGAAGAACAAGGAAGCTGCCCTCCTAAAGTTGTTCATCTCAGGGTTGCAATAGTTTCAAATGCTAGTGGAACAGGTCGTCATTCAAAGATTAAACTGATATAGCATTGTCATCCTCCATGCCACTACAATGTTTGCACATGCTCGAGCATTTCAAACATGTGATGGTATCACATCGAATCGACATTGACATATTCCCATCTTGATCTGGATCTTTTTTTTTATGGAGGGATGACCTTATTTGATCTCTGTCAAGTCCCTATGATGAATTTCAATCAGGGACATGTTCAGCTTTCATGGTAAATTGACCATAATTATCAAGTCAATATCAATGTTAATTCGTTATGAGTCGACCACTGCCTTGTGACAAAAGCAGGCTTCACTGCAAAATTTCTTGTCTTATGTCTTAAGTGCAAAATATACTTTTCAGGCGCTGGGTTTCCTTTCGTGACACAAGCATTAGACCTTCCATGCTGCACGCCCAACCCCGCTCCTCCGGGCTAATGTCATTACCCAAAAAACTTTGGATTTTACGGTAGCACCGGTGGAGTGGTAGAGTGCAGTGGAAATTTATTATTGTTGGACACTGATTTCGAAAATAGATCAAATCACAAAATGTCCAAGGATGTTGCTGTGCATAATGTTTTCAGAATTTATTTTCTAGTTACAACTACGTCATTGCGACTGCTGAGTGGATTCACGAATGCTTCACTGACTTCTTTTATTTCAAAAGATTTATTGACTAAGTTGACCAAAGATGGCAGAGGTCCAGAGGTGATATAATTGAGAACACATCGCCAGTAAAACCAGAATCAGTTGAGAAGTTTCACCAAGCTGAAAAAAAGTCTCAACTTTCTAAAAGCTTTTCAAAAATCGACCATTTCTGAGATACTTAAAAAAAAAAAACTAAATTAAATTGTACAATTTTGTAGTTTTCCGAGTGCCAAAAGTTCTCTCGGTATTGGCCATGTTGGATAATTTGATTTTTCATGTTGGCACCTATATTCATGAACAAAACGTATTAGACATATACTGCTGATACTTGCCTATTAATGCGATAATTGGGACTCATTGGGATCAGGATATTTTGGCACAATTAAACGTCTGCCCCAATAAAGCGAAGTTCACATAATAATAAATTAAATTATATTTTTTCAATATTTCCAATCAATGGTCAAACAAAAATACGTATATGTACGATATTTACGTACATTATAAATGAGAATAAATTATCATGTAAAATATTATATATGAGCATACTAAAAAACAGCTCAAGAAAATCGTGACGGGCGGTGTGACACATAGACGCGACGGTAAAGATTATGTGATATCACAATATAAATTTTTGTACATTTTCCTATTTTGAGATTATGGGCGATACTTTATGTAAATGAAAACTGATATCTTAAATTTATTGTCCCAATTAAGGCAGTTGTCGTAGTACATCATTGTCAAGAAGTAAAGTCAGTACATAGATTTTTATGATAATATTAATGAATAAAGACTAAAAATTCAGAATAAATTTAGTGGAGGTCTGAATTTTTTGTCGAAAAGTGTATCTCAAACACGTTAGAGTATATACACGAATACTGGTCGAAAAAATAACTTGGCAACATTGACTGGTACTACAAGCTCTATTTTTGGCTATACTAGCAGTGTTATTATAAGAAGAGTTTTAAGGCAATATAAATATTCCTAGCTATTAATGGAAAATATGCAAATAAATTTTGTAGACATATGTGTTTTCTGTAATTTGTATCTGAAGATTATTTTCTAAAGTATTTGGAAAAATTCTAATTGCGTTAAAACACATCTTGACAAAACGCTTCTAGTACTGCCAAAAACAGAGCTCGTGGTACCAGCCATTGTGCTTAACTGTTATCTCAGTATAGAAAATTTTGTCCGAAAGGTTGCGGTATAAAGCCAAATTTGTAAAACAAAAATCTTACTTGTACATCATTTGATATATAAACAAATCTATTCAATAAAGTTTTCTGTCACTTCAGATTATAATTAATATAATCTTAATAATATTTTGACATATACAATTTCAAACAAAATAAAAAAATTGACAACAGATTATCATTTCAATTAAACTGATTGTTTTATACGGCAAATTCTGAATGTCTGTTATACTTATAAACTGGACTTCCGGCTCAGCCGATTGATACAAAAATAGTAGATAACTATTTTGATGCTACAACAAGTTCAAACATTAAATTTCAATATGCTATGGTTGATCATTCTAGATTCATGCAAAAAATTTAAAAAAAGTTTCAAGTCAAGTGCACTTCTGGCTTGGTCGATTCTTACAAGAATAGCAGATAACCATTCTGATACAACATCAAGTTCAAATACTGAATTTCAACATCCCACGGTTGATCATTCTGGATATATTAGAAAAATTTGAAAAAAGTTTCAAGTAAAGTGCACTTTCGGTACAGACGATTGGAACCATAATGCGAGGTGCGCAACTAGACCCTATACCAGTCTTAAATACAAAATTGCAACATTATACGTTTAACCAGTTTTGAGATTTGCTAGTTACGAACGCACGAACATACGTACCGACATCAAGCCGAAAATAGTCAAAATGGATTCAAGGATGCTCAAAACGGATATTTCCATCGAAATCTCGATAGGTGAATTTTGTCGGTTTCACAATACTTTCTTACCAATACCGATTTGCAGAACTATGTTCGATCAGTGGCGCACCCAGGGGGGGTTGGTAGTTCAGCTCGGTTTTGCTGGAGTCTGAATTATAATCAAGATTTATCTTTAAAACTGTGTTTTTATTCTCATAGTTAGGGTTGTTAGAAAAATATGTTATTTAAGCAAGCTGCTTTTTTAGGGATAAAAATTTGCTCAATCAACTCTACCCACCCTTTGCAACCAATGCGACTATTGCAAATTGAGTTATCATTTCTATGATGTCATCGCAACCTTTTGAGAAAAAATTGTGACTATAATCGATCAGTACAGCTTTTCGTAGATCTTAGACTATTACTTCACTTTACAGTTATTGAGAATATAATTGTAAGCTATAATTAAAAATATTGATATTCTTACTAATTGAATAGAATCAAGTAATAAAACTTTTATTGCGCAGTTTATTATAATACATTTTTTGTAACACGTGCACCGAAAGTACCCTATTAATGAGCTAGATTCTATTTCGAAAGTTCTCAATTCTAAACCATGGTAACAATTTTCATTAATTCTCTGTTTACAGGAAATTAATGGATATTAATGTCCGCTGGGTAAAAATGAAAATTGTGGATCATGGATGCAGTTGGATTTTTTTTATTTCATTGATATTTGTCATAGCTATTTATACAACAAGTGAACTAAACCACTGTTTACTTGCGAGAAGAAAGCGTAAAATCACGAGTGCGTTTTGCGCGAGTGGTTTAATTCTTCGAGCAAATAAAGGGGTTTAATTCACGTGTTTGTATACATAATTTTATTCAATTTTGCGTAAATTTCTGGAACATGAAACTGAGGAACAAAATTAAAAAAATTTAAATTGCAGTTGTAAGGGAGCTTCGTTGATATCGCGACGAGTGTTTGTTTTTCAAACATTCGGGAGTGTGACTGTCAGTTTTTTCATTCAATTTTGACGTTTTAAAGCTACATTATCAAATCCATAGCAACAGTCATAAGTAAATCTTTATTCACTAGTGATTTAAAATGAATTATTAGTGATTTAATAGTTATTTACATAATTAGTTATGAAAAGTGCCATTTTGTTTGACGAAACGTAATATTTGCCAAAACGAGCGTAGCGAGTTTTGCAAATTACGTAGTCAAACAATATTCTGTACAAAATTTTATCTAATTCCGTCAGAATAATTTTATCTATATTTTTGAATGAGAACATCTCTCATGTTACATCACAAAATTCAGATGACTGTGATTCATGACCATCTATTGCTTTTACAGAAACAAGAGTGCACTGAAATAAACAGATATCGAATTTTCACAAAACGTCAAAATAATTTTTTTAAATGTACTCAAGCAGTAATATTCTGGGTGATATAGTATCCTTTGATATTAAAGACTCTGCCAATGCTGCATACTGTAAATAATAAATCATTCTTTTAATTGTACGCAGATAAGTATAATTGATTAGCTCTGAGACATGGTCAGTTATGTAAAGTCATTACGTAACTACTCTAACTACTTTACGCAACTGTTGCATGACAGTTATGAAAAATGGGACGTTGCATAACGTCAGAAATTGATGTAAAATTTGACTTTTCAAAACGGAATTAGATAATAGATATTAATGATACAAGTTTGATATAGCCGTTGTAATGAAACGTGTGTGATGTTAAATCACGAGGCGATCAGCCGAGTGTTTTTATCACTCAAGTTTCATTACACTAGCTGTATCAAACGTGTATCATTCAATATTTTATCTACGACGGCCTTAATTGCTGCTGAATTAGATTTTTTTATTTGATGTTTGACATTCGAAAAACATTTACAGCCTTATTCATAGTAAGACACATAAAACCAGGTTTAGTCTTGGTTTACTAGACCTAGTTTAAACCTAGTCTAAATAAATCAATTCATAAAATATTTAAACCAGTTCGAAACTAGGTCTAACAAATCAGATTCAAGAATTCTGACTCATAGGCTTTGGTTTGTTTTTGATATGCATTGACATTTGACAGTTATTATTCACTAAGATTATCATTTTTGCTGATTTTATTAGGTCAAAATGAATAAACGATTGGTCAGTACAACAAAATAGATATACGAACAAAAATTAATACTCGCTTTGAAATGTATTGATAAATATAAAACTGAAAGAGGAGATGGAGCATAGAAATAATTTTAGACACAGTCGCTGCAAATTTTCAGTTTCTGAAGATGAATAAACGGAATATTGATTATGATATGGTTTATAATTTAACAGAACAAGAACTTGACTACAGATAGAGCAAATTAGTCCCGAAAAAATAGGTGATAGAGTCGGAGAAATCTTAGATAAAAACCCTTACTAATATATAATGAACAATCATTCAAATAATTTTAGGTGTGAAAATAGATCCTAATCTTAATAACAATAATTATTGTAATTGTCTTGGTAATAAAGCAGAAGATCTTATGACGGAATTTTATGATTTTTAATGTACTATTGATTGTTCCATTATTATAAGAAGTGAAAAGAATTGTTTGCTTATTTGATTTAGTTCAATTCATAGTTATTTTTGCTGATTTGATTGAGAACGAAGGAATATGATCATATCTATTGATTATTCTATTATCGTTATCAACCAAACTTATAACTTTCTTCATTTATGTAGGAACTGAAGAGATCTTTGTTGAATTCTTTGTTGTAATCAAAAGAAACTAATCATCATCGTGGAGAAGATGATGAATAATTGATAGTTGTAGTAATTATTATTTTGAGTATTATTATTATTCATGAATAAATTATTATCTATCTCCAAATCATTTTTTCATTTGAGGTGTATTTGATCTTGTCAAGTATTTAATTATATTAATTCAAATCAGGATCAATATGCAAATACTACATAAAGATCTTCTACTTCTTGATATGCTGCAATTGTGTATATTGCATTCAAATAGAGTGAATTTGATGTTTTATACGAAATATTTCCCAGAATTTATTTTTGCTTCTTCTGATTTTAATGAAGATATGACATAATTCAACACAGTGAATATCTGTAACAGCAATAATCATCTTCACAGGATCTGATGAAAATAAAAATACACTTTTATAATAACATGTCACTTCAGTTCTTCGTTTTTGACAGATAGGTTAGGTTTAAAACATATTTAAACTAGGGTGCGAGTAGGCTAAAATATTTAAACCTGGTTTAAACCGCATCTATGAATAAGAGATAAAACGGATCTGAAGATAAACCACGTTTAAACCCAGTTTATTCAACTATGAATAAGGCTGTTAGTGTAAAATTCATAGCTTGATCAAGTAGCATGTTATGGCAACTATTTGTTTGTTTGACAGCTGTCAAAGTTATAAAGAAAATAAACATATCTAATTGTGAAAATCTTGGCCCTGATCTTGTCGTATAAAACATAAATTAATGTGTGTGTATTAATAGTTATTCATAATAAAGGAAACTTGAAGTGTGATAGAATTTCTATTTTGCTTATTTATCTTACAAAAATGCGTGTCATTAAGAATTTCATAATGGCACTAGTGCCATTATGAAATTCATAATGACACGCAAATTAGTGGGCGAATCACGTATTAGCGCACAGTCGTAGATAAAAAAATTTAAATCACTGTTGGTATTCCTTTTCATAAAAAGATTTCGATTTCTGAGAAATAATTTTTCCAACTGCTGCGGCTGCTTCATTCAAAATGATATCGGGGACGAGTACATTGTTTTAATCACTTTCTTCCATCATTTCTGTATTAAGTACTATTGACAAGACGGTCCGTATTTTATTTATTCACTACTGTTTTACATTGATTACTTGATATCATATATCTATTTATAAAACATCACCATAACACATCTTCCCCTCTAAGTTACATTAATATTCTAATCTGCAAGGAGGTCGACTAACTCTTCCACTTCTTGTTTTGAATATGCTGGGAGATTCTGACATTCTTCCATTTTCTTCTACAGATTGAATTGGCGGAGGCGTTGTAAATATATTCGGTTCAGATAACGACTGTTCAGCTTCATTGTCTTCTGGATTCCAAATTGATTCATCTTCTATGTTGGAGTTTCCATGAACAGGAATCAAATGATATCGATTTCTTCTAATTGTTCCTTTCATAGTATTAACTATATAAGAACGCGGTGACGAATCTTTCTTATATACCTTCCCAAATCTTCTCAAATCTGTAATCCATATCTTCTCTCCTTCTTTCAATTCTGATAACTTTTTCACCCCATGACGCATGTCAAAATGATATTTTTGATTTTGTCGACGACACTCTTCTTTTTCTCGTAGATCGTCTTGATCAGGATTTTTTGGTATCAATTGTTCGGGTAAAATAGGAAGGCTTGATCTAATTTTTCTTCCCATCAATAATTCTGCAGGAGAATATCCATTTGATAATAGTGTTGATCTATAATTTTGAAGAGCAATATAAGTATCCTCACTTTTCTTCATACTACGTTTTATTATTTTTACAGCAGACTCAGCAAATCCATTACTTTGATGAAATTTTGGACTTGAAGTTTTATGCTTAAAACTCCAATCTTCCGCAAATTTTGAAAATTTTGAAGTCAACAAAGGATTAAAATGAGTTCCATTATCGCTGAAAACTAATTCTGGGGTTCCATGACGAGCAAATATTGACTTCAAACGTGTAATTATTTCTGCCTCACGTAGACTATTCAACAATGCTATTTCAGGGTATCTTGAATAAAAATCCGTTACTAGTAAATACCATTTCTTTTCAACATAAAAAAGATCCATTGCAACATTTTGCCATGGTCGTTCGGAAAATTCCGTCGGTATTAATGGCTCCTTACGATTACTTTGTTCCATTATACATTTCTGACAGTTTTTAATCATATTCTCTATTTCTTTGGATATACCAGGCCACCAAACTGATTGTTGAGCCCTGATTCTACATTTTGTTATCCCAAAGTGACCTTCATGCAGTTTATTGAGAATTTCTGATCTAAAATTTTTGGGAATTATTATTCTTGAACCTTTCATCAATATTTCATTTTCTTTAATTATCTCGGCTCTATGTTGCCAATAAATTTTCAAATTTTCATCTAGTTCATGCTTCTCAGGCCATCCATTTCTACTAAGTTCTTCTAACTTTCTGCAAATTTCGTCTTCATTTTGTAATGAGATTATTTCTTGAAGTCGCTTATCAGTTACAGGAAGTCCTTTTACTACTCCTCTTGCATATGTAATTACCTTTTCATCTAAATTACTATCTTCGTAAACTTTCAATGGTCTTCTTGACAAAATATCTGCTGTACCTAATTCTTTTCCAGGAATATGTTTAATTATATAATTGTATCTGGATAAACGTAATCTCATTCGTTGAAGTTTTGGAGGGATATCGTCCAAACTTTTTGTAGAAAATATTGGAATCAGAGGTTTATGATCCGTTTCTAGAGTAAACTCGCTACCAATTAGGTATTCTTTAAATTTTTCACACGCCCAAAGAAGAGCATAACCCTCTTTTTCAATCTGCGCCCAGTTTCTTTGTGTCGGCGTTAATGATTTCGAAGCAAATGCTATGGGCCGAAATTTACCATCTTTTTGTTTTTGCTTTATTTCAGCTCCAATGCCATATGAGGAAGCATCTGCAGTAATGACTGTCTCGTTTGCAGGGTTGAACCATGCAAGTATCGGAGCTTTCGATAATTCATTTTTTAAATTTATGAAAGCATTTTCTTGTTCTGGGCCCCAATAAAATATATTTTTACAGCTCAATAGATCATTGAGTGGACGAGCTTTTGAAGCTAGATTTGGTATGAATTTTGATAAATAATTTATTGATCCCATCAAACTTCTTGTTTCAGATATATTTTGTGGTGCATCCATATTCTTTATTGCTTGTATTCTGTCTTCATCTATTTGGATTCCACTTTCATCAATTATATGGCCAAGAAATTTGATTTTTTTTACTCCAAACGTACATTTTTCATTGTTTAACGTAACTTTTGCTTCTGAAAAACGTTCTAACACTGTACGTAATCGTTCATCATGCTCATCAATTGTATTACCATAAACTAATACATCATCCGCATTAATCAAAATTCCTTCTATTCCATTCAAAATCTGAGACATTCTTTTTTGAAAGAACTCTGGAGCAGCATTTATTCCAAATGGCAATCTTTTATATTTGAATCTACCAAAAGGAGTGATGAATGTTGTCAACAATTGTGATTCTTCATCCAAAACACACTGCCAAAATCCGTGATTTGCGTCCATCTTTGAGAAATATTTAGCTTGACTCAACTGTGCCAAAATGTTTTCCGTAATTGGCATTGGATATATCTCACGAAGAACATACCGATTCAAGTGAATATAATCAACACACATTCTGATTTTGCCATTTGGTTTTGGAACTAAAACCAGACCTGCACACCATTCTGTTGGTTCCTCGACTTGCTCGATTACTTCTAACTTGATCATATTATCTAAATTTTCTCTCACTTCTTTCATCATACGAATTGGAATTCTTCTCGATGTTGTAAGCGCGTAAGGTATTACATCCTTCTTTAACCTGATTTTGTATGGAATTTCTATTTTTCCTAATCCATGAAATATTTTTGGGAAACTTTTTCTTGGATCGAACGACATTTTTGCCTCTTCAACAACATTTATGTCTATTCGTTTGATAATACCAAGATGTTCACAAGTCGTACCATCTAATAATGTACTTTCAAGACCTTCTATTACATAAATCTCTACTAATCTTGATTTTTCTTCATATCTTATCTGTTCGCAGAAATATCCCAAGGTCTTCATTTGCAACCGATTAGCATTGAACAAAAGTTTCTGTGAAGGAAGCAAATTAACATCATTAAAATATCTTAAATATGTGTTTTTCGAAATACACGTAACTTCTGCACCAGTGTCTATTTTACTCTTCATCTCTTTATTTCTGATGTCAACTACAACTTCCCAATTTCCATCTGTCGATATTCTATTCACATTTACTATTCCAACGAAAGTATCTTGTTCTGATGACTCTGTAACTTGCCCAACTGATTTATTTTTACTACGACATACTCTTGAGTAATGTCCAATTTTATTGCATATGAAACATGTTACTTTATTTGCAGGACATTTATTTGCTACATGAAATTCTTGCCCACATTTCCCACAATTTGATTGACCTTGTTTTCGTAAATCAAAATCCTGATTATTTCCGAAATTTCTTTTGAAGGATCCTCGATTATTTTTCTTCCTACTTGAAATTCGATCAACTTCGGACAATTGTTGACTTTCTTGATGTATTTCTGGATTTTGTTTCTTGACCTGTTCTGTCTGCTTTGCCATCAAAACAGCTTTATCTAATGTTAAATCATTAACTAGTTGCATACGTTCTGATAATTTCAGATCTCGTATTCCCACTACAATACGATCTCTAATTAAATCATACTTCAACTCTCCATATTGACAATGTTCAGATAGAGAATGTAATGCTGTCACAAACTCATCAATTGACTCAGTTTCATTTTGGATTCGACGATTGAATATTGCTCGTTCATAAATAATATTTCTTTTTATTATGAAATGTTTTTCAAACGCTTCTTTTACACTAACATAATTTTCTTTCTGATCTTCACCCAAACGAAGACTTAACAGAACATCATCGGCTTCATCACCCATACAATAGATTAGAGCATTAATTTGCTCTACTTGAGACTTGGTACTTAAGCCAGAAACAATTCGATATCTCTCGAATCTCCTAATCCACCTGGGCCACTCTTCAGCTCCTCTACTGAAGTTAATAGGTTCAGGAATTTGCCAATTCATCATTTTTACCATATATTTAAGCCTTTTTTCGCTGCCACCATGTATTAAGTACTATTGACAAGACGGTCCGTATTTTATTTATTCACTACTGTTTTACATTGATTACTTGATATCATATATCTATTTATAACACAATTTCAGACAATACTTTTCACAATTATAACGCTTCAATTCAAAATTCACAAAACTGACAGTTTGCTGACAGTCATACTTCCGAATGTTAGAAAAACAAACATTCGTCGCGATATCAACGAAGCTCCCTTGCAACTGCAATTTGATTTTTTAAAATTTTGTTCCTAAGTTTTATGTTCCGGAAATTTACGCAAAATTAAATAAAATTATGTATACAAACACGTGAATTAAACCTCTTTATTTGCTCGAAGAATTAAACCACTCGCGCTAAACGCGCTCGTGATTTTGAACTTTCTTTTCGCAAATGAACAGTGGTTTAATTCACTTGTTGTATAAATAACTATTAAATCACTAGTGAATAAAGATTTACTTATGACTGTTGCTATGGATTTAATAATGTAGCTTTAAAACGTCAAAGTAAAATAAAATTGATATTTGAAAGAAATTTGTATTATAGGATGTGTTTGTTATAGCGTGTGCATTGATTGTGAACGGGATAGCGCAGAAAATATGAAAAATATCTATCAATAAAATAAATCATATGAGTTATGTTTCATTGTATTAGTGTAGAGTACTGTAATGTGATCGCATTTGCAGAAATTTGTTTGTCAAATCGATAAGATAGTTTTAATACATCTAAATTTATTTAAAAAGTTTAGTAATGGGGATATTTCGGTGCACTTGTTACAAAAAGTATCGTATGCAACACGGAACGACTGTTATTTTCACTGACAAGTTTGGCTGCACAAAGCTACTTTCGGTGCACGTGTTACAAAAAATATTTATTTATTATATATGATTTTAGCGCACGCGTTTCTAATGAACAAGTGACCTAAAATGTCTTATGAAACATCGATTATGAATATTCAATTTTTATTTGACTTTTGGTAATACTGAGACTTGATAGATAAGACATTTGTGTGAATAAAAAATTTGTTAATTTGAATGTTGTTATTTTTATAACCCTAAACAATTTAAGAGTTTTCTTTAAAATATATTGTATTTTAACATATTAACAGGATAGTTAGGTTATCTAACAACGTAGAATTAAAAAACTCGTGTCCAAAGAAACGTTTATAAAAGATATTTCATATCATAATGTACTATTTCATTGCAGGTTTTAATAAATATAAATGCTTATTTTGTTTCACTATTGCCTTTCATTTAATAAATAACAGAGTATTTAATGCAATGAAAACATTGAAACTATCTACCTAGCAATTGTATTTTATTGAATAAAATGCAAATATTATTTTATTTCTGTATTTGAAGCACATAAAGCTAGGCTTAATCTCGCTATCTCCCTCACACCTGCCGCTTTACATTTTAGGCTTCATGTTTTCCAGTTGACTGAGTGTCGTCTACCTTATTCGACCTTATTGTAATAGAGATATGTTCTGTTGAATGTATCAACAAGATAGTGGTGAAATAGGTGTAACAGCAATATATGTCTATATGATATACAAATACAAAAAAAAACTTCTCCACTATTCGCAAAAAAACCTGCTTTTCCGTACTTCCTAATTGGACTAGTTATAAGACTGGAATTTAATAATTCAGGGATAATTGCAACAATATTACGCCGATAGGAGACAAAATTGTTGAGGCTGTGATTACTACTGCATTATTTTCAAATTGCATCATTACTTCAAGTATGTTATTCAAATTAAATTTCATAAATTGCATTGTACATTAATTCTGCGCTAGGTTCAATGATGATATTATAACAAATTTATATTTTTACTTACTCTGAAATGGTTAAACCATTACAAGAACCATCTGGTTCAGCACTAAGTTTGATCCCGTGATTATGGCCACTTGGTATTTCAACTAAACGTATAGAATGCGGTTTGCGAATAAATGGACAACGAGCAGTTCTTCGCAATGGCTGCATTTGTCTTTTGTAGCATTGGCCACTAGAACAAAATTTGAAATTAAAATAAAGACCAATAAAAAAATTGGCAGTCATTGAAGACAGAAATGGTAACTCGAAGCTATAAAATAACAGTGTAATTTTTTTTTTAAATATTCAAATACCAAAATTTTAAATAATTTGTAAATCCAAATCACCAATATAAGTCTGGTTTTCAATCTATCGGCACTCCGAACAATAATTATGGTACTTCAGTTCAAAGAAGAACTTTGCTATGTTTCTCTTCATTAGGATATCGGTGACACGAAGTAATAAGATTTAACCGATCCAAAAATCTTCACTTCAAAAATTTATAATTCTTTAAAATACTTTTGTCCATGACTACCTTATAATATATACTTTATAAATGAGTTCTCTGAAGCAAAACGATAGTCATTTTTCACAGAGTGAATAATAGCAGTGAATAATCATTATTCACTGGTGTAGAGTTCCTAGAGCACGCGGTATATATTATGAATCTGGCAAGCATTTATCAGTACGTTTAGGCAATAACCAGGCACTTTGATTAGCTAACTTTTTATAAATTACAAAAATCTTGTTAAAATATTACTTCAATCTATTTTTCAATGCACTTGAAGAAAAAGTTGATATTAAATAAACTATATCAAGTAAGCCATTGATATGACATGACAAGCGAAGCATAAATTGTTGTCAATTTGAAAACGTCATAATTTTGATCCAGAGTACGTAAAAAATGAAAATTGATAGTGAGAAAGAGATATTGTGTACTTGTACTCTACCGGAGATAACAGATGCTGCAAAAGTCACCTCTCTGAATTTGTGGCCTGAGAAATCTCGAAATCTTTACATTCTTCTGTACAACACCTTTATGATCAAGAAAATACATTCATTCTCAGGGTCAGTTTTACTGGTATATTTTCGGAATTAGCTGCAAAATATAAATCATCCACTTTATGGAGATATTGCTCTATGCATAGGAATACGCTTAATATAAATCAAGGAGTCGATATAGAAGACTATGCAAAACGGCGGTCACTTTTAAAACGAAGATATCAGGGCTTTCATCCGAAAAAAGCTAGTACATTTCCTTCCGAAAAAATTTACAAAATTCTCATTCAAGCATGTGAAGAAAAATATTTTGCAATGAAGGTAAGAGATTAGAAACATTTAAGAACTTGTTTGGAAAAAAATCATGGAATTAAAGTCAATAGTAGTCGTGGACAAAGTATAGTATTCTACTCACATATAATAAGCTATGATTCACTCAGGTTAATTATGCCACTCGCTACGCTCGTGACATAAACTTAACCTTCGTGAATAATAGCCTTCATTATATGATCGTATAATAATATACTATTTAACTAATTGAAATGCATCACAAATTCTTTGCTCCTAAATATAATACACTAAACTGTAGTTAAAACTCACGTACATAAAACATATTTGATAAAATCAACAAGAATATTCACGGAACTGAACTGTCAACACAGTGACATTACACAGAAAGTACTCTGAAAAATAAGAATAAAAGAGACAGCTTCGTTAATCAACGCACGCGCCAGTAGCATATCGGTAACGCGAACTCATAAGACTTTACACATCCAAAAATTGCCTAACGTGCCTATAGAAGTTTTCATTTCGTAAAAGCATAACTATATTTATTGAACGAGTGCTTGGTATTCAATTATATTTACTAGATTTTATAAAATATCTGACTAGAAATAATTTAGTAATTGCAATTGATTTATCAGTTAATATTGTATCATATAAAATGCATACCAATACAATTTTGAGCGTTCTACAAGAGCGTAAGAATCTCCATCCCCTATAAATGCCCCACAAGAGCCACAGCAAAAGCATTCTGGATGAAATTTATGTTCTCCTGCTACCATAACCGGTCCTGTAATTATCTAAAACCAAAACATTGTCAATACATTTTCCAAATTAATCATTCAAAAATTAAAATATCTGGGATATGATTCAAATTTACCTGTCCACAATGTTGACATGATTCTCCATATTTTGCCCAAAAATCATCTTTACAGAACAACAAACCATCCTTTTCAAAGTACCAGTTTGACAAAGCAGCATCACAAGCTGAACATCTGTAAAAAAAAACAACAAATATTTATTAACAAACATTTCGTTGAAAATTAATAGTAAATAGAAAATTATTAATTGATATTGATGCATTTGTTGAATATATTGTATTTCATTCTTTAAAAAATAGCTCAAAGTGGAACTATTGTTTTTCTTGAATACTTACTTAAAATAAATACAATCAGCTGAAATAGATTTTTGTCGATGCAGTGGTATAAAACTTTCTTTGCAAATACTCATCTTTGAAGTATTTGAAGATTTACTGATAAAGTAAACATACCAAATTGAATGTGATAACTGGAGTACGAATAATTTATTTTTCCGTCAAACCAATAATTCAGAAATATTGATGGTTTTCTACCTTAATACAATCCTAACAGCAAAATAAAGTAGAAAACCTTTGCAAATATATTTCCTTCCTGAATCACGTCTACAAATCACATTCAAGTCAGTTTCACATACACCTATTTACTTGTCAAACATGATTGAGCTTTTCAGTAACTAAAACTTTTTAAATTATTAATTATTTTATTACCTAAAGCATTCCATGTGCCAGAATTGCTCCAAAGCTGAAATATATTCCTCATCATACAGAATATTTAAGCAACCAGCACAAATTGATTCAGATGGCTCGCATTCCTCTGTAAAAAATATATAGTGGTGTGACTCAGACTTTACAGTGTATTTATATTAAGGTACATCAAATTTGAAAATTAATTTGTATCGATCTGATAGCATACTAATATTCTGCGTGTGAATATAGGATTAAAAGTATTCCAGAGATTAATATTTTTTATTTCTTCCTACTAATCGCAAAATGAATACTAAATAGTAAATAAATAAATTTCATATTTTTTTCACATATTAATTATTTTTTAGCTGTAAATGTGAGTTTAAATAACAATGAACATATTTTTTTATAAACTATGAATTAAATAAATATGTGTGAAATAAATGATTGATTCATGAAAAATTGTTTATTTTTTTGCAAACTTTGATGTTTGAAGATCGGAAGTAAGACAAAGTTAATATAAATGTAGAAAGCTTTTTTATTTATTTACGTCCGTATCCATCTTTCTAAATATCAATCTCTAATTCATATTTTAAAATGAAATAATACAAATCAGTTCTTCCCACGCATATGTTTTTTGTACTTCTACGCAATTTGAAACAAAATATAGCTATGAAATTTTGTATAACAATAGAAAATAGCTGACAGAATATTTATTTAGTCATTTCTAGAATAAAATATTTAAAAAACTCACCTTTTTCACATGATAATTCCATTTTATGTTAGTAAAACACACACTTTCATCATGGCTCCGATAAGTGAAAGGTACTGTTTGTAAAAACAAGACCAAGAAGATAACGATAATATAAATTTATTTGAAAAAAAATTATTTCAAATAAATATATGTTCTCTGTGTTATATCAGAGATTTTTTATAAACTGGAATAAATTTATTATTGAAGAATAATTTTTGTTTAGAAATTCAAGCAACTTGGGTAGTTAATTAAAGCATAACCTTACTTTTTAAAATGACATACGTCAAGCACGTGTGCCTGTCACTGTTAAAATATAAACTGTTTTCGTGAATGTTTACTGCACCTTTATTTCGAAAAATAAGCAATGGGGAAGAAGGGATACAACTGGAAAGCTCGAGAAGTTGTCAATACTGTTATAGATAATTCTAGAACTAAAAAGGTAATATTAAGGTTAGACATAAATTCAAAATTGTTATTTGTAATATGTTCCAGATACGAGTTGAATTTGATGATAAAATCAAATACGATGAAGCTAACGCTCTCGTCTTACCGTCCAAGAAACGCAAAACTGAAATAAAAAAAGAACAAAAACAGATTACACGAATTTTATCAAAAAAGCAACGTAAACATTTGGAAAAAATTGTTGAAAAAAAGAAAAAGAAGGAGAATAGAGCTTCATTGTTAGAAGCATTATCAAAAGTACAAGCTAGTAGTGAAGAATTAAGTCAGTTGACGTCGATATCTTCGGTACAAACTAAAGGACTAAAAAAATATTTCCAAGAACAAAATCTTGATGACAAACAACACAAACGAAAGATACAAGAAGTTGAAATTGATGTAAAAGTTAATAGTATAAGTGGATCAAAACATAAACGAATATCTCTGATTAATAATTGCGTGAATTTGGATTCAAATGATCCAAATATTGTTGGTTTCAATAAATCTGATTCTGAAAGCGGAGATTCTGATCAAGAAATAAATGAATGTAAAACAATAGATGAACTAGATGAAATAAATACCGGAATTAATGAAGCAACTGAGGTTCAAATAATTGAGAATAACGAAATAATAACACATGAAGACCAATCTGAAATAAAAACTGAAGAATCCAAAAGTAATATGGAAAAATCAGAAGATGTACAAATTATTGAAATCTGTGAAACAAAGCCTAGCAAGAAGAAACAAATTGGATCTTTGAAATCGGTGAAAATGGAATATAAACCTGCAATTTTTGTTCCTATTAATCGCACAAAAGAAATCCAACAGTCGCGTCTCAAATTACCAATTTTAGCAGAAGAACAACAAATTATGGAAACAATTAACGAAAATTCGGTTATTTTAATCGCTGGTGAAACCGGAAGTGGAAAGACAACCCAAATTCCTCAATTTTTGTTTGAAGCTGGCTATGCAAATGAAAAGATGATTGCAGTTACTGAACCTCGAAGAGTAGCAGCTATAGCCATGAGCAAAAGAGTTGCTGAGGAAATGAATTTACTCGAAAGTGAAATTTCGTATCTAATAAGGTTTGAAGGAAATGTTACAGAAAATACTAAAATTAAATTCATGACAGATGGTGTACTACTAAGAGAATTACAAAATGATTTTTTGCTAACGAAATATTCTGTGGTTATTCTTGATGAGGCGCACGAACGAAGTGTTTACACTGACATATTAATAGGCCTTTTGAGTAGAATTGTTCCCCTTCGAAACAAAAAAGGCATTCCTTTAAAATTTATTATAATGTCTGCTACTTTACGATTATCAGATTTCACTGAAAATAGTAGACTTTTTAAACTGCCTCCATCAGTAATAAAAGTTGAAGCTCGTCAATATCCAGTCACTATTCATTTTAATAAAAAAACAGCTGAAGATTACGTCAAAGAAGCTTTTAATAAAACTTGTAAAATACACACTAAACTACCAGAAGGAGGTATTCTAATATTTGTCACTGGTCAACAAGAAGTTAATAGATTAGTTAAGAAATTAAGAGGCACATTTCCATTCAGAAATAGAAATAAATACGTAAGAACAAAAACTAATGAATCAAACGATGACTCAGATTCCAATACTGAAAAAAATATGAAAAAAGCTTTGAAAAACAAAAAACGTAAAACACTTCTGCCTGAAATAAATCTAAATGATTATGGAATGCCCGGAGAAAACATTTCTGATGATGATTTCATTTCTGATTCGTCTGATGATGAAAAAGAAATGGCATTTCCTAATTGCGAGCCACTGTGGACACTTCCATTATATTCTCTTTTGTCAAACAAAGCACAATCAAAAGTTTTTAATCCCCCTCCAGAAAATTGTCGACTTTGCATAGTGTCTACAAATGTAGCTGAAACTAGTCTTACTATTCCTGGGATAAAATATGTTGTAGATACAGGCAAAGCTAAAGCTAAACTTTATGATAAACTAACGGGAGTTAGTAGTTATCGAGTTATGTGGACCAATAAAGCTTCCGCCGATCAGAGAGCTGGTCGTGCTGGGAGAATAGGTCCAGGACATTGTTATCGTTTATATTCCAGTGCAGTATTCAATGATGTTTTTCAGCAGTTTAGTATCCCAGAAATACAGCAAAAACCAGTTGATGATTTATATTTGCAAATGAAGTGTATGAATATTGATAAAATAATAAATTTTCCATTTCCTACTGCTCCTGATTTAATGCAGCTAAAAATGGCGGAGAATCGGTTGGAAATATTAGGGGCATTGAAAAATAAAAGCGTCACACCATTAGGAAAAGCAATCGCTCAGTTTCCTGTCTTGCCACGTTTTGGAAAGATGTTAGCACTGAGCCATCAACAAGATTTATTACCTTATACAATTTTAATTGTAAGTGCATTGAGTGTACAAGAAATATTGTTAGAAACACCTTTAACTATTAATAACGTCGAAGAAGCAAAGAAGTTACGACAAAAATGGTTGATTTTACGGAAACAATGGGCTGGCACAGGAAATTCTCTGCTCTTAGGCGATCCGTTAGTTCTTATGAAAGCTGTAGGTGCGGCAGAATTCGCCAACAGTAAAAATGAACTAGAAAAATTTTGTCAGGACAATGGTCTGCGACATAAAGCAGTCATAGAGATTCGAAAATTACGAATACAACTAACAAACGAAATAAGATTAAATATTCCAGACTGTAATATTTTTGTGGATCCCAAATTACGACCTCCATCTGAAATACAAGCCCGATTATTACGTCAAATTTTACTTTCCGGTTTAGGAGATCAAGTTGCCAAAAAAATTGATCCAAACGAAATAAACGCAGAAGAAAAAATCAAGTATAAATATGCTTACAATGCCATGAATTTAGAGGATCCTGTTTATATTCATTCTAATTCGGTTCTAAAAAAATCATTACCTGATTTCATAATATATCAAGAAATTTATGAAACCAACAAATTATATATGCGAGGAGTAACTGCGATTGATCCAGCTTGGCTCCCAACTTATGTACCATATTTGTGCAATTTATCATCGCCTCTACTAGATCCAGAACCTAGATATGATGATAACACTGGCAAAATTTATTGTACAGTTAATGCTACTTTTGGGACACAGGCTTGGAAGCTACCACAAACAGAAATTGAGTTCCCAAAAAATGCTGATTTATATAAATGGTATGCGAGGTTCTTGCTAGAAGGCAAAATATTCAAAAAGTTAGGAAAGTATGTGACTTATTTATTATCTAGTCCATCTACTATGGTGAAATCATGGGCTAAACTTCAGCCAAGGACTGAAATTATTCTAAAAGCTCTTATTGCAAAAGATGTGTGTAAAAAAGAAATTTTAAATAATATTTGGGAAGTACAGCCTGAATGTAAGTCTCTAATTTCGAAATTTAAAGAAACTATTAATAATTTATATATTTTTTTATAGTTTTACTCCATGAATATCAGAAATGGTTGCCAGAAACAGCACACAATGAAGTAGCTTTGATGTGGCCCCCATTATGAGAATGTAATAAAATTATAAATAGTTGACACTCAGATTTTCTACCTATTATTTATAAGTTTAAAAGACAAAATCAACTATATAGTGGAAGAGCCCGGTAGGTTTTTATATCTTGAACACCCAGGCTATTTTCAAAGTTTCACATAGAATTTATCATGAATAGCAGTGGACTGTGTCGGAGTAAATCCTGCCGGAAATAATAATTATTATCAATTTTTTAATTTAATATCTACCCCAATGAAGTAAGATACTTTATTTAGCATGAATGCTCCATATGAATACAATTATTTATAAACTATGCATGATATATGAAAATTACGTTAATTCAAATTACAAAATTAAAACTAAATAATATTTCTGGTATATTTCTATGCAAAGGAACTATAAACAGATACGAAATTAGATGAAATTATCAGACAATAAGTACAATCATAAAAAGTCACTGTGTCACGTCTCATCCTGCTGCCGCAACGCTCTCTTTTAAACAATTAATATATATGAATCTAGATTTCTTTCTATTATTTTAATGAATTGATGAACAAATCAAAATAACTGTTTGAAAATGAATGAGCCATTTACTTATTGTTTTTGATCCATATACGGCATATGGCAATGATTATGAAAAAATGTTGGCATCGTTTGTCGTCTTCTGCCTGGCTTTTCTTTTTCCTATATTTTAAAATTAAAGCAGATGAAATGATGTGTATTGCTGCATAATCACTTGGTTTTCAGCCGGATGTAATTTTTTAAGCAAGTGTATAGTGAAACAGGGAGGGTGTAAACAAACAACAATGTTTGCAAACATTTTACATTAAGACAGAATGGTTTTGTGACTTCCTATCAGCTGCAGAAAAAACCGTAGCATTTGACTACGCTATTCAAATGTTCACCGCTAGCTCCATGCGCGACATCTCGTACATAAAGTCACTAGAAAAAAAAAAAGTATTGCGAATTGGTAGTCATTTTAACTTCAAGTATTTGTCAGTCACTTCAATGTGCCAAAAAAATATATCAAACTTCAGTTGGTATCTAACTGGTTGCAAATTTTACGCGGCAGCGACAGCGACTCGACGAGACAAGATTTTGATTTATTTTTTGCCATGTTGCCCGCGGCTCTATTTACTCGAAAATAAATACCTAATTTAGTATTGTATTCTATATTTAAAAAACGTGTGACATCAATAGAATACATTAATAAAGATAATTCTTGCGGCGGATGAGGCATTTTTGCTCAATATATCCTTAATCAGGTCCTAAATATCACATTTTCTATTCAATCTTTTCTTCATATGTCATAATTTTTTTTTTCTAATTTTATAAGATGTGAGAACTTGAATTTTTCAATAACATTTGCGCCTTGAAAGAAAAAAAAAACAGGTCGACAAGGTTTTCGAATATCATTCGGGTTGTTCATATTTTGATTTCTATCTCTCTTTTTTTCTAGTAGATTTTGATTCCAGCTAAGTTTTGAACTTTATTTTCTATCTTTGCTAGGGTTTTTATTCTTGTCCGTACTTCGTCCTCTGGTTTTAGTGTTCAAAATGGTCAATATTTATGTTCTATTATCTTTGACCTTTTTTTTTGTTGTGACTTAATTTTAATTAATTTTTTTCTTAATAAAAACGATTTTTGATTTTAAATTCTGTATATTTATTTGAAACTTTGACGTTTCGATCCTTTGACTAAGGATCTTCTTCAGAAAACAATGATACAAAATAAAACAAGGCAAGTAAAATAATTAGGGAAGCCAATAATTGAATATTTTCAAAAATAGCACACCATTACAAAACATAATTTGTTGATTTATTGTGAATATCCATGTGTAGGACTTCAAAATCTATTCTATCTCCTCTAGTATGAAATTCCACTGCGAGATAGGTATCGCTTATGTTTGTTTGCCAATATTATTTATGAAAAATAGAAAACCATTCAAACATGGAAAATAGTTTATTATTGACTTCGTTTCACATGAAAGTAACTCAAATATATCACTATCACATATTATCGAATGTAAAAATAAGCCACTTTTCAGAATGGTAAAAAAACTTTAAATCAGCTGTGGACACCACATCACTTACTTGAACAATCTTTTGACTGAATAATTGACAGTTGACACTGACAATGCAGTAGTCCAAAATAAAATATTGCAACATTCTACCGCTGATCGTTCTGAATTTATGCGAAAATTTCGAAAAACTATTCAATAAGCTGCACTTTCGGTTCAGCCGATCGCAATAATAATGCGAGATGTACAACTAGATGTTATAGAAGTGCTTAATACGAAATTTCAATATTCTACGGCAGAATGCTTTGAATTTTTACGAAAAATTTGAAAAGACTTATATATAGTACGAAAATAAAAAATAATCATTTATTATACCATAAGTAGTTGAAGTATTATCGATTATTTTTGTGGTGCTATCACGAATGTTTATTGTGCTTGCAATAAACATGAGTGATTGCACCACAAAAATAGTCTATAATACTTTAACTACAAATGGTATATGGAGGACTATTCCAGGAGTCAAACCATTTTTTCAAATTAGTTTTCAATGAATCTAGTAACAACTCACGTAATTTTCATAGGAACGAGTAAACAAACTTCTGTCAAACTGAAAAATTAGAATTTCTTGCATTTTTTTTGACGAATAATAGAGAAATATATTGCGTCTTGATATGGAATCTAGTTCAGAAAGGTTTTGTGATGGATCACAAGATAAAATTGATGAAGATATTCAGAAAAATATTCCATTAAATACGAAGAAAGCACAAATTGGAGGTATCCACATCTTTGAGTAAAATACTCACTATGATCATTAGTGTAATACCCGATGGTATTTCTACACGTCCAATTACCCACTGATATGCACCGTTTCTATGGCGATTTAGCATTGTTAACCTTGTTATAAGTACTACGAATGGAATAATCATTTAGATGCTACAACAATTTCGAATACTGAATTTCTACATCCTACGGCTAAACCATTTTGGTGGTTTGACATTACTTACTTGTATTTTATACAAATAAGTAAAAAGATTGCAAATATGGAATAGATATTTGCAATCGAACGTGTTCAAGAAATATTTCATAGCGCGAGAGCTTTCTTATTAGCTACAGAGCTGTTATAGTATATTATATAACAAGGGACTTGAGTGCTTGATTCAATCTCAGTGTGAAGTTTATTGCACGAGACGGAGTCGAGGGCAATACTCACCTCAGGGATTAATGGCACTTGAGTCCTAGTTATCTACGCTATTCTTTGCATTACTGTATTATATTGAATCACAATAGTCCAAAACAGATTATTCAATCTTACAATTTTGACAGCAGCAAACTTGATACAAAAATGTTGAATAAATTCACCATAATAACAAGGCTGGCTACAGCAGTTGTTAAATAAATAAGCTTGCTGTCAAAAAGATTAATGAAAAATTTTATATTGATAAGAGTTGATAAGGCTACGGAAGAGGTGACTGAAGAATCATTACCTACTCCAAAAATCTAGAAAATTTACGAACAATACGATGCATTTTTAAAATTATGAAAATTGCAATAATGCTAATATAAAAAATGTTGATATATAAATTAAGACTAGTAAGGGTTTGAATTCTAATAAAAAAATCAATTTCCATTTAGATACTTTGATTATTCAGTTGTTTATTTTACTTCAATCCCTTGCGAATTTTGGTCATTTTAGATCCCTCTGGGACAATACTTGAACTAAAGTTCCTGAAATGAGGGAAAATTCGTCTTTTACTCCCGGGAGTGCGAAAAGTAATTTATACAATGAGAGTGTAAAGCTGAGCATTATGACATGAGGTCAAGTATCCACTTTACGCACGGTCGTAGAAAAAATGCATTCTTTCACATTCGATAGTTGGCGATGGTAGCGACGATATAGTATGGTCAATAAATCGTAATTGCCCGAATTCTTTACAAAAAGTGAACTACCACAACTAATGCAAATGGAACTAGAAATCATTTGAAAATTATGTTCATATGGACTTCATAGAGCCAATTTTAAAAATTGGAATCGATCGTCCAATGTTGTTATAAGTTTCAATTAAAAAAAATATTTCTTGCATAGACAAGTTAATATACTGTAACGTGCGAGGGTGTGGAGGCTCGTACAGGTGGAATAGGCTTGGACTTGGCCGCGCCGGGGCGGGGCCTTTCGTCCTCCCTGCATCGCATCACATCATCCCTCCCGATGGAAGCATCTAGCAATATTCTATAAATGTGGTAGAACTCTCGAGAAATGGATATTTCTATATATAAAGGCAAGCCAAAGACTTGAATAAGAATAGTGTAATGGCGAATCTAGAACGGTGAATATCAAACAGTGAAGTGAACAGTGTATATAAATAGTTAAATATAAATATCTGCGACTTTGTTTGAGTTAGTATTAAGTGATAAATAAATAATATAGTGTTGTTAGCGATATTCAGAAAAATAAAACTTTTATTTCATTTTAAATAATTAAATAGTGCAATATTCTTATGTAGCAGAATATTATGAGTCAATGAGAGGTATTTACTTCGATATGTTTAAATAAGCATGAAAATCCAGACGAATCTTAAAATTATGAATAATAAGTCACAGTAATGGTATACCATGAAAACAAACAGATAATTATGTATTCATCAATGAAACAGCTTGTATTCAGAAATCAAAACTAGGATCACGAATATATATGTATATAGGCACCAGAAAACTCTCATAAGTTATGAAATATGATTTTTATCAGAACATATCCAGGGCCAATTTCGACGCAGGATCAATCTTGATCATGGAAAAACTTGGAGAGAAACACATGCATAATAAATGCATATTCGCATATTAATACCATAGAAACCATTTCATGAGAAGCATGGGTTCTATCGAAAAAAACACTAACAAGTAGTTTTTAATGCAAAATGTCATGTTTCATAAAAATTGATGTATGAAATGTTGAAAAAAAATTCTCGTTTCTTGACATTTCCGGTTAAATCGGAATTCGCATCGAAATGCGATATCACGATTTTTCATTCCCTCTATGCAGGGAATACAAAATTAAAAGGAAATCTTCAACCGTTCGACCGTTTTAGAGATCAAAATGATACAGACAGACGAATGGGCAGACATCTTTTTGTTTGGTCATCTCAAATTCAGAAATAATTTATCTTCGTTTTTGGCAAAAATAATTTACCGTACTAAATAAATACTTTTCTATTCACTATGTGATGAGAAGTAATAAGAACTTTTGATGGAAGATTTTATTTTTTAATATTGAGTATTAGAGATAGATAACTCATGCGAAGAGCTCAGAAAATTACTATTATCGAGTGCGCTATATGTGTTAAATTGAATTTAGATCAAGCAAAAACTTATATCTAAAATAAATTTTTCTCTCGGATTCATAATAAACTTTTTCTCATATGTTAATGGTTTTGACAATCATTCTGTGTATTGAATGATTTTTATACCATGTATCACACGGTTTACATATTTAACACATTAATATGTAAATGCACATACCTATATCATTCACAAATATACAAGTACTGTAGCTGTGTGCTAGAGAAAGCTCCACACACACACACACCCACACTGATACAGGAGCATTAACAAAACATACGATCAGCGTCGTAGCTAAGGTCATGGGCGCCCAGGACGAGATTCCAATACTGCGGTATTTAAACATTAAATATACTTATTGAAACGCTCATTATTACTTGGATTTATCATTTGGTTGATTGCGCACCTCCGGGGTTTTGCCAGATTCTAGCTACGATTCTGCATAACATAGTTATAAGTAATAAATAAATAAAATGAAAACATTCATTTACACACAATTGTTCGAGGGAATCTCTTTTGGTTTTTGATGGTAATCAACAAAACATTTAACATGAACTCCAACGTCGCATTTCTGACATCTAGTGGTCGTCTTCGCTGAGCATTTAGCGCATCTAGTTTGCTTTTCTTGTGGAATGACGTAATGTCTTATTCCATCAAAACGTGCATCTGAAAACGGTGGTCGTTTTCCACGAAGGCATACTTTTGCGGGGCGTCCACCTCGGTGCCACAGAATGGGTTTTGCATAATGTTGAAGATAGTAAATAACTATGTTTCTCCGGAAGCTTAACAGATCTTGTTGTTTTTTATCATTTGACAATTTATAAAGTTGCCAGGCGTTATACAAGGCCAAGTCGAGAAGAAAGGAGATTAAAGCCGAACAATTTTTTTTTCCGCGAAGTGATATCTGGTAAAGATTGATTGAGGCTTCCATACGATCTACTCCTCCAAGAGGTGGGTTTAAGATGCATCCATTTTTCTCTCTGTCCGAACTGGTGGGCTGTATTCCTAGTTTTTGAAGCTCGGAATTTAATGTTATATCATTATACATATTTTCAAATAATAAATTGTAGAAAGAAGGTCTAAACCTCTGTATTAAATGGGCATAATTAATTATTATTGATTTTCCAATGCATAACTGATTAATTTTGTCAACATTTTGAGTCAAATGTGGTTCCAACCAGACACAATAGCCACTCTTTGTACAGGCACACCAAATTTTAATATTTTTATTGTTCTTTTGTTTATTTAAATGAATGGTACATTCTGCAATGCTATGTTGGTCATCATGGGGAGAAAACCGTAAAAGTCTTTCATTCAATAAATCAATTAAAGGACGTAGTTTCAAATTAAAATCTTCAGTTAAATTTAGAGCAGTAAAAATAGTTTCAAATCTATCTCTCTGCATAGCATTTGAAACTAAAGAACTGTGAGTGTCTGGCATTCTCTCCCATAACATCCGTCGTCTAGGAACATCAACATATCCACTCAAATATAATATACCAATAAAACATCTAATTTCTTCTTCTCTAACAGGTTGGAAATTTCTCAAATTTGAAATTTGCGAGTTAATTTCTTTTATGAGCCATGATGTAACGCAATTATCTATAAAATAAGCTAAATAGAATGCAGGAGAGTTCTTAATGTTTAAATCGTGCTTTTCTTTCGTTATTACTTCCGCTTCCACATGCTTTTTTTTCGCTTTTTTATTAGGATGAAAATTAGATGTGCAGCTGTTTTCGGATGCATTTTCAGGGCCTAGAACATTGTTTTTATGCAATACATTTGTTTCTGAACTAAAACAATTATTATTATTAAACCTACACTGTGTTGAACATTGGTTAATAGTTGAATCATTACATGGCAAAGCAGTAGTTTGTTGCAATAATGGATGAAAAAAAATTTGGTCCATTGTACTAAATTTTAGAGATGATGACAAAAATAGTTTACATAATTTAATTTTGCTTATTTCTCATGTAGCATATTTGATTTGCAGACTGTTTGCTTTAACATAATTTTAGGTTATCATAGGTTATGCTCAAACCTCAAAGCAACAATTTGAGATAAATCAGTGATGCCACAAGTGAGTGAAGAAAATATCGTACAGTGTTGCCAAACTACTGAAGTTTTCTAGTAATTATAAGCAATTGAGATGTATCGTTTTCATTGTGGTGTCGCAGGCGTGGTACGAGAAATTGAGCCAATAGGATTGCCGGATTTTGAATTTCACCGTACCGTGGTCTTGGGACCACGGTGTTGGAAGCGTGGTGTCAGAGGTTGGAAATATTCAACTTTTGTACCACGCTCGCCTCCGCGCATGCGTAAATCTTCTCATATTTTGATGGTTTATCAGATAAGCCGTCAAAATATGAAAAGATAATTTTTATCTTGTTCACATCCACGTGTTCTTATTTTATAAAGTCAGTGAGATGGATTTTGATGAGAAATTAATCCTAATATCGAAGTAAATTTAAATATTCATATAATAAAGGTATACGTCTGCGCCGCGTTATGGTTGTCATATTTACGAAAAATGTTCAAATTTGATATATTAACTTTGTTATTTGTAATTTAAAAATGCGAGCTTGCGCAAACTACAACTTTCATATCAATACGCATTTCTGGCCACGCTTCTCACGCCACCGTGAAAATAGGAAGCAAAAATTTCGTACCACGCTTACCACACTTGCCGCGCCTGCAACACCACAATGAAAACGATACTTGTGATTTATTTCTTGGGGAGTTGAGGTATTTTCTATTTCAAGGGTTGATAGGGTGCTCAATTCTTTCAATATTTGACTACTGAGGCTTAGATCATTTATAGTATCAAGATGGAAGGAGTCGTATATCATACAATACATTTTTGCCACGAAGGAGAATAATAGAGGAGCGGACACTCAAGTGGAAAACATGAAGCCTAAAATGTAATGCGGCAGCTGTGAGAGAGATAGCGAGAGCGGGCCCAGCTTTGCGTGCGTCAAAATAAAATTATATTTCAATTATTTTCAATAAAATACAAAAGCCAGATATATTTTTTATTTTTATTACGTTCAATACTACATTATTTATTAAATGAAAGGCAAAAGTAGAAGAAAATTAGCATTTCTATTCATTAAATCCTGCAATGAATTAGTACATTATGATAAAACATGTATTATAAACGTTTCTTTGGATGCGAGTTTTCTGATTATGAATTATAATAGGCACATAAATAATTTGATGAATATTTTATATTACAATTGGAATGATAAAATTGAAAAAAAATACACAAACAATTTCTTATTCACTAGAAAAAAGGTAGAAATAGAAAATGTTGCTCTGCAAAAATTTTTTGTTTGTTGAACATGAACGAAAAATTTAACAAAATTATAATATACATCTAAGATATCACAAAAAGTAACAGTTTTTGACATAACTTCTGGTGTAAGGAAAAGTTATTAAATTAAACTGCGGAATAAAAGTTTTATTACTTGACTCTATTCTATTAGTAAATACTTGAAACATAGTTTTTATTACTCATGCAGGATAAGTACTATTTTGCATATATTTCTCCGGGCGGCAAATGGCTCTTTGGCTTTTGCGTGCGCCAAGTATAATTTATCGCCCGGAAAAAACAAGCGTAAAATAGTATTTACCCGCATTCGCAATAAAAAATAGTATTTGCAACTCGTGCGGTGTTGTCAGTTGCCAACTTGAGCTCTCGTGGGCAATCTAGAAGTTATTGTACTTGTTGCACAATATACTATTGTTAATTTCAATTTTTCGAATGTAGAGCAGGAGGAATGACAAACCTATTCTAACATGCCACAGGGCTAACAAGAACACTTGCTTCGCTCACTTTTGACAATTGTATTCTCAATAACTTTTATATATTGATGAAAAGTGAAGAAATTAATGTTGCAATTCTGTGTAAATCTATAAGTTTTATGAATTAATAAATTTATTGACAAGAAGTTTCCTCGAAGTTGAATTTTTCCCTAAAAGTCTAGGTTAGATACGTTTAATAATTTGAAACATTGATATAACCTTTCAATTTCGAACATAGAATTATTAGTAGATCTGCTAGTATAATTTCAAAATAATTTCTACTCAATTTTACATCTCTAGACGACCATTCTTTTATAATATCCTCCTATATCATTTTTGGGTACAGAAAAAACACAATATTTCTCTTTACAAGTTCTGTACGTACTATTACAATTTGGCACAAAACATTTGTTTCCTATTTTACAATATATTTCCACATAAAAATACTAAATAGAGCGAAACTCGCCATTTACTTCCATACAAACATGGGCCCGCCTCTACCTATCTCTCAGTTACCTTCTCTGTCTAACAATATTACATTTTTGGCTTCACTTTTGCAACACAGTTAAGATAGGGAATTGCATAGGTGTGATTTTTGCGAAGGGTTACGCCAGAAAGAGAGGAAACTATAGGTTACGTTAGAGGGACAAAGAAATACAATATAATGAAAGGAAATGCAGTGAAACGAATCGCGCATGTGTATCGTATTTTATTTGCTACTAGCTTCTTCCCGCGACTTCGTTCGCGTGGAATAGTTATTTTGGGCAGCATTTTCAATTTTCTAGGATACTTATTTTGCAAATAATAAACATACACACTGTTCGTTGCGCAGGCACTTGAATTTCAATACTAATTTTCATCTCCTATTTCATCCCCATGTAGGTCGAAATCACAAAAACGCTAAAAGAAATGTTTGTTCACTTATTATTAAGTGCCTGATGCCTGAATACAAAATTTCATGGTTCTATCTTCGAAAATGACGAAGCTCCATACATACTATCATTGCCCATTCTAACCCCTCGCAATAAAAGGTTCCTTTCTCAAACTCCAGTTCATCTCTGAACCAAACTTCATCAAAAACGATTGAGTGGTTTAGACATGGAAGCGTAACAGATGGACAGACAGAGTGACTTTCGCATTTATAATATTAGTAACCGCTATAACTATTTACAATCCATTTTACTTATAAATTTAATCAAAGCAAAAAGTTAAAAGAACAATGGATTACGAAACAACTCATTAATTTTTAATATTCGCTCTCGCCTGCCCAAACGTGACTGGCCGTTCGGGTAGCTACATTCAGTGATATTTCTCCCACCAGGCCGCGCTGCGCAGGCGCTAGGATTTCAATACAAACTTCAATCTTCTATTTCATCCCCATGTAAGTCGAAATCACAAAAACGCTGAACGAAATGCTTGTTCACTTATTATCAAGTGCCTGATACCTGAATACAAAATTTCATGGTTTTATCTTCGATAATGATGCAGCTCCATACATACTATCATCCCCTATTTCAACCCCCTTGCAATAAAATGTAGCCTATGTCCTTTCTCAAGCTCTAGTTTATCTCTGTATTAAATTTCATCAAAAACGGTTGGGTGGTTAAGGCGTGAAAGCGTAACAGAAAGACAGACAGAGTGACTTTCGCATTTATAATATTAGTAAGGATTTATAAAAGTAATATGTTAAGAAGATATACTTTGCAACTAGAAAATGACGAATAAATATAAATATTTTTTATAGAAATAAGAACTCATTACATCCTGTGTTTCTCATTTTGCGGGCTTGACGAACCGAAATTTGATTATTGTCACGGTTGCGAAGTTCATTTTCCAGTTTTCTAATAATATATTTTCCAGCTCTTTCCGCCGTAACCGTTCTCCCATCTAGATATTATATGATCTAAGTACTTACTGAGGGTACTTTCAGCATTAAAATATAATTAAAATCTACAGAGTACACAAATTTGCTCGGTCACGTACGGAAGCCTAGAAGGGCAACCAAAATTTATTTTTTTTAAATATTCCCCTTATATTTTTGCTCTGAGAACTGAAATTGTAACTTAAATATTTGGCATTGCTATTTAAGTAGGTGTTTAGCATTGACACTTAATTTTTTAGCAATGCCACTTAATTTTCTTGTACTAATAGTTGATTATCTGATACCGCTACTTAATTTTATAGCATTGGTACTTAATTTTCTAGCATTTTTACTTAGCTTTCTAGCATTGCAACTTAATTTCCTAGCATTGCTACTTAACTTTCTGGCATTTCTACTTAATTATCTAGCAGTACTGCCTACAATTTAATGAAAATGCTATTCATTTTTTTTGCAGTGCTACCGGTTACTGTTATCTATCATCTAAATTGGTAAATTGTCTAGTTTACTAACTGGAGCTATATTTAAACTATCTAGTTTAGTTCTTCTACAGGAATCATTACAAATATGATTATTGAAGATATAGTATCATCATATTTTGCTAAGGAACCATTCACTTTAATAACTTAATTATCTTCACTTGATTCTGCGTCACTTATTATATTTCCTAAGACATAAAAGCAAACTATAATACATTAATCATTTAATGTCCGACTAGTTTATTATTTTTGTCCTTTGTCATAACTGATTCCAGGGTAATTACGTAAAAAATAATACCCGTGGGCATTATTCTTCAAAATAATAACCGTGGGCATTATTATTAAAAATAACAAACAAGAATATCTCGTTCCCTAGTTACAAGTAACTAGAGTTATTTCTCTGACAGAAATCACAATGACAGGACATACGTTGCAGAAAATTTTGGTTGAAATAGTACAATACAATAAACATTGAAGGTACCACGGGAGTTGAACGGACGATAATGCCTACGATCAACGTACACACCTCGGGCCAGAAATACATTTTTGCGAACGGTTATGCCAGAAAGAGAGGAAAATATAGGTTACGTTAGAGGGACAAAGAAATAAAATATAATGAAAGAAAAATTAAATGAAACGAACTGCGCATGTCTATCGAATTTCATTTGCTATTTATAAAATTAATGTTAAGAAGATGTATATTGCAACTAGAAAACGGTGAATGAATATAAATATATTTTACAGAAATAAGAACCACTACATCATGTGTTTGTCATTTTACGGGCTTGACAAACCGAAATTTGATTATTGTCACGTTTGCGCAGTTCATTTCTCCAGCTTTCTTACAATATATCTTCCACCTCTTTCCCTCGTAGCCGTTCGCAGTCTCTTCCATCTAGATATTATTTATGATCTAAGGGCTGGTTTCAGCGCAGAGGCGGCTCTAGCCTACTTACCACCGGGGTGCAAAGATATCAGCCTCGAGCTATATCTGATCCTCGAGGCTTCGCCTCTCGGTCATATAATAAGCTCTCGGCTGTAATGAAATACTTTCCACCTCAGATGTAATATACTATTTCGCACTCCCGGGAGTAAACAACGAATTTAATCCCTCTTACGAAGCAATTTTACATGAATACAAAAATCATACGACTATTATTTGTCAATTGCATCAGCCAGTTGTCTATCAATTGTCATAATTAAAAATTTATTTTAAATATTCAAAATCGTATATATTCAGTTAATGTGTGAATATATTCATTGCTTTTATTCAATGAACAAATTTCTATGAAATCTGTTTAAAATCCAGCTTATTTGTTTGTGTGAATTGTGTTTATATTTCCATCAATCAGATGTTTTAAAACGTAGTCCCAAAGGAGCAACGTTAGTTTTACTTATAACCGTTAGATGGCTACGGATTAATTTTTGTTGGCGAAATTGTTGAATTTATTTATTATTGTCCATTGGAAATTTATAGCTTCTGGAATCGGTTAGGATTGCGGATATGGAGTTATGTTGCAGAAATTATAACAAATTTTAACGAAACAGTATTTGCGGCAAACAATGGTTTCTTTAGGGACATTTCAGTTTTCTTAGTCGTTGTTTGCTCGCAAGTCAATTTTTATTTTGGATTTGAAATAAATTTCTCGTGACTGTCACTCAAATATTGCATAATACGTGTACATAAAAAAAAGTCAACAAAAATATAAACTATAGTAGAGTTCGACACAAACTTTTAGAATGATTTCTATTTTGTCATGAATTTAACACTGATTTGACAACGCAGTGCGAAAAGACGCACACGCCAAACATGGCCGGCCGAAGTGGTTATGATGACCGTGAATCGAGGTACTGATAAAATTTTCAAATATTTGGTTATTATGTTGTGATTTATAGCCAAAATTTATTTCAAGATTTCGCAGGAAGACGAATTGATTTCAAGTAATTGAGATTAAGACGACTTTCTATTTAAGAATATCGGTTGCAAGTTCGAAATAGTAGCAGTTATTTATTCACGTGTGCATTTAATAAAAACCGTTCAAACAGTATTATATTATTCGTACCCCATGTATACTTGTGCATCAATATATTCAAAATCAATCAAATTTTTGTTACTTATAAAATATGTGTGTATTCATTGGTGTTCAATTTGAATAAGAAAAAACTATAATTTTAAGAAGTGTTGAAGTTGACCGGCTTTTTGTCAATTTATTTTCCAGAGATTATGGAGGAGGTGGAGGTAGACGAGGAGCAAGAAAACCAATGCCTACGGAACCGCCATTTACAGCATTCGTTGGAAATCTTCCCAATGGAGTTGTCCAGGGTGACATTAATCACATTTTCCACAATCTGACTATTAAAAATATTCGATTAGTAATGGACAAAGAAACAGACAAGTTTAAAGGTTACTGCTATGTAGAGTTTGAAACATTGGCCGAACTCGAAACCGCAATAGGCATGAATGACGTCATCGTTGTCGAGGGCCAAAGGATAAGGATCGACGTAGCGGAAGGTAAACTTAGGGTGTCCTTACAAAATTCTTCCCAAATATATAAACTTGATAAGTTCTAGCTGTCATAGGTTGGAACTTATAGAATTAAAAATAGTTACGACTAAAGTTTATTTTTTACAAATTTGTTATTTCGTTGAAATTTGTTTTGTATCAAGCAGGTGTAAATCAACCGTAAAATCATCAGAAGTTTAATAATTCCAACTTTCATTCAGGTTTCCAAATTACATAATTGAGGGATGAATTTTTCAACCAAATATAAATTATTGCATATATTTCACTAAACAATATAGTCACAAATGTCGAAGAATTTAGCGGTTGATTTAGTGAGTTGTATTCTTTGCAATCTAATAACAGATTAAATTAAGAATGATGCTGACAAAGTACGGGCACTCTAGGTAAACGCACTGACAGGGGCGGGGGCTTTGATCGAGGTCGTTCTCGTGGGGCTGGCAGCGGTGGTTTCCGAGGTGGCAGACCTAGTACAGCTAGCGATCGTTTTGGCGGCGATGGTTTTGATAGACGAGGTAGGAGGTTATCACTAGGTATTCTTACTAAAGCTTACCTATCATAAAAATTTAAATTTTTTTAAAATCAAATTTTTCTTAGACAATCGTGGTGAAAGTCGTGGCGGGAACCGAGGTAACTATGGAAATTTCGGAGGAGAAGACTGGAACAGAGGCGCTGGGAGCCGAGGTAGTGGATTTGGGGGCCGGACCCGCACAGATAATAGAGATCGAAGATATAATGAGGATTTACCCAATCCTGCAGCAGGTAAGATATCATTCATAATTATATTAATTGTCTCGATCAGAGCTGCGTAGTATTTGAGTGAAAATACTCGAAAATGATACTCGAGTACTTAATGTACTTTTATATTTTAGTTTTTTAATAGTATTTGCAACTCATTGTTCAAAGAAGCTGTATTCGTTATTTAGTACTCGAAAATTAACGAAAACCCATTTTCTTCATAGATACTTACATGCGTTATCTCAAGTGTATAGTGAATAGTTATATTAATCTATTCTTTAATTTTAGTAACTGAAAGTTACTTTTAGTTGAATCAATCTGAGGGGTTATTATGATAAGTTAACTGACTCATATGTGACAATATATAGGGAAAAATTTTAATCACACATTTCCCAATTTTAGTTATCGGTTTCGATTAGTGCGTGATTATCGGCATACCCCGGCGAGAACAATAAAATTATCAGACTTTTATTCTCACCGAGGTCTGATACTGATAACGCAATGATCGAAACCGGTAACTAAAATAAAAGCAGTGTGATCAAGAATATTTAAATTTATTGTCAAAAAAACCATTACTTTTTCCGATGATTATTATAGTTATCATAAGTATTAGCGTTATCCGCATACTAAATAATCGGTAAGCCAAATAATCTACAGTCAAGTTGATGAATTTTGATTGAAGAATTGCCATACAAGATTTTCTTAGTGTTACTATTTAAGAAGACTCAATATCTCATTCTTTTTATAGTCAAGAAATTTACAGGAGTTATCCAATGAAAGTTGAATATTATAATGAGATCAGTTTTTGGAGGGATCAACGAAGAAAAATTCAAGCTAATTAGTCTTGAAAATATAACTTTTTACATTGTATATAGGAATGTCTGAAACTAGAGTCAAGAAAATACAATTTTGTTATCATTGAGATGTTGAGTAGTAACGGAAAAAAGATGCATTATAGTTTCGAATGCAAGCTTTTAGTATCTTTAAAAATATAAGTAAAAATTGAAATTTTCGAGGATATTTAATGCGAGAAACGAAACTCTTGTTCTTACAGGAAGCGTAGCCATGTTATCTTTGAATGTATAGGCTACCGACACATCGTTCGTAGCGCCCATAGTGGCGCTTCCCATGATGAGTTCGTTTATTCGAAGGATAAAAATATTATGTTTATTTCTTTCCAAATAAGAGTTACGAGGTTGAAAGGAAGAAAAAGTGGATTGTTGCTGTAAGACGTACAACGTAAGTAAATTGAAATAAAATTATTTAACATGTTAAATTGACAGTTCAATCTCGGAAACATTTTTGCCAATTCCATTAAATGTGCTGAATCCACAATCATTTTATGACTAATTTAATGTAATAAATACATGAACAAATGATTTGTGATTCTTTTTAATTGCAGAGAAGCTATTTTAAAGAATTTGAATTTTTGACATTTGTAAATTCGTGTGTCACACCAAACAATGGCCATCAGTGAGCTCACTGATGAAACGATAGAGCAAATCCATCTTTAATGAAATACATTTCCATAAAAACAATACGCACCAAACGTTAAATAAAACGGCAAAGTGAAGTGAGTATCATATGATGTGCATGAAGCCAGCTGTATTTTGTTTTTGTTAGTGGCCACTGATGAAAAGTAGAGGACCCGCTATTTCATGTGATGAGTGCGTTCTGTTGTTTAATCAGTGAACTCACTGATTATGACTACATAAAGAGTACGAATTCTTATAAACGAATTGATAGAATATGCTCCAAAAAACCTGACAAATTAGATGTCGTTAGTGCCCGCGATGTATAATGCAAGTAATTACAGTTCATTTCAGTTGAGAACGGTCCAATGGTTCTTATGGCACTATGATCTAATAGTCCGTGAGACAGCGCCTAAATTTTTTGTTGATTACCGCTCATTTGAAACTTTGTGAGTGGCTTCATTGTGATGAGTCCGACAACTTTTTCATATAGCAAAATTCTAGATTTGGGGGCGTTTACCCGCGAGGGCTAATCAATTGAAAGAATATCACCGTAATACTGATCTTTACACTAATCGAAAGGTTTTTTGATAATAAAATGAAGGAAAAATATTGTCCGACATGAATATTGAGGCTACCGGTGAATCTGACAAGCCGCACTTGTCATAAGTATGTTGGTACTAATAGTAAGTATGTTGGTACTTATGACAAGTCGGACTCACCGGTAGCCTCAATATTCATGTCGGACAATATTTTTCCTTCATTTTATCATCAAAAAATCTTTCGATTAGTGTAAAGATCAGTATTACGGTAATATTCTTTCAATTAATTAGCCCTCGCGGGTAAACGCCTCCAAATCTAGAATTTTGCTATATGAAAAAGTTGTCGGACTCATCACAATGAAGCCACTCACAAAGTTTCAAATGAGCGGTAATCAACAAAAAATTTAGGCGCTGTCTCACGGACTATAAGCCTTTCATTGGCCGAAATACGAACACGATTCACTCACAGTAAATGCAGGATACAAAACAAGCTGTCTGGAAATGAATTCAAGACATAAAAGCAATAAATATAGGCTTTTTGCGAATAGACTGCAGCGCCCAGTAGTGGTTAAATTTGACAGTATTAGCAGGTAAACAAAACGTTATCATCGCACATGATTTTAGAATATATGTACAAAATTTAAATTATAAAGCAATTTATAAGTAAATTTAACATGGAAATTGAAATACCACATGTTGCTTATACAAATTGTTGCGTTCCAAACAGTCGTTACGGAAACACAAAAAAACCATAAACATTTCTACAAGTTTTCATCCAGCGAACATGAAATAGGAATGGGAAAAAAATGGATTTGGGCTATTAAACGAGTGAAAAAAGTGAAAAGTAGTCAATAATAATTATAGAATATGTATTAAATGTAGGAATTACTTCATGAAACTAGAAAATTTTTGTAAAAAGTTAGGTTAAACCATTGTAAGCTATAGCAATTTTGTAGATATTATTTTTATGTATAGGATAAGTTAAAATGCATGCAAAATATTTCGCGTTTCATCAACCTAAGGCAATGTGAAAAAATATACTTTCATATGACATGTTTTGGTTCGTTTGGCAGACATTTAGCAGCCTATTATTAATTACTTAAAAATAACATATCTTACTTCGATAAAAACTTTATACGACCAGAATTATTCGACATTTGCTCCACAACATGCGCGGAAATCAAACTCTTATCCAAAAACAGTATTTCTTAAACATTAAACACAACCTTACTCTCTTGTACTAATTTTTTTTTTCTAATATTGTACTACGGATACAACCAGGTTATATAAATTGAAATCCTGTTCCTATCATAACTCCATTAGCCATCATGCACTTGTGTTTTTAAACTTATTTCAAGCTTCAATACAAACTTTTTAGCTTTTATTTACTTATTCCACCTAATGACAATTTAAATTTTTTCCTGCAGCTACTTTCAAAATTAAACACCCCGAGCGCTAGTGTCGCTCCCCAACGTTTGCGCAAAGAGCCTATATGCACTTGTTTCCTGGATAGATTCAAAATTGAAGCTTCGAACTGCACAAATCTATTTATGATAAATGATAAACAATTGACAAATTATGCAACTGACAGATAGCCAAGTACAATTTTTGTGCTAATGTGAAATTGGATTGTATTTTGGCCAATGAGAAGGCTTAAATCGTAATGCCATAAGAAAGCTTGAACCGTTTCCAACTGAAATGAACTAAAAGCCAGTGTGATACACTCAATTTTAGTGTACATTAAAATGTACTTTAATCTCTCGTATATTGAACACTTTCTTCCTGTGTAACACACAATTCAATGTTTACGTACATTTTCCTGAGTAGTTTAGATAAGGGTTGATGTGATGTAGGTAGAGTATTCAATTCTTTCAATGTTTGACTACTGAAATCTGTCATTTGAAGTACATTTTGCTTATGTTAAAGATTTTTGTTCAATACTTTTTAACTAGTCTAATACGAAATTTCTTTAGCAAATTTTAAGTTGTGAAGCAAAACAATTGTTGATAGATTATGAAAGCAGCTGTTTAATTTAGATGTAAAAAAAATTACTACTAGAGACAATCTGCTGGTTTATTATTCCACGAACTAGTATAATTGACAAAAACATTGGAGGAAATAGAACTCATTCTATTTTTTCATGAAAATTAAAATTGAAGAACTTTTTTTTGTATGATACATTCAATGTGTGAAAATGTACATTAAAATTGAGTGCGTCATACAGGCTTTAGAAAATTTTAAAGTTATATCTTTAAACATAATTAGCCCAAGAAAATTCGGTTAGATTGAAAATGTCCTGATTTTGGATAATGATATAACATTTTTAGCATTACTAAAAGGTAATCCTCACCACTGTTTCGGAATAGACGGAACACTAGTGCCGTCTAATTTTGGAAAGCCATCTGTATAGGTGGAGTTTGTGTTTCTTATGTAGTCTCTATGCCTCTGATGATCACTGATGGCTACTGTTCGATGTGACATAGAAAAAATCGTAGCAGTTGATTTTGCGTGTAAGGCTTTATCTCCTAAACACACGCAATTGCGCACCAAATATAAAGTTTAGTGGATCTTAAACTAAAATTATCATTTTTGTAATCGTCAATAATAGTGATAGTTGACAGAAGCAAGAAAAATGCTATTTTTAGAGAACATTTTTGAACTGAAATTGCATGGAAAGACAACAAGCAGTTCATCTATTATTTACTGGGAACAGTTGTGAAGATTGATCGATTTGGGAAGAAAATGAATTTTATTTTGAATGTTGATAAAAGTAAAATTTTGGTGTTTGAGAACAGTGAAACGGTGACTTTCAATGTATCAGTGAATGATTGAAAGAAATATGTGTGTGTGAAATTGAAGGCGAAAGATTGCGTAGACGGTCTGTGTATATATGGATGGATATGATTGTTATTTTATTTCGCGAGAGAAATTCTCCGAGAGGGAAGAATTGAATGTGAGTGAAGCGAAAGAGATGCGTTTAGATAGGAGTATCTAGGGGAGAATGATTGCTAGTTGAATGTTGAAGGGAGCTCTCATGACAACCTCATTTTGATATTCTTCAATTAGAATTCTATAGTTCATTTCAGTCAAGAACGCTCCAAGGGCTTTTATGGAACTACTATTTAAATCTGTTGAAAACTGCAGTGGTAAAATATTTTAAAGTTGTATGGTTAGATGTTTGAAATGAAACCAGTGTCGTACAGCTCTTTACCTACGAATAAGATGTTTTCAAATAACTTTATCTATGTTTTTGTGATAATAAAGGAGCAATTGTAAAGTAAAGATTTCGACTTGTTGATCATATAGTTTTGAGATTTAATATTTTTTAATTCATATTAGAAAAACAATTTTTTTTTCAATTTCAAAATTTACTATTTCTTTTCGGAAATAATTTTTCTATTTGGGTGTCAAAGTGCACTTTATAAAACTCGTTTGGCTATCGTAAAGTGCTTCTTTATAGAACTCAAACCTAATTTTTATTAGGCTGATAGGCTGTGTGCATGAAGTCTACTAGCGCCTCTAGCGGCCAATGGAGAACGATTGAACTTTCATTCTATCATTGTTTCATACCTATAATTTTTTAAATGTACTAATATTATATAATTCAGCTGTATGCGTATATTATAACTTGCATAGTATAAGAAAATCTATAAAAGGTACGTTGAAGTTATTTATTTTTGGTATTTTTTTTCTTTAATTATGACGAACCTATTAGAGAAAACTTCTTAATTCGTTCAAATTGACAGGATAACCTCAAACTATGGCGCCGAAAGTCTTACGGACCGGGTTGAATGTGTCAAATACTATATCCCTTTTACCGAGGAAGCATTGAAGAAAAGCGTGAAATTAGCTTTTTCCCATATTAAACATGTTGGAGAATATGTTGCTGACAATAGGCTCTTTGCGAATAGATTGCAGCGCCAGTAGTGGTTAATTTTGACAGTACTAGCAGGAAAACAAAATGTTATCATTGTACATGATTTCAGAATATATGTACCAAATTTAAATTATAAAGCAATTTATAAGCCAGTTTAACAGTAAATTGAAATATTACGTGTTGGTTATACAAATTGTTGCGTTTCAAACTGTAAAACAGTTACGGAAATACAAAAAAACATAAACATTTCTACAAGTTTCCATCCAGAGAACATGGAATAGGAATGGGAAAAAATGGATTCAGGCTATTAAACGAGTAAAAAGAAGTCAATAATAATTATAGAATATGTATTAAATGTAGAAATTACTTGATGAAACTAGAAAATTTATGTAAGAAGTTAGGTTAAACCATTGTAAGCTATAACAATTTCGTATGTATTATTTTTATGTATTGGATAAGTTTTTGGAAATTCATGCAAAATATCTCGCGTTTCATCAACCTACGGCAATGTGAAAAAATATACTTTCATGTGACATGTTTTGATTCGTTTGACAGACATATAGCAGCCTATAATTAATTACTTCAAAATAACATATCTTACTTCGATAAAAACTTTAAACGGACCAGAACTAATCGACATTTGCTCTACATCAAGCGCGGAAATCAAGCTCTTATCCAAAAACAGTTTTTCTTCAACATTAAACACATGCTTACTTCTTGCACTAATTTTCCTCTTTCTAATATTGTACTCCGGATACAACCAGGTTATATGAATTGGAATCCTGTTCCTATTATAACTCCATTAGTCATCATTCACTTGTGTTTTTAAACTTATTTCAAGCTTCAATATGAACTTTTTAGCTTTTATTCGCTTATTCCACGTAATGACAATTCAAATTTTTTCCTGCAGCTACTTTCAAAATTAAACACTCCGAGCGCTAGTGTCGCTCTCCAACGTTTGCGCAAAGAGCCTATATTAACAAAATTATTACGAAGTGCATTCAACAAACTGTCATCATAGAAACACTTTACAAATTAGAGACAGAGGTAAATTCATGAGTCCCAAATCGATGATGAATTTTTCTAATTTCACAATTGAATTACAAACATCTTTGTTATAGAGATTAGTAATGAAAAACAGATAATACTCTGTTTACCGCTTTGATTTACTTCACTCGTTTTTTGATGTTATAATACGGGAAATCTATAAAACTAAATTTTACTTGAATCATCCTTAACACACCAGTCCGAAGCACAAGTGTTTTTCTATGTTTTATATGCAATTATTTCCACTTTTAAACTACAATGCTCAATGACGTTTTCTGAGAATTGGTGTTTATAACTTACAATGGTGCTCACCATGAGCGCTCGCATCGATATTTGTTCAAACTCCGTCCCCTTGCACATAGCCTATACGCCTATTGCGTATCCTCAGTGGCTCCGCTCTATCGGTTAAACTTTTCATCTACGAGGTGTGCCGTCAAAAATGTCAAACTGTCAAACATCATTTTTGTATGTCATATTGTAAGTCGAATTTCGATAATCATGAGTATAAATCATTCTCTTAGAAGTTGTTGTGTTGCTGGATGTACTAATACTAAAGCAAACAGCCCAGAACTAATTTTTATAGGTATCCGGGAAGAGATTATGAAGCGAAACATAGAGAAATGTGGATAACAGCAGTTAAACGAGTGTCATTTCATACAATAATCTATAAAAATGTATTAGATATCATTCAAGTCTCAGTATCAACCATCTTTAAGAGAAGGTTAATATTATAATTGTGAAGAAACTCAATAAATACCACTTAGATAAGTTTCTTAATTGACTGAACAGTTACATAAATTCGTCTCAGAATCCTTTACTGAAAGCACCAAATTTTTGCTTAGTATTTTTCCTTCTCAAAATTCAAGAATTGTTTCAAAGATTAACAAGATGAGAAAATCTTTTTACCCCAAGGATTTCGCTCAAATTCTGTACGTATATAACATCATGAATCTAACTGTAATTGATTCTTTAGATGAGTCACATAAACAATAAAAAAAAATAATGACTATGGTTGATTTGCTTCTTTTAGAATATTGTTGTCTATAAATAATGTTGTCATAAATCAAATACAATATTATTATTGGGAATGGAGATGGTACGTCATGGATTTCATTTTGATTTTAAAGCAGATTGACATATTTCAAAACATTGACAGGTGACATCATACCTCGAAGTTGTGATTTTTCAATAATATGCGGCGCTTCCGTCGAAATTTGGAGATACGCAACAGGCCTATCGATACGTTGGTAGATAACCTAACTGTCATTTTGATATGTCAAAATACATTTTGAAGAAAATTCTCAAATTGTTCAGCTTTATATTTATTTCTATAGCAACATTCAAATTAACAAATTTTGAAACGTATTTTTAATTTACACAAGTTACTTATTTGTCAAGTCTCAGTACTCTCAGGCCCAGAATTTCAGTCTATGGTTTACCTTAAACGTAGCTTAATTTCCATAGTAATGATTGTTAGAACAATTGTTACCAAGGTAATTAAGCTCCGTTTAAGGTAAACCGAGGACTGAAATACCGGGCCTCAGTGTTACCAACAACGTGTGCCCTAAAATCATATCTTATGGAACTTATATCTTAATATACTATTATTTGCGGGTGAATCAATCAGTTTGAAATTTAATTTACTGAAATAGTACTCATACTTAAAGTAGAATATTTCAACCAATTTTTGTGCTATAAAGTAGTTTGAAACATGAATATGTGTAGATTTATATAATGTATGAAACATTTCTCCTCTTAATTCATAATTTTCAACTATTTGTAAAAAAATTGTTTTTTGAGGTTCATTTATCATTTTTCCAGCACGTAACAGTAAATTCAATAATGTTATTCTACATCCTATTTACTACCTATAAAAAATTTAATGCTTCCTCAAAATCTCAAACTAGCGGTAATAAGTTTTCATACCAACGTACTTATGACACGTGCGGCTTATCGAAGTCACCACTAGCCCTAATATTCATCTCGGACAATATTTTTTTTCATTTTATAATTTAAAAATCTTTCGGTTAGTGATATCAAGATTACGGTAATACTTTTACAAGTTTTCATAATATTGACGTGTTTAATTAGCCCTCGCTGAAAAACGTCCCCAAATCAAGAATTTTGGCAAATGTAAAAGCTGTCGGACTCATCATAATGAAGCCACTCACAAAGTTTCAAGTGAACGGTATTAAACGAAAAATTTGAGCCCTGTTTCACGGACTATGATGTTTTCTATCAAGTATACAAAAAAAATATTTAAAAAACATCTTATTCATAGGTAAAGAACTGTACGACACAGGTTTTATCTCAAACATCTAACTATTCGCTCAGTGCGCGACAGCAGCGCCATTTGATGTATGAACTAAAGGAGGATATTTGGCGTATATGTACATTGTGATCTAACGAGATAAAATATTATATTTTGGTATCAATAAAAGTATATACGGATATTCTAAGCAAGTGAAAAGTTTTATTCATTATTATTATACGTTTCTTACAAGTTCGGCTGACATTAAAGTAAGTATGATCAATGAAAAAAATAGATTGAAACTCAATGAAAGTTTGGTTGAGTAATGGCATAATATATAAAAACGATCATAAAATAATAACATGGAATGAAAACATATAGAATGAATAAAATAGTCATTCCTTAACTAATGTTGCAGTTATGAGTCAAGTTATAAATCAGTAAAACTCGTAGATTTATAAATTATGAGCAAAATCGCAATGGGTTTATCATCCTCATGAATCCATGCGTTTTTAACCATTTCTTATGGATTTATAGATCTGTAGAATTAATGAATTTTCACAGAATTGCAATATGAATTGTTATATATTTGTGAAATCAAATCGACAAATTCAAAATGTCCAAAATTTATTAAAGTATTGTAGGTGGGCTTCAAAATATCCTCGAGATGTTTAAAATACTAATAAATCCTACTGATGAACTTATATGATTACTATTGCTTTCACTTGGTAGATTTTGTTCATTTCGAGGTTTATTTTTCTCCTTAATCAATGCTAAATTATTTGTCGTTGATTATACCTCCTCATGCCATTGATACTGATGGACAATTGAATAATAATATTATATTATTTGCATATATTCATTCTCCTGCTTAAAGTTGAACTTTCACTAACTTTTGAAGTTTTGTAATTTGAAAGGAATATTGTAGAAACATAGGTAGGACATGACTCCTCTTCAGATTTTTTGCCTCCAATGAATGATCACTCAAATATAATCATGTGATTTAGGATACCAAAGCGATCCATTTACACTTAATAAAAAATCATGAATAAATTTTCTTGAACTAGATTCATGCATGATTCTATTATTTAATGATATACAGATATGAGACAATTTTTTGGTATTAAAACAATAATCTAAAAGTCTCAAGAAGAAAAATTGGGAAAAATATATATGAGAAAATGTTTAGCGTCAAAAAATGTCAATTTTTAAATTGCTTTTGAGAATAATAATAAATGGTCCATAAGCACCTGTGACCTCTCTGAAGTCTGCTATTTTCAATGTTATTTTTATCACAGAAATAAAGATCATGGCAGTACGTATCTTTTCCTTCGCACTGCAGCTATCCATTTATTTCTTTGATTTACTTTCCATTTTGCAACGGGAAATTTATAAAATTTACATTCGTTGTTTTTTCCAGTATTTTTGCAATTTACAACAATGCAACACCGATTGCTCATTTTATTTGTTTTCTTGAAAAACTGCAGTCAATACGTGCATTTCTTATATTAGAAATATACAAAAGAGCCTCCCGAAGTGCCTGAATCCTCCGCTGCTAGCGCTATAGCAGAAAATGTGTGGTCTACTGTAGAACTCTGTGATACAACTGAACAACTATAGTGACAGTTACGTCATAAATAGCGCTTATTCAAATAAACGTATCGAGATAGTGGATAGTGATGTAATGCAAAGTTGATTCTCTACTTAATTTTTGTCGTTTTTCTATATTTTGACAATATTAAAATATGCTTAGAACTTCCCTATTTCTGTTATCTAAAATATAGCTATATATGTGAAAAGTTAATGAACAGTCTCTAGGTAGATAGAAAATAAATTTAATTTAAAAAATAGACTACATTTTGTTGAAGATATATTTTAGTTAGATGTGCCAATTCATCTAAGACGGGGCCCCTATAAGGTGGCTCCTCCGTTAAATCTGTTGTGAAGTTGAAAGATTGACGATGCAGCCAAATTTCTTGGATGGGCAAAGAGTTTTGTAGGATGGACAGTGCCTACTCTTGCTTCTTTTAATTTATTCACTGATACATTGGCTATCCTCTACCGTTTAATTCTTTTGAAACGCCAAAACTTTACATCGATGAAATATAGAAATGAACATGGTAGACTCAATGCATTACAATAAATGATAGATAAATTGATTGTTTAAGTTTCTTCACGCAATTTCTGCTTAAAATTTTCTTTAGAAATAGTAATTTTTTTTGTGTTTGTCAAGTATCACTATTATTGACGATAACGACAATAATGATTTCAATTTATGGTCCACAAATATATTTCCACCAATCTTTATATTTTTATTCAATCTAACAGTTACGCGCAGCTACGTATATTTTGGAAGATACGGCCTGACGTGCACGATTCTAGCGGCGAGAGAAGTCAGGGTAACATACTTTTTTATACCGTGGTTGTAACGCTTTGGAATATTTTTATTTCGGAGCAAGTTAATATAATGAAAGATGGAAAAAGCAAGAAATCGACATTAATAGTTTGAAATCCACCCGAATTATTGACATGAGTGCTAATTAAAATCACTCTAATGACAACTCGAAACAATGCGTTCAATAACATTGAAATTTGTATAGTTTTAAATGGCGGTATTCAAACGTATGTACAAAAACATTGCACTTTGAACCGTTAGACAGCGCGCGAGTCGCATAAAAACAACTGTGTTGGTAGCCTATAGGCGCGCAAATAAACTAATTCAAATATATAAATTAAAACTATAAAAGTAGTGAAATCAGAATATGTTGACTTCAATTTATATTTTAAACATAGCACACTTTCAGCTGCTTGAACCATAATAAGAATGAAGCTGAATATTAACGTGATTCACACAAGCCAGCAACCACAGATTTCAAAGTACCTAGTTATCACCAAAATTTGATGAAAATGGCCTTGGAAAATTTGAACATGCATTCCAACTATTTTTACAACTTCTTATTGAACAATACCATTCTGTAAATTTCTATTACTTTACACGATCAAATATCATTGAACAAGAAGATTTTGTAGAATTACATGTATATTTATAACCGTGTAAAGTGGGCATTTGAGTACCGCAGTATGGATGAAGCCCTCTTATCTATCATAAATTGTACTTACCACGAACCGCTCATATTTTCAAGTTGTGGACTATTCTAAGATCTCAGTCAAGTTCTGCTCATATAATCAGTGAGTAGAAAATTATTATTATTGAAGTGCTTGATTGAAATTTGTATATATGCATATCATAATTATTTGTCAAATTTTATCATTCAGATATTACATTGAAATAGAAAGAGTTCGTATATTTCTTTATTCTGTCATTCAGTTGATATTTCAACGAATATTCACGAATGGTGTGAAATTTTAAAGTACATACTATAGAAAAATTACTCATGTCGAAATATTGGTAATACTCATGCTGAATATTCGAGAGTATTTTTTATCTGTACTCTGCAGAGCTCTGGTCTTGATATTACAACTTTCTCATTAATATTTCTTTAATTTTGGAATGTCTTGTGTATTTTTATTTTAGACACGACTGGTAGACCAAGACTAAAACTGAAGCCACGCACTGTGGATGCCCCGGTGAATGCACTTGCAGAGACTACACAAAGTAGTAAAATATTCGGAGGAGCCAAACCTCGAGAAGAAAATTTAGAAAAACAATAAATATTTATATATTCAATCACTACTAATAAACAAAGGGATAAAAGAACAAAAAAATATACATAAAAACATTGGAACGTTGTGAAATTTGTTCATCGTTAATTTATAAAAATTCTACTATTTGTGGAATGTTTCACACTAATAAAAAGAGAATAAACTGATGAATTTATTTCAGTCATATAATCATGTTGTTCTGTAAGTAATTGACATACTGAAGGAATCAAATTTTCTTCTTGAATTATTTGACAATTTGTAATATCAAAAAAAAACTACCTGGACTGAAACTATTTTCATCTCAAAAATATTTCTCCTATTCAGGAACTTGTCTGATTGTTTTTATTTAATTTCCAAAGGAATATTTTTTGGTGAAAATAATTGTTAATTATTGTGGAACGTCCAGATTTTTGTGTCTGTTTTCGCTTCATCTTTGTATAGTATATGTGTATGTATCTTTGTATTTATATAAATTTCCAATCTCTTGCAATTTCAAATAAAAAGCAAAAACAGACACTCGATAGAATGATGAACATCGCGCAATGTTTTGTACGATTTGTAAAAATAATAAAAAATGAAAACCGAGATTTTTAATGTGACGTTTGATGAACTCTCGGATTTTGGTTTTTATATAAAAGTAAAAAAATTGAAACAAAATAAAAAATACCGGATTCCTCGTTCTTGTAAAAAGATGTTTCTCTTGCTTACATTTTTAGTTTAATTAAGTATTCTTATTATATTTTTTTGTTTCAACGTTTTATGTTTTGTATTTATAGATAAGATATTTTCATTATAAAGAATTTTTTCAAAGCTCTTAGCATTATACATGAAATAATTACACATATTGTGTACTGTTAGCATCGTGCTTGTAAATGAAATGCTAAACAATAAAAATTTGATTTGCCAGACTCGATTTTATCCTTTTCACTGCAATCTGATACCATGTAACATTATACAAGATTTTTGCATTTAAACACTTCCAATTTTCGATTCTATTTGTATTTTGAAATACTTGAATTCTGTTTTGTCCTCGACTCTTCAATATAAAAGAAAGCATTTCGACTGATGCGATGCTCACTAGTATTGATTTTTAAATATATGAGCTTGCATACGTCACCGATATATTAAGTGTTGCAGTTATGTGCGCGAGCACGCTACACATACACATACTGACGTAGGCTTTTTGAGTATGTAAAGATGGATTCGTAAAATTTATACAGCTTTATTTATAGTCAAAAACTGGGTTGAAATCTAGTTCGCTTCAACTCTTTATTCATAGATGCGGTTTAGAAGTGAACCAGGTTTTAATTTCGATCATTATTTGAATCTACTCACACCTTACTTAATGACCAGTTCCACCGCTCTAACTTAAATTTTAAGTTTCACTTTAACAAAAAATATCGAATCGGAATAATGATTGCAATTTTTATGTCACATTTGACTTTCAAGCCTTGATATGATATTGTTGAATTAAGCAACACTTAAAATTTAAGAGACAGCGGTGCAACTGACCATAAATCTATTTAAATTATGATTATTTCAAAACAGAATAATACATTTTGATAATTCAGAAAATTGGAGAGAAATACGCATAATAAATGCATACGTGAATGCGAAGGAATATGTGTTTAATTGAAAAAACACCAAGAGAGTTTTCGACGCATAATTTATCCATAGATGCTTGTAATGTCGAAAAAAAACCGGGTAATGTTTCGCTTTCTGTGCACATATGTAGATACTCTTTAATGCTATTCAAAATAAAAGTATATGGATATCCAACTTGGCTTTGTGGAATTTTTCAATCTTTAAATAAAATTTCGATAAGCATTTCTATAATTGAATACCTATAACTCACTATCAGCCTCAATTTTGGATTACTTATTTCTCTTCGAATCTAATATTAAAAATCGTTGATAAAACCAAAAGTGCATACTCATATTGTGATGGGATAAGTTTAAGTTACTTAATTACGAATAATAATTAATCTGACAAATATATATCTATCTAATACTTAAACAAAACAAAAGAAGAATCACTAAAATTGGTCCAGCTTCGAATAACGCATTTTCATGCGTACAGACTAATTGATGGAGACGCATATCATTTTTCAAAGACGAGTAGTCATGATAAATATATAAAAAATAAATAAAAATATTTTTGAGGAAGATCTTTTCTTTTCGGAAAGTTATATTAAAATTATAAAATTAGCCGATTGATTAATTACTTCTATCTTCAAAACTCGAGGCTGGAGTACTAGTCGATAATAGAACACATCGCTATATGGAGTGTGCAATTATTTATCGGAAGCAGAAAAAGACAACAGGAATAGTTTATAATCCAACCAGATAAATAAAATATCAAAGTTAAATAAACAATCTGAATTTGCACTTTAGTTTTAATCAGGAATTTTAATACTGAGAACTGAAATATATTTTCATTCTTACACTGCTTGTGGTGTGCATAAAAAATAAAGCGTTCTAAATATTATAAAATTTCTCATAATGTTACAAAAACTATCTGCTAAGTAGTAAGAATATTTAAAAAATTAGCAATTACAACATGAAAATCTACTTACCTTTATGTATGAAGACAAGAACTTCAGAATAACAATTGAAAATATAAATATAATATTAAACGACAGGTTAATTATTATGGAAACAATTGTTTATGGAATCGTAAACATAATAATCAATTTCCAGTTACCATTAACTCGAAGTGGTAGAAATGGGCCTGTGAAGATAGTGCCATTGAAAAATATATATATATGTATATATATATAAATCACACGGTTTACCCCTTTCCGGTTGTGGCACGCATAGATCATGCTGTGTGTGACTCGTTGATTTAAATGCGGTAGCATGCTTTTAGCTGTCACCGTAAAATCGTGTTTATAGCAGTCACATATTCTCCTGCCCCTCTGTTCGGAATTTTTTCTCTCGATCGTGCTCGTATCAGTACAAACATGATTTTATGGTGACCGCTATGAGCACGACTTTATAGTGACCGCGGAATCGTCAAATACAGGTATCCATGAATCATGAAAATTATTTCTGAATTATAGAATTTATTAATATGCTCTTAAATATATTTATTGTTGAAATAATTAATAATTATAAGGTGGGTAATCCAAATACAAGTTTTAATATTACAAACAGTGCCTTACAGAATCAATACAATCACCAAATTTTCAATGCTTATACATGAGATTTACACATAGTATATTGTGCAAAAAATAGAGTAAAAGAAATAGTCACATAAATTAATACATTCTTAAATAATATTCTAATTGCGTATTTCGATTGTTCGTAATCTTCGATAAACAATCAAAATTAAACTTTATGCTAATTCATAAATTCAATCTGTCTTCTCTAATTATTTAAATGAAACAAAATCTGTATTTTGCATACTGATAATGGAAATACATACATAGCATCAATTATTTTTAGATCTGCAAGATCCAGTATTTTAGTCCATGGTTTTAGCTTAATTTCCATAATTATTGTTAGATCAATTGTTACCAAGGTAATTATCGAACTTCGCCTGAGATAAATCGAGGAGTGAAATACTGGCCTTAAGATTTATATCGATTTGGCATTATGCATGGTTATGTATTACGGTTAGAAGCTTCAAAATAAATATTAATACCAAATATTACCTTTCAGTTAGGTTTAAATATGCATGACACTTGTGTAAGAATAAAAACTTCGTGCAATTCGCCTGTCGATTTAATTTGTTGTCGGTGCAACTAATACTCTTTCGACACTTTTATATAAATGAAGACCGATTTGATTGACACCTGTTGCTCTCGGTGTAATAAACCCTCGTTTTTTTTTATTATTTATTATAGAAATCAATATTTTTCTTGACTTGGGTCACGAAATTGAAAGCATTAACGAATTACACAATCAAAAAATTATTTAATATTCTTTTATGAAGAAAAAAGTACAAAATGTATAGGGAAAGAAATGTGTTACAACGTGATTTATCAGCACACAATAATAGTTAGTTGAAAAGTTTAAAAAATATTTTGACAAAGAATTTGAAGCACATTGACAATTTTCCCATATCACTATATTATTTGTGACATTTATCAACTAATTAACAATTTGCTCTGTAAATATTCAAAATTCAAGCTTTGAAATCTAGAACTGCATAGTAATCAGATAAGGAAACAAGACTGAAAATATTATCCAAAAGTACAAAATTCTATTCCAAATTCTAATTTATTCTTATTTTTCTAATTGTTCTAACGTTTAAAATTTATATTTCCCATTTAAGCGATATTCAAATAAATTTACAGAACCAATTGCTGAATATTTCTATCTACCTTCCAACAGGATAGCAAGAGGTTAAACATTTTCATCAAATGCGAACACGGAAAATAAGCATTCTAAAATATAGGTTTGGTATATTTTTCAATTTTATAACTAATAGGAGTTTTAAAACATACTTCCCATTAATTAATTAGTTGGAGTATAAAAATACGTACGGTTTTGTAAGAAATCTACGACAGATATTCTCTAAAATAAATAGCTGAATGTTGCATTTTTACGAGTTTAGTAATTTTCTAACAAGCTATGCCCTGAGATTTAGTAAATATTTGCTGTATATATGTATATAGGCATTTCACTCGCTTTTGAACACAAACATCTTTATTGCATGTTGATGTTCAATGTAAAACAAATGCAACACACAACATTCTGCTAAAATGCTACGCAATATTTATTAAAGATTTTTTTCTTGCTAAACGGTAACAAATTTATTTATCATATGTACCTACTATGGTATCAGAATTTACCTTCAAAAGATATTTTTGTTGAATTCACAATAAAGCACACACTGTATTTGTAATAAAAAATTGCTAATAGATATTTACCCATTAGTACCAAAATTTTGAAAATATGATTGGTCCAAATTTGCTGTCTAAGCTTTTTTTTAAATTTTTACTTTTTCTCTAATGTTACAACAGTTTAGCGTGATTCTTAAGTTATCACAAAAACGGATGATGCAGACATTTGCGCAGACTGAGAAAAAATTATACGAGACAACAACAATTAACAAAACTGTGTACAAAAATCATGATACATCAATAATATATTGTTCAACATAAAACATACAAAATAAAACGACCAAAATCAGAAAACATAATCTGGAAGAAACATTGGACATATACATGAATAGACATCTAAAACCACTACCTGAGAGTACATAAATTATTTCAATACGTACATAACTAATATTGATATAAAAAGCTTTCTCAACCAACTGGTAAAATATCAGCTCTGTAGATACAGATTAGTTTTTATTTTTAGAAAAATCGTAAGAGACAGCATTGAGCGAATGGACATGACATTTTTGAAGTAATGATGAGTTTATGCACAATATGCGATTGGGAAACAACAAGAATAGTGTTGAGAATAATTTTAAGCGTAACGATAAGAGGTGTTTATGCATCCAGATATATCCTAAGGTAAGGGTATGAGGCAGTGAAATAATTATTTTTTTTTTACGGATTTTATGCGTTTTAATTTTATTACTATTTAAACGCGTAGCAGTTGAATTTCTGTGAATGAATGTTTGTAGCACCTCTCGCATTTATTAAATCTGAATGTTACTTTTAGACTGGGAGCCCGTGACAAAATCATTATATCATCTAATTCACTGCCATATTAATAGAATCAGTTATTTTAGGCCCGAGATATCCATCTCCTAATAAATTTATTTGATGAATAATAACTATGGCAACAATAAATTGTCTGCACAATTGTTACCATAGTTATTATTCACCAAATAAATTTATTAGAAGGTGGATATCTCGGACCTTAATCGAGTAAAGCTTAAATTACATTATACTTCTTCCGTCTAGATTTCTATTTCTAATTTCATTCGAGTTTCGTTCGATTTTCAGATTTAATTCCAAAATCATTCGTAGGAAGTAGCACAGTTTCGTTTTCTTTCCAAAAAAGTACAGTTTCGGCAACTTTTAAAATGAAATATGATAATACATGATAGAATGAGGTTAGTTGCTATGGAAACTTATTCAGGGTTCAATTCGTACAGTTCTACTAAAGATTTAGTCATATTTAACAGCCACTTCTTGGCCACTATAAAACAAATCACAATACAACGAAATATCCGCACTGTTTTCAATGGCTCTGACAAACGTCAAAAACTAGAAGGTTGGTGTGACTGGCAATACGCAAAACTGCGCATGCGTTTCTGAATCTAGCCAAAACTCGAATAGAAAAATAGAGCCAGATGTATTTTTCTATGACATATTTAGGTGCGAAAATCGAAAAGAAATATTTACATTATGCTAGAATTGGTTTGATGCTTCTCGGACGAAACTCGGACTGAAATCTAGCCGAAAAAAGTATATTGTAATTTAAGCTTAAGAAAGGTATATGATAATCTTGGAGTCGTTCAGCGGGACACCAATAAATTTGGAGTATTTGAAACCCTATTGAGCACAGCATTCGTAAAATTAAGATCACAATATTGAAATGTAATAATAAGATTTTTTTCAAAGTGGATTTATACTTGTTTTCCGAGTTGCATATTTTGAAATGTCAAGTACAAACAATTCTATCCAGATATCTGGATGCGACTCCCATATCTCTTCATATATGCAAAGTTGAGACTAACGGTTTGAAAAGCCATGCTTGCGAAATAGAATATCTTTTATAATTATATTTTCAATTCTCTTATATTACCTACTTCTTTAAAAAAAAAATAAAGTATATGAATCAATTGTGGAAAATGAAAAAAGTTGTGATATAATCATGTTCGAAAATGCACTTAATAATCTGTGTGGTGCGATGGGAATTTATTGTAACAATATGAATTTGATTCGTTATTGTTCAACTGAATGATTAGAAAATATAAGCCACTTGGTTGAGATATCTTATACAATTGTTAATAATATTTATATTACAAAAAAATATTTAAAACCAAAAGCAAAATATTTAGAAATTTGTATTGACTGAATCTCAGCTAAAATTTCCTATTCAGAGAACTAAAAATAAAGATAATTACATTTAGTTTTCATTTTATTTAAGGATAACATTTAAAATAATAAAAGATTAATAGAGGAGTATTATATTGTGATGAAATGTATAAACTCTGAATAGTAATAATATATGGCACAAAGTGCTTTTTTTTGGTACTAAAATGATGCGATATATTAATATAATTCGTGCCAATTTTTTTCATTATTGTTACAAAAAGCAGTCATTTATATTTATCTCTATTTATTAATAAAATAGCGCAGTATGGCAATATTTTTGGAGAACAAATAACCAAAAGAGGAATAAGATTTGCCTAAAAACACTAATTTTTTGTAATTATTGACTGTAAAATGAGTTTTCTGTCTGCTAACGTGACAATAATGATAAATTTTTGTTTGACACGTCGGAAAACAATAAAATTGTACGTAAAGTTTCTTTAGGGTCAAACATTTCTACGACAGATATGACAGGGAACCTAGCTATCTTTTACTTTTATTATCTTAGAATCAAAATAGACAATTTTCAAGGACTATTTCTACTTTATTGAACACACAATTATGGTTTTCTGTTAAAGATCATTCCAGACTAATTAAATTTTTAAAATAATTTACTTTCGTCTCTATAGACATTTTCATAATTGTTAAATATTTGCAATTGGTATTTGTAGAAATGTCACACGAAAAAGCGAATATTTATAATTTTTTTCTGATGCTTAAACATCTTTAAGCGCGCTTCGAGAATGATTGCGTGCAAATGCAACGCAAATTTGTAAAAGGATGAGACAACATTCAACTTCAACTGTTTGGAATTATGAACCACTTAAAATTTATCCTGGTAATTGATATATACGTTTTCGACATGTGATATTATTAACAACCTCAAGCATATTCGTAAAGAAATTTTCACCAAATAGCTTAGGCTTGGTATTCTAGTTCTTGGTTTATCGTAAACGAAGTTTATCTTCCATAGTAACGATTGTGAGAACAATTGCTGCTAAGGTGATTAAACTTCACTTAAGGTAAGCCGATGATTAAAATACCGGTCCTTTATGCTGGAAATCCTTTTTCACAACAAATAAAGATGTTTACAAATATTTATCTCGATTACTAATAAACTTGCTACTTTTCTTTCTCAACAAATAAGTTAAACATCAAATAATATGTTTGAAAAATTTCTCTTATATTTAGTTTTTTCTGGAATGATCCTTCTGTGTAAGAAATGATTGACAATCGTCATCGTGAACTCTTTACCTGATGGCAGTGACGTTTCGAGCATGAAATTTAATTCGCAACGGTCGTAGTTGCCCCAGGAATTTTTCCAAGGACTTTACTCAAATTAACGCCTGTCAGAGCATTTACAGCTGGAGGAATTTGCCCAACCAGACGGGTAATTTCTGCTGTTGTGTTATCCGAACCACCGATAAGAACAATTTCTTCGGTTTTAGCGAGCGGCGCTGCAACCTCGGCAGCAATCTAAACAGAATTCAATTATATATCATCCATAATTTGCGAATTGAATCAATATAATGTTATTTTTAATTTAGTCTTACTTTTGGTAATGCCTCCAGAACGATACTCATAATAGCTGCGTCGCCATATTGTTTATAAACAGCCGCCTTTTGTCTCATTCTTTCAGCATCTGCTTTTCCAACAGAAGCAATTGCTCCGGCTTCAGCTTCTCCAAGTTTCATAATTTTTTCTCCATCTGCTCTAGCAGCTTGGACCGTTTGAGTACGTCTTCCTTCAGCAAGAGTCTGCAGTCTATAACTTTCAGCTTCTGCAGGAAGTCGTACTGTGGCGTTAAGTTCGCGTTCTTTACGTTGCACTTCTTTGGATTCAACTTCTATTTGCTTACGACGTTCCACAACTTCGATTTGGATTTCTTCATTACGGATTCTTTGACGAATTTTGGCTGCTTGGAGTTCGTAGGCCAGTTGTGCTTCGGCTTTCTACAGAAATAAAAATTGGTTTCTTCCATAATTACATATATAAAAAGAGTAAGAGGAGAGTAGGTTTACAATGTTGTAAAAGATTATTTTCAGGTAGAACTTTGACTTGAAGATGCAACCCGTCTGTATCAATTTTGCGGTCTCATTTAATACAATACTTATTTTGAGCACGCTACTCATATTTTTATTGCCACAGAATCTCAACTTATGTCTAGGCATTACTAGATGTTTGCTTTACCTTAGTAACAATTGTTTCAACAATTGTTACCTAGACATTTAAGCAAAGCTTAGAATAAATTAAAGACCGTGCAGCTGAAAACCATCAACAATAACCATAGTATTTTGTCTCATATTTACTGGGTGACGAAAGAAATGCAACTTGATATACGCGATAAGAAATTACGCCGACGAACTGGATTTATTTTTGTGACATCTAGTTGAAATCTTGAGTTACCCAGCAATATCAGAAAATTTAATGTATCACTTAGGACCGATTGTACAGTATTTGGTTTATCATTAGCGTAGCTCAATCAGGTAACAATTGTTGAAAAAACTGTTACTAAGGTAATTCAGGTACGCTTAGGATAAATCAAAGATTGTGCAATCAGACTTTAGGCCTGATTGCACAGTCTTTGGTTTATCCTAAGCCAAGCTCAATTACCTAGCTAACGATTGTTAAAACAATTTTTACTACAACCGGACCTTAGAGTTTGCCAGAAACAGACAAATATAACCATGCCTATTGATTATGCAGTTTTTTAGAAAAATATCTACTTGAGTATTGAATTCAGGGCTAATACAATTGCTTTAAACGCACTAAAAGTAGCGGTGACACGACGAAAAATCGAATTTTGCAATTGAAACAAAAATCCCGATTTAAATCATGATTCAAATCAGTGTGATTTTTAAAAAAAGTAGCCTGACATCATTCCCACATTTTTTTTTGTATTTTTCATTAAATCATTTATATTTCTACAGCAGAACGAAATCATGGTTCGAATCAAGTGATTATTTAATATATTTGAGAGAAAATTCAATTATTTAGATTTTAGAACATATTTTTGAGTTTCTTTTATATTCTTGTTATTATTTTAAATGCACAATAATAATTCAAATCCAAACTATCTTTTAAAGGTATTTTTCATGCATATAAAAATAAAATGATTGAATACTAATAATTCTACTCCATTTTGTAGCACAATTTAAATATTAAAGAATTAAGTAATTATCAAAAAATCATGATCAATTAAAGAAATCAATGCTCTTGAATAATAATTTTTCCTACCCTGATTGCAATATAGCCAACTTGTTAAGATGCGACAAACTATATCCATCCCATTATTTGTTTCTGCGATGATTTTTTTCTCTATTTAACGCTATATGCACTATCTTTTCTAATTTTCATTATATACAATTCTCAAACTAGTTCCTATTCCAGGCTAATTAATAATGAAATTTTTAGTAAAAAAAATATTTTTGTTCAATCCTATTATTGAAACATGCTATTTTTTACTTGGATACCAATCTTGAAACTGTTTGTTTTGCCAACTACAGTGATTCCTATGACAACGGGTGGGCGAAAGTAGTGAGTGTAATTACTTTCGTCCACTCACTCTTTCATAACGAAATGAAGAATGAACTACAATATATTTTATTACATGTATTTATTGATATGAAAATGAACTCCACAATTATTAAAAGTTGCGTTACTTAAACAAGATATACCAGCAACTGAAAACTGATGAGACTCTGTAGTTATCGTAGTAACTTTTGTAATATCAACTTGAGTGCTATTTCTATCACTTGTTTACTCTTCTTTGTTAATTATTTTGCTTGCACAATTTCATTATTATCTTGTTCCATTTTAGTGTCACAATTTATATTTGTAAAAATATCAGGATAAAACAATTTTAATATTTCTGACAGTTGCGGATGTTTATATTTACACATGATCCACAACAACGCATCCGCCGCCTATGCTACTTTAGACTTTATACATGATCTTTGTTTGGAAAGTATAATAGATTTTAATGTTTTAATGAATGTTTCAATAATAGAATTGAACAAAACGCTATACAGCACTCGTGAAGAAACGAATTCGCTCACGCGGGTGGCAGTTTTGTGCACGAGGCGCCAGCCGAGTGTGCAAAGGCACACAAGTTTCTTCACTTGTATTGTAATATACTATTAAAAAATTTACAATCACTTACTGCGGTATTGACTTCCTGATCAAAATTAGCTTTCTGAAGTTGGAACATCCTAGAATTATCTTCAATCTTCGTATCAGTCGAATATTTAATATCCATGGCTGATTTTTCACATTCTGCTTCTCGAATACCAGCGTCTCTGTTCGCTTCGGCGACACCGGCATCTGCATCCCTTTTCACCATAGCTGTTTGGGCTTTTCCAAGGGACGCGAGATATTGCACGTCATCATAGACGTCCTTGATCGTGAAGGACAGAATTTCGATGCCCATTCGACCCACGTCTGGAGCTGCGACTTCGCGAACTAGAGCGGCGAATTGGTCTCGATCGCGGTAAACTTCTTCTACCGTAAGAGTTCCTAAAAGCACATTAATAATGATGAATGAGGCGTTGAATGACTGAAGAATACAATCAAAGCCATATTGTTCGATTTTCTTCTATTAATTTCATTCTTTTCTTTTTCTCCTAGATTCAAATTTTGGATAAAACTATTTAAAAAAAAGACTCATTTTATTGATTGATATTTTCTACATTTTCTGTGCTATCACGTTTACAGCAAATGCATAAACTATAACGAATACATCTCATAGAACAAATTTTTAAATTTTTGACATATAAGAATGAAATTAAAAAATATCAATGGCATCTATGATCCACAATTATCATTTTTTCCCTCGCCATAGTGAATTATTATTCATGAATTCCCTGTCAACAGGAAATTGATGATAATTGTTTCCATGGTTTGGAATTGATAGCTCTCGAAGCAGAATTTAGTTCAGTAATTAATAAAAATTAATAAAAAATAATTCATACTCCGAATCGAATGAATCCATCTTTCTAATAAAATAATCTTGAAAATTATTGGTTTATCTACAAATAAATTACATATCTTGATAAATTTTTTTTTCAAGTTTTAAAAATTTCAAAAAAACATTAATGCAGGTTTCCGATCAGATAAAAATAAATAAATTTGATTAATCTTTATTTGAAATGCCCTTTATATTCTTCATATAGAATAGCTTACTTGAGCCTTTACACGTTTAATTTAAATTATTTCAACTTTTTCAGGCTACTCAATGATTTGAATGAAGCAAAAATTAAAGCCAAAATTAAAGTCAACTATGCACTTTCAGCCTTGAAATTAAGAAGTTTCTTCTTGAATGAATAATACTGTCAAAATCAAAGAAAAAAAATGTATTGTATAGTTATTATCACGATTATTAGGATATTTAGAATCATAATTATATAGATAGCTGGTCCCTCATCACATAGCTTTGATTTTTTTCTTTTTTTTTCAATAATAATATTAAAGTATTTATTTGCAAATAAATAATTCTGTAGTAGAGAAAGTTATAATTACAATTACTAGTTATACTTGTGTCTGTTTCCAATATGATGTTATTCTCTTGTATTTATTATTTTTGGTAAAATTTCTTTCTATATTATTGCATAGATTTAGAAACTTTAAAAGGTTTGTTTATATGTACATTTGTAAAATTAATATGTAATGCGTATCTCATTATTATTATTGAGATTTTTGCATAGAGTACGCCCTGGGAACAAATAAAATTAAATCTAATCTAATCTACCCTATTACTGAATTGACTTTTTATTGTGAATATTTGACTCTATTGCTTGTACTAAGTATCAGCTATATTTTAATAATACTCAATTCCCTGCAAGGCTCATATTGTTAATGTTTCAATTTAATTCGAATATTTTTGTATAATAAATTATGAAAAGTTTTTTGCGACCGAGTGATACTTAGATGATTCATCAATGAATATTTATTATTGTTTTTATACTTATGTAGTAGAACATGTTTATGGAAAAACTGGTATTTATTACTATTCTTGTTTAAAACTTTACTAACTGCATAGTAAAATATGACATTCGATAAATATTAGGAAAAAAATATATTTTTAAATACAAAATAAATAAAAAAATATTTTTTCTACAGCTGTGCGTAAAGTGTTTTTTTTTCGCGTTCCAGTTTTTTCATCGTTTAATCTGATCTATTGGTTCGGATATTTGTTGAATCTAAATGTTAACTTATGTTCTGGGCTCAATAATTGCTAAAATAATAAAATTTAAGGGTCGTAGAAAAAAAATTTATATGCAATATGTGAGTAAACAAGCATTATGACATTCGACCAACTCGGTAGTCTCGTCACCAAATATTTGGCCTCATACAATTCAATTTGTAATTAAATCGACACCTGGGTGTCACCCTTGTTATAAATGGTGCACCCAGAGCGTACCGCCTCATTTTCCCTCATAGTTACGGCACTGTGGATTAGTCCTGGTTTAAGTAACATTTTTTCACATTAGTAAAAATTGGAAATCACCGTGAGAGAACATTATAAATAGTGGCTACATGCATTACTTGCTGATACTTCACTATACATATTGCCAAAGATAAATTATCCAATAAATGAAAAAAAGATGAAAATTAAGAATATACTTAAAAATGTATTTACCTAGTGACAACATATGCAGTAAAAGCAACAGTAAGGGCTAATTTTAATCCGCCCATCCAAATTACACTCATTTTGAATAATTTCAACCTCGCATTTTATTTATTTTCACAAAATGAAACCACAACATATTTTACACAAAACACAATGAAAAATTATCAATCGGTGAATAAATTATAATTTAAAACTCATTTTTATCTAAAATTATTGTTCAATGTTTAAGAGACAATGGTTTCACTAAAATAATTCAGTTATACTTCAAGATCTTATTTCGCTTGAGAAAATCATCGTAATTGTGTTTTTTTTTGTGTAAACGAAAGAAATTCCAGTAAATGTTTTAAATAACAATTTTATAATAACTGCATTTTTTGCACAATTTAATAACATTAATATAAAAAATTTGCACAATTTGATTAGACTCACGATAAAGTATATGCGCACTTCATTTATAAAAATTAGTTATTAAAGATCAAAATATTTTGAATCACTGCATGTGCAACGCGTATTTGCAGTCTGCTCTTTTCGCGACAAATGAAGAGCAAAATAATTTGTTGTGTCGAATTTCCGAATAAGACCTTGACAACTATTTAAAAATTGAAGAAAATTAGTTCTGATATTGAATTATCAACTAGGAAGTTAGTTTTGACAATGCTTCTTTCAATAACACTTATACGATATTGGAAAATATTAAAATGCTATTTAGAAAAAGTGAATCCATAAAACTTCAAAATTTTAATGGGCAAAACTATTAACTACGAACGAGTCTAATTTCAAATGTAGCACTACAATTTCATGCAGAATTACTTTAAAAATACAGTGTATATTTTCTAATGTTTATCTCACAAGAATACAAGAGTTAGAAATATATATGCCAAATTTTTTCAATAAATATTTAATTCAGCGGCTATTTTGAAAATATATAAATATAATTTTCCTACTTTGTTTATATTGAACATTCTGACTTAATTTTTATAATGCCAGGTCAATATAATGGAACATCTTTATTGGTAAAAAAAATGCAGTAAAACATTCCATAAACCATTAACTAAAAGTTAGAACCTCGGTTAGAACAAAGCAGGTTACGTTTATTGTATTTATCACACTCAATCAATCATACTGACCATAAACTTTTTCATAATATTCAAATTATTTTTATCTAATTCCGTTTTAAAAAGTCAAATTTTAAATCTGTTTCTGACGTTATGCAACGTTACATTTTTATAACTGGGTACGTTCCACTTAACGACCGCAACGATTGTGTCGCCCATTTTGCGTTCCACTTGAGGCCGCGGTTGTTGCGGTCGAGGTTTCAAACGTCACGGACACGTCACTAGTGACGTCATTCCTAAGGACTACAACGCTCGCAGTTAGAGCATGGGTCTGTGCGGTCGTTTGGGATTTTTCGCGCACTTTTAAAATCTGACAGCTTGTACACAAACAAGAAAATGGCGGAAGGACAACAAATGCAGAAACTGTCTCTCATAAATGCTGAAAATAATAATGTTGTTGAAGTTTTAGTAACTCCAGAAGAAGACTAATTGTGGGCCAATCTTTTACTGCTCTTGTTAAATCTTTCCGTATAATTTATTTATATATAATATAAATTATCAGCTTGAGTTAAATTTTTTGAATCTTGCAAGCGAACAACATAATAAATACAATCAAGTTGTCAATTCTCACTCATCTAAAATGGCTTTTAAATTCGGCTCCATTGTAACGGCCAACAACTTCAGGATAGTTTGTGATTCGAGGACAACATTTTCGCTTTTTTCTTTCATAAAGAGCTGCTTCCCATTCTTCATCAGAGCTTGAACTTTCCGAAAACTGTCTATTTATTCGACGCCTCATATACGTACCAATGACAGCAGTAGTAGCAGTCATGTTTAGCTCCGCAGATATTTGTCTATTGACATATGTTCATAAACCCGTTCCACTTAAGTTTTCGCCCGCGACGATGCCTAGCTAGTGGAACGGAGATTTGGTCGTTGTGAGCGCGGTCGTTGTAGTCGTTAAGTGGAACGTACCCACTGTCATGTAACAGTTGTGTAAAGTGGTTACGTAATAACTTTACGTAACTGGCCATGTTTCAAAGCTAATCAATTATATGTACCTACCTGCATACAATTAAAATAATAATTTATTAGATACAGTAAGCAGTATTGGATATTGGATGAGTCCTTAAAATCAGAAGGTATACTATATCACTGCTTGAGTACCTACATTTTTAAAAATTATTTTGACTTTTTGTGAAAATTCGATATTTGCATTTTTTTGCGCACTCTTGCTTCTGTAGTTAGAATACATGGTCATGAGTTGTGGTCATTTGATTTTGTGATGTAGCGTGAGAAATTAATGTTCTCATTTAAAAATATCGTCGTCTTGGTGGTGAAAAGAGCTAAGCCACATTAGTAAGTGTGTGGCTTAGCTCATTTCACCATCAAGGCGACGATATAGTTAAAATTATTCTGACGGAATACGCTCGTTTTGACAAATATTACGATTCATGAAACAATATGGCACTTTTCATACCTAATTAATTATGTAAATAAGTATTTTCGCACTACTTGGATGTAATTTCAGTCTCATTTTTAGGATGATCATTTAAAACATTTTTTTTTTTATTTCGGCGCCACAAGTCACCGAAATATTGATATTCACCTTATCTCAAAATCATCTTTTTCCATTTTTCATCCAAATTTGAACTTGATCGATATATATTTATATATCTGATTCAGCGAGCTCGATCTTCAGGAGCTCGATCTTCAGGAGAGATTCGTTTCCAGAGCCCTAGTGTTAGGCAGTGTAGGTGTGCATATGTTGGCGTGATTACGGATGCTAGAAAGCTTCCAACGACTTGGGGTTTTTTGCATATGATAGATTTTAACGAATACAAGAACTGATAGACTATTGAGGTGAGGCCTACTGAGAGGGCCAGATTCATGGACCCAAATCAAGGTTTATACATACAAAGGTTGCCTCAATCCCATAAGCTCTGTGTATTCGGTGGTGGGAGTAGTAGTGGGGATAAATGACGTCAGCGCTAGACCCAGAGAGATAGGCTGCTACTGTCTAACAAGTAAAATGATATATTTATATTTTTTTCTAGCATTTTTGTTTGAATTAATAACCACATTTAATTAGAGGCAGATTTAAGTCTAGGCCTATGCGACTCAGACTTCGGTTCCCAGAATTTAAGGGACGCCAAATTTTGAAGAATGAATATAAATTAAAAAGGCAAAATATATACTCTACCTATTTTGATTTAGCACGAATTAGGAGAAAAATTTAATTATCCCTCTAGTAGACATGATTTATTTTGGCTTCAATCCAAGTTCTAAGAAGAAATATTTATCGTAACCGATATCCTTCTCAGAATTTCATTATTACTTCCAAGAACCTAACAGTTTGTTTGACTTTTATGTTCTATGGGGCGCGTTATAGTTGGGCCAAATTAATCCTCAGGTACTAATCCTACCTTGTAGTTGGGCCAACATCATGCAACCGAGGGATTAAAGCAATTCTCGGTAGTGGTGGCTTGTACTTTTGGGATGTGTAGAATATATTTTCTATATATTTTAAATCTCGAATAAATTTATCTAGTTTTCATCCATATTTCAAACATGGGAGGTGTGAGTATCGTATGTTGAGTGAAAAAGGCAATCAGTTGTTAATTGTGAATAATTTCAAGTTTTGTGTAGAAAATTATTTGCAAAATAGAACTTGACACTGGAGATGTGTAAATGAAAAGTGTCCGGCAAAACTTTACACAACGGAAAATTTGCAGAAGTTCTACAATTTGAGTCAAACCATAATCACAGAGAAGACACATCCCTACCCAGACAAATCTTGAGTAACAGTTTCAAAAGGAAAGCTTTGAAAAATCTATAAGAAAAAGCTGCAAAATTATTGCACACGACATTGAGATCTATTTCAAAGGGCATAAAAAGTGTGGCACACAAGCATGCTCCAAGTTTATAAAAAAATGTATATGTATGTGTTTGACTGTACCTATTTAAAAGTATACATGACTGTACGTAAATAAATGTACATATCAATAAATATGTTTTATTTGGATAAGTTCTGTACATAAAAACGATTAGAAACGCAACGTTTCGACAGCAAAGTGCTGCCTTTTTCAAGTGTAAAGAAATATGAAAATAAATAAACAAAATTGTCAAGACAACAAAAATAAAAGTACAAATAGTAACTAGATTAGTTACTCCTAGGATCGTAGAGCTCTGCCTGTGGTTGATGATTCAATATCCACAGGTCTCCAGGAGATAATAATGAAGGTCTAAATAGGGAAACTATCAACTCCTTGTGGTTCTAGGTCAATCTGGCTCTACTCTTTTTGGTTTGGCGCATAGCTGAACCATCCACAGATTTTCAGGAGCTGGTGATGAAGTAACTCTTGCGAGTAGATTCGTAGATAAGAATAACATGAAATTATGAACTAATGATTGGTAGCCATGATCGATTAAGTTCATATCCGGTATTCAAATTCAAATTATTCGGTGATTTTTTTATTTCAATTGCTTCTCTTATAAGCCTCTTGAACCAATTGTTCTCTTTAGCCAGAAGCTTTGTATTCTTGAAGTCAATGCCATGTAATTCTTGAATAGCATGCTCAGCCACAGCAGATTTTTCTGGATGGTTCAATCTTATATGACGAGAATGCTCTTTCAATCTTGTTTCTACAGTCCTCTTGGTTTGTCCAATATATACTTTGCCACATTGACAAGGAATCTTGTATATACCTGGATACTGTAGAGGAAATCTGTCTTTAACATTACCAATAAGATTTCGAATTTTCAATTTTTGTACTATTAAAACTTTATATCAGAGAGCCTCTTCATTATGTCATCCAAGTAAACTTTCTGATGAAATCAAATTTTTGGATGATGTTTTCTTGAAGAATGGATATAATAGAACACAGATTAAGAAAGCACTCAGACAGAAGAATTCTACGCCACCTGTTCAAGATCCAAATAATAAGAAAATATTTGTTACATTACCTTACGTAGCCAATATAACAGATAAAATTGGAAGGCTTTTACATAAATATGACATTAAAACTTCATACACTTCCAGTTTGAAAATTCGAAATCTTATTGGTAATGTTAAAGACAGATTTCCTCTACAGTATCCAGGTATATACAAGATTCCTTGTCAATGTGGCAAAGTATATATTGGACAAACCAAGAGGACTGTAGAAACAAGATTGAAAGAGCATTCTCGTCATATAAGATTGAACCATCCAGAAAAATCTGCTGTGGCTGAGCATGCTATTCAAGAATTACATGGCATTGACTTCAATAATACGAAGCTTCTGGCTAAAGAGAACAATTGGTTCAAGAGGCTTATAAGAGAAGCAATTGAAATTAAAAAATCACCGAATAACTTGAATTTGAATACTACCAATCATTTGTTCATAATTTCAAGTTATTTGTATCTACGAATCTACTTGCAAGAGTTACTTCATCACCACCTCCTGAAGATCTGTGGATGGTTCAGTTATGCGCCAAACCAAAAAGAGTAGAGCCAGATTGACCTAGAACCACAAGGAGTTGACAATTTCCCTATTTAGACCTTCATTATTATCTCCTGAAGACCTGTGGATATTGAATCATCAATTACAGGCAGAGCTCTACGATCCTAGGAGTTAATATATTTGAAACTAATCTAGTTATGATTTGTACTTTTATTTTTATTTTTGTTGTCTTGACAATTTTGTTTATTTATATTTATATTTCTTTTCACTTGAAAAAGGCAGCACTTTGCTGTTGAAACGTTGTGTTTCTAATAAATTACAGAACTTAAACCCAATGAAACATATTTGTATGATGGTTTTATTTGTCATATGTCATATTTATGTAAAATCCGTTATATTAGCTGCGTAAGGCAACGTAAGGCAACGTAACAAATATTTTCTTATTATTTGGATCTTGAACAGGAGGCGTAGAATTCTTCTGTCTAAGTGCTTTCTCAATATGTGTTTTATTATACATTTTTTTATCAATGTATATGTATATTATATGTATGTGTTTGACTGTACTTATATGAACCAAATGCACAAAACAATTATGAAATAAAAATATCTACATCTGTCATACGGTATTTTATTTTATAACCTTGCTTAAGCATTTGGCCCAACTATATTGTGAGATTAGTTGACCCTTGGGATTAAAAAATTTCTAGCAGGTAGGCTGACCCAACTATACGACTCCGGTTCTATGCTATGCAATGTTCATCTAAGGAAGCTCATCAAAACCAAGAGGGGCGCTTAAATCTAGCTAAATCTGCCTCTGCATTCAATCATATTTAATCCAAGGTATATAAAATTTTTCTAGATTGAAGATTAATTCTAATTTCTGATAGTTATTATAATCAAAGATGCCAGGAACGTGATGTACTGTTGCAACGTGTGTTAATAGTTTGACCAAGACAAAAAAATCATCGCAGCAATTATCATATCACACTTTTCCGACAAACGAGTGCACCAGAAAACAATGGGTGCAACGATGTAAGAGAGATAGGAAATGGAATGTAAATGCATGTCATATTTGTTCCGAACATTTTTCGGAAAAGATTACACCCGCGATTTAAGGTTGTTAAGAAGAGGAGTGGGTCAAGCTGTGGTGGGAACCTTGCTCTATGCTAAATACATAGGATAAACATTAATTGCCAACTTCAAATAAACAAAATTTCAATGATTAAAACTAATGGAAATATTTGTTTTCGGTTTAAAATACATGATTTTGAATAATTTTGTTCCTTATTCTATTCCTTTAAATAGCTTCCATCCGTTGAAATATTCTTTTTCTACAGTCACTATAGAATGATACCCATTCCACACGCTGTAGCGTGCGGAATAGGGGTCATTCCGCACGCTCAGGGAATCCTAAGAAAACCGCGTGGCGTCGCAAAAAAACTGTTTCATTACTGTCATAATTTTAATTCTCCTTCATTTTCTTTTCATTCCTCTTCAGAATGGAGTCAATATGAGTAAATTTATCAACAGATGATGAACTGGAATGAGATCAATGAAGCAAATTCTTTCTCAGAAAACGGTATATTTTGAGTATAGATATTCACGCCGACACCTTTGACTGTAGAAAAAATAACATCCGTCACTCGTGCGAATCGATCATACCATGCTCATGTGAATTCTGCCACTCGACTTCGTCTCGTGGCTGAATTATTCACATTCGCATGGAATGATCTCCATTCCGCACTTGTATCGGAATATACTATTTTCCATATTTTAACGAAGCTACAATATGATATGTATCGTACGCAACGCTGTAGACTTTCGGAAGTATTTTTGATATCTGACGTTTAGTAGTGTTACTGCGTTTCATAACCAAACAAATTCATTGATGATAAATCTACTTTAAAAAAATAATATCGATGGAAGAATAAATGCGTTACTCAATCAGTGTACCGTAAAGTCAGAGAGATGATAAAAAATCTTGTTTATTCTAATCACACACACTCCTCCCGTTTTATCTCATGCGGCGATGTTGCCAAGCGTATGATAACTTGCTAAACTTTAGTAGCGTTTGTACAATTTTTTTGAATAATAATTCAATTTTCTCTGAAACTATAAACAAAACTTTTTTGAAACTTGGTACACATATTTATAAGACTTTCATAGAGATTTTGACGATTTTTTGTAATGTTGTCATTTCAGGTCGTCGAGATATTGACGTATACGCTATGTCAGTAGCGACGAGCGCGACTCCATGCGGTAGAAGTTATAAGCTCTTTACTAATACTGACTGGAGCTGTCAAATCAAATATAAAAGAACATAAAGCCAAACTGAATTTTTGAGGCAAATAAATATGGAATATCCTTTGAAAAAGTGGAAATCATCGGGACAAGGTTTAATTTGTTGTGTTCCTGAGTGTTCGCACACACAATTGCACAATGGTGAACTGAAATTTTATTCATTTCCGAATCGCGAATGGGCGTAAGAAACTGTGAAAAAGTTATCTTCTCAGCTTGCTTTCATACAAGAGTACATACTATAAATCCTTCCACTCTTATGATATTTATTCAACTGTGCTGGACGATTCCAAATCATTGGCTGATCAGTCTTGAAGCAGATACTTTCTGTGTTAATTTACATGCAAACTGCAGCTGCATGTTTGCAATTGCAACTAATACCTGCATTTATAAATTTTTACAGCAATCATGTGAAGAACACAGATTTATTATTATATTAGCGAACTTTAGAAATAAGCAGTTAGTGTTTTTTAAATTGTTTAATGTTTGTACATTATATTTATATTGAATTATTAAAATTATATTCCAACAATATTATCATAGATTATGAATTGAAGACAAAATATCATTAATGGATCCTTATTAATGAATTTTCACTTATTCAAATGAATGATGCTTTCGGATAATTCGTATCTGACAAGCAACTATTAAATCATTAGGCATGAATGATGCTGATTCCATAATGAATAATTCAAAACCCACCAAATCAAAAAGTTTTTATGATAGTCACACAGATTATTTTCAATTTATAAAAAAAAATCGTAAATATCAGATGAAATGATATAAAATCACGAGGCAAATTAATATTGTTTACCGATTCAATATTCAGACAATAATTAAACAGAACATACAAAAAGTACACCCGAACGTACATATTATCATGTCAAGTAGAAAACTAAGTTTACACTTATAATAATTTACACATATCTTGACCAATACATTATACAAATTCGGATTTGTCCCATCACTAAATGTGCCAGGCGTTTCGCGCAAAGTAACTGCCATATTTTTACTATCTTCTTCGTTATTTTCAATTTCTTCTTCGTCGCTGACATGAAATCTTTGTACCAATTTTTTTCCTTTGCTCAAACTTTTGGATCTAAATATAGATCAATCAACTTCTTAAGACCCGCCTCGAAGTACTACTGTTATTGTAACAAACTTTCTGCTAATTCTGAGTGCCAGTTTTGCAAATTACGTGAATACCTCAAAATTTATTGATTGTCACGATTTTAAACATAATAGTAAACAAATGCCAAGTGCCGCCACCAGGACGGCGCTCGCGCCGCGCACAGCGCTACTGACATAGCGTATAAATTAATGTAAAACACGTCGCGTGCATTAACGCAATGTAATAACATGTCACCGAACAGCAACTTTGATATTTTTTAGCTCGGTAACTAGAAACAAGATTGAGTTCAAACTTTGCCAGAATATTCTTCACTAAACAGATAATATACTGTAAAAATTTAAATAAATTCTCATATACTTTGATTTCTTTCTCAACAACCTTAAAGGCGGATATTGAATGTATGTATTTTTCAAACATTTCTGCTTTTTACCTGTATACAAGTAAAACAGTTTAGAATGAGATTTACTCGTATATTATTCGAATAGTTTCTGTTTTCAGTGCGTTTCGTATTATTTGTAGTGTAAAATAAATATCTATTTACAAGATATCTGCGATCTGATTCACCGCTTGCTTATAAATTTGTCTGGCGACTGATAGCTATGATTACGAGTGCTTCAACAATCGTAGCCATAGTTTTTAACTGTTAGATAAAATTATCAGCAAGCGATGAAAAAAGCCCTCAATCTTTGAAATCAACACAAGTCATAATAATTCAAACAATATAAATAATCCAGATAATTTTGCATGCATATTTCAATTTTTAATATCTCTATTGCAAACTAATATCACAAACTCTGAATTTATAGTTATTTTTAGTGAAATATGTGAATTTCAATTATTTTTATTATATTTATTTTATTTGTATGTACATTATTATTAATAGAACAATTTATATTTCTTAGAATAAAGCCATTCTTCATTTTGCAAAATATACTCTTCTTTCTGTACACAAGATGACAGACATAGAAATTTTGCAAAAATAAAAGATTATTCAAAAATTCAATTCAGCGGCTTGTTACTGTGTTTTATCCTATCCAGATAATGTTCTTCTAAGAGTGGAAGGTCTAGCGCTTACGTCATAAAATATATTTTATAAACGCTTTGAGACGGGTTTATGCATAAAATATAATATTACGAGATCCGATTACGTGATATGTACGTTCATCTGTTTTCTAATTGAAATACAATTTTTATATATAATTACGATTTGTCGGATTGCCTATCAGAATATGGCCGCAAGTACTTTTTATTGAATTTTATTCAATTATTTCTTTTCAACAATTCGATTTGAAAACTCTCCAAAATTACATATTGCTCATAAAAGTTAGCTGTTAATTGTTGATATAAATATAAAAATTATCATGTTTTGTTCTGTATTAAACTCGAAATATTATAATGAAAATCTTCATTCGAACAAGAGTCATGTATGACGTAGTATTCACTTTATTTGTCCAGTCGTACCACAGAGTTGAATAGTAGACCACACATTTTCTGCTACTAATCAGTTGGGATGTTTAGTTGGGTAGCGCCACTGTAAACATACGTTTACATCTTATATCAGCGTACACGAATGTCTAACAATATTCTTACGATCTAGTGACAATGACATCATCAGGACTTTATAAATTATTCTCTGCTTTATTAAACATTTTCTTAGAAAAAATAAAAGTGATGGAATTTATATTCTCAGATTCTGAATAACATTATGTAAGAATTAAAAAACACTCGAACGAGCCCATTACTTCAATTTGTTTTTAAGAAATTATATGATTTATTGGAGAGGTACATAAAGGATCTGAAAAGTTTGGGTTACCGCCTTTTACTTGGTCGCAGCCTCTTGTCAGCCAGGTGTAAACAGAAACAAGAACGTAGAATTTATATGTTCACAATGTATTTCAATGAATTATATGTCAAATTTTAGATAATATTAATCTCAACGAGAGGGAACATGGTAGTCTATGTGAAATTGCCCGCAAATAGAGGTTGCCAACTGTCAAAGATACATAAGAGCGACAGAGACAACTAGCGCACCACACTGTCCCTCAGACAAGGACGCAATGTGCCAACCCATATTCATAAAAAAGATTTGAGAAAATATGAAAAGCAGTTGATCCTTTAGTCCAATCCTGAAACTTGTCGCTCGAAAATATATTTATCAGTATGTCATTAGCATCTTCGAGATCAAATATCTAGATGTCTATAGCCTATACATTTTCTAGCCCGAACAACGCTATGTCTTTTAAACAAATCAATAATTTCCATTCGAGTTTATGGTATTCGACGCAGTATTTTGGAGAATAGAGCTGATTGAATTTTAAATTTTATCGGTAAACTAGAGTTAGAAACTATTTCAAGAAACCATATTTTAAAAAAAGTTGTACTTAAGAACTGTCAGAATCTAGCTTGAGTAATAATTACAAACTATCCAATATTTAAATTTTTTTTTTTTGTGATATATTATTTAATAAAAAACTACTTTTGATTTTAAATTCTGTTTATTTTGAACTTTGCCGTTTCGATCCTTTGACCAAGGATCTTTTTCAGAAAACAATGATACAAAAATAAAACAAGGCAAGTATCATTGTTTTCTGAAGAAGATCCTTGGTCAAAGGATCGAAACGTCAAAGTTTCAAATAAAATGTGCAGAATTTAAAACCAAAAGTAGTTTCTTATTCAATAAAATTCTGAAAGATGTATAGATTATATATTATTTATGTATAAAATATTAAAAATCAGTATATAACTATAATATAGCAAAAATACTGGATGAATAGCATGACGTCATTGATGAAGTCATGACGTTGCATCCACTACGTTTATATAATAGTTCTAATGCGATGCTAGATCATATGCTATGCTGGCTGCATATGTAAAGACAATTGGTAAATATTCTTCTTCTACATAGCAATACAACCGTGGGTGGGTTTTGGCTTCCTCAGTAATTTATCTCCATCGTGTACGGTCTGCGGCAATTTCCAGTTTCTTATACCCATTTTCTCCAAATCATTTTCTACACTATCTATTCATCTAGTACGTGGTCTTCCAGTACCTCCTTTCTTAATTGGCTTCCTTGTTAGCATTTTTTTTTGTCATCCTTACTCTATCCATCCTTTGTACATGCCCAAGCCATCTTAGGCGTCCAGCTCTGATGATTCTAATAATATCAGGTTCGTTAATATTCTAGACAAGCGAAAACAATATTTTGATTCTTATTTTAAAGACGATGATTGAATAATATGAAACTAAAATAGCTTTAAATAATAAACAATAAATATATCGCAAAAAATATAATGTAACTAGGAAATATATATTTAAGTTATTAATATGCAGAAAACTGAGCTAATTTAAAAGAATAATAAGTCAGGTAAAACAGGTTACAATGTAAATAATTATTTTAAAACTTGTATGATCACTATATCGCTCACAGTTACTCGTACTGAATGACCCTCTCTCCTAGCTCACGCTCTTATAAACCTAATCCAACAATGGCCAACATTCAATTGTCTAATAGTTGATGCCCGGCAACCACCGAACATCTAGTAACCGTAGGCTGTCAATCACGTCCGACAATTGAACATCGACTTGGTCAATATTAACTAGGATTACAATTACAATAAATTATTGACTAAATAGCGAATTCAAATAAATAATAATGTAAACTAATTACTTAAAATATTTCACACTTCTGGTTCTGCCCATCCGTATCCGGAATACAACGTCGTTTAAGCATTTTATTACCTCGTATGGTCCCTCCCAGACTCTCTGCAATTTGAGACACTTTCCTCTTTTTCTCCTGGGGTTATAGAACCACACCCTATCGGCCTATCGCCTTGCTGGAACTTGGAACCGTTTGCTCGCAGATCATATCGGACCTTCATTCTGTCGCTGGTAGATTATATGTTCTTCTATGCAAATTCAAGGACGCTTCACAAGTTGTCCTGAAGATGGCTGACCCATTCCGCCAACTATTGCTTGTTTTCTTCGGGTGAATGTCTAACAACCATATCCACCGGTAGCCGCAGCTCTCGACCCATCATCAACTTAGCTGGAGTGTACTGGGTGGATTCATTGACTGCCGACCTGTACGCTAGTATGCACAGGTGAAAATTCTTATCCCAATCACCTTGGTGCTCGTTGACGAATTTTGACAGATAATCCACAACTGTTTTGTTGAAATGTTCCACCATGCCATCAGACTGTGGATGTAGCGCTGTAGTTCTTGTTTTGCTAATGCCCAAAATCTTCATTACACATTTAAAAAGTTCAGACTCAAAATTCCTGCCTTGATCAGAATGTAACTCCAACGATACCCCAAATCTTGAGACAACGTTCTCGATAAGGCCTTCTGCAACTGTTTCAGCTTCTTGATTCCTTACTGGTATTACTTCCGGCCATTTGGTGAAATAATTCATGACAACAACCAAGTACTTGTTTCCCCGTTCAGTAATAGGCAAAGGTCCAAGTATATCTACGGCAATTCTCTCAAACGGAGAGTCCACGTTGTACTGCTGCATCTTAGCGCGCTGCCGAGTGGCAGGCCCCTTTCTTGAGTTACAGCGTTCACAAGTCTTGCAATACTGTTCTACATCTTCCCGACAGCCAACCCAGTAGAAACATTCGCGGATTTTTACGAATGCCTTCTTGATGCTAAAATGCCTACCGCTGTTACCATCATGCAATTGTTTCAAAATTTGATCTTTCAAATTTTTCGGCACTGTCAGTTCCTCTTTCGTTATCTTTCCATCAGAGCTCTCCCATAGTCAGTATAGTAAGTCATTTTCTGACTATCAAGGAATTCCATTGTGCCAAATAGACCTTGATGATCGGATCAATAGCTGACGTTTCCTGGAAACCAGGCTTCTGACCGCTTTTTACCCACTCCATGATCGGCTTCAGTACAGAATCATTCAGTTGAGCCCGTTGCAATTCGTTCAATACGGATCCATACTGCTCAAATTCTTCTACTCTGGTGATGTTTAGGAATCGTTCACGTTCCTCCTGCTTACAGCAGTTATTACAATCATCGTCACATGGTCGACGGGACAAAGAATCCGCATCAGCATGAGTTTTTCCGCATCTGTGACGAATTTCGAAATCATATACCTGCAGCTGTTCCAACCAACGAGCCATTGTAGCGCTGAATGGTCCGTTCTGACGACAAATTTTCGGCCGTATAGTAAATTGCGAAAATTCTCAATCGATTTGACTACAGCATATCTTGTAACGCACCAGTTCTTCTGGGCTTTATGTAGAGTTTTGCTGTAATAGCCAATCACTTTCTCAACGCCGGCGCCGTCTTGTTCTTGAGAGAGAACAGCTCCAATTCCAAAATAACTAGCGTCCGTATGCCGTATCCAAAAAGAATTTGCCCTCTTCGTTTGGATGCGCCAGCACTGGAGACGTCGTAAGAACATTCTTCAGTTTTTCGAAAGCTTGTTGACTCTCACCGCTCCAATCAAATTTTCGATTATTTTCTGTTAATCATGAAGAATAGAGGTTTGATCTTACCATGAAGAAAATCAACCATTCAACTCACTATGATAAATATTTAAATGATTAATTTTTGCAATATAAATGTGCCGAATGTGCTTTTAGGAGATAAAAAGTAAGTAAGTTGAAGCTAATAGTATTTCTTTGCTAAAATTTCATGTATTTAGTTAAATACATTAATGCAAAAGATCCGTTAAGGATCCGCTAAAAAATGGATACGGATACAGATATTTTTTCTGCTCGGATATCCGCCGATACGGGTACGGATATCCGGCACATCACTAATTACTATGTCCAGCAGCGCAGTTTGTTTGGGACCCATCAGCGAAATGGAGTAAGTAGTCCAACAGCGAAACAAATGTCAAGTAACGCGAGACTTTTGCTGCTTATAAAGATTATATAAATAAGAAAACAGATATCATTCAAGAATAGATAAGTATCATTATAATCTGTGATTTACTCGCAAAATATCTTACCGAGAATAGCTCTTAAATGTCCCTCAAGTGTTTGTAAGATCGTGCTCTTGATTTCTTTGACACTCTTCCCCAAAAATTGTTCGCTGGCAGTGTGCAGAAGTTCATCAGCTTTCATAATCTTGCACTGTGCTACTCCTGTCACAGTTAAAGGAACGCCCTGTGCAGTTTCCACACATTCACACATGGGGTTTAAGGTCATGACTTCCAGCGAAAGACGCTGGACATCCGTTACCAGCCACCAAGCCCATGCCCAGCCCCCTACGATGGTGGTGCGTTTTGTGGAACCGCAACATCCACCTGTAAACAAGAAGAAAGAATATGTTAATGTTCCATTATTCAAAAGCTGATGGCATGTAGGTAGATATATAATATATATATCGCCATATTGAAAAGTTAAAGTTATAAAATTTTTTTATTATTAAATTGTACATCTGATTTCTGACATTGTTGTGCAACATTTTCATCTGTTTCTTTCCAAATTAAAGAAATTTTTAAATTTTTATGATATATAATATTTATTGTTACATGTATTATGTGTTTAGACCTACGAGGACACAAAAAAAAATGTTAAAATGTATTTTGGCAAACAGTTCTTATATAAATTGACGAATGTTAATCTACAATTCTACTCGCATAAAATCATCCTGATGAAGATTATGAAATAAATCTAAAGCTTGACTATTTTAAAAGAGAATTCTTTTATTTTTGGCCAGTGCTAGTATAAACTGACTGGTACGCATACAAAACAACATTGTTTTCTCAACTAATCTGCAGTTGTGATTCATAGTAGTAAAATCAGCCGGTTATTAAAAAATTTCATTTCGTTGTTATTTGAACAAGTTCGAAGAGGGGGACGCTTTGATCCAAACCGTCTGCTTCGTAGGACAAATATTTTTTCATGTTCTATGTTGAATTATCTCAAGATTGAATTGAAGAACAACCTGTTTTAGTAAAAAAAATCGACAATCGCCGTATTGACAGGTTCCTTATCAACCTACAATTTCATCTCTCACTATCGAAAATTTTCGTAAAGAGAAAAGCTGGGTGTCTTGTGAAAACGAAGCTACTCATCAAGTTTGAGCTTAATATTAATCGTTCAAAAAAATCTGACGTGACTTACTTGTACATCATTGGATATATATATATATATATATATATATATATATATATATATATATATATATATATATATAAATATGTATAATCAAGCACAGAATCTCATCGTTTCACAGTTAATTGTTTTGGATTTACGCAAGAGATTCCAAGAATCTGTCGAGTAAAATGCGCTTTCAGCCAAGTCGGTTGCTGTGGAACCAGTAGGCCATTATTCTTATACTGCAACATTCCTAAATACTGATTTCCAAAATTCTAGGACTACCAACAGATCTGAATTCATGCGCAAAATTAAAAAATAAATTCTCACTGAAGTGCAGTTCCGGCTCAGTCCATTGTTATGAAAATAGTAGGCAATCATTCAGATGCTACAGCAGACTGAAATACCAAATTTCAATATTCTACACCTGATCGTTTCGAATTTATGCGAAAAATTCCAAAAGACTGTCAAGTAAAGTGCACTTTCAGCTCGGTGGATCTTAACAAAAATAGGATATGAGCATCTAGACGATATAATCGTCCTAAATATTGAATTACAACAATCTACGTTCAATCGTTTTGGATTTATGCGGAAAATTCAAAAAATGTTTCGAATAAAGTGCTTCTCCGACTTAGTCGGTAGCAATCATAATGCAAAGTGTACAACTAGATATTATAAAAGTGCCTAATACAAAATTCAAATATTTTGCGACTGATTGTTTAGAATTTATGTGGGAAATTCAAAAAGTCTGTCATATAAAGTGCACTTCCGGCACAGCCGATTGTTACAAAAATAGATGACCATTTAGATGCTACAGCAATTTCGAATGCTAAATTCCAGTATGCTATGGCTGATCAATCTGAATTTATGCAAAAATTTAAAAAAAAGTTTCAAGTAAACTGCACTTCCGGCTTAGCCGATCGCAATCATAATGCAAGATGTACAATAAGATGTCATAGAAGTTCTTTATACGAAATTTAAATATGCTATGGCAGATCATTCTATATTTATGCAAAAAATTCAAAAAAAGTTTCAAGTAAAGTGCACTTCTGGCCTGGCCGATTCCTACAAAAATAGCAAATAACTATTCTGATACAACATCAAGTTCAAATACTGAATTTTAACATCCTACGGTTGATCATTCTGGATTTATTAGAAAAATTCGAAAAAATGTCTAAGTAAAGTGCACTTCCGGTACAGATGATTGGAACCATAATGCGAGGTGCACAACTAGACCCTAGACTACGCACGCACGAACATACGTACCGACATCAAGCCAAAAATAGTCAAAATGGATTCAGGGATGCTCAAAATGGATATATCCATCAAAATCTCGATATGTGAATTTTTTCGGTTTCACAATACTTCCTTGTACTTTGTACAAGTAAGTAAAAAGGAACGGTGTACTGTGGACTAAAAGAAATACATGCTGGCATAGTAGAAGTTCATTGAAAAATATATTCAAGTAATGCCGGCAAGGATAATAAATACAGGAAACTTGTTATATTATTCTTAAAAATGGAAATGCAAACTGTTTGTTGTTATTAGGGATATTTTTATTGGTAACAATAATCACTTTCTATTTCACATTTCATTTACAGTTCAATTGCCACTTTTAGTTCAAACCCTTGACACCTTGAATCTTATTATATTCTCAATTGTATTTAATTTCTGTGATATTCTTTTGCAGTCAATTAAACTCGGTTTATTTGTTAATTTTTGGGCTATTAATATTTTTAACTGCAGCATTATTTTAGTGTTTGACGATTGTGATATTTAATCGCAATATTTGTATTTATTAACTTGTTACATTCTCAATTATTGTATCAGATTCCTATGGTACTCTTTTGCAGTTAATTCATTTTAATTAAAATCTTATATTTTTGATAGTTTTCTGCACTTGAATAACATAAATATATTTCCTGGTTATATATTGTTCCTTATTTAAACCTCTTATAATTTCACATTATTGTCTTTAAAATTAGAATCAAAATATTATTTCCGCTTGACTAGAATATTTACCAATTATCTTTATATATGTAACCAGCATAGCATACAATCTAAATCGTATTGGAACTATTATATAAACGTAGTGGATGCGACGTCATCACTTCATCCATGACGTCATGCTATGCATTCAATATTTTTTCTATACTAACTTTTTGAAGGGATAAAACAATGACGTTATACGGTGATATAGTTATATTTGATATTGCATATTTCATATTTTGCTGAAATAATTTTTAAGTTGATAATATTCAGGATTATTTTTGTTTCCACTTATAGTTAACCACATACTTATTTTCATAAAAGTTTCTAATATTCTGATTGTGGTAGACTACCCCATTAATAGAAGGACAATACCATTATGTTTCATATGAATATTATTTGCAATTTTGTTATAAACATGCTGTCAAAACGGTAACAGGAAAAAAAAAAGTCCCGGGAAATAAAACCCTGGAAAAAGCCCCGAAAAAAAGCCCCGGAAATAAACCCCCAGGAAAAAACCCGGAAAAAAAACCTCCCTGTGGTAAAAACCGAAGAAAGTTTGTATAACGAATATTATAAATTAGTTATATAAGAGTGCTTTCATTATGTTTGATGATTAAACCTAATGTAATACAAACATAAATACAGTGTCTTCTGTTTTATTCATCTATTAGCGTCTATAATAATATAGTAGAGTAAAACATTTATATACATCTATTATTTCCAATTGTTTCATATTATTTAAAAATATAAAGGCTACTAAGGCTAGGTATTAGCATGAGTTGAGGCATTAAATATAATTCAACATAAAATACAGAAACTGTAAAATATCTCATGTTGTGCCAACACAAAGAGAGTAATAGTCCGTGAGACAGCGCATACATTTTTCGTTGATTACCGCTCACTTGAAACTTCGTGAATGACTTCATTGTGATGAGTCCGACAGCTTTCACATTTGACGAAATTCTTGATTTGGGGGCGTTTTTCGGCGAGAGCTAAATGAACATGTCAATTTTATGAAGTCTTGAAAATGTATTACCGTCATATTGATCTATACATTAAACAAAAGATATTTTGATTATAAAATGGGAAATGAAATTGTCCGACATGAATATTGGGGGCCAGTGGTGAGTCCGACAAGCCGTACTTGTCAAAAGTTCGTTGGTATGAAAACGGATTACCGCTAGTCTGAGACTTTGAGGACGTGTTCAGTTATTTTTTTTCTAAGATTTGGTCATTTTGTCCGACAAATTTTCGGAGGCGTTTTCTCAGTCCGACACTGAAAACGTGTCAGGATTATAACAGTTCCTTCATCAATGACCGCTCATCCCTATATTTTCTATTTTCCATTCAAATAGTGTCTAGAACATTATTGTATACATGTCCGACAATTCAAGTGGGGCAATACTCCAGAAAAAGCAAAAATATGTGGTATGAATGCGGCATATCAAGTCAGTATGATTATTGATTATGAATAATTAAAAAAAGGCTTGTGCACCAATATATTAATATTATTTTGGAATCAAATGTGTGATATGAAGTCAGTATACTGAGATAATCATCTCAAATATCATTCAAATTTACCTTCAACTGTGATATCTTTATATTAGTACGTCAAGAGCAAACTTTCGACCTCTTTTTAAGCATATTGCATGCACGGAGGAGTGTGAGATTTGGCATACTCAAAATTTATATGGAGAAGAAGTGCAGAAAGCGAAAATTATATACAGGTGTCCTATTTTAATCTATATATTGATACGTGAAGAGGAAGCTCTGTATATTTTTTCAAGCATATTGCACGCACAAAAAAAATTGATATTTGGCATACTTGAAGTTTATATGATCGAGTGCAGAAAGCTGAAAGTATATACGGGTGTCCCATTTTAATTTTACGAAGCGAAGAGAAAACTTTGTACCGCGCACACGAGGTGATGTGAAACTTGGCTTAGTTGAAGTCTGTGTGGAGAATGTGAGATATGGCATATTTGAAGTATATCTGGAGTATATATATATATATATATATATATATATATATATATATATATATATATATATATATATATATATATATATATATATATAATATATATATATATATATATATATATATATATATATATATATATATATATATATATATATATATATATATAATATATATATATATATATAATTATAGTAAAACCGCCTGACTTCCTAATCAAGGGGTTTGACCAGGCTCAGCATGAGGTTTGCCACCGTTCTGTATTAAGTAGTTTTTCCTTGAAATGTAAGATGCAATACCTTCAAATAACTGTTTTTAATCAGTTTAAACGGAATGAGAGCTCAAATATATAGACCTTTTATGCTAATCAATATATAAAAAAACTTTCGAATTTCATTTTTTTATCCTAATATTTTAAAAATACACATAGTTTTAATAGAATATTCCGATGCGTCTCTGTTTTTCTACCTATTTTATATTGAGATAATCCTGTACTGATGATGTGGTGAGTGCCCGGCCCGTGGTTCGTTTTACTATAATTTTGCGAGAGGTGTATATATAGGCATAGCGGAGTTGCTCCACCTGACCTCAGGTAGCTATAATCTCATAGCTGAGTTGCTCCCTCACCAATAACCGCAGGGATTGAAACAATACTAGGAACTTGAAGAGTATGTCCAGGTTACCTATTCCAATTCAACTTACCAGCTTGATAACTTAACAAGCTCTTGATAATTCTGTATGAACTAGTGAGTTATCAAGACCTTGTTAAGTTTATCAAGTCGTTAAGTTGAATTAAAAAAGGTACCCAGGTCATAAGTGATAACGCATTATTTAAATATCATTTTGTGCAGGGATATTTTATTTACAATGTACTTTAGTTACGAAACACTAGATACGAGTTTGTTGTTCTGTACATACGTATAACCATAAGCACGAGCCCATATTACAGGACCTTCTTCACTAATATAACTTGATCACAAATTTGTATTATTTTGGAATCATTTAAAGGAATATTGCCAAATATTTCCGATACAAAGAAATCACCTACTTTCTCTGGGCTTAAAAACTGGATACAAAAAAATTGTTATAAATATTGGCTGCCAAAATAATTACATTCTTTGTACACTTGACTTAAACCTAATGCTTGAATTTACCGGAGTCAAGCTTGTCCTGAATGAAATCTGCGCTCAATGATTTCAACATTCGGCCATACACTGCGATCAGCATTATGAATTGCACTTTCAAAATCAATTACTATTTGCTGTGGATCAAATAATGATAATGATGACAGCGACAGTGAAAATGAGACTTATAGTGAGCCTTCAGAATCTTCTTCTGTTGATTCTGATGAAAAATCTAAATAAATAAAAATCAATATTTTTCTTTTTCTACTTTACTTTTTTTTAACTATTTTGTTGATGAATTATTTATTACTAGCTTCTAAACAACGTCCATTACTTATCTCTTGATATTGAATACGTCAAAAACTGAGTTATATATGTGCGAGCGTTTTCTTGTCGGACTGACAATAAGAACCAATATTTCTGTCGGACAATATGTTTTTTAGACAGATAATATGTTTTCGAATTATGACTGTTTTGGTCCGACAAGCGGTCATTGATGAAGGAACTGTTATAATCCTGACACGTTTTCAGTGTCGGACTGAGAAAACGTCCCCGAAAATTTGTCGGACAAAATGACCAAATCTTGGAAAAAAAATAACTGAACACGTCCTCAAAGTCTCAGACTAGCGGTAATCCGTTTTCATACCAACGTACCTTTGACAAGTGCGGCTTGTCGGACTCACCACTGGCCCCCAATATTCATGTCGGACAATTTCATTTTTCAATTTATAATCAAACTATCTTTCGATTAGTGTAAACACCAATATGACGGTAATACATTTTCAAGACTTCATGAAATTGACATGTTCATTTAGCTATCGCCGAAAAACGCCCCCAAATCAAGAATTTTGTCAAATGTGAAAGCTGTCGGACTCATCACAATGAAGTCACTCACGAAGTTTCGAGTGAACGGTGATCAACAAAAATTGTATGCGCTGTCTCACGGACTATAAGTTTCATATCATTAAAATCAGAAAAAAATATGTAGTTTTTTGCTGTTATTTTTATATATTAGTTCTATTTGAAAAATTATAATTTTGGGTCGTATTTGAAAAATATGCCTTTCAATAAAAATATTCACTTATGCCACTGTCTGGGTAAAAATAATATTCAAATTTTTTACTTGAAACCTTTTTCCCTATTTGCGAAAGTTCAGGAATTATTTACAGAATAAACAATCTACCAAAATCAATTTCTCGGCATTATCTAGTGACCTCTAGAAACTTTTCAAAAAACCAAAAATATTCTTGAGATTGTCTCTTGAACATGCACAAAATTTTAATGTATGTAAATGTTTTACTCCGCTATAATATTATTGACGCTAACAAATGAATAAAACTGAGGACACTGTATTTATGTCTGTATTACATTATAAATTACACGTTATATAGAATTGTTGTTTATAACTCTTGGTTTTATTATCAAACATAATGAAAACACCCTTATATACCTGAATTCGTTGCATAAAATTTCTTCGGTTTTTATCACATGGGGCTTTTTTCCGGGAGGTTTTTTACTGGGGGATTTTTTCAGGGTTTTTTTTTGCGGGGCTTTTTTTCCTAGATTCTGTCAAAACAGACATAATTTGGATATTATTCATATTCATGAACAGAATATTATTCTTTTATGATTAGTTTATATGTAGTTTTTATAGCATCATTGAACTAATAATTAATATACGCGATTAAAAACTTTACTGCTGAAGGTGTGTCAATTGTTAAGAATTCCTGCAATGTTAGCGGTTCTTCTTGTCTGTTTTGTGAACATATAGTCAGTAAAGTAGCTACGTGCAGATGAACATGTATACAGTCTGAAAAAATACAGTAAAAGTGGAACAATTGCACATCGTGAATGAAAATGTAATTAAATGATTTATCCGATTGTGCATAGGCAAAGGAATATATATATCTTTTTATTTCAGATATATGAAATTTCACTTTTGATTAACTGTAATAAACTTGAATGAAAAAAAGAATGTAGAAAACCAATCACATTTTGTTAAATTTTTGCGACGCATTGCGTATACGGTGTTATTACAAGAATAATGATATTATTAAATTAGAGTAAATTAAAACTGCAGTTGAAATTTGATGTCAACATTAGAAAATCTGCAAGCCGAAAAATCATGTAAGCAAGATCGAAATTATAATTGCATTTTATAAATATGAGAGAGTTCTAGAATTTCTTGAATCACGGTAAAACAAAAAACAGTTTAAAAGAAAAACGCAAAAGCTTTCCAAGATAGTGTTAGCAAAGTGAACTAATTTATTAGTTATATATATATAATAATCATTCTATATAATAAATGAATGAATGAAACTGCAATAAATCTGGTGGTTGCTACAAGGAACAGATTAAATTCAGCACTTCGATTTGTTTATCAAATTTTCAATTCTAATATTTTGCTCAGATATTTGACTTCATCATAAATAAAAATTGTTTTAACAATTTTAGAATCTTATTAAATACTGAAATTTCATCAATTACTTAAAATAACAAACAATAATGAGATGATGTTGTATACATACATTATTTGTTCCCTGTTATAATATACGAATTCATCCTAATTGTCATTTTGTCTTATATAGATGATGCCATTTATCGTGACCGCTTCAACTTCAATTATATTAATTCCCTGCGGAGAGGGAAAAAATGATAATTGTGGATCATGAATGCCGTTGGTATTCTTTAATTCCATTGTTATATGTCAAATTGACCTTTGGAAAAAAATTGTATAATAAGATGTGTTCGTCATAGTGTTTGCATTTGCTGTAAATGTGATAGCACAGAAAATGTAAAAAAAATATAAATAATATGTGATCGCAATTGTAAGAATTTGTAAAATCGATAAGATAGTTTCAATACATCTAAATTTATTTAAAAAGCTTAGTAATGGAGAACTTTGGTGCACTTGTTGCAAAAAGTATGCAACACGGACACTGAACGACTGTCATTGTCACGGATGAATTTGGCTACAGTTTTTTAAAACTTTTAACTTGTCAAAAAAATTTCTCACCAGGGAAGTCCAAGACATTGAAGTGAAATATTGGAATATTGATCTTTCATTGATAGTTTAATTTATCAAACTTAACCACAGTCGCCGAATCCATCCTTAATTTAATTTTTTTCATGGTGTTGTGAGGAAGCTCTTTGAAAACTTTCCCTTTGATTAGATCATGACCAGGTACTTTTTTGTATTTATTTCACGCTGTATTGTTATTTTGACTTCATCTACGCTTAGATATTTTACATAATGTACTCCTATCATACGACTGAAATTAATATTATCATAAAAATGAATGATATCATTTAAATAGCATATAACGCCGGTTATTTTTCAGGAAAATGCAGTTTAGAGGCGGTTGTGACAAGACAAGATTTCGACAAGACAAGTTTTCGATTTATTTTTCGCCATGTTGCCCGCGACTCTATTTACTCGAAAACTGGCCTGTCAAAATCGATTTTCACTTTTTACGGTAATTTCGTATTGTATTCTATATTTAAAAGTCCTTAATAAAACTTCAAATATATTCATCGACGATCATTTATCTCAACAAGTCTTAAAAGATAGAAAAATTTAAAAACCTCATTTCATCAAAGCCAGGCAAGAGGGCCATAAAGTATTGTTACATCAAAATATGTTATATGTTAATAAGAAAAAGTTCACAGTAAAAAATTTTGCAGAGAAAACTACAGTGAGTGATGAAAAAAACGTTACTACATCCTTAACACAAAATGAAAGATTATCAATGTCCCTCCGGACTCTAAACACTTGGACAAAGGAAAACAGTACTTCAAGTGAGGATAATATTACTAACCAGGCACAAAAAAGAAATATACAGAAAGAAAATCTAAAAATCAATCAAAAAATTTAAACAATTCATCTCACACCAAAGTTGGTCTTTTAGACAGGCACATTCAAAAACGATTAAGGACAAGCTCGGGCTCAAAAAAATCAGAAACAACGTAAACCAAATAAATGATACTTATAGTAACATATTATTTTGGAATATCCAAGGTTTTAAAAACTTACACAACCTTAGTGTCAATGAAGAAGATTTGTTAATGGAGCACGATCTTATTTGCCTCACTGACACATGGCTTAATTTCGATTTGAAAGAAAATCCTCCGTTTCTCAAACATTATAATATATACCAACAAAAAGCTAAAAAGGAGGCCAGCACTGGTAGAGCTACTGGAAGTATTTTAACTTCCTCAACTTTTTCCTCCGAAAACATTACAATAGCTAGCAAAGAACTGCATTGGATGTTTCTCAATATTCAAAATAATATTCAAAACTTAATCTTAGGCGTTACTTACTTTTCCCATTCCTTTGAACATGACACAATACTGGAAATTTTTTCTGAGAATTTACATGATTTATCACACGAATTTCCAAACCATTCATTCATATTAGGAGGCGATTGGTGAGGAAAATCAACTTAGCATTGAGCTTCCACTAGATAATAATTGGAATGCAGTTAGAACTTCAAATGATAAAACATTAAACTAATGGAAATATTTGAAGAAAATAATTTTATTAATAATTATAATTTTTATGCTTATCATCCGTATCCAGATGACGAAATATCCTCAAATGGAGTAAAATTAGCTCTAAAGAAGCTAAAGACAAACAAGTCTCCTGAAACAGATGGTAACATATATGAACAATTCAAAAATTTACCTCAGTCATGGCAGGAATACTTAACAAAATTATTAAACGCATTTCTCTCTATCGAAGACACTTACCGCAGGAATTGAAAACCATAAAACTTACTGTTTTATACAAAAAAGGAGATTGCATGAATATTAATAACTACAGGGGCATAGCACTATTGAATTTTATAACCAAATTATTTACGTATATTTTAAACGAAACACTACAAACATGAGTAGAAAGTAAAAACCTATTCCCAGAAGCGCAAGCAGAGTTTAGGAAAAGAAGATTATGTTCCGACAATAACTTCATTTTAAGCTCAATTATACAGACTCCTTTTTTAACAAATAACAAAGGTGTCTACGCAATCTTCGTTGACTTTACAAAAGCTTTCGACTCTGTGTCACACGCTACACTTTGAAGTAAAATATACGAATGCGGAATAAGTGGCAAAATTACAAGAATCCTCAAAATATTATGAAGGTGCGGTTATGCGATTATCTATCAATAATAATCAACTATCCGAAAATATAAATATGCCAAAAGATGCTTTGCAGAGAGGATGACATAGTTATCTTTGTTTACTCTCAGCCGGACATCCAAAAAAAATTGAATACACTTAGTGAATATTGCAACTCACGGCAGTTAATTATCAGTAATGATAAGACGAAGATAGTCCATTTAAACAGAGGAAGACCTCCCAAAAGAACAATGAAACTCTGCCAGCAAGAAGAAATAAAATTCGTAAACAGTTATACTTATCTGGGTATAACATTTTCAAGCTCTGGATACTTCAATGAAAATACTGAAGTAAAATTAACCGCAACTATAAGAACCACTGAATCAATAAGAAAAATTATGCTAAAAGCTAAAACATACAGTTGGCAAACAAACATGAAATTATTTAATACAATCTTTGTACCTTCTTTGCTGTATGGGTCTGAAATATGAGATTTATTTCAATTCGAAAATATTGAGAAAGAACAATTACAGTATTTTAAGACAATTCTTAACTGGCCTAAATCGACTCCAAATTATTTTATTAGTACAGAAATAGGAATTAAGAATCTAGAGATTACTATAGTTGAAAGAACGCTATCATTTTGGCTCAGAATTCTGCCCATGCCAGAAGAAAGATATTTAAAGCATGCTACAATAGTCTATTTGCTCTAAATAATAAACCACAAGACGGAATCCCAATAGAGAAACAAAATAAGTATAACTGGATTAGAAAAGTCAAATCCGTACTCAAGAAAGCCAACTTCAGTTGGGCTTGGGACTCACAAAGCTGCATAAATTTACAGAAAGAGATGAGAAATATAATTAAAATCGTATAACGAACTATTGTATGAGAACGATAGCAGACGAATTATAAGTTCCTCTTATAACCCTTATTACCAACAATACATAACAAGCCAAAATTATCTCTTCCTAAACATTCCCTTCAAATCCCTTAAATTATCCGGTAAACTTAGAATATCTAATGGAAAAGGCTGCTACCTTTATCAAGATGGCTTCTACCACATATTAAAAGAAAATGAAATATGTAGTTTATGCGAAGAAAATACCGTAACCCATTTCCTTTTTAAATGTCCCACATTTAATCCAATATACCCAGGCAATGCCAACAAAGCCCTACTAGCGGATCCGTTCGAGGGCAAGGGGAAGATACTAGATATTTTTAATTACTGTAAAACAGCCTTAAAGATTCCAGCTTTTATAATAAATGTTTAAATTGGGCTTCAAATTAATTTATTAATAACCATAATGTTTTCAATTAAATATGTAATTCTGAAATTGAAGCCTGAAATTCGGCGAAATTCGTCGAAATTCGTAAAGCTTGGTATATGGTAAAGCCGTGGTAGCGTTCACAGCGCCGAAATTTGGTGCATACAAATTCCACTTTGACCAAACCTTGCAAGCTCCAAATTTTTCTTGTAATTTAGGTTGCGTTCTACAAGAATAATATGTTTTGAATGAACTCTTATTTCATTTGACGTATGATTATTTGTGTACGATTTTTGTTTGGGGTTAAATTTTATCTTTTTCAAATAAGTTATCTTGATTGGAGGCAGTACTTGAAGATTTCTAATTTTTAGTGGTTTCCACACGATAATTCTTAAAATTTATATTTCTCCTATCATAAAGAAGGATAACAAGAAATTAAATGTAATCATTCTTCCCCAGTTATCATTTTTATAATATCAATTTGAATATAAACAAAATACACAAACAATATAAATGGCTGATTCAAGCTTCAAAACTACTTCGAAATTAAGCCTACAGCTGTCGCTAGTCACTAATTTCGGTGTCTAAATTTTAGGCTGTGAACGGACAAATTTCGTATTTGGAATTTCACCAAATTTCGCGCTGTGAATGGAGCATAATTCTAAAATAAATGTATGTATATTAATATGTGTATAAGTTACCAGTCTATTTGTATGGAGTTTTCTCTTGGCAAATAAATTATGTTAATGTTTATCCTGATGTTTACGTTTTGTTTATTTTTGAGAGTTATTTAGAAATTTGCAATTATATTTCCTCGAAAAGATCATGATGTTTTGTTACCATGGTGATTGAATAAAATGGAATATATTCCAAACATTTTCGTAGAAATTATGGTTATAATATAAGTTATTGCTAAAAAGAAAAGGAGTTAGCGAATGTAAAGAATCTAATAATAGAGAATTGTGATAGTTGGCTCTGAAGAAGAAAATTGATGATGTGTACGTAAGATATTTTTTCAAGTAGTTTCATAATGGACAACTTAATATATTTAATGTCCGACTAGTTTATTATTGTCATAAAAACACTGATTTCAGGGTGATTATGTAACAAATAATACCCGAGGGCATTATTCTGAAAAATAACAAACAAGTTTCCTAGTGACAGCAAGTAACTAGAGTAGTTTCTCGGACAGAAATCACAATGACAGGACATACATTGCTAAAAATTTTGATTGAAATACAATAAAAGTAGGACATTAAACACTGAAGGCACCACGGGAGTTGAACAGACAATAATGCCTACGGTAGACGTACACACCTCAGGCCAGAGGCCCTCGGAAAGTACACTGTTGACCTCAGGCATTATTGTCCCTTTAACACCCTTGATACCTTAATTACTATTACATTTCTATTTAAACTACACTTTACTTTTCTACGGCCGTGCGTAAATGAAGTGAATTTATATTTTTAGCCACTCTCATTGATTCATTAGTTCCGATATTTGTTGAATCTAATTATCAACTTGTGATCTGGGTTTCCTTGCTATGAATTGATAAAATGTAAAAGTTAAAGACCATAAAAAATCTTGTAAGCAATACGAGTGTAAACAAGCATTATGATATTCGGACAACAATTTTAGTGACTCTACAGGCCTCATCACCAAATACTTAGCCTCATGTCATAATGTTCAACCTCATACTTATTGCATGAATTACTATTTTTTCAAACGTCACAAAAGAGACATGTTATGTATATCTGTTACAAAGGTAAAAGTGTCACTTTATCTGATTAAGCAGATAAAATACTAACTTTTGTTTACTTTATGTGCCATGTCACATAAAGTAAAAAAATATAGGTCATATTTCAGAAGAATAATTTAGTAATAGTTATTATGAATGTACTTACAGTTATTGAAAATTGGGTTTTGATATAAACCATTCGCATTCACTTCACCTGGGAGATTATTAATATCAGCTAATGATGACACGGATGACAGTTTTAATTTCTTTTTCAATTGAATTTGATGTTTATTTATATCATAACCATTACAAAATTGTATTGGGTATTACGATTTAGCTCGATCTTAGAGCTGATTGCATCACACTAAAAATCAATATATCAACTTCATGTATTACAATTTAGGTACTCGTTTGAAAAAAAAATAGTATATATCATTCGGGGCAAAAATGGCTTTATATGCTCCGGTTACTTTGACTGCCTCACTATGTTCGGCGGTCAAACTGCAAACCTTAGCACATAAAACCTAATTTTTGCTCCTAATGATATAATAATATAATCTACTATTATTGTCATTTATGAACGATTGACAAATGGTATAATTTACTGGAAGTCAAGTACGATTTTTATGCTAATGTAAAATTGAAGGCTTAAATCGTAGTCCCATAAGAGCTTTGGACCGTTCTTAACTGGAATGGTCTACATGTTCAAACAGTTGTAAATAAAACAAATATTAAGATCGTATTTTAACAGAGTTTATGACAATCTAATCATAAAAAAAAAAAATTATAATATTTAATTTCGATTTACAGATTTGCTATTACATGTCAAAATGTTATGAAAGTAAAAATCAATCCCGAACAGATTATTTATTTTAAATAAATAAATAGAGACATTGACAATAGAAAAATTTGGTCAATTAGAAGTCCGGTATATAATAATAAATAAACATAATTAAGATATTTTGTGAGCTGTGATAATTTTCACGAATCGATTTTGCACATGTTCAATTAATAATTTAATTTAATTTTGACAACAGTACTTATAAGTAAAGTGGGTTGCGTCGATCCAATCCGGAAGAGAAAGAAAATTACAAAAATATTTAAATTATCTAAATAAAGCTGGATAACATTTCAAATTTTAGACTAATAAATAAACACAATTATTAGGATACAAATAATCTAAAATTGTTTCTCTTTCAAAACATCCTTCTCCATTGCTCTTTACTAGTTCGACCTACAATGACTCAAACAATTCTTCAAGAACTCACGCTTGTTCCTCAACTATAACCTGAATAATTCTCTGATCAATTTCAAATTTGTTCCCGTTAAAATAATCCGTTACCTGGTATCGACAACCGGCATCAGAATCATGGTGTAAAAAAGTGTAAAACATTGAGCCGCTTCCAGGAAATGGAGAAAGACATTTCGTAATGTAGTCGCTTGAACTTGATAGAGAAACTCATTGAACTCGAAGGCCTTGGGTTCGAAACATAAAATGAGAAGATATTGAAGGTTATTGATGAAGATAATAGTTAATGACAGTTAAAATATGTGTATTGGGTTTGATACATTAAAAGTGTATATTATTTTGAAAATTATGCTTTTGTATTTATAATAAATAAGGTGGATTAGCATTGATATCAAATTTATTATAGTGTTCAATCTATTCGGTGGTGTTTTAACATAAACTAAGATAATAGGTAAGTTTCCAATTTTTCAAAATAATTTTTAGAATATTAGCATGAAGAAAAGCAAACGTCTGCATGATTGATAAAAACTTGAATAATGTGATTGAAATCAGTATTTTTGCATCCTTCGATAAATTTTGAACTTAAGTATAAGTGTCACTTTGACACCTACTATTGGTAATTAAGGAGACGATATTGTGAATTGAGCTATTGTGGTTGAAGTTAACATAAATGTTCTTGAAATTTTTAATCCAATAAAATTTTCCTACAATCATCAACTTAAAATATCAAGTTCAAAATTTACTTTTCTGTTGTAGATAATGCTCAAAATACTCCCTATTTTAAAATACTGATAATCCAACTGATAGGAATCTTCCGACTCAAATTACGCAATAAAACTTTTATTGTAGAGTTTTCATAAAGGTTTACTTTTTACATTAGAAATATATAACACAGCAAAAGTGCAAGCATAATAATCAAAACAGAATTGAATCTTATTTTCAAGAAGTCATTACACAAAGTGATAGCATATCTGTAGAACGAGAAGACAATAATAGAGAATATTTGATTGTAAATTTGATCACAAATATGATAAAATGCTATCAACTTAAGACTTTATGAAAACATAATTTAATTCTGAAAAGATTATTTTTATTGTATTCTCGCTTTTGGATTGGATATATAAAAGTGGAAATTTTTACAAATATTAAAAATTCCATGTTAAACCGCTCATCTCAGTTTTTGTTTCCAACTCACTGTGTATTTTTGATTTTCAATAATAAAGAAAATCAAATAAATATAGAATTTATTTGAAAAAAAGTGAAACACACAATGACAGCAAATATACGAATAAATAAAAAAATATAAAATAACCATATATACCCTCAAATCATGAAATGTGAATAAAAGAATGGATAAAGTTTGTGGATCAAATAGCTACTCTCCTGACTTGACAGATCTATAAATTAGTCTTTATAGAGGAATATTAATTAACAAAAGTCAATATAATTCAATCAACTTTTTTAGATTAATAGATCTATTTAAAAACGTTTAGATCTGACAAAAAATATTCAAATTTAGCTTATATATTTATTATAAATTGGCATTTTCATTACTTTTTCGGAGCAAATTATTTTGAATACTGAATCGCAAAGTAAATACTGTTTTTATAATTACACTGTTCTTAATAACAGTGATTATATTTTCATTTGAATTATTGTAATACTAACAATTTGATGATGAAATGAATTAGTCTCTAATTTTTCTATTATATGTGAAATTGTTAAAACGTGATATTTATTTGAAGATATGTAATCAAATTATTTTTTTTAGTTAATATGTCTCACACGCTATAACAATTATTTAATATTTTATTTTGCAGATGTTTTCTGCGGCTAATTTACAAATAGAAACATATGTTTAACCTATTTTCCTAGTTTTTGCTTATTTACAAAACACACGTCATTCTCAAAGAAAGTAATTTCAATTTTCTGTCTCCTTTTAGAATATTTTGTCTCATTTGCTTATATATTTTATTTTATTTTAAATTTTCTTTGAGAATTATTAATTTGTTAATTTTTAAGCACGAATGATATTTAGGAGGGGTATTTCTCGAATGTTCAATTTTAATTTAAATACTTGGAAAAAATTTGAGTTGCTATTGACTTTAACGTTTTTAATAAATATGTTTTATTGGATAATCAGTTCTGTTTTAATTAATTTGAAACACAACGTTTCGACAGCGAAGTGCTGCCTTTTTTTTTTCTTTACACTTGAAAAAGGCAGCACTTTGCTGTCGAAACGTTGTGTTTCAAATTAATTAATACAGAACTGATTACTCAATAAAACATATTTATTAATAAAATGAGTTCTGAAAAGTTTTTTCCTTCATTAACGTTTTTAATTTACAGTACAAACAGAACAGGCTTTTTCTACAGTCACTATAGAATGATACCCATTCCAAACGCTGTAGCGTGCGGAATAGGGGTCATTCCGCACGCTTAGAAGTTCCTACGAGAGCCGCGTGGCGTCGCGAAAAAACTGTTCCATTGCTGTAATTTTATTTATTATCGATTTTCTCATCATTCCTCTCCAAAAAAAATCGATATGAGTAATTTTATCAACGTTTAATGAATTGGAATGAGATCAATGAAGCAAATTCTTCCTTAAAAATAGATATTTCTGCGAACACCTTTGACTGTAGAAAAAATAACATCCGTCACTCGTGCGAATCGATCATTCCATGCGAATGTGAATAATTCAGCCACGAGACGAAGTCGAGTGGCAGAATTATATTCTCCATTCAGTACTTGTATCGGAATATACTATTATTTGTTTGTATTGTCAAAATAGTTGGTAGATGAAAATTTCACGTTGTCTATATAATTTTTTGATAATTGCACTGCTCTTGTGGGAAAATTTATATATGTATGAAATATCCATATAAATTCAAGAATAAGCTGAAAACTGGAAAGGAGTTTTCAAAGAAATTTTTCTACTATACATGATAAAAACTATCACCTTTTTTTAAAAAATAACTACACATTCGTGATTTACCTCATCTCTTCAAATGAGATTGGAAAGAACCACATTCAATATTCAATCGGCAATCAAACTCTCTTTTGCAGAGGCGGCGCATGCCTAAATAAACTGGGAGGGCCCAAAATAAACGGGGTCGGTCGTGGTATTTTACGAGTTATGGAGATGATTGAGTATTTAAGGGGGCGTTCATGTGTTGCGTGTTGCATAACCAAATTAATACAAAGTAATTCAACAATTTCTAATGAATGATAGATTATATGAGGAAGAGGTATTTTTTATTCACTAAATATTCTGAACTGAAGAAATAAAATTCAGTTCTTCTATTAAAATATACCGAAATTGAATGATATTGGCCCATTGCCCTCCACAATGAAGAATAATTCATAAATAATTGAGAAAAATTTCAGTTATATCAATAATTTCTCCAAAATTGTTGAAATAAATTTCGAGTCATTTCAGAAGATTTTATCATAGACTCGAACCAAAATAGTTCAGTCTTTTTCTGACAGGTGGCTGAACCATCGGTCTGATTTGAAATTCTCAGAAATTCTAATGCAATTGACTCCAGCGATTTTGAAGGAGTAAAAGACCATTCACTCCTTTGTGCATATAATTTTTATGATAAAATTTCAGAATTGTGCAGCATTTATAAGCGATGGGAAATTATCTACTTCGATAATGGTAAAAAGAATTGCTATTAAAATACGAATTTGTTATTAACAATTGATTGTTTATAACAAATTTGTTATGCATATATTTTTGTTATCAACATAGCAATCAATTTTCAATAAACCATTTATTAGGAACAATGATAACATCATAAATTAACAAGTGTAGTAGGTATGATTGCAGTTTAACGTATTTTTCCGATGAATCGTGATCGCCGATTATCTTGCACGATTAATACGAATTAATGAGCATGAGAAAATATTAATGAATGAAAAAAACAGCTTCTCTGTGCAAACAACGACAGAAAAATCAATAATAATAAATTAATTCTTGATTGAAACTTTTATGCTACTGCTGTGCTAAATTATCTATAAATCACTCTTTACATTTTCGGTATTTTAATTTTGCAGTATTCTTAGTGCATTCTTGCAAAAAAAATATACGCTATTATGTTCACTTTGGCTGTCTGGCTGGCTGGCGTGACGCTGAGATCTCGGCAACTACAGCACTTACAGACTTGAAACTGGTACTAAATGGAAGCTACTATTTTGTAGTTTTCTTATTCATACACCCGGTTTTGGGTGAAAAATTAAATAAATATTCAAAAGATAATTACTGCTGAAATATGCATAATCGAAATTTGGAAATTACTGCACAACATAAGCAACATGTCAGTAACTGAATTTCATACTTTAAAAATAAATATGTTTTAATGGGATATCAGTTCTGTAAATTAAATAGAAACACAACGTTTCGACAGCAAAGTGCTGCCTTTTTCAAGTGTAAAGAAATATAAAAATAAATAAGCAAAATTGTCAAGACAACAAAAATAAAAGTACAAATAGTAACTAGATTAGTTTAAAATATTAACTCCTAGGATCATAGAGCTTTGCCTGTGGTTGATGATTCAATATCCACAGGTCTTCAGGAGATAATAATGAAGGTCTAAATAGGGAAATTGTCAACTCCTTATGATTCTAGATCAATCTGGCTCTACTCTTTTTGGTTTGGCGCATAACTGAACCATCCACAGATCTTCAGGAGGTGGTGATGAAGTAATTCTTGCAAGTAGATTCGTGGATACAAATAACTTGAAGTTTGAACAAATTATTGGTAGCCATGATCAATTATTATTATCTCCTGAAAACCTGTGGATATTGAATCATCAACCTCAGGCAGAACTCTAAGATCCTAAGAGTTAATATATTTTGAACAAATTTAGTTACTATTTTTACTTTTATTTTTGTTGTCTTGACAATTCTGTTTATTTATTTTCATATTTCTTTACACTTGAAAAAGGCAGCACTTTGCTGTCGAAACGTAAATATTAATTTAAAATTACTGTCATCTAGAAACTGGAAGACAAAAATATTGTCGAAGAAAATTTTTTTTGTGCATTGGTAATCAAATGAATCTTTTGTTAAGTAATGATTTTTTTTTTATAAATTCTCATTTACATCTCAAGTTCGATAATTGCTCAACAAAAGATGAAAGGTCTTAAAATTATTACGCTTCGTGTAGACCTTTTGGTAACTATATTAAATGAAGTTATCAGCATGTGGTATTTTCAATTGTTATTATCTATTAGTTATGAGTAATTTAACCAACAAAATAATTGAAAAATCTGACGTGGACATCACGTGACTTACTTGTACATCATTGGATATATATAATCGAACAGAAAATCTCATCATTCCACGGCTGATTGTTTTCGATTTATCCAAAAAATTCTAAAAATCTGTCAAGTAAAATGCGCTTTTAGCCTAGTCGGTTGCTATGGAAACAGTAGGTCATTATTCTCATGCTATAACATTCCTAAATACTGATTTCCAAGATTCTACGGCTCACAGTTCTGAATTTATATTCAAAATTGATAAATAAATATCAACTGAAGTGCACTTCCGGTTATTATTATTGTTATGAAAATTGTAGGCAATCATTCAGATGCTACAGCAGACTGAAATACCAAATTTTAATATTCTACAGATGATCGTTCTGAATTTATGCGAAAAATTCCAGAAGATTGTCAAGTATAGTGCACTGCTGGTTCAGTCGATCTCAATGAAAATAGGGTATGAGCATCTAGAAGACGGTACTATCGTCTTGAATACTGAATTCTAATATTCTACGTTCAATCGTTTTGGACTTATGCGGAAAATTCAAGAAGTGTTTCGAGTAAACTGCACTTCCGGTTCAGCTGATCGCAATTATAATGCAAGATGTACAACTAGATGTTATAGAAGTGCTTAATACAAAATTTCAATATTCTACGACCGATTGTTTTGAATTTATGAAGAAAATTCGAAAAGTCTGTCATATAAAGTGCACTTCCGGCTAAGCCGATTGATACGAAAATGGGAAATGACCATTTGGATGCTACAGCAATTTCAAATGCTGAATTTCAACATCCTACGATTAATCATTCTGGATTTATCAGAAAAATTCGTTAAAAGTTTCTTGTAAAGTGCACTCCCGGTACAGACGATTGCAACCATAATGCGAGGTGCACAACTAGACCCTATACCAGTCTCAAATACAAAATTTCAACATTATACGTTCAACCAGTTTTGAGATTTGCGAGTTACGCACGCACGCACGAACGCACGCACGCACGAACATACGTACCGACATCAAGCCAAAAATAGTCAAAATGGATTCAGGGATGCTCAAAACGGATATTTCCATCAAAATCTCGATAGGTGAATTTTTTCGGTTTCACAATACTTCCTTGTACTTAGTACAAGTAAGTAAAAAGGCAAAAAAGGGGTTACAAATTATTTTTAGTAAAATTTGATTATTGTCACTAGTTTTAGGTAGTAAACAGCTATAACATAATCATTGGTTTCAATTTTTTTCAGCTGTTTGTTCGAATTTTTTTGAACAAATGGCTTAATTACATATTTTGAAAATCTTTCTTTTGTCACATAGTTTGATGAGCAGAATTATAAATTTAGAAAAAAAATAATTAATTAAAAAATTTCTTTTATTGTTTAAAAACTGTTTTTCATTTCTATACTGTTTAAACAATGTATTAAGAAAAACTTTTCATTTAAAAATTCATAATTTACGAAAAATTCTTCTAGCAATAATAATTACGAGGAATTTTGAAAAAAATAGACGCCTTTTCTTCTTCTTTTCACTGAAAGAGCTGTAGCTGATACAGGAGAGGGCATTTTAGTCGATGCTTTTCAATCAGGTTGATTCAAAAATTGATACTATCAATGTATTAGTTTTTTCTTAAAAAAATATTTATCCATAACACGTCTTTATATTGACGATTGAATAATATGAATCGAAATCAAATAAATTGATATAAACCCAAACTAATCGAAATTACTGCAATTGTTCGCATCTTTTTGATTTAAAAGAGAAAAACGGAATCAAAAAAATTAAAATAAAATAAAGGAAAAAACTTTTCAGAACTCATTTTTAATAAAAAAATATGTTTTATTGGGAGATAAGTTCTGTATAAATTAATTTGAAACACATAATAAAATCATATTTTCATACTTCTTTACACTTGAAAAAGGCAGCACTTTGCTGTCGAAACGTTGTGTTTCAAATTAATTTATAAAGAACTTATCTCCCAATAAAACATATTTATTATTGAAATAAAATAGATAATTGTCAATATATCAACTATTTTAATTATGTATTTTGCACCAGTGAGTGAGGACAAAAAGAATGAGATGTTAAGCGTTGAAACTGATCGAGTGGTTATCAAGATACAGTAGTCCACATGTAACTTTATAGCCCACCACATCATCCTAGCTGTCCGTCTTTTTAGATTCAGATTCCTTAAAATGTCTAATATTATGTGGTAGGAAAGGCGGACATATTACAGATCACGATTTTCCCCCCAAATTTTCACCCACTTCACCCCTGTCTGCTACCCTCTATGTATCCACTCAGCTGTCCGCCCTTTTCGATCTTATTTACTAATGTCTTAACCTTTTTTTACCCCGTCCTCATAGCTATCTCCTGTATCCACTAGGCTGTCCGCCTTTGTAATAAAGTTAACAACCCATATTGAAGGAGCATAACACATTTGAGAAATTCCATATCACCGATGAAGGCAAAATTTCGGCTCTTGGACTATTGCCTTTTGTAACATTTTAATATATAACTAAATGTGAACAAATTATATTGTTATCTTTTTCTCCAAAAGTTGGCACAAGGTTAAAATGAAACTTGAATTCCTCTTTATGTTAATCTTTCTTAGAAATTACTTTTGCAAATGTTGAAATCGAATCAACAATTGAAAAGTTTGTGTAACAATTGATAATAAATTAATTATTTCATTCGATAATAGAAAGTTGAAACATGACAAAAATATTTAATCGATTTAGTAGGCTGAAATGAATGCTTAATAATTTAAGTTTTGAAGGTAAGGATCACTAGTTGGCGAAAAGAAGTCGAATAAGAATCAATAATAATATATGTTGGTATATAAGAAAATTATTTTATTAGTGATCGAGCTGCATGGATTCATTAGAAATATTATTTTCAATAGAAGTGAGATTTGAAGTCAGTTTAACTTGTTCAAAGTTTAAATTACAAATGGCTCAAATTAGTGTTTAATATTCTTCCACTTGTGATTTTTAGAGTATTGGAGATATACTGGTGCTTATTTGTATTATGTGATTATAAACATGGTTTAAACTATAAATTAATTGATACAGTGGCTCAAATTAGTGTTTAATACTCCTCAAGTTGTGATTTTTAGAGTATCTATTGGGAATTTACTAGTGCTTATTTGTATGTGATGGTTTAAACTATAAATTAATTGACACAGTAAAATTTAAGCTTCATTTTAAGATAATACTGAGCTTAAGCTGACTGAGTGATTCATTAGTTTTTTCATCTTCATAATTTTCGTTACTCTGAAAATTAATTGATTGCTCGAAACGAAAAGTATTTTTGAATAAAATATACTTTATTAAGATCCAATGAGTCCTACATAATGTTCTAAAACATTTATGTGAAGAATAAATCGAGTATTAGTGACCTTGGTGAAATTTAAAAGAAGAGTCTTATTGTGAAGAAAAAGTGATATTTATCAATCGTACTTTAGAGAGTTTTACAAATCCTTCTTTTACATTTTTAGAATAAAAGTTGGCATGAGAAAGTTGAGTGAAGGAAGAGTTACGAAAAGATTCATAAAGAATGTTCATGAATAGAAAATCTTAAGAATTGAATATTATTCTTGAAGAATTTTAATCAATGCATGTTAAAACTGTTTATACTCAATGAGTAACTTGATTTTTATACATACTATGGTCTATGGTCACAGTACTTCAAACAAAGTCGGAAATCAGTGACCTTTTATTAGCATCTAAATAATAATTTGAATATGAAATTTATGGATAAGAACTTCACTTTACACGTTATTTAATGTGACTGATATGCAAAAAAAAAATATTGATATTTTTCGTAACTTTTTGATAGCTATCATTGTGGGACAAAATATTAATGTTAAAAGCCGAATCAAATGTTTGAATACTTTTAACATTTATAAGAATTTTCTCACAAATTTCGAACGCTAATTATTTTACAGTGTTCTAACTCACAAAACAATCTTGCTGTAAAATAGTATTTTAACGCATTCGACTGCAAATAGCTGTTCTTTCTGTTGCAGTTCTGTGATAAATTATAAACCTTATAACTCCATAAATCAACTGATCATGAGCCAAAGAAGAGTTTTTTAATGATTTGATCGGAATATGATTACTAAATAATTTATAAATAAAAAGTAGCGTTTATAATATTGATTCTAAATTAATCTAAGTATCTTTATTTACAGAGGTACTTCTCAAGCAATGTCAGCAGTGGTAGCAGCAGCAGCAGGTGTTCCTGCAGCCATAGCAGGAGCCGCTGCATCAGCTGCTTCGCATCTTGCAGTCTTTGTTCCTGCCCTTATAGCAGCCATTGCTTATTTTCAATATGACCTCATGGATCCAGAATCTAGGCCTATTGATATGACCAGCGATTTTTTGCATGAACAATACGATTTTATAGTAGTCGGTGCTGGATCGGCCGGTAAGAAAGACATTATTTTTTCATATGATTTTTCAGACTAATAATATCAATATATTAATTATATTTTCTAAATTTCCATTTTATTTTTCATTCTAGGGGCAGTACTGGCAAATAGGTTATCAGAAGTTGAACAGTGGCGAGTGTTACTTTTGGAGGCTGGAGGTGATGAAACGGAAGTCAGTGATGTACCATTAATGGCGGCTTATCTACAACTTAGTCAACTCGATTGGAAATATAAGAGTGAACCTTCCGGAACATCATGTTTAGGTATGTAACTCCAAATAAATAAAATGAATTGTTTTCTTAATATTTACCGAGAATTTGCAACATGATCCTTATTTTTCATTGACAGGTATGCCATATCAGTAATGATGAGATCTCCCATCATTCATTTTTTTTCTATCTCAAAACATATATTTTTTCTTTTTTAAATAACATATTTCAAATTTATTGATAACATTCTATTTGACTGTTGTGGTGAGCACAATAAGAATAACATATCCATCATTCTGTTGGACAGATATACGTGGTATTTAGTTATCATTGTGTTTGGTCTTATTTTTATTCTAGAAATAGAATTAGAATAAATTATAGTTTAGAAAAACTGAAAAACACGCTTTAATGGTAAACCGAACTAAAAAGCGAAAAAATAATTTTTATTTAGAAAAAAGTAGTTAACAAGAAAATTAATGATATAGTGAAAAAAGCATGGTGTGTTCAATATCAGTTGCTATAAATATTCCATTGGTACAATTTCTGAATGTAGAGTTAGTATGGAAATATGATACAAAGCCAGCAAGCAAGTGGTAATTTAAGAATTTGAAATCAAGTAGCGGGATGGAAAATTCTTGTAAAATTTATGAATTCTTGAGATGCCTTGGGAACATCACCAAGAGAAATTATTGATTCTGAAAAACAGAGTTCGTTTTTTAGACACAGAATTTACGCAAAATATTGAATTTCGTCGATGCTATTCAGTATTTATACATTAAATCCTTACATAAGTGAGGTTCAAGTTTTAGTGTCCGTCGATAGATAAAATAATACAAAATATATTGTATTTTGTGTGCGTTGGACATTTTCTGGTTTTCCTTGGAGTAAAAATTCAAGTGAATTCTGAAGGATTAAAGTGAGCTCCATATAATTCGAATTCTGGAAATATATAATATTTATTAAAGATATACTCATGTTCGCTTCGACTAATTTCCACAACTGTGGCGTTACTGTGAATACCATGAATTGTTTTTATCGAAATTATGAATGAAAAGTGTCACGTATTCACAATTTGTTGTATCAAGATGTTTCAAATTACAGAACTTATAATATTTCCTACATACAGTTACAGCAACCAAACTTGTATGAATGTACATCAGGTTGCTTATACAAAAATGCATATTTTTTATAACTACAGTATAATGAAACAATGTGAATAGAACAAAAACAAATCAATAACATATATACATTGAGATCACCAACTCAAAAAATTTGCACGAGCCCCATCTAACGCAATCGAATCGTGAAGTCAGCGGTTAATCTATCTCTATTAAAACACACCTCTTTTACTTCATCAATATTCACATTCATAATTCTATCCACATGAGTTCGTTTATTTTTCTTATTTGAAACTTCTCAATATGTTTCGACATTTATTTCACATACCTAAACCAACGCAACTGACTTTGTAATAGTAATTTATCCAGCAAAAGTGTTCAATTAAGCATTGTGACAAGAGGCTAGTATTTGGTGACGAGGTTGGCTGAGTCACTAAAATTGTTGGCCAAATGTCATGAGTAATGATGCTTGTTTATACTCGTAATATTTTTCCTCAATTTTAATATTTTGACAATTATTGAGAACACAGCTATGAAATCTAGAGCACCAGTTGACATTCAAACTTAACGAATATTTAAATGCTACGAGTTTAAATGGTGGCAAAATTGGGACGCAAAAAACGTAAATGATGCGTTAAGTACAAACTTTGCGTACGGTCGAAAAAAATATATATTTTAGCAAATTTTATATGAAAATTGTGATTAATATTGGCTTTTTTCAGCAATGAAGAACGGTCGTTGCAATTGGCCCCGGGGCAAAGTCATAGGTGGCTCGTCCGTTTTGAATTACATGCTCTATGTTCGTGGGAATAAAAAAGACTATGACCAATGGGAAGCCGCGGGTAATCCAGGGTGGGGTAGTCAGGATGCCTTGTATTATTTCAAGAAATCTGAAGACAATAAGAATCCTTACCTCGCACGAACGCCTTACCATTCCACTGGAGGATATTTAACTGTAGGCGAAGCCCCGTATCATACACCTATGGTTGGAGCTTTTGTGCAAGCTGGAGTTGAAATTGGGTATCCAAATAGGGACATCAATGGAGAGTTTCAATCTGGGTTCATGGTAGCACAAGGTATGTTATTATCTTATTTGATTATTTGTGTAGGAGGTAAAGGAAATCAATTATTCATTTTAAATAAGATAGTTACATCTTCTAAGTAAAAGTGAGAATCAAATATACAGATTTTGAGTTGAGTAATTATTTTTTAGCGTTAGTGGCATCAATTTTTTTGTACTTTTTCGTCACTAAGGCCCGGTTGTACAATCAAAGCTTATCTGCAGTTTAGTTAAACTAAGTTTATTTTCTACGGCTACAATTATTTCAACAATTGTAATCATAGTAAATCAGCTCGGTTCAGCTAAACTGTAGATAAGCTTAAATTGTACAACCGAGCCTTAGTGTTACTGTAGTATGCAATATCATTTGATAGTACATTCTAGTAACTTAAAATTAAGATATTAAGATTAGCTCTTTCACTATTTCTTTGGATAAAATAGCATGTAGCATAACGCGGGTCAATAAAACATGTGTTCATAATGTCCTTTACTGCAGATTTTTCTTCCAATTTCTTTTCTAATTATTGATTGTCTTCATTTACAATTATGTAGGAACAATTCGAAGAGGCTCCAGATGCAGCACAGGAAAAGCTTTCTTGCGACCAATACGTCTACGTCAAAATCTGCATGTTGCGATGAATTCTCATGTTACAAGAGTTTTGATAGATCCAGCAACGAAAGTAGCTTTTGGGGTCGAATTTGTACGGGATAAAAAAGTTCACAGAATCAGAGCATCTAAAGAAGTTATTCTGAGTGCTGGGGCTGTTAATTCTCCACAGGTAAGAACAAATTTTTTTACCACCCAAGATACTTCTTATAGGTAAATTGCGATGCTTATCTGTCTTTTCAACACAATCTGATAAAAATGTTTTTTTTTTCAATTATGGAGAGAGAACTAAGGTTCTTTCACAATGATAAAAATTTATCAATAAATACTTATTGCAAAAATAATGAAGTAATATCTTTGAATAGTTTCCGTTCGATTTATAATTACTTATATATTACACCAGGGGTCGGCAACCTTTTTCGGACGGCGGGCCATTTTCACAATAATTTTTTTTATGCGGGCCGCACATTGAAATAAAAAATGTAACTTGAATAGTGCTTCTGTATCATACCAGTATAAATTTTATTAAAAATAAATATTGGTGCTTTGGCGGGCACAAAAAGTTGCAAAGGGCCGCATGCGAGTCGCGGGTCACAGGTTGCCGACCCGTGTATTACACAATTCAAATGTTTATAAAATTATTTTATATACAAAATATATGAATCCCTCGATGTGTGAGATCCCGAGAAAGAGATGAGATTCTTTCTTTTCTTGTTATCTTCACACACAATATGGTTTTAAAAAATATATCGAATGAGTAAATATTTTTTTTTTAGATTTTAATGCTATCTGGCGTAGGTCCTCGTGATGAATTAGAACGGATAAAAATCCCAGTAATCCAGGATTTGAAAGTAGGACACAATCTTCAAGATCATGTTGGATTAGGAGGTCTTACTTTCACTTCAACTCAGCCTGTGTCAATTAAGTTGAGTAGAGTATACTCCGTATCAACTGTAATGCAATATGCAGTTCTTGGAGATGGTCCCCTAACAATTTTAGGAGGCGTGGAAGGACTTGCATTTGTTAAAACAAAATATGCTAACGCTTCGGAGGATTTTCCTGATATACAATTTCATTTCATTTCTGGTAAGTTCCAGAAAAGCAATCAAATAAATCCATATCGAAGGTATATTCCACTTTTGTATTGGGGGTTTGGATATATATTATTTTAAATGTTTGAAAAGAAAAAAAATAGGTTTCAAACAAATAAATTTCTCACATGATAAATAGGATGGCTAATTTTTCATTGTCCAGCTCATATGTGATAAGATATTGGAGATGCAAATAAAGTTATGAAGAAACTTGTTCAGCAAAACCTAACTTACAAAGTCATGCAAATTTTTTCTCACGGCCTACTTATTTGTCGGTAAAAAATATCTAATTTTGTCTTTTAAAATGGAACAGCCTATATAATTTGGTTGAATCAATAGTGCTTTAAAATATTACATCACAAATAGTATTTTTCTCTTGCCCTAAGTTAGAAAAAATTTATTCGACTGTGACACTGTTTTATTAATTTTTCATGATTAAGAAGGAACAAGTACACCCGTACCGGTTGAAAAGCGTGATTGATTGATATTTATTTTAAGAAGGAACAAATGCACTTAGGTTTTATGTTCCAGTGTTCTGATTATTAACAGACATAAGCTGGAACTGAACACAATTCGTAAAATATCTCAAATTGTATTTTGATTTTGATCTTTGAAAGAGTATGAAACTTAAAGTAAATTTTTTTGTTCACAGGATCAACAAATTCAGACGGTGGTGCTCAATTGAAAAAGGCTCACGGCTTGACAGACTCCTTTTACGACAAAATATATGCCCCTTTGCAAGACAAAGATGTCTGGAGCGTAATGCCCTTATTACTTCGTCCAAGAAGTCGAGGACAAATTAAATTGCGCAGCCGGAATCCGTTTGACTATCCTTTAATATATCCTAATTATTTTCAAGATGATTTCGACATGAAAACTTTAATAGAGGGAGTGAAAATCGGAGTTTCTCTAAGTAAAACACGTGCTTTCAAAAAATATGGAAGCACCTTGATCACTTTCCCGAATTGCGAACATTTGGGGATTTATACTGATCCTTATTGGGAATGTATGATACGCCATTACACAGTGACAATTTACCATCCCGTTGGAACTTGCAAAATGGGGCCATACTGGGATCCGGATGCAGTGGTCGATCCTCAATTGAGAGTATATGGAATGAAAGGACTACGAGTGGTGGATGCGTCAATAATACCAACCTTAGTTAGTGGAAATACAAATGCACCAGTTATTATGATTGGAGAAAAAGCAGCAGATATGATAAAAGAATTTTGGATGATGAATATGGGCAGAAGTCGAAGATTTAGACAGGGACGGAGACAAGGATGGGCTTAGAGGGCATTTCTTACTATTTGCTCCGTTCAAAATACAGAATGATTCAAGAAATATGCACATTAGTGCAGGAGTTGATAACCGAAGTTATTTGGAACAACACAATCAAATACGTATACTCATAGTCGATTTTCGATGGCCTTCGACTTGATAATCAAACATTATATTTGGAAAATATAAAAATATTCAATTAATAATTGAAACTGTATAAAATACCTACAATCCGCTGAAATAGCAGCTGTATATATGCGAATAAACCGAATAAGCATTTTAAAAAATTTCATTCCAAACGTAACTTAAAAATAAACGAGATGACAAAACAGTTGAATAATCCACATGTATATTATTTATTTAAAGATGTGAAGCTTAAATTAGTATTGATAATCGATCATTTATTTTATGAGATATTTTATTTTTAATCGACACAAATGGTGTCCATGAGTTTCAGCCTCTCTATTCATGATATCTACTTTTATGGATAAAAAATGAATAAAAAGTGAGCAGTGAAATTGATAAATTAATAGTCAATAAAAACTATAATAAATTGAGTGTTTGACAAGTGTGAACCGTGCTTTAATATAAAAAATTATCATGCTGATTAAAAGCAGAAATAATCCCTTAATCAATGAATAATGTTTAAATATAACGTTCATAGTTATTTTTCTGGTTTTTAATTTCAATTAGCAATAGACGTGATTATTTAAATTTATTTTATTTTCCATTTTTATTGTTTGAAATCCAGCTAACAATGAATAAATCTACGAGAAAACATGGCAATAAAATACTCTTCCAATTGATTAGTGGTTATTATAGTTTTTAATTTGCAATGTAAATACTTAATTTTTGTTGTATGTCTTAATGTCTCTTTGAATGAAATATGAGTATAATTTTTATTTAATATTTATGACTACTTAAGTATTTTTTATAATGTATCTGACTATAATATTATTTTAATAAAATTATAAAGAATTATTCACTTGCCTATACTACAAAAATTCATTTTCTTCTTGTCAATGATCCGAAAAATAATAAGAATATAATTTTTTTATCTACAGAAATACTTGATTATAAGTCAATTTCGAAGAGAATTTTTTTATGAAAGAATCATCATATACAAGCTCAAAACCAAAATATTCGAAAATATAGTTGAATGGATGAGATGTGCTGTTAAACAACACATAGATGGATATCAGTTTTCAAGTACCACATCGAATCCATAGACTTTATATCCAGGTAATTTTGTTAGCTTGAGTTATATGACCGTTACAGAGGTCCAAGACTTAGTCTTTGACATACATAAAATTAAAATTGCATTAACACTAGTGCTGCAGACCGGTCAAGGTTAGATTCAACTCTGATTCTAAAACTACTTTTCTGATTATTTGAATTTTTAAATAGCCGGTTATCGATTTTGAATTCTGAATTACTCGCTACCCGAATGAAACTGAAAATTAACCTCGATTGAAATTGAAAACTAATCGGTATTCGATTGAAACCGAAGCTACCCGGTTTGTTTAGAAATTACACTACATTTTGGAATGTAATCCACCCTGTTCCAAACAAAATACCGATAGAAGGAATTTATAAGTTAACAGACATTTTACAACCCTCAAAGATTTTTAATATTTTGAGATCTAATCTTGAATACTTTAACTTAAATACATTTGCTGTAATTGCAAATTGCGAGACATTTCGTAATGTTCTTACTCTGTACGATTGAATTTCATGAAATTTGATTACTAGAAAATTTAGATTGACATGCTGCATTAATTTTCATCTATAATATCCTCAGATCATTGATAAATACAAGATAATTACAGCAGTTTCGAAAGCATGTTGCTTGGTGACCGCTCAATGCCAAGCGAAGGGCTTGTTAACTTGACAGCAGCATGCTTGAGGAAAATGTCAAAATTATAAGTTTCTATCGATGAACGAAGGATATTCAACAAGAAATCTTTTTGACTGCTCTAACTTGGTGATATATTCTCAATCATATATTCAAATACAACTCCATATTAGATGATGGTAAGCAAAATTCAAACTAGAACTGGACACACAAAATGTTTGATATTTTGGTTGCTTAGGAACTAATGTACTACCTGGAACTAATAAAAGCCCTGAAGCTCGTAGCTAGTCATTGGCGCTCACGGCGAGATTCCTATATTGCTTTCTTTAAAGGTTGAATATATTTATTAAAATGCTTATAATTACTTATTACGATTTATCATTTGCCTGACGTTGCCAGGCTCTGCTAAGGCTCACACTCGCACTTTAAAAAAATATAAACGATGCAAGAGGTAGTCTTTTTGTAGAACACACTTGCATAATAAATTGTGTGCCACAGTTTAAATTGAAAATTATATTTATTTTTTTATTCTATACAATCAATTTTGTAGAATTGCAAGAAACATTTTATAAATATGCAAATTTTAAGTATAACAAGCAAAAATATTTTGCAAATCCAACAACGACAAAAATATGCTTACAATTCGATATGTTGTCTGGGCTTTCAGTTACTTCGCGGTCGTTAACACAAGAAAACAATATTAGTTTTGAAATGAACTTGCATTGAAAATAGTCAGTGTTTAATATTTATTATTAGTACAAATTAGTATAATCTTACCAAAATGACACTATTGGCGGTATTCTCAACCACTAGAATAGCCCTTACTTTCGGCACATATGTCGGTTACTTTGTCTATCTATACACATCAATTATGTATCAGAGACCGGATATAATTGATCAAAGCAATAGAGTCAAGGATATTCTGTTTCCAGAAATTTTGGATAGCTACGATTTTGTGGTAATTGGTGGTGGGAGTGCAGGGGCGGTTGTGGCAAATAGATTGTCAGAGAATCCTGCCTGGAAGATCTTGCTCCTAGAAGCAGGAATGGATGAAAGTATCATGGGGGATATACCATTATTGTTCCCGCTTTTGCAGCTTAGTCCGTTTGATTGGCAGTTTAAGACAGAGCCTGACAAAAATTATTGCAGGTAAAACTATTCATTTATTTACTATACAATTTAACCAGAGTCGTACCTAGAGAAACTGCCACTAGTAGAAAGATAAATGACTGCATTTTTGAGAGATTTTGAGAATGAAGTTATTAGAGAAATTTGCAAGTACTCGTATTTTAATAATTCTTCAAACTGGTATGAGACATATTTCTGCAAATTATTAATTCGTACATACCACTATTTTTAGATTTTTTGTTCTCTATTAATTTGGCACATGGGCACCTCTTTTTGCCCTTTCCTTTTCACAGTACTGTTAATAATTATTTGAACTATATCTGTTATAGAGAAATTTTAAAATCTAATGCTCAGATCAAATTTTGCCATCTCAAGAAGTTTGTACAAAAAAAAAACACAGTAGACCTATATTATGTAAAAGACAACCATTTTCCAATTTTTCATGAATTTTTTTTTTTTTATTTATGAATTATTTATAAGAGAAAAATGTGAGTGGAAGTTTACGAATTTTGTACGCTCGGAATGAAACTTTTTCATAAATTGAAAATATGATTGAAGGTACTATTTCTATAATAATTATAAATTTTATACGGGATGTAAGTAAGAAACAAGTTATCGTTTATACTTTCGTCACCTCATCACATTGTAATGATATTAACCGCACAATTTAAGTAACGCAGCAAATTCAGAAGAAATTACACTTCAACAACAAGATTTTTCTGTTTTAAAGGATTATGGTGAAATAGATCCTCCAAATTTTCTATATTTTTTTATTAGTTACAAATAATTTCAATATATTTCTGTTGATCAAATTTTATGGCTGCAGTAGTAAAATTATATAAACGACAAGATTCTAATCGCAAATGAACTCGCTATTCAAATGAGACATACATGCCGTTTGTACTTTACATTTGAATGTAAAATTCCAATTTCAGTCTCCAAACTTCAAGCACAAATCAATTTAAAAGAAATTTTACTTCAAAAAGCGTAGCCTGTATTCCAACTCACGAGGATGTGAACTGTCACAATATTAAAAACAAATCATGTCTAATTACTCCCAAATATAGACTTTCTCTAACTAAATATAATTATATAATAATTCAACTTTTCAAAACTTAAAGTTTAGAATAATAAAAATGAAAAATATAAAATTGATGATGACCAATCTATACATTGGATTTTTCTCGATTCGATGGTACTGTAACTATCTAATCAGAGATGGTACCTAATATATATTTTCATTGAGTCTGAATGAAATAACTGTATACTGAAATATGTTCATCCAGGTTCAGAACAAATCATAGAGTAGCAGGATAAACAATCTACTACAATATTTCTTTCCAAATTGTTGCTGCCAGTTCTACCACTATTGCCCATATAAAGCCTATAATAATATTATGATTTTCTAATCTATTGTTGTAATCGTCTAAAAAATGTAGTGTCATATGTCGACTTGTTTAAAAAGTTTATGTCATTATCTCGGAGTACGACTATATTTCCATGAGCATCATATATTTTTTTACTCGTACAATATTTTTGTAACAGTAATAATAATTTAATAGGTTTTAAAAACATTAATATTTCTTTTGTTGCATTGCTAAATAAAAAAAGGCCAATTTGAGAAAATTTATCTCTTCAATCTTAATTAAAGGTTGATTTTAAGAAAATATCATAACGATTTTTTTTAGAGCAATGAATGAAGGAAAATGCAACTGGCCGCGAGGCAAAGTTCTCGGTGGATCAAGTGCGCTCAACGCCATGTTATACGTAAGGGGAAACCGAAAGGATTACGATTACTGGGAATATTTAGGAAATGATGGTTGGGGATACGATAAAATACTTCCATATTTTAAAAAGTCTGAAAATTTGAGTACTGTTGATCAGGTTGATGAAGAATATCATGGAAAGAATGGATACTTATCTGTGGAAAATTTTCGGCATTATTCTCCGTTAGTTGAATGGTTCCTTGATGCTGGACACCAGATGGGGTAAGAAGTTAAAACTATTTTTCAATTCATTAAGCATGGTGCCTTATTTCTCATGTATCATAAATTCAAATTCTGTCAGTCAATATAAAAAAACGAGTTTTACAGAAAGTTAAAGACAAGCTTTTCTAGGCTAGGTTGCTATTGGAACAAAATCACAAATTTGACGTTTATATCGAAGAATCTCGTTAGGGATTCTTGTTCTGTCGTCATAAGCGCAACGCGAGACAAAACCGACGATTTTCGCAGTTTTATCGAGAAAGTTTCGTCGTCAGAGGACCATTATCATAGTATTAATAACTGTCACTCTTGACAGTTCAATTTTATAAATACTTTAGCTGTTCATATTAAATCTGCTATATCTATGATTTAAACAGTCTATATTTTTGACATTCCCAAATGTATCGTTTTGTATTAATCGATGCTTTTGCCCCCTCGTTGATATGAATATCACTTTGACAGCTCAGTCTGAAGATTATTTTTGTGAGTTAAATAGAAAATTTCGACGGGTTTTGAGATTTGCAAGTTACATAACGTACTGCAATGAATTCAGGGATGCTCATAACGGATATTTCCATCAAAATCTTGAAATGTGAATTTTGTCGGTTTCACAATACTTATACATTGTACGAGTAAGTAAAAATTGGACAGAGCCTCCATGCCATTAAAATATTGTGAACAAAAAATTATGTACAAATATATTCTTGTGGAAAATATTTTTTCAAGCAAATCGAATGTTTTTGTCTCTATTGTTCAGAAAAATTACCAAACCATATACTATCAGCACTTTCATGCATTACACTTATTGTAAAATGACAAAGAATTATTACCTATTATTAGCTTATTATTTAAATCAAATTATGTTTACGTAAGTAGTTTCTAATGTTTTGTCAGAAGATAAAAAATATTCATGTTCATACTTAAGCCTGTAGATTGGAAGAGCTCACTAAAAAAAAGTGCAGATAAAATACAATACCTAACGGTAATAGCAATTTATGCAATGAGGGTGTAAACTTATATTAAAAATTTTTGTCCAAATACCATAATGCTTGTTTTCACTCGTATTGAAGACTAAATATTTTCTTTGATCCTAAGTATAGTCACATACGGAACAAATAGTAAACTAGTTGACAATCGGAAACAGACATTATACATGAAAAGTATGAGTAAAAAATAATTAAAATATATCAATTCATACAAATGACTACAGAAAATAGTATATTGTGCGATAAAAGTTGTCTATTGTCAGATCGTAAGTGCGCTCTACCGCTCGAGTAGGCAGGTAAACGCACGAATTGCAAATAATTTTTAATTACTCGGACGAAATAAGCACCATTTTCATATTTAGGTTCATAATGAAGAAAGTAAATTATCAACAATTTCTCAATTTTCTTCGGCGTTGTAAATTTATCGTCAGTACAATTTGTCTGGTATAATCATGAATTCATGACATATTAATTTATTTTATTTATTATTATTTTCAAATTAGATCCTCGCGCATCTCAACTGTACCGCCAGCTAGCTATTTTCAAATAGGTTTTTTTCTTGTGAATTCGTGCTGGTAGCACTTATGCAACACCTGTCACCGACTAATTCATTAGATTATTTGTAAAGTCTAAATGTTAACTTGTGCTCCGTGCTTTCTTAGACGAAAATTAGATGCCAAGCGTTTAGATGGTGGTAGAGCTCGAATGCATAAACGCTTGTCTTATGCATAGAAAAATGATTATCGTCTACAACCGTTCAAATACAGATTAATTATGTATCGATTTCAAACATTACACTACCACTATTGCAGGTTGTTGGAGAAAAATATCGTCCTTTTACGCCTATCATTTTGTGATAATCAGATTACATTATTACCAGATTTTTTCTTTAAGCTTATTCTACAAACAGTCGTATGTTTTGAGCAGTAGCATGTAATTTGGTGGAAGGGATAGTCGTAAGTCAATTGTCGTCGGGCTGGAAGATGCCAAACTTTCATCATTTTACGTTACGATACGACAAGACAAACTGCGAGATGGAAAATTTAAATATGGATGAACTTATAACCATCTTATTTCAATTATTTGTATCCATACCAATATTGAAATCGAATAATTTGGTAGAAATTCTGTGTCCATCTTAGCTTAAGTTAATTAAAATAACAGATTATTCCAACCAGTAGTACCAGCAAGTTGTAGAAAGCAATGCCGGCCATTTCTTACGACAAACGACTACCGACATACGACTTCAATATACAGCGGACTTTAGGGCCACTTATCACAATTTTTAAAACTGATTTTTGCAAAATCTTCTTGTATTTATACTCTGTACTTTTAGGAGAAACTATATCCTTATGAAATGTAGCCTACAGATACCAAGCCTACATTGTATTATTGAAATACTCATATTTAGGTATACAAGGTGTATTTATCTACTATACTTATGTGTATCAACAAATAGATGTCAGATTTCACCAAAACAAGTTCAAGTGAAATATTTCTAATTTCTTCAAAATTTATGATTTCGAAAATAAAAATTGTAACAAAATCTAAACTATTTTTTTTACCACGACTGCTGATAATATAAAAGCATTATATTTTTCAAATAGGAACATCTTTCTTCTAGTCTTATTGCAAACAACAATTTTGAATGCAGACTATGTTATGGCATAAATATCGAAGACCAATATAGATATGAAAATTATACAGATACCATTTAATATTTATACCGGAAATGATACCACCAAGTTTTTATTTAGATGGAGCATCATGTACACATTTTTTTTTTAATAGAATATACATACTTAAATCAATTCATATTGCTTGCCTTATAGAAATTTAATAATTACATAAAATATGTGAATACATACTGGGCTACACTTCATTTTAATAAAGCCAAAAATAATAGTAATGTGGCGAATAATCTATTTATCTGTTTATAAAATTATGCAAACATAATTAACAGAACTCTTTTCTTGAAATAATTTCGATTTCTAGGAAAAAGTTATAACTTTAAAAATCGTCTAATGTCTACTCTTTTATAATCTCTATGTTAGAGACATCCCTAAAGAAAGACGCATGACTGTATAGTGAGCTGTATCAGTTTATGAAATCATAAAACAGTATACAAAAAATAACTTTCAAACCAGCGATTGATAATCTGATTGAAGGAGATTATCACTGTAAATTTTGATCTAAAAATTGGAAAATGAAAATAAATATTTTTACTTATTTGCACTAAGTACAAGTATCGAGAAACCAACAAAATTCACCTATCGAGATTTTGATGGAAATATCCGTTTTGAGCATCCCTGAATCCATTTTGACTATTTTCGGCTTGATGTCGGTACGTATGTTCGTGCGTTCGTTCGTAATTCGCAAATCTCAAAACTGGTTGAATGTATGATGTAGAAATTTTGTAT